>JANVCC010000035.1:31039054-31149349 GCA_025345505.1 Todiramphus chloris collaris
CTGGGCTGTGCCGCTGGCCTGGGCTGTGCCGCTGGCCTGGGCTGTGCTGCTCCGTCCCCTGCTTGTCGCATCCCCGCTCTCCTCTGGGGAGCCACGGGCCCGTGACTCTCGGGGTTGTGTCTGCCGGTGTTGTGCAGGATGCTCCTGATGGATTTGTTTGCTTTGGTTTGGTTTTGCTTGGTTGGTTTTTTTGTGGGTTTTTTTGTTTGTTTGTTTAGGTTTGGGTTTTTTGTTATTTTTTTTAAGGAAACTCTTCTGTTTGTTTGATGATGTGCATTGATTATGTGGCAGATTTTCTGGGTCATTTTGTTTATTTTGTTACAAAGCAAAATCTCAGAAAACCTTTTCTGTTCTGTTCTGTCTTCAAGAGGAGAGCAGGATCCCAGGTTTCCGATGCTGGGGTGGGCTTGGAGCCCAGTGTAGCGCTACAGCAATCTTCGTTGTCTGCTGGAAAGTGTAGTATTCATGGACCATTCCAGCACTGAATAATAAAACTTTTTAAAGCTGTCTGTTGCAGTCTGATAATAACGGTGGTACTATTAATTGAGATGTGGCATCTCACTGACTTACCTTGCTGTAGGTGTGAGAGACGCATCACCATTGTCTAGAATGCAGTACAAAACAGTTTTTACTGCGAGGGTGTATTTTTTGTAGCTAATTGCCAGTGAAAAAATGAAAATTCCTTACCAATCATTTGAGCGTGTCACTGTTAATTATTAGTAAAACTTAAAAGGTGTTCCCTTAGTTAAAGTTTCACATGGTATTAAGCATCTAATCATAACCTTCACAAAACCCTGAAGAACTGATGGAGAAATCATTGAATGAGTAATTATTTAGATAAGTGGTACAGTATTTAAACCATTCCTCCTACACTCAAATGTTTTTCCTTGATACTTTAGCATTTTTACCAAGATTGCTGGTTTCGGTTGCGGAAAGCAAGAGGTTACAAAAAGTTCATTCCCAATTTGGATCACATCATCCCCTTCTTATATAAAAATGTGGGGTTTGTACAGGAAACTTGCTTCAACTAAAACTCTGGATTCATATTTTATCGTGCTCATTAATTTTTGAGTGGGTGAGAGATGTATATGTCAGTCACTTATATATGTATTGTGGTGTGCGTTCTTAAGCAAGTACAAGTAGTTTAAGTAGAAAAGTCTTATGGTTAGCATTAAAGTAACTGTGCAAATAATTTTGTTACAAGAAAACATAGACATTGCAATAAATTCTAGGATCTCTGCTCTTGTCTTTAGATGTTGTGTGTGACTTTAAAATTAAATAAAGGGTGGAAGACTGAATCTGGTTAGCAGGAATTGTTCTGGCAAAGATAAATGTACATGAAATATCTTCATGGGCATAACTTTAAAGTTAATGTGATGTTGTTCATTTAATACCATAGGATAGTCTATACCTGTGTGATAGGTGATTTGATGACTACACCTGTCATGTTTACATTTCAATAAAATCCATAGGCCTCATTCTGGAGTACAGGTTGCTGTAGGAACAACATGGGATAAATGCACAGATTCTGGATAGTTCTACAAAAACAGTCCTTCTAAGAGTCCTTTGCCAGTTTGGTTTTACTTTATCGTAAAGCATCAATTGGAATAGAGTTATTTTTCATGACTGAAACCTTTAGGGCCGTAGTAGTTTAATTTTTGTTATGTGTGATATTGTACTGTACTGGCAACAAATATCTGCAGGACAGAGTCATGCTCGTTCTGAAGAAACAATTCCGATAATTCAGGCCATCAGAAGAGCAGAAATGGGTGAATAAACTGTGAATATGGGTTTTTAAACTATGTTGGTGCAAAGTCTTATAATTTATGGCATTGTTGATTTAAGATAAGGTTTGAGGGAGAGGCTGAGCTGTTCCCAGTACGTCAAAAAGTAAGCCTGTGTTGGTGTCTGTAGACCTTGGGGTAAACTATACCACGACCTAGTCAGGTCCCCAGTCAGAGGATGTATTTTGGCGCAGAAGGGCCCACAGGCTGTATGTAATCAGAGAGAACTCGGGAATTCTGAGTGTTCAAAGGAAGTGTGCAACAAATGTGAGCTTTTTGATCTCTCTCCTCAAGCCCAATGAGTGTTCAGAACAGCTCATTTTATATAGGCAAACCAGTTTATTTTCTACTACCTTTTTTTTTTTTTTCAGGAAAGTATGCATGCTTACGCATCAAATGTCTACACATCTGTTGTAGAAGAACTAATGAAAGGAAAGCAGCGCAAATTTATTGCTGTGGAGCAGGAATTCTTTCGACTCTGGTGGGATACCGTAGCCACAGATACACACAAGCAGCAGGTAAATTGTACTAGAGCCATCTTTCCTGCTAACAAAGAATCCGTGCTCTTCTTGGGGGCAAGGAGGGGCAAAGTACTTCACTATTTGCTTTTTACCCAGGTCTTGTGCGAGCTGTCTCTGAATATGGTAGTTCTTATGAAAGGACCATAACTGCAAAGGCAGTTGCAAGAGGTTAAAACCCCAGCTATAGATGAGAGCAGTAGGAGGTATTGACCTTTACACTGAAGACTCTTTACAGTTCTCATTTTATCGGTCATTTTCTTCTTTGGGGGCATGCCAGTATAAGATGTGTGTGTTTCTGAAAGAGGCTGCACCAATATTTGTTAAACATCTGAAGCTCATAAACTGCTGCCTAAAAACTCACAGGAAGGAACTTTTATTTCTTCCCAGTTAAAAAACCTGCCAAAAATTGCCATGAGTGAACAAGGGTAATGTGACAAAGAGGTGACTGTAGATTCAACAGCAGGAACTTTCCTGGGTTTGTTCATTTATAAGCTGTGTCTCTTCAGTTTTTAGAGCTTTAGTTTGAGGATTGTTTTGTTGGGTTTTTTGTTGTTTTTTTTTTCTCTAGTAAAGATGTGAAGTTTTGTTTGTCACTTCTTCACTCAGCCATGAAACTAACATGCTGAAAGTAAGGACTGGGCAGATTCCCTAGCAGCTGGTCATGTCTTGCATTGCAGTGCAAAAAAAGTTTTGGACCCTAAAACCAGCAGCTTCCCATAGGTGCTCAGAACTCCATGGTCTGTTTTGTTACCAGGGTCTGGCCAACAGCCGTGTATTACTTGCAGTACATTACATTTCAGTTTATTTAAAGTGCTGGATGTTTAAAGTGTCATATATAAAAAAAAAAAAAAAATCTCTTGCCTGTTTGGTTTTTTTTTTAACCCAGTACTTCACCTAATCCTGAATTTTCTTTAATGTTTCGTATTTAAATGATATCTTACAACCTATGTGCAGCTGACATTTGTATGAGAGGTTCTGCTGTTTATAGGAATTTGTGTGGGCAATTTACCCATGTTTGCCTATTGCAGGACAATTTTCTTGTCTGTTTTTAATAAGAAAATTGTACTGTAGGGCAGTTAAAGATAGCATAGGAACTACTTTGTGCAGGTCCAGAAGTATACATTAATATTCTAAGGTTAGTTGATCTTAATTCAGGTATGTTACACTGCTGCAACCCAAATATAAAGTAAAGGCCTGTGTTTCTAATATCTATACTAGCTATTATGTGGAACCCAGAAGAGTATATGTGTGTCCCGTTTGATCTCAGTAGTGCAATACTAGTACATATGATTCAGGCTTTAATTTCCTAGCCTAATCACTGATAATTGTTGCTTTTACACATTTTCAGTCATTCCTCTAGTTACTTTATAGTTGCTTCTCTGAAAATTAAAATTGCTAAAACCGAATTCATCTTCAACCTGTGTGTCAAACATTTAATCTGTAATAATATTTAAAAGCTACAATGCTTGTTCTGAAGTGGCATGTTTTTAACATTAGCAAGTTGGAAATATTGGGCCTTGAAACTAGGTCACACTGGTTACTGTCCTGCTTTTTCCACTTGAACTCTAGCTTTAATGATTTTCTGTAACACAGGCTTTCTGGTTTTAATTTTGCAATTTCTTTGCCTTAATTTAGTATTTTACTTGGAATACAGGATTTAATTCTAGTGTCTTTTGGAATGTCTGCTTTGGAGTAGAGTGGTAGCATTAAAAACTAGTAAAAGATACAGCCTGTCTACTGAAAATGATTTTACAATTCAGACAAGAGAATAAGTAGGAGTGAACTGTACTGCAGCAGTATTCAGCCAGATATGAACCTCTTAGTTCTCAGCGCATGTTATTTCCACAGTATTTTTTTGTGTGAACCATTCCAATCACTTTACCCTGGCTTGGTCCCTGTTTTGTTTTTTTTTTAACTATGGGAAAAAAAAGATGTGTAGACACTTCCATGTGGTTTGTAGGGGTGAGTGATGTAAGGACAGTAGTAATTGTCCCAAGGACCACAGATACAATCTGCTACAGTAGCAGCCTGCTGCTAGTAGTACTGCTGTGTCCGTTTTCTTGGTTCCTCTTTCCTTTTGCCCAGTTCTGGTCAGCAAAAGTTCTTGTCATTAGAGGTACCCCCTAGATTCAAAATTTATTTAAATTACTTGACTTAGTTTTCTTGCGTTTTCAACCTCTCAGTGGTTCCACAAAGCTTACACTAAAAAAAATGTTTCCATGGCCCAAAATGGTATCTGGTTTGGACATCCATCCAAATGGGGAATAGCCACAGATGCTTTTCATGTAGGTCAGGACCAGTTCTGTGCTGACACCAGATATCAGTTATCTGGTCTCCCAGCATGCTAATCAGTCACCACAGTCGGGTGGAACTAATTTGTGAATGCTGAGCCCTGAAGCATTTTCACAACATTGTGAACGAGAGAAATGATTATAATCAAAATTGACAATCTGGCATCGTATCTGAGCAGACACAGGGGCATTCACTGAAGCTTCCTAGGGAAATAAACATAATAGCTCTGGAATTGGCATCCTACATGACAGATTTAGAAAAAAAGAAAAAAAGTGTGGAGATTAAAATACATATTTATATAAACTTTCTTTGTCAGAAGTCTGAGTATCTTTGAAGTTCTAGGTAGTGAAGTAATTACGATAAAAACAGAAGACTCCCTAACACTTCTAGAAAGAGACACAGCCTATCACACCCTCCCTCCAAACACTGTCCCCCACCACCTTTCATCCATCACAGTGCTGAAAGTTGTACTTGTCAGCATACATGTTGCTTCTAATGACTGAAATGAAAAAAAAAAAAGGAAAAGAGACCAGAGGTGAAGGTTAGCAGCAGGTTTCTCAGGCAGGCAGACTTGCTACATTTGGAATAACTATTTCCTAATAAAGCATTCTGTCTCCCACAAGTTGAGCAACCTGTCCATGCTCTGAAGGCAAGGTAGATGCATACAGAGTAGAAGGGATGTGTTTGTGGCCACAGTGAGACGGCACACTGTCTCCTTCCTGGATTCCACAGATCTCAGTTTCTGAACTGTTACAGAGATAATAGACTAAAGGAAACCCTGAGAGCCTGGCCATTGCTGCTTGCGTGAGGTTGCATACTGCTTTCTCATCTAGACAACCAGTGTCTTCCTTATGCCAAGCAGATGGAAGACTTTGGGAGAAGCACTGGTATCTTCTGTTTTAATCTTTCAGCTCTGGATGCCTTGAGGCATGATCCCAGGCTGCTGCCAGTGCTGTGTATGGGGACAAGTCTGGTGTTTAGATAGTATAAAGGCACAGTAACAACTCTACTGAGAAACACCAGAAGGTCAGGGTCTACCTGGCAAGTGCATCCCTTGTGCCTGCAACCTGGTTTCAGTGTAAGCTGGGTACGTCAATGCACTGTACAGCTCATTAGGATGCTTCTTTTCCCCATCACCTTTTCATGGAACTTGGAACAAACAGCTTGTTATCCCACTTTTGTCCTGGATGCTTTCTTGACAAGTGAGCCTAGGTAATGTGCTGTAATCTGAAATGAATTTGCAGCTTTTTTTGCTAAGATTGAAATGATGTTTGTGTTCCATGCCTTAATTTCAATATCATAGGTCCATCAATTGCTTCAGGAGGGACGACTGGAATTTGTCATTGGAGGGCAAGTGATGCATGATGAAGCTGTGACATTAATTGATGATCAAATTTTACAGTTGACAGGTATGCAAATTTGCATTTAACTTTTACTTTTCATTGTTATGACCTTGGGGGTTTTGTTTGTTTTTCATTTCTTCACCCCAAGATTGCTATTATTTTCTTAATCTTTAAGAACTGGTTAAATCATCTCTTATGTTTTACTTGCTGGTGGGTTATCTCTATAATAATCTTTCCTTTAAAAAAACCCAAACACAACAGTTCTGCAGTGAGCAGAACAGTAACAGAAAGCTGGCTTGCACTGTAATTGATGTCCATTATAAACTCCTTTGGAGAAGATTCCTTTCTTGTGTGTGTGTGTGTATTTGAGAGCTTAAGCTCCTGAGAAGATGGTTGTGGTGAAATTGAGGGTTGAAACACTCTGGGAGGGAATATCTGGTAGCAATTCAGAGTGTGGGGAGGTTTTATTGTATAGGCAAAGTCTTCTGCAGAACATAAGCTATAGAGTATCACTGAGGTCACCTGAACTTAGGTGAAAGATTTGCTTAGTGAAGAACCCCCCATTTGTAATCATGATCGGCAGCCTCTGTTAGAAACAGGTGCATATTTCCAAGAGATTTTAATCTTCTGCTTCAAGCTATTTGTGTGCTACACATCTGCATCTGATGGTTTACAGGGTCTTTTAGTATTTAGGTTCATCTCCATCTGGTTAATGAAAAAGGAAGCAGGATAAATTATACCATCACTGTGCTGTAGATGCCTGTAATATGCCATGTGGGAGTAGCATGCTTTTTTGGGGTAGGAAGGGTTGTATTAGCACCAGTTGTCTATGATTACTGATAGAAACCCTGCCCCATTCAGGGCTACGCTCTGGGCAGCTTTCTGCATGGGAGAGTAAAGGGTCAGAAACTTTTATCATTTGCTGAATTTGACTGTGCAGCACCACTGGCCTTGTTCTTGCTTGTCAGTGTTTGTCAGGAGCACAGAGATAGCAGCTGGTTTTGCATCTCAGTGAGTCACCACATCACACTTTGGCCAAGAGGAGAGGGAATGAATGTGGGATTTTTTTCTCATATGACTTCTG
This sequence comes from Todiramphus chloris collaris, assembly GCA_025345505.1. Lineage (NCBI taxonomy): Eukaryota > Metazoa > Chordata > Aves > Coraciiformes > Alcedinidae > Todiramphus > Todiramphus chloris. The sequence continues at coordinate 31,046,079 of JANVCC010000035.1, forward strand.
TGTTTAAAGGTTGTTTTATGGACTTAGTATGCTGAACTCAGGACTTCTCCAAAGAAAATACTAATATTGACTGAAGAGGCATTCTAACAGCTTTTTACTTCATTGGAGTTAGCTGCAAAAACCACTGTTTCTAATTTATTATTTCATTCTGTGTAAACGTTTTCTTTTTAAAGACTAATTCAAGTTTAGTAATTTCCTCATCAGGAGCAAAAATATTAATATATTTTAAAATCCCCACTATTTTTCCTGAAAGCACTCTGCTCAACTTGCGTACATAAAAACAAAAAAGAGTATCCTTCCACTGTGTGTGGAATTCATCTTGAGAAGACAAAGCCAATGCAGACATTTGGGGTCTACATTTCATGTCTTCTGTCTGCCCAGCCAGCAGTGTTTTGGAAGAGCCTAGCAAACTCTGTCTAAAATATGCTTTTGTCAGAATAGTTAAAATAAACACATTGTTTGTTTCTATTTTCAGTAGAGAAGATATTAAACATGGGAGAGAGAAGGTGAAAAGAGCATGCCTTGCAGCCTCAGTCATTCAAACATGATATTAAAATTTTCAAAGGAGTTAGTCCAAAATGAGGAAGATAGAGGTGTATATTCAGACAGTTCTTAGCACAATTCCAGAACTATCAATGGATCTTAATAGGTCTGCACATTATTTTTTTTAATGATCATGAGAATCCTAATGCAGTATACTGGATTTCTGAATAAAATTTACTGCTTAGCTTTTTTTTTTTTTTACTTCATTTAAATGGTTTATCTGAGTTTATTCTGATGTTTCTGGTTTGGGTGTTTCTTTTTTTGAAACTCATTTAGATACAAAATTAACATCATTTCTAAATAGCATCTTGTATTAAGATTGCTACTGACCTTTGGCTTTTTTCTTTTTTTTACAATTGAGGATTGTATTCATATCAGTTTTGTTCACTGGATGGCTTCCCTGTCCCTTTGTCATTGATATAAGACTGAAATTCTCTGAGAATGGGTGGTATGATTTGAGCAAACACAAACTGAACTCCAGCTTGTTTTCATGGAGACTCCAACCTGACTACTAGCCTTAATCTAATCTGTATCTAAGTACTTTTTCCCAGGCCTGTCTCTAATCATAATTCCTTTTTGCTATTCATCTTTTCTGATGTTAATAAGTTATAGTTGGCATAGCAAAATAAATACCGTCAGTGTGAAACTTTCTGCTGCGAATCATTAAATTCATGAAACTTTAAATGCTTTGGAAAACAGCAACAAAGAGCTATCGTTTAAGTGCTTATCCATGCCTGTTACGTTTATAAAACGAACTTGTAAAAGTCTTCCTAAAATAAATTTTGCTTTGCAGAAGGCCATGGATTTCTGTATGAAACTTTTGGAATCAGGCCTCAGTTTTCTTGGCACGTTGATCCTTTTGGAGCTTCAGCTACAACACCAACTCTTTTTGCTCTGGCTGGTTTTAATGCTCACCTTATTTCTCGAATTGACTATGATCTTAAGGCTGACATGCAGAAAAACAAGGTAAAAATACCCTTAGGAGTGGAATCCTTTGCCAGCTTCTACTTAATCTAAGCCGTGACGTGACATAATCATTTGACTTGTTCCAGAAAATGTGGGTATTTCTTCGCCAAAAGTGGCATGGTGATTGCATGTGGTAATGGTGAAATATGTCGAGTCTGTGCAACATGGTCAAGTAGTGTCATTGTCTTCATGAAGTATAGTCTAGCCTGAAGAACACAAAACGTGGGCAGTTGGGCAAGGTGTAAGCTGACATTCAATTAGAAGTACTGGAACGAGAGGCATCTAGAATGGGTTTCAGCTTCCCCTGAGAGAGTCTTAGATACATTGTTTTTTACATAGACTGTTTTAAAGTGTTGTGTGCCTATTTGGGCATGGTAGTTCTCGTGCTTGGAACATTTCTTTGTGCCTGCAAAAGTGATAATACTAGGTCAGTTAGGGTGGCTTTTAGTATTTTTTTTTCGGAATTCATTGTTTGTTTCATGTTCTGCCTTCTCTCATACAGTGTCCCATACACAGTAAATGTTTTTTCTTTTCATATCACAATGTTGGATCCTGATCTGTCATCAGTTTTACACACTAAATCATGTGAAAATAAGGGACTTTCACTAGTATGAGCTGGGCATTAGGCAGTTTTTATGGATCTTGGGTGAAACTCAGGTGTCTCTAAACAAGATAACAGAATTGCTGTTGAATTTGTCCTGGGAAGCCAGGACCTACCACCTTATGTTTGCAGTGAATTTCAGTATCTCCTTTCTGCTAAAATCTTTTATGAGCTTTTGACAATCTTTTCCCAACTAATTTTTTTTTCTGGCACTTGACAGTCTGGAGGCTTCCAAAATTGTAAAAATTCTGTTTCAGTTGATTAAACATGGATTCCCACTTCCATTCTGGGTCTTTCCTAGCTTAGAGGTGTTAAGCTTCCACTGAAACAAGTGAGGTGTAAAGCCTGTGATAATCTAGGCTTACATCTGGACTTTATCGGTATGCTGCCAGTGTGCTTGGGGTGCAATTAGCTGGTCTTAAGTAAAAGCACTTGAAGTATTACAAGTGGTAAAAAGGAAGATGGGCGCTCTGAAACCTTAAGTTGTTAATGATGGTATTTCTGCACTTTTTCTTTAACCATTTCTTACCTTTTGTTTTGTTTTCCAGAAGCTTCAGTTTGTATGGCAGGGCTCTCCTTCCTTATCTGAAAGACAGGAGATCTTCACTCATGTTATGGATCAGTACAGCTACTGTACCCCATCACAAATACCTTTTTCAAACAGGTCTGGAGATGTCCCAAATAGGCAGAAATATCGATCACTTCTGAGGGTTTATATCATTGGAGTTTAAGCATTGTCTTTGACTGTTTTCTTTCAACAGTATTTATAGGGAGCTCAGTATGGCCTTGGCTAATTGATTCTTCTGTGGGAGATTTTTAGCATCATATTGGGCTGACATTGTGTGTATTATCTGTTTATAAACTGAAGCAACTAAAATTTTCCATTTAGTTTGTGAAAAAGATACGAGAGCTTTTAAAAACTTTATTTTGCTCACTGTCCTATCCAGTAAAATACCCTTTGTAAATGAAGACTACTTGAGGGAACTTCCTCAGCGTTATGAAGCTTGCTGCTTTGTCCTATGATTCCTTTATTCTATGCCAGCAAGCAGCAGGGACTTTGAAAGTTGGACAGTGTGAAAAGAAAACTGGACAACTTTCCCTCTACCTCCACTCCCAAATAAATACTAAAACCTAAATACTAGCAATTAATATTAACTTATCATGATTATTGTTATTGCTATTATTATTATTCACTGTGTGTCTCCATTTTATCCCAGCATCTTTTGATGTGTTTTTTTTCCTCAATTTAATAAATCTTGTTTATAGCCTGTTGCATTCTCCTTCTACCTAGATCAGGATTTTATTGGAATGGAATTGCAGCTTTCCCAGATCCACCAAAAGATGGTGTTTATCCAAACATGAGTCTCCCTGTTACAGATGCTAACATCCATCTGTATGCACAAACCATGGTAGCAAACATTAAGGAGAGAGCAGCCTGGTTCCGAACAAGTGATGTTTTGTGGCCGTGGGTAAGTGCATGATTGGCATTTGCTTTACAAGTGGCAAGTCCACCTACTGTATGGGCAGTAGATAGATGGTAATTAGCTACAGTATGCACTGAAAAAATGCAGGTACAAACCACATGTCAGTGAAGTGTTGTTCTAATAAGCGGGGTCCAAATGTCTGATTAGTAATGACTTTTGAAAGCTAGAACTTCCCTGTACAGTCTGCCAGCTGTCTACCAGGTCTTCTACCCTACTTGATACAGAAAGAAATGTGACAAAATTGTAAAGATAACCTCTTGTGAAACTATATATTGCCAAACTGCTTCCTTTTTTCTCTCCTTGTTTTGTCTATTTAAATCTTTTTATATAACTGCTTAGCAAAACATCACTATGTTAACAAAAATGATAGCACTACAAGAAAATGCATTAAGTAGACAAGATCTTTTCTAACTGATGTGTAATCATTTTCTTATACGGTCTTTGTATTTTAGTTAGAAACATAAGCGTATCCCAGCTTGCTCATCCAAACACTTTTTTCAGCAATATGCTGTGGTAATTACATCCTACACGTACACACATAGCACTGATAATGCTCTCACTATTTTTAAGTCCTTAGGAAAGAATAACTTTGCCTAAACTGAATATACAGTCTGGTTTTGAATTTTGATGGATGCCATAGGTATTGTAATTACATTATTAAAGGATGATGTGTGTTCTTAAGGTGGCTGTTTCGCCACAGTATCTGTTGTTGAAAAGAGAACAAACATTTTCATACTGATACAGCTTTGAGTCACTGATTTGTTTTTCTCCTGTGTTTGTCATACTGTTGCTTATGTTGATTTTTTGATTGTTTTGTAGAGCTTGAGGGGAGAAGTGGGATATAATAGTCTGTAGTACCGCTATCGTGAAATGATGCTGGAATGGGGAGGCAGGAGTTTTGAATAGTACAAACAAATTCCAAACATCTAGATGCAAATCTGCAGTTTTGCAGTAATGTGAGAAAATTTCAGCCTCTGACTTCCTGATTTGTGTGATTGTGATCATGTGCTTTAAACAAAGTAACAGAACTTTGTTACTCAATCACAGTGCAATGTACAGAAGTAGAGTGAAATAGATATACAGATACCTCTGTAGTTAAGCTTAGCTCTTTTTTCGTGATTACAAATAGTTTGCAGTGCTTGGATTTTTTGTTTTTCCCTTCAGTTAAAAATTAGGAAATACACCCTTCCTATTTAAGGTCAGACCTCACGTCTAGACGGTTGGCGCTTTTGTGATGAGATACATGGTCAAACAAGTGTTTGTTCATGATCTAAAGCACCTAGTTGGGCAGGAGGAGCAATTGGGCTGTGAGGTGGTGTAGAAGTACAAACATGCCTCTCTGAGGCAAATGTAGTAGGAGAGGATATGAAATTGTCTTAAGGGCTGGAACTGATCCTTGCAATGTTTTTTAGCCTGTGTGGTTCAACTAAGTGTACTGTAGTAGCTCATTCCAGTTAGCAGAAATTGAAAAACAACTTCAATATGCATGCAGAAGATCTCTGGGCTTGTTAGAATATCTTTTCAGTTTTGGAAGTAGAATTCACACTTTTCTGATCAGTGACTTACGCTGTTAGATCTGAGGGACAAGAATGTGCACTAGGATTCATAAAGTATGTGACAATGACCATACTGGAAGGGATATGGGTGACACTCATATCTAGGAAAGAGAGGGGAGAGTAATCACCTCTGACTGCAGTTGAACTCACCAGGTTCAACTCATTCAGAAGTTGAATGGGTTCAGCTCAACATGTTAAAGTCCTTGAGTTCATCAGTTAAAGGTTGGGGTGGAAGATGGGATTGCAAAGAAAATAGAACCTACATGTCCATTTCTTCAAGCATCTACTCAGCACTGAAGGCAAATTGCTGAGAGCAACTTTATTTTGAAAGTGAGGTCAGGGTTGACTTTGGCAGTTTCTATCTCAAGAGCAGAGACATGAAGATGAGGTTGCATTCAGTGTTGGAAGGCTTCAGTTAGGCCTTTTTATGTGGAGGACATTTCTTAGCATGTAATTGTGCTTCAGATCAATGCCTATACTGTAAGAATACAGGTGATGCCGTGGCTGACTGACTCATTTTCCTGCTCAGCTACTGTAGTTGAACAAAGGCGTGATTAGTTACATCTTTTTTTAAAATGTTTGTACATGCAGATGGTCTGTATTGAGAAGCCTTCAACAGAAGGCAGAAGCTGTGCAAGCATGCTCAAAAAAGGCTTTAGTACATAGCGTATCACCTCTGTGAACTGTTTGGATGAGCATCAAAAGTACTCTAGTCTACCGTCATGATAGGGGATCAGCAACACATTGTGTGACATTTGTACCATGGGATCTCTGTCCAGATTGTTTTGTTTCACATCATGTCCTCAGCACTTCCTAAAGCTGTAAAAATTCTTCAGAACAGAAAATAAGAGCTTCCTTATTATCTGCTCTTAAGAGCTTCCTTATTTTCTGCTAAGTGGGAGAAATGTGGTGTGAAAGGAATCAAAGGTCATCTTTCAAGGCATGTATGCATGTATTTTCCAATTGCTACCACAAAATTTCATGCTCTTGCACAATATGGTTTGTCAACACTCTTCTCCCTGTCTGTAATGCTCGTTGGTTATCAGCTGATCTGTGCAAGTAACCCTACTTGTTCTTGACGTTTTCTAACATACAGAATTTATATGTGCAGTCAAGATCAAAAGAAATACCACTTTGATATAGACCAGTGTTAAAAAAGACCCTTCTACATTACATGATCCAAAGTCATTTGGCTGTTCTGTTTTTGGAATTTCAGGGTTGTGACAAACAGTTCTTTAATGCATCTGTTCAGTACTCCAACATGGACCTGTTGTTGGATTACATTAACAATCATTCTGATGAGTTTGGAGTGACTGTCCAGTATGCCACTGTTGGTGATTACTTCCAAGCAGTTTATAGCAGAAATCTTACATGGGAAATTCATGATTCTCAAGACTTTCTTCCATATTCAACAGGTAATAAAGTTCACAACTGCATAATGTCTGCCTCAAATGTATGCATTTAAAATTTTAATAAAGGGAAATTGAGAAAATGAGAAGGAAGTGATAGGAAAACCACCATGGCCTTAATAACATTTATTTACACTGCCAGGTGTCATCAAATAGACAAACTGATCCCAACTTAGTGGTATAAGACAGATGGTAGGACAGTGCTTGAAATATTTCTTTGGAGTCATTGGAAACAATGGGTGGAGGACCCTGAAGGAAAATTCTTGATGGGAAGACTTGGCAAGAAATCTAACTTGAGGTTTTTATGGACCGAATGGCTGTTAGTGCTTACTACATACCATCAGGAATCTTGTTTGTGACATCCAGAACCAGGCTTTTTATATAAAGCAAAGCACACTAGGTAAGGACAACTGATAGATTCACTTGAAAAGTGTGTTCCTGATCCAAACAAAACAGTAATGTAGATGAACTCCTAAAGTCTCTTGTAGCTTTAGGAGATAGTCTTATCTTTTCCATTAAAGAAAACAGTTTCAAGTTTGGGGGTGGGAAAAATGTGTTATAATTGAAGTCTCAAGAAGTTAAAATACCACCTGTATTTCTGAAATTTCATAGTATGACGTGACACAAATACACTGCAGCTGCTTGCTGCTTGCTTACTTCTTACTTGCTGCACTACCTTAGCTTTTCAAGCAGAGCTGAAAAGTACTGGAAAGGTATGAAAGAAGGCGTGCCCTAGACAACCTCCCTTTAACCCTTTTCCCCAGTAAATTCACCCTTTTAGGCCTCATATCAAGGTATGTAGAGAGAAACACAGCTAACTTCTCAGGTTCAAAATTCATTAATTTGTGTCACTGCCTGGATTATCATTAAAACATCACTGATATCACTAGAATTAGAAACCTTTCTATATAATTGTACCTACTACTACTTCATTGGTTTTTTTAGCACTGTGGATGTATAGCTCAGATTATTACAACACAAATTTGGCTTATGCATCCACTATTCTGTAATGTGTCTGTTAACTTTTAAATTAATAAAAATAACTATTACTTCCTGTAAATCCTTGAATGAACTGATCGCTCACCTCCCTCTAGGGATCATATCTACCAACTTACTGATAAATGCGCTGCCAGTTTTAAGTGCTAATATCCTTTTACATCTGTGCTCTTACCTTTGTCTTTTGGCATAATTTACAGGCAGTAGTCAATTGCCATTAGCTTGCATAATAGCAGTACCTTCAGTGTTCCAGGTGGGTGCCCACACGTCAATGCAATTTCTTCCCCAAATGGCTTACTGTGCCTTGAAATTGCAGTATAGGTTTGAGTGTACTTTCTCCCACATACTATTTTTCTTCTTGGTGATTAATCCTTTCTCATTCTTTCAATGCTGTTTTATTATGAGTCACTTATTGGGCTCAGTATCACTTCTGACATATGCCTTGGCAAATCTAGTTTTTTAAGTATATTCTTTTTCTACTGTACATTCATTGTGCTGTGCTAATATGCATATGTGACTCTTCTGGTTGTAACCTTAAAAATTGAAATGGAGTTCATTCTGTTTGAAGTTCTAGGATTTTTCAGGCCAAAAAGAATTTGCCCTGGAGCTTTTGTTTGAGCAAAACATCCCATTTTCTAATTGTTGCCTTTGATCCTTGATAGCAGATTGTTATGGTTGCATATACGCACTTTATAAAGCACTTTCTGCAATTTCTGTCTGGACAAGCTACTTGGCAGTGGAATATTTTAAAAATCACCCTCAAAACAAAAAAACAGGAACAAAAAAGCATTGATAGGAAGTTTTTCAAATAAGTACCTGATTTCCTGGTTTATTCTGTGGAATACTGGAACATATTAGCATAAATTAACTGTTGAAATACATTCAACTGACCACTTGAGGGCATCTTTTGATGTCATTTGAAGTAGTTTGGGGTCACGTTATCACATCACTGCTTCTACTCCATGTTGAGGAAATGAAATTTAAAATAATCTCCTCAACTAAAAGGGAGAATATAGAGACATTGTATCAAGCAGTAACCAAGGGTTATAATCCACTTTCTTTATTATTGAGTAATAAAATACGCTTCAGTGAAACTTCTAAAGTTGTTTTGTGCAGATCCAGAAAGAAGAAATTTCTGCAAACAACAGGCTTAGTCGGTAACAGCTCTGTGTTAAAGTCAATATGAGTCAATAACTCATGTTACTAGCCCCGCAGGAAAGATTGTAGTTTTCCTAAATGCACTTTTATGACTGTGATTCTTTGTAAGGCTTATGACAATTCTGTTTGGTGGCCGATGTGTAAACCCACAGCAGGTTTCATGTAAGAAGCTGTACAGTAGTTGTGTAATAAATAACAAGTAAGTGATAACTGAAATGGTATTGTGACGTGTATCGGACCTGTTCAACTCTTAACAGAGCCGTTTCAAGCATGGACCGGGTTTTACACTTCTCGGAGCACATTAAAAGGAGTCGCAAGGAGAGCAAGTTCACTGCTTTATGCTGGAGAGTCCTTTTTTGCACAGTATGTCCAGAAACACCCAGCAGGTTCTATTTGTAAATGTGAAGCCTTAAAGCAACTTCAGAGCCTTAGATGGGCAGTTTCAGAGGTAAAGTTTGATTATTTTTTAATTGTAATGAAAATTTTTATTGCTAAAAGGCAAAGTTTTGCTGAAGCATTTCAGCTGTAGTGTCTTGAGGTTGCTTTTATGGTTTTAGAAATAACTTTCCCCTTTAGTAAGTCATAAGTAAAACTAAAGCAATTTTTCAAAAAACTGTCTTGAAACATGACTTCATCCCCTTAGCCATGCATTCGATACAAGGTTACTGGCCAATATTTTCTTCAGTCGATGAAAAAATACGTGATTTCAAACTTTGCAGGTGCTATTCCTTTTCTTAGTGTTAGTTTCATTATTTACAAAACAGTTTTTGAAAACAAACAAAAACTGAACTAACTGAAAACTACTGATAGTCTCCAGTTCTGCAAGCTGGAAGAGGAAGGGCAGATTCGTTTCTTCAAAGCTCAGCACCTAAGTGATCAGCCTCATACCATTAACCATTTACAGCTATCACTGCTTTTGTTGGTAATAAATATTTTTGACAGCTAAGTTATTGACCAGATCTTAGTAGGAGATTAAAAACATGTCTTGTTACTGTACTTTTGCTGCATTCTCATTTTTGGTAACTTCTATTTTTTTCCTGTAAGTATGTAACTTCAGTAATTTTTAGCTATCAAAAGAGGAATACATACAGAGGGAAATCTGTGCATCTTGTCTTTGTCAGTTTCATTCTACACATAGCAATTTGGAATAGGGAAAATATGTATCTGTGACTGTAGCTGTAATACCTTACTATTTTCAGTTATACATCTAAAGGTTAGTAGACCATGTTAACATAAATGCAAACCTGAAGTTGTCATCCTGTTGCATTGTGACCTTTCAAACTACTTTTAAATGCAAGGTCCAGCACCATGATGGTATAACAGGCACAGAGTCTCCCAAGGTGAAGGACATGTACATGAATAACTTGATGTATGGAATGTTCAACGTAAAGAAGCTAATGGCTTCCATAATCTTTGACATGAACAATGCAAAGAAGAATGGCGAGGTCTATTCTGTTTACAATAAAGACTCAGGAATACCAGGTACTTCTTAAAAACGTTTTCAGGCTAACTTATGAAAGCCATCATGTTTTCCTCCAAAACAATCAATGTACTGTGTACCAACTAAGTTCTGTGAACTACAGCTAGAAAATCCTGTTTTCCTTACAATACCTGCTAAGACCTAAGGTAAATTCAGATGAATTTATGATCTCGACATATCTGAAATCAGGACCTTTAAACTAATGTTAGGCAGAGCCCTTCCTCAGTGCATATATCAGACCTGGCTTCTAGATTCAGGCCTCAACACTGTAACGGAGGGAAGGAAGATGTTCTGATCAGGGTAATTACTAAACTAACCTTAAGATGCAATGTAAGATTATGTGGTAAGAAGTACAGTCACAGTTAAGAAATGTTCTTGTGGTGTACTGCCAACTTGTGTAAAAAACGTAAAGGAAATTTTAAGGAGTCTGTTCTCAAGACTGTACATCCCCTTTTATCTTTACTTTAGAAACTTTTTAAACTGTCAAATATAAGTAGTGTCGTGGGCTGTGCAACAGACTGATTTAGGTTTCTACAAGGTTGTTTTTAGAATAGGCTTCTCATTTGCTTTTCTGTGTAACTCTGATAAAGTTAATACTGCATGACAGTGAGTTGTGGTAAGCTGCTTATTTTCACTAAATGCATTTACATTTGGCTCAGGTGACATTTTCTGAAAATATGGTCTCTTTCTATTTGGTAAAGAATAGCAGAATAAAGCAGAAGGGGCTTTTATGAACATAAAATGTTTTCCTTTTTTTCAATCACGAAGTTTTACTGCAGGGTTTTATGTTAAAATTTGTAAGATGGATGTACCTAGACAGATTTCTTAAAATACTTTTTAATATCGCTGTTTAAAAATACATAGTTTTAGTGACTGATAGCTTTGTTTGTGTGCACAAAGGTGCTACAGATGTTGACCAGTATGTTGTTGTTTATAATCCACTGGCATGGAACATCACTACCCTTGTTACGGTATCTGTCAGCGACGTGTCAATAAGTGTATATGATGAACTGGGACATTTTGTACCAGCACAGGTATTCAACTTTGTTTCTTTCTGTTGCATTTCTTGTCAGTTTTTACTGACTCATCTTACCTCCTGTCAAAGTGCAGTAATATGTAGTAATACAGTGAAAATGAGTATTAGTATTAGAATTTTTTGTCTTAATGTCCAAAAAGGTTTCCTGCTTTTCTATCCTGTTTGTTTTGTCCTTTGCATACCAGCTGTGTGTGACCTGGCACTTCTTACCTTGCTTTTCTTTCTGTAAAATACACCGTTTCCAATAAAGCTTTTTTGGTTGAAGTCCTGCCCTATAATTAACAGTCCTGTCTGCACATTTGACAGCTTGCCTCGGGGAGGAGAGATTTAAGAAATGTAGGTCTTATGTACAAACTCAGAAGAAACAGTGGACAGTCAGCTGCCATATGACATATCATTTTGGCATAGCTACACTCCAAGACAAGGACAGCTGTTCCCTGGGAGAGAAGTAAAGTGGCCTTAAGTGAAAGCTAGCACTAGCTTTTCTCAAGAGCATCTGCTATAGAGAGTGCTCATCATCAATGGCTTGATAAACCAGTAGCAATGCCTCCTGAATATAAGGCCTCAAGAGGCATGACACTATTCCAGATATTCCCCTCTGTCCCTGAGGTGCCAGGTAGCTCAGTAAGTTCTTCCAGGTGGACAGAGTTTTTATTATCTGTGTCTTATGACTATGTTGTGGTTTAACCCCAGCAGGCAACTAAGCACCATGCAGCTGCTTGTTCACTCCTTCCCTCACCCCTAGTGGGATGGGGATAGGAATTGGGGAAAAAAAAAAAGTTAAACTCATAGGTTGAGATAGGAACAGTTTAATAACTGAAATAAAATAATTATGATGGTGGTAATGATAATAATTGTCATGAAAAGGGACATAACAAAAAGAAAGAGAAATAAAACCCTAGAAGGATGAGTACTGCACAATGCAATTGCTCACCTCCCAGTGACTGATGCCTAGCCAGTCCCTGAGCAGCTATCAGCCTCTCCTGGCCAACTTGCCTCAGTTTATATACTGATGTCATCATCCTATGACATGGAATACACCTTTGCCTAGTCTGGGTCAGCTGTCCTGGCCGTGGTCCCTCCAGTCTTCTGGTGCACCTCCTCACTGGCAAACTGAAAAATTCTTGACATAGGATAAGCACCACTTAGCAGCAACTAAACCATTAGTGTGTTATCAACATTACTCTCATATTAAATTCAAAACAGCACTGCATGAGCTACTAGGAAGAAAACTAACTCTATCCCAGCTGAAACCAGGACTATCCCCATGCATCAAGGCATATTGTAGTCAGGTAGTGATACACAACATCTGTCTGCATATATGTTCCTGCATATATATGTGATGATGGTATAAGAACATACTGCCTTTATCTGGAATCCATAGCTTTCTTGGGTTAGCACATGGTCATGCTTACTTGTCAGCTACTTACCTCCCAAAAGTCCCACCATCTAAATTACATTAGCCTTGTAAGCTATAAGAAGGAGATTAATGTGTATTTAAAGCATCCATTTCATGATTTAGGATGGCCTGAAGTCCAGCTGTTATTCCTTATTTTCAAAAGACAAATTTATCTGTTCCAGAGTTGGTCTATACTTTCTTTTTGATAGAGTTTACCCATATATATGTATGTGGGTAGTGGCTAGAGGCTAAATGAAATCTCTTTTCCAGTAATGAGGAGGTGATTTGGGGTCTTTTTCTTCCAGTATATGCTGCTCAAAAGTACATTCATATTACACACTCCTTCCTTTTTAGAAAAAGATATCTTTACCTCAGGCTCCTGATAGGAGTATGTGGCTAAGAGGAAGTGAGGCATGGCAAGTGCTCTAGCACCTTCTGCACTGCATGCATCCATTAAAAACTGTTGTTTAAAGTATTTGTATATTAAGTAACACTGGTGTTCTGTTTGCTGTTCTAAAGTATGCCGCATGCTTCTACCTCTCTCTGTGTGCTTTGCTGAAGGGCACATCTGTGTGTTTCCTTCTCTTGCTGTTAGTTTTCTAATACTTGCACTAGTCATCTCCCTTATGTTTCAGCTTGTTTTCTGTGATTTCACTGATTAGTTTAATTTGTGATTATTTCTGCTCACGTAGACATTTTGAAATGCAATCTTAAGTCAAGATCTGCGATTCCATGTTCACATTAAAATAAGGTGTAGCTTTGTAATTTGCTTAGTGACCGTCCTTCCTTCACAGGAAGGCTAAGCGTAACCCAAATTCAACAAACTCCCAACTAAAAGCAGCACAGATCTACATTATAGTTGAGAATTATAATTAATGGTATGTTGAGAAACTTATTTTTAAAGTAGTAGTTCATTTTTGTAATTTAGGGCTTGCTAATTAATTTTCTGTAATGGAGTATTGTTTTGTGTGTTAACATACAGGTTCAGAGCTCAGTGGAGTCCAATTCTACTTACGATCTCTATATTCTAGTTGCAATAAATGGTCTGAGCTATAGAAAGTACAATATTAAGCCCTTGAATGGTAAGCAGGCTGCGTTTATTGGGAGATCAGTCAAGTATGAGCGAAAAGACATAACTCGTGCAGATCCGCAAAGTCGACAGTTGCTTCCTGTGGGTAACAACTGCTATCAGGTCTTGTTTGACCAAAACACAAATCTAATGGTCAGCATTACAGAGAGGTGAGATTGCCTGCTTGTTTTTAACGATGTTTTGGATTCTGTAAAACCCTTTGTAAAAATAAGTCCAAGGACTGTATCACGTGCCTCAATTCTGTGACTTATCCAACAAAACGTTCTTTACAATTACTCTTTTTTATCTCCAGTTCACGTCTTCTTTTCTGCAAGAAACAACGCTAGCTTAGGTGTTATTCCATACTGTTTCTGTAATGTTGTTGCCCTCGTTAACTAACCATGCAGTCAGTCTAAGGTGACATATCACAGTATTAACTAGTAGATCAGGCAAATCTCATTGTACTTTAAAACTGAAGAGGGTTATGAACATGTGTTTTCTATTAAAAAAAAATAAATAAGTAAGCACATACACTATGGCTATGCATTGAGCCTGAAATGAAAAAGCAAAAGCTTTCTCTTACTCATCAGTAATGTTTTGCAAGTCCTGTATCATTGTTTCTATGGTAGGAAACTACAAAACTTTTTGAAAGGAAACATTTAGCTGAGGAAATTCTATTTACTATGGTAAATAAAATGGAAGAAAAATCAAGATCAAGGTGAGATTTGAGGTTTGCAGATTGTTTTTCTCAGCTGATGCAAACTGGCCTAATTTCTTCAGCTTCACTGGAGCTGTGCTGCTTTCTGCCTGTTCAGGATTCAGATTGTCAGCTATATACTGATGGAAGATTTGACCTCTTTGGCACTGGCCTAGTGAATATTAGACTTCTTTCATCTTCGAGGTCTTGTTTATGATTTTGCTTTTTAGAGGAAGAACTTGTTGTACAGTATAGTAAAAATCAGCTTTAAAAGTAAAGATGTGCCTTAATTAAGAGTCCTTAATTAAGGTGTAAGTAGGTTCTCAAATCGCTTCCAGATCTGTTTCTACATTCCCTGGGTAATATAATAAGAAACAGGAGGAAGAAAAAAAATCTGAATTCAAATCCCATTTTTCTCCATCCTCTGTTGGTGGGCAGCAAGAGCTGGAATTCAGCATGTAGGAGAAATGGGATATTTACTTTCTTCCCAAGCCTTCAGGCAAGCCCAGAATGTTTGAGTTTCGGGAAGTTTGCTTTGGGGCAACAGGAAAGTGCAAGTGCCAGGTCAGGGTGGGAGGAAAGGTTAAAATAGTTGTTATTTTCAACTGTGAAGCCTTTTAAAGTTTAGCTGTGACAATTGGAACTTCTGGGCCCAGCCCTTGCACTGGAAATGACCTATAACAGGAATAGATGGTTTGCTTCTCAGTCATTACAGTTCATAGGTTGCTATATTAACACTAGCTAAAATGGTTGGCATCTTAAATTTATATGCCAGACTAAATGATTTTTTTCCTCTTTTGCCATCAAGGCTTCAGGCTCCAAAAGAGGAGCAGAGCAGATAGCTGGGGGCAATTACATCTTAAATTGCCTTCATATGACTTTCCATAGACTGTGGTACGGAGTCGTGAATAGCTGAACTGTAAGCTTCAGCAGAGAAAGGAGGACAGATACCAGGTTAAATGTGGAAACTTGCTTCTTGCTGATTTACCTAGCTACAAAGTCAGTTAAGTGAACCTGGTTACTCATTAATATGGAGTGATGTACCTCATTTTTGTGCAATGGCTAGTTTCGGAACCTGTAGCAACTCTCACATCAAAAGAATGAGCTAATGTAGATGCTGGTTTTGTCTCAAGATGTTTTTGTTTCACAAAAGTATAAAATGACTTAGAAACTCCATGTATTTACACAGTGACAGATGTCTTAATGGGAAGCATTTTAGTGCTCTGCTGTCCTCACTTACTAAATCTTATAAAATCAGTTACTGACTTGGAGAAAACAGATTGATTCCCCCCCCCCCATTAAATTTCCAGCCTCATTACTGTGGCAGTTCAGCTTTGCATCTATTATGTACAAAATGTGTTTGTAAGCAATATAATTTTTCCTCTTTCGTGGATTCATAGGGAAACAAACCAGACTGTCCAGTTGACCCAGGAGTTCCTTGAGTACCATGTGAATGGAGACGTGATGAAAGGACCCATTTCGGATAACTACTTATTTACTCCAAATGCTTCAGCTGTTCCAGTATCAAAAGCAGTGGGATTAGAAGTGGTTTTTGGAAACCTGATGACAGAGATACGGCAGTATTTCTACAGGTGCAACACCATTACAGCTTCACTTCCCTGGGATGTTTAATTCTCTCTAGATATGTATGAGATTAATTCTGTACAGTTACTCCTAAACAGTGAGTTCTTTGCACTGTTTAGGATTTAGACAAAAGAACTAGCATGCATCTGCTAAATATAGGGCTGAGGAAGCACCTCCTTTAAATAGCACATATTGCTGCGGGGAGGGAGGGAAAGATTATTCAGAGTTATCTTCTGTGGTTGGCTTGATAGAACAGCTTCTGTTGGGATCCTGGTTCCGTACAATTCAATGAAAATTGCAGCTAACATCTTACGTGGGTGGAATTTGGATGTAATGGTTCATTTTTATAACTGAATATCTTCCTTACAAGCAAATTAGAGAAAGGAGAAATGAATCCTACACAAGGACACTCTGCCCCCTGATGAACGAGCTACTTTTGTGTGTTATATTAGTCTGTGAACCCTTCAGATTCTTCTAAAAAAAATCTGGTTATCTGATTGAAGCCTTTTGCTTTACATATATTGTACAAGGATTGTAATTGAGAAGGACCTTTGGAAATGAGTTAATGGAATTAATGTTGCCCATATTGAAAAAATACCTGTAGAATGTAAATGTGTTGCTTATGCAGTCATAATTATTTTTAAATTTTGTCAATTTTGAGAAAAACAAAATGAACTTCTCTAATCAAATGAAGAGTCCTCTTTACACTTTCGTCATTTGCTCCAGCTGAATATCTGTACATTTGAAAATTAAATTGACATTAATTATACATGTTCATGGAATATATAGAAAACAGGAAATAAAGTTGTCTGTCTGCAGGATGACATCATAAATGATTTGCAAGTCTTGACTTAACTTGATAATGAATTCTGCATATCTTTCCTGTCATTTTTACAGTAATGTTACCGCTCAGAATTACCTATATGCAGTATTTACCAGGATGTATACAGTACCAGAAGGCTATGATGGGAAGTTGCTTTGCCATAGGATAGAGCAAGAATACAGCGTTGGGCCTTTGGAATTAAATCGTGAAGCAGTTCTAAGAACAAGCACAAATTTGAACACCAGGCAGCTGCTCTACACAGACAGCAATGGATATCAGATTCAGAAAAGACCATTCAAGGCATATGTGAATAACACAGTGGCTCGGGTAAGCGCAAAGGCATATTCCAAAGTCAGTTGTGTCTTATCTTTGTTCTCTGTTACTGTTTCCTGTTGTTCTCTGTTACCGTTAAGTTAATACTATCACTGCATGAATTACTGTGTGTTTTCAGAACTATTACCCTATGGTCCAGACTGCCTACATCGAAGATGATACTACAAGGCTGGTGCTGCTTGCAGAAAGAGCTCATGGTGTGTCAAGTCAAGGAAATGGACAAGTGGAGGTAACATACAAATGATATTTTTTTCTGGGAGAGCGTAGTTTCATGGCTGCTGATAACAGAAGTAAAACATGATGGCTGATTACCATTGTGACTTTACCTTCCCGATACAGGTGATGCTTCACAGGCGACTATGGAACAACCTTCAGTGGGACCTGAATTACAATCTCACTTTGAATGACTCCTCAGTGGTTCGCCCTGTGATTTGGCTTATTTTAGGACGCAAGGCTGTCGCCAATATTTTGTATCGCACGAGTGGGCTGGAGTTAGAACACAGACCAGTAGTAATGTTTGGAGCATTGTCAGGTAACTCGTGCTGTCTCCTGCGCTATCTTTAGCATCTGAATGGCTTATGTATTTTGCTCTGATTTATGCTGTTAAGTTTGTAAATACAGACTTCAAGCCTCCTGTGTGGCAAAGTTAGTATACAGTGAGTTGGGAGGCAGATTTGGAGCCTGCTAATTACTTTTCAGTAATTTCAAACATGGATGTTGTCCAAGTGTACGAAATGTTTCTCTTGTTATGTAATTATCTCTACTTTCAGAGGAGAACAAATTTTAAAGCCTCTAATGAGAACAAAATGTCCACATGAGGAATTAGTGCAAAGTAGCTACTGCACCATACATCAGCTTTCTGGATGCTGAGTCCTTAATGACTATTTTTGAGTAATTATTTTTAAAATATTTGTTTGACTTATTAACTAAACTGAAGTCTGGTGGTGGAATAGCAACTTCAATCTGCAGTGAAATTTGCTTTATGGGAAGCTCTGACATACTTCTCCGGCAGTTAAAATCATGCTGCTTTCTGCTTTGTATCTCAGAAGGCCTTAGTGGAGAAAGCACAGCATTTGCTTTGCATCTACCTTGGCAGAAAAAGCAAAAAAATCTCTTTACCCTTCCACAGTACCCCAGCCAGGCTTGTATGTGTGACAGATCTTTCATGTTTGCTTTGTTTCACTTTGCATATAGGAGATAAGCCAAAGCTACCCAGGCAATTTCAGCAGAATTCAGTCCACAGTTCACCTGTAACTGTCCCACCTAATCTTCATGTCCAGACTCTGAGCATTCCAGGGTGGAGATATAGCTCTAATCACGCAGAGCAGGTCCGCAGCATCCACATGGGTAGGTGCCTTCAAAAGGGTGACTGGATGTTACACTTCAAAAAACAGACTTTCTTTTCTTTCTAGAAACTGTGAAACTAGTACTGTGGCTAAAACCTGTATTTATTCAAAATGTTAAATTCCTCTATTAAGAAAGTAAATTTTACTGTATAATTTCTCTTAATCAAATAGTAAAAGATTTCTCCTACATGAGCTTGTCATGCCTGTTAGTGTATTCCTGTGAACAGTGGGAGCTGGATATTTCTTAAAGTTAGTCCTCTTGCTAAATGTAAAGAATGGGAATTAAGCTCAAATTACGACTGTAAAACTTAAAAAAGTTTCAAGGATATTTTTAAAGTAAGAAAATGTTTGCATTCTGTTTTCTCTTAAAGGTAAACAGAAGCAAGGTGATGCAGACTTCAGTCGTGTCCTGTTAAGAATTAGGCACTTGTATGAAGCTGGAGAGGATCCTGTGCTGTCTCAACCTGTGATGGTAGATATGAAGGTAAATCTAATTCTTCGAGACAGAATATCCCTTGAGATGTTATTTTTCCAGAGAGAAGGGGTTCTGGAATGAAACATCCTGTGTGCTAGAGACTCCACAAAAGATGGATACAAAAATACTAGTATGTCTTTAACCTCAGAGGGAAGCAGAGCTTATTTTCACTCAGCTTTTCAATATAGAAGCCGTTACTCAGAGTAAGTTGCCATAGGCACAGCATGAAGATCTGCATAACTATCAGTAGGACTGGTTCTGTTGAGCTCTTGGTTGTATGACACTTTCTGCAGTGCTTTAACCAGTGCAGAGAGTGAGATTCTGTTTTGCTGTTGTCTTAGTTATTGCAAGATGTACTTATAGATAATGAAGCATGGACAGGATTAAAGGAAACAAACGTAAGGGTTGCCAAGCACTGGAACAGGCTGCACAGGGAACTGGTGGAGTCACCATCCCTGGAGGTATTTAAAAGACATGTAGATGTGGTGCTGAGGGACATTGTGACCTGGCAGTGTTGGGTTAATGGTCAGACTTGATGATCTTAAAGGTCTCTCCCAACCAAAATGATTCTATGATATTTTTTCCGCTATAGTTTATTTCTGTGAGTTGTTGAAACTTTGGTCACTTCTATCATGTACGCTCTGAACTTTGCTACAACACAGAGAAAGCTCTCAACACTTCAGTTTCTCAGTTTGAAGCCTTTTCAATCTGTAGTAGCCCTTGTGTTACATAACCTAGTAGATTTTTAAGGTCTCTATTGCTGCTCTGCTTAACAGATCAATGGTAGAGATGAAGGTTCTACTCTGGTTTAACGGCGTACGAGACCGGTAAGTGTGATGCAGTTTTCAATAAATGGTGGTTTGACTCGTGTTTTCTTTACTCACAGGCTTTGCTGAAGGGCTTAGGATCAGTGATGGCAGTGGAAGAGCGATCGCTCACAGGCACCTGGGATGTAAACACTTTGAAACGGTGGAAATGGAAGACTGCACAATATCCAAGCAAAGGTAGGTGGAATAAGGTGGTTGGTGTCCTTGTTGCTGTGGACTGTTGAAGCTTGATGCATAGTCTAATAAAAATATAAAAATATTAGCAAGATTAAAAATGTATTGTTGTTCTATAGAGTGGACCTGGTATCTGGCACAACCTGCAAGTAGTAGCATTTAGCAAAGATTCCCTGGAAGTACTAGACTGCTGTATTACTCTGATGGCTTGTTTTGCCCAAAATTGTTAAAAAGCTTGAAATCTTTCTAGAGTTATCTTTGTCCAGTTAGAAGTGGCTACTTCATGAACTCACACTTGTAAGACAGACTGATTTTGTTCGATGATGATGAGTTGTGTTAATCTAAGCTTAAGCCTGTGCTGCAGAAAACCAGACAGCTGCATTTAAAAATCCCCGCTGTAATCAGCTTGAAGGACTGTGTGGATATGATTAAAGTTAGGGCTGACACTCAAGTCGAATGCTGTGGGTGACCTCCTTTCATTTCTCATTCCAGTTATTTTCTTGGATATTGTCCTTACTGTCACTTATATGTACTTAAGTGCCTTGTAAAAAGCTTGCAGAGGTTTTGGGCAGGGCTAGATGAGGGTTTAGAACTCTACTTGACCTGCAGCTAGGAATTTGCTTGCTGTTTACTCATGATGAAGAAAAGGTGCATGACTAGGTAGTCAGTTCATGTTTTCTGTGTGAGTCAGTGTGTGAAAAGTAGATGAACTATATATTTTAATATTATGAATGGGTGTATCTTAAACTCCATACTGCTTACAGCTTGAGGGAGGAGAATCTGCTGTATCAAAGTGATGAGTTAAAACTTTTGAGCTCCAGTAACATGTACATTTGGGTAAAGCTGCTTTAATAACTCACCATTGTTTCTGTGTTTTACAGTATTCTCCAACACCACAGAGACCTCAGAAAACTGCATAGTAACTGTTCACCCAAAGGAAATAAGGACTTTCTTTGTGTACTTTCAAGGCCAATAAAGTTTGACATTATATTTCAGAAGTAAATATGTAACAGCTTCCAATTTTTGTTTCAAGATAGGAATGATCTTAAAATAAATCCACTGTTAATGAAAGAAACTGTAATTTTATAATAAACTCTAAATTTAAACTGCTGGCCTGACTTGTGGGTATTTTTGTTGGTTAATTATTTGCAACTCATTTTTTTTCTGAAATGTGTTCAATTCAAAATTGACCCTGGTGTTGCAGTACAAGCACATTGAACATTTTTGTTCTTGCTGTGGGTCGTTTTAAAGTGATTACTTCTACTATGCCATGTGGAACACTGATAAAGTTATATTGGTCATACAGTCTTGAATTGTCTTTCTAGTGAGTGATGATCTGGAGAGTCCTTTCTTAAGGTTTTTATTGTTAGAGACGTGCCTTCCAAATCACAGAACAGTGATTTGCCAAGGGACATTCTGTTTTTACATACAAGGAAAAATGCCTGTTGTGCTTCAGCTACTTTGGGCAACAACTACAAAGGGTCTGCTTTGCTATAAACTGAAATTGAATGCGCTGCTTATATTCCTTTGCACTAAGTTAATTTAAATTGTGTCTCTTAAGGTTCAGAACTGATTAGCTTTGCTTCACAGTATCCTCATCCTGGATGTTCAGTCTTGTGTTCTGGGTAAATTGGAGCTCGTCTGTTGACAGAAGATGTATTGCCCCATGGCCAGTAACTAGCTCGTCGTGTAACCTGAAGCAGGAATGCTGTTCTTACAACACTGGGAAGTTTTATATTTCTCAGGCTCAAAGAATGTGCACAGTGGTAGCAGGAAATGTTTCATTATGTGGAGTTAATTATGGAGGACTGTTTTAAGGGGTTAAACTGGCAGTAAGTGCAAATTCTAAGCAGATCTGATTGAGCAGCAGAAGGAAACTTGGACAGTGGTCAGCTTGCCTAATAGCTGGTATGTATTTGTGTCCAAAAGAAAAATCTCTTGTTTCTTTTTTCTTCATAGTTCTAAACAATGTAGAATTTGATTCTGTTCCTGTGCCATTGGGCATCTCTACTTATTTTACTTATTCACCATGAAAACGCACATATTTGAGAGAAGAATCAAGTTAGTCACTTCTCTGCAGTGGTAATGATGAATTATGTTTGGTGCTACACTGTACAAAACTATTTCCGACCATGAAGTATAAAACTGAAAGAGTAAATATATAGGTTTGAAAGAGAAAAATAGGTGCCTTTTCAGTCAATTAATAATTCCAGATCTAGAATGATGTGAAAATGACATTTTACTGTGGTAATTGTTCTAATTTACTTCAGCTGTTCAGCAATAATTTCCTCCATGTGGAGACACTGTTCAAGAACAAAGGGAACGGACTGAAAAGGGCTCTCCCAGAATAGCTATTGTGAAATGGTTCTGCTGGAAGAGCAGCACTGGTGGTCATTTGTTTCTGGGTAGGCAGCCTGTGTGTACTAACTGGTTGCATCTCGTTAAAGTCACTGCAGAAACTGCCAGATTGAGTTATTGGATGAAGAAAGGTTGTTTCATATTTTCTATTGGTTGTTTTTCATACTTGGCTATAAATATGTAGTGATATGTCAATCCAGCCTGCCCGGCTGCAGTGAAAGCCATTTTCCTGCAACATTAGGCCCCAAGGGGAAGGATATAGAACTGTAACTAGGATGCAGTAAAGCACGATGGCAGCTGTTTTTCGTTGTGTCTTGTGTATGCATTTGGGAAATGACCTATGTTCAGCTAAGTAATTTTCCTTGCTTGTACATCTTTTCTCATTCCCTGCTTGGTTATGCCATGTCATATAATGGGTATAACTGCGTAGGTTACAAAGTGATATGATTATAAAACTTATTCTTGTGACTGAAGTGGCATTCACTAATACACATGCTGGTAACAGCAAGTCATGCTGATAGACTGTAAAAATCAAACTATCTTCAGCGTGCAATTGCATGGTCAATCCTGGCCAAGCAGTAAAGGATCCTACAGCTGCCAACTCTGGGCACTGCTTTCCCAGATGTCAGATTGATGCACTTCTAGTAGGCTGTGTTAAGACAAATCCTACAAAAACCTGTATGCAGGATACTAAAAACAAGAATATCTTGTTGTCAGCTTCTTTATCTGTTGGGGGTTTTCTACTTCAATTTTTGGAGATTTTCTGATTTAGATGAAAAACATAACCACTGAATATTTTTTCTGGAGTTATTTCAGTGCAACTGGCTATCGGAATAATTTGCCAGAGTCAAATCTTGTATTGCACTGGAGGCATCCAAGACTGTGATCTGTAAAAAGCATGGTATTCCATCTAGAAGATGTCATTGCATATGTTACATGTTCTTTTTCCAGAGAAATCTCTGCCCAAGCAAGTGGAGCCTGCAGGCATTGAAATCTCTGAAGAGGGACCCATTTAGTGATCATACTTTTTCTTCCCTCACATGTGTCAAGGTAATGAAGAGAAATATTGTGCTGCTACATCAAGATTTGATAGAAATCAGGCCACTCTGTTTTTAAATACTACTTCAAACCATACATCACATGGTCTACACAAAAGAAAAGAGTGTGGATGCAAGCAGGGGAAAAAGTCACACATGTATGCGGCGTATTTGTGCTATGGTAAATAAACTTTGGTTTTAACTTTGGCTGGAGTTAAGGACGTAGCAGTTCTAGAGTAGAATAATGAGGAGACAGCAGAGCACTGTGGTATGGGGGAATGAGAGCATGTGACAAGCAGTCAGAGTGAAACCAGTGTAAGAAGTCTGAAACACAGAATCTTCTGATAACAGCTTGTTTTGTCCACAGCTTGGCACTGCAGACCCTCTCAGATGCTGCTGTTCTGGGCTTGTGGGAGGTCAGTTCATTTTGACTGGAAAGCCAAATTATATTTCTTCCATCATTCTATGTAATTTTGAGGAGTAGAAATATGAATGTCCTTGAGAGCCAGTGGAGTCCTTTTTATGTCCAGGGACAAAGAGTGGCTCTCAGTAAACCCTGTTTTACCATCTCCTTTTCCAGTGCCCAAGGCCACATTTTTGTGCTTTCTCTAGAAAACATGTTTTCTCTTTTTTTTTTTTTTTTCTTTTTTTCATGTTTTTCGCTAGGTCATATGAAAGAATCATTTGTGCTCTTAAAAATAATTTGAAAGTTGTGGTATCCCCAATTGGCATATTTGCTTTGTCAGTCCATTTGAGCTGTTTCTCCTAGTGACATGTACTTTATTATTCACAGTTGGAAAATAAATTAAGCATGGTTTTTCTGTGCTAATAAGTACAGCAAGAAGAGTCCTAGAGTCAGTATCAAAGTAAGGTTTTGGTGATTCATTTTGGGTCAGAGCTGGACAAAATTAATAATGCGTATGTATCATACAGAACACATAGAACATCACTGACTGTCACAGGAAGTTAGAAGGTGTGTTACATTGGGTTCAGTACTGGATAAAAATCCCAAGTGACTGCTTTCCACCTTGTGCTTGAGTTGGAAGAGGGGAAGATTCGTGAGTCAGGCACAACAAAGGTCAAATTTCCATTTTCAACTGACTCTTGCAGGCACGCCTGCAATTTTCTCCAGTATTTGTTATGATTTGAAGAAGGTCTAGAAAATGCAAATGTGAATTAAAACTTTTTAAAAGAACCTGTTAACATGTCTTTGACTTAGTACTTCAGAATCGTGTTTCCAGTATGAAAATACCAGATGAAATTTTCATAACAAATACATGTAAATGGTTTTTGCTGCAGCTTCTTACTCCAATGCAGCAGAATTACAAACTCATTTGACTGCCTTTAGTTGCAGACGTGCTCTCCTTAATGCTGCTGTAGGTTAATAAATGTTCCCAGCTGACAGTAACACCTCAAAAGTGCTGCTGTCTCGCTAACGCTTGCGTTACAAGCTCTCAAGCCAGTCTGATACATGGATGAGGAGGGAGGGGATTTGAGTTCTCTTTCTTTAAAAGTTTCAAACTAATTTTTCACAGTATGCCTCCAGTGGAGTTCTTTGAGCAGCTGCTCTGCAGTCATCCCTAGTGCACACAGGTGAGCGAAGTTACACATGTCCGGAGTCCGAAGGCATCGATGCTGTTTCCAAGATTAAATAGCAGAATGAAAAGAAAACTTAAAAAGATCTTTCTGTTGTAGATACTTTCCTGACCCACATAGTCAATTAGTGTGATGTGCTAATGCTCATGGCAAAGATGACTGAAGAAACTGTGACACTATATTTTTCTACCCACTTAGTGCTGCGATGACTGTTTATCAGGTTGTGTTGTAAAACGGTACAATGAAGTAACCAGGGCTAAAAATAAAACTTTTTCCCAACACCTTTTTCTGTGTGCTAGTTCATTTCAGCTCTGACAGTACATGCTTTGGATTAGAACCAAGGCATCTTTCAGAGTAAATACAAGCTGCTATCAGCACTACTGAAAAACCTTCACCTAGTTTCTAGACACAATATTCTGCATGCTGGAGCTGCCAGCTGCTTAACTCAACAGTGAATGCACAAATGCAGATATTTAAATACAAGGGAAACTAGTTTTTCCTTTGAATTTGCACATGCGTACTTCATTTATTCTACGTCTTTGATCCATAATACCAAATATAACATGAATGTCAATGCTAGCAGAATTGTTTAATATAGTTAAATATTATCCATAAGTATAAATTATTTGCTTTAATACATCTTTTCTTTCACTTGAATTTAAAGGTACTTGCTGTCCTCGCTAGCTCTAAAAGGTGACAATTAGGTCACCAGTGTGCCATCAGAAATGGGGAAAATCTACAGCACTTTGTGAGATTTATCTTTGCTATGGTATAATTTTTAAGTTTACTTGGCAGTCTAAATGACACTGAAATGACACTGAAAACTGCTTGTGAGATAGATACTGAGAAGCAGGTGAGCTGATGTATCATGCTTTTGTTTTTAACAAATGGGAAGGAAGAGTGCTTTAGGCTTTAAATATGGCTGTCTTCCTTACGAGTTATAGTTTGGCTGTTCTGCAGCCCTGCCCAGTGCTGCTAAAACCTGCCAATTCTAGGAATTAACATTCTAATAATATTAATTCTAGGAAATTTTGCCATGGACAGGTTCTTATCAAGTTCTTATTGTAAATGATTCATGTTCTCAGCATGTTCTGTTTGATTTATTTTATTTATTTTTTTCAAGCTCTGTCATTGCAATTTCAATGCTATCCAACTGAACATGCTTATGGGACAGTTTTGTCTGACTTGGTAACTTTGCATTTGAAGCATCTGTCCAGGGAACACGACTGAGTAAGTTGACAAAATGGAAGCAATGGAAGCAACATCTTCCACTTCTGTGTCCAGTCAATGTAGGTAATTCTGGGTTGGAGCCAAAAGTCAGTACTGGAGGACACTACATAGATGTATGTTGTTTAATTTTTCTATAATAATTGAATTAATTACATTAATTTCAACATGGGCCTTAACTTGATGATATAACTGTAGATCATTTTATTTAACCCATGCTTAAAATCTTCCTGAAACAAGCCTTAGTTAATACACATGGCACTGGTATTGCATTAATGCAACTGCACCCACAGAGGTAATGGTGAGGCACATTGCATAAACAGTGGGTTGTCCTGGATTGTTTCCCACAGATGGTAGAGGATGTTGGGGCCACTGTGAGTATGATCCTCAACTCAGCTTTCCTCCACTGCTCCTGCCAACAGAGCTATGCTACTGTTAAGGCAAAAGTAGGAAAGTACTTTTCACTGGAGGGAAGAATTTAGGCAAGATTTCGTCTCGATGACAATGAAATGTGTGATAAGGAAAGATAGGAGTAATACTTGACATCAGTGTAACCTGTGTACAATCACTGTCTGTCTGGTTTTGGATTAAGACTCACTGTGTTGACTGGAAGAGGATGCTGAGAAGCATGTGCACAGCAGCTAAAGTCATCTCATCTTCATAAAATGCCCTTAAATGAAGGGTTATAGAAATGAAATTACAAATGTTCATATGAGACCACCGTATGGAAAAGCAGTTCTTTATGTCCTATCACAAGAGAGGCTAATCTCATGTTGAAAGGCAATCAGTCAGGATTTCAGATAGGATGTCTAGAGTCTAAACCAGACACATCTACGATGGCTTTTTCAAAATGTGTAGGGAAATTTGGGTTGTATTTAGTTTTTTAATGTCCTCACCACATGACAGAAGAGGAAGTTAAGCTGTAAGTCTGACGTGCTTTCATTTGTTGTTTTGCTGAACTTCAACAAACACACCCTGATGCAAGTGCTAATAATCCTGCATGATGATCATAATTTCACTGCAATTTATTTTAGCAATGTGTTTTGGCTGCTTAGGTAAGTGCTGTTTATTTACTTGATTTTGTTTATAGTTAGCTGTAATTCTTGAGCTGGATTTAAAAAAACTTCTTACAGTATATCCACCTCAAATAGACTTATGTGAGAGACAAGGAGAATTTTAACTATATTTTCATAATGCTGAAATCAAAATTAAAATGCATGGGGAATCTTTTCATAAAGAGTTTGTTGTAGAAGAAGTGTAGAGAAACAATTGCACACGTCAACACACAAAATGGTGTTAGTTTAATGCAAGCAGCATTTCTATTAGACCTTCAGACTTGGGTATTTATTGTGACAAGCACTGAATGAAGAATTTTAAAATGTTAAGGAGGTTTTGTTCTAGATCACATAGGTACTGAAATACAAAGCAGATAAGGTTTCACTGTTTCTTATTCAATACAAATTGCACTGGATTATACTGAAGGTGTTCATCATAAATTTAAACATGGAACAAAAGAGAGAGAGATTAAGAGATTAAGCAAGGGCAAAAGTATTTTTTCAGTGATATTTTTCAGAAAGACAGTAAAGTCGCAGAACAGAAACTTAGCACAGCCTATAGCACAACTGTATTTTAAACAACAGAAAAACTGCAATTTGTGATCAGTGCTTTGACACTTGAACAGCTCCTAAATTGTCATTGACACACCATGTCCATTCTTTCCCTTATTTTTTCTTCTGTTTATATTACCCCTGTATTGTCCATATTGTTCTTTGCAAGTTGTTGAGTGCTGCATTGTAGAAAAAATAGAGGTGCCTAAATCCTTTAGGTATGATGAATATATGGCTTTGCATAATTATGATAACTTTTATCAGATGCCATTTTAGGACCAGATTGGGGCAAAATCCTTCCATTACTTACATGTTGGTGTGAAATTTGCCTGAGCTACAAACAGGATAAAATACAGAAGAAAATCAAGCAGTTTACTCTCGTTATAAGTAGTTCTTCACATTTAGTGGAAATGCTAGGAAAAAAGGAAATTATAATTCTTCACACAGCATATGAAACTAATGGTCTCAGCAGTCATGGAGATATATTTAATAGGTTTAGCACTTTTGTGATGAGCATCAATGTCACTGGAATAAAAAAAAAGGTATCTGATATCCACACAGTGGTTTCACTTCAGAAGAAAATATTTTGTACAGTATTGTGAAGTATCTCACGTAGATCACTTTGCATGTGGGCAGTGAGTGATAAAAACATTGAAAGCAGGAACAGTAAAGTTTGATTTCTTCTCATATTGTCCAAATCAGCTTTAGCTAAAAGCCAGGCAACAGACCCAATGAGACAAATGTGGTCTGCATGGTGTATTGTATACTTACTGAACTAAGGATGTGAAGTCGATGCTATAAACCACTTGTCAGCAAAAACTTAATGGAAGAAGTTTGAACAGAATTAAAGAACTGCCCTCGAAAATGCTGTACATTTGTCACTAATTAGAAATAGTGCAGGACAAGAACTCCTACATGGTGACAAAAATTACAGTGGATTTTTCTTTCATCTTGATGAATCTCTCATATTCACTGATTAGTCATTCTGAATTACTCCTTTTGGTCATCCTTTATCTGGCAGATCAAGTGTTTAATATGCTTCAGGCTCTGCCTCTTTTATAAAAGCTTTTTGCTGAAAATAAAAAATAATTGTATCAGTGAGTACACAGAAAATCTTCATTTGTTGCACACAGGCAATGACAGAGGGCTTTAACACACTGGACTAAAAGCTTCCCTTACCCAGAAAGCAATTGCCATTATTCAAGGAAAAAGTGGGTAGTAGCTAATTTCAATAATGAATCTCATAATGATTATACATTATTAACATTATTTTAAATACTGAGATTGTAGACATTACAGCAGTAATGTCATCTCTCTTCTGCTTTAACTTATAAATCTGTATGTATTTCTCCACTAGCTATAGGTCCCAATAACTTAAGAGTCACCCAAGCACCAACGAATATACATCTATCAATTGGAGACAACACTGAAATTGCCTGTATTTGGAAAAAATCTGTTGAGAGGTATAGAATAAGCTGGTATCTTGTTAATAAAGAGAACATCACCAAAAATATATCATCCAGACTTGTATACGTATCCAACAACGCCCATGAAAGAAAAGATGTGCTAGTGATAAAATCTGCTAATGTCAATGACACTGGATTTTACTACTGTGAGATAATTATTGAAATACCATTCTCTCAGAAAGTATGTGGAAATGGGACAACTGTGACTGTTGAAGAGAAAGGTAAGCCAGCAAGAACATATGGATGCTATTTAACTTGTCATCATAAACAGTCTTCAGTTTGAACTGGTTTATAAATTTCCTCACATTCTCCCACATCCCTTCCTCAATGCTGTGGATCACAGAACACATGAAAAGCATCTGAACGGTTCTTAATGACAACTGACTTAAGCTCTCTGCCTTAATACCCCCAAGTGTAGTCTTTGTGTTCTTCTATAAGGGTTTGCTAATAGGAAGTATTAGTTAAGATTTACAAAAAAGCTGTGCATCAGCCGTGTGTTTTACAAAAGACCCAAACAATTCCTTCTCAGAAGGGACCTGGTAGGCTGGATGTGAGGCAGTGAATTAATTTGTCTTGTGCTAAGAGTGGCAGAAATATATTTTTCTATAATATGTACCCCTTAACCATTTTATCTTTTTATTACAAGTTCTCTAGTAAAAAAGGGGAAATAAATCAATATGGATGGTAGAGCAGTACGGGCTCTGTATTTATAAAGATCTGTGTCCACAAAGTTATTATGAAAAAATGTTTTGTATAGGCTGTCTCCTTAGTTATATGGTAACCTGTACAGGGGAGAATATTATGGTCCCTATTCTGAAATAAGCATTGAAAAAGCATTAATACAATGAGTATTCAAACACAAATTTTTCAGCAATAGAAGTGATGTATATTTCACCTTAAATTGTGATAAGAACATGAGATACCTAGAAAACAATTCACCTCACTTCTGCTGCATAAATGTCTCAAGATACTATGCATTCTTAAAAATGCTGATCTCTGCCTCTTTCTACCTCTCAAATGTAGAGAAAGACTAGGGGAATAGCTCTGACTAGACCTTTAACATTATCAAACATCACTTGTGTATCAGCTAGTCAAGTCATGAGAAGTAACCTCTTCATTCACCCAGCACAGTCCAGTTATGGACCATATTTACACTATTGGCCAACAGATGCCACAGGGAGGCACAAAAATGGTCAAAGATGTAGAAAACATCAGTGGCAAAGAATGAATGAAGTAGTCTTTAAAATGTGGGGAAAAAGCATATAAAGGGCTGTTAAAGTTAAAATAATCTGAGCTCTGAAAATGAGTTAAGTGATCTGATCTCTTACTTGGTCAGGTAGTAATAGCCTTAAATGTAAGCAGAAAATACTCAGATTAGCCACATAGGGGAAAAAACTGTCAAAAGGCAGGAGCTATAGGAGGGATGGATGTTACTGCTCATCAGGCATGCATCCTCAGGAATGGGTAATGTGTAGATGACTTTGCACTTGGGTGGGGGCCTGAATGATTCCCTTCTGAATTCACTGGCTTGGGGGGTTTTTTGTTTGGGTTTTTTGGTTGGTTTGGGTTTTTTGGTATCTCTGAATAGTATGTAACTTTATTTCAAATGTATAATTGCAGAAGCTCACTCAATGAAAAGCAGATATTTGGCAATATGGGCCATCATTCCTTTCTTAGTGGCAGTGGGAAGCTTCTGCCTTTTCTATAAAAAGAAACAACACTTGAAACTTTCTGGTGAGTGACAGTGTTTCAATTAACACATACTTTCTAAGGTGTGTTTGTTCTGAGATAGATGGGCAGGTGCACTGAAGAGGCAGCACAAAGAGGAATTTTGGTGTATAACTTTTGCTCACTTAGTCCTGACCTGCTAGGGGCACCTCAAGCTGAGATGAGGGATCAGAAAGTAAAGACTGTAGTTGACATAAGCATTCTTTCAGCCACTTGCCTACCTTATTTATCTTTCCAGAAAGAGTAATCACTTAGACTGACCTGTCTAGGGTGTTGAAAGAATATAAATTTTGATGATTTCTTAGCAAACTGAAAAAGTGAGGAGCCAGAGCTTTGCTCTGCAGAAGTGAAAAGAAGTGAAGTCTGAAAGACCCCACTTTGGGCACTTTGTTCTGAGCTATGCTTTTTAAGCTGTGAATTTTTTTAACTAATTACTGATTTTTTGTGTGTTGCAAATTAAGTATGGAAGAATTCACAAGGATAAAATACAAGTATAAATGCAGGTGTTGGGTACAGATCAGTGACATATAACCTAAGGCAGCCTCTTAAGTAACTGTAGCATGACTATTATGGCTGCAGTGTGAGGCTTACTCAGCTTGTGAGCTGTCAGGGATATAGGTGGAATATCTACGACTTGTGATACAATTCAGTTTGCAGATTAAAAAAGAGGGGGAAGGGATTTAGGCAAATGAAAACTCGTATTTCAGTCACGGGCATGTCTCTTGAGGCCCCTGTATGAACTTGATCAGTCTCCATGGTACAAACTTTATTGACCAGATCTTTATCACCTAAGGGGTGTTCAGAAACCTGAAGGTAGCTGCTTCCATCTGCGAGGTGAACACCGCTCCAGCACCTGTCATCAAGACTAGCTATACAAGGGCTCTGCAATCCTCATTTCAGAGCTTTACAGAGCTCTGTGTGGGACTCTGAAAATGGACAGTAAGCTGTAACTTGTTTTTACTAAGGTTCTGCACAACTTCCTGTGCCAGCAGGAAGGCATCGGGAAGAGCAGATGCTTGAAGTTGCAGAACTTCATGGGAGAAATGAATCCACCAATGAAGCAGCTGAGGAAATCTCATCATGTAGTTCTGCTGAATGGGTAAGTGGTTTATAAAAAGACTCTTTCTATGAGAGTCCTTCTGACTTTCAAAACAAGGCACTGGGGAGTGCGCCGCATAGAAAGCACATAACAAGCTGCTGTTCCTAGGATGACATCTTACTACACATGAAAGAGCTTTAAAGCAAAAAAAGTTATCTTGCAAGAGACAACATGCAGAAATAAAGGAAATATATTTATGTAGTGGGAAAGTATTGGATTCTTTTGTTCTATTTAATGACACTCCAATATTGCCTGGAGAAGAAGGCAGCAAAAAGTGGAGGATATCAGTACAGAAACTGAGTGAAAGAAGTGTAGAAGTAAAAAATGGCAATAAAGTCCCTTCACATATAATTGTATACTAAGCTCAAAGGGCTTGGACCAGCATCAGCTCACGGGGCCATTAAAGCTGGCAATACTTGCTGAGAGCAGGTAGCAGATTTCAGGCAAGCTGCTTTTTCCAGACAGATATTCATCTTCTAATCACATTAAAACATAAAGTGGGCAAGGAAAAGAAGCCTTAATTTAATTCTTGCATAGGCAAACGCAACTTCCGTTACAATCAGCTGCACGGGCTTAAACATGCCACACAGAGGGGTTGCCCACAGTCACAATACTGAGTTTATAGATTCCTGAATTCTCCTCTTGGAGATCCTGGCTCCAGTCTTAACTAAATCATATTGGTACTGAAATCATGGTGGCAGAGAATACTGGGATGCAGTTAGTAAAATAGTGATATCTATCTTTTATTGTGCAACAGTCATCATTCTAAAAAAAAAGAAAATGTATAGCTGGGAAAATTAATTCCCCATAATATGTAGATTCCCACTGAAGCCAAGACACTTGCTTTTATAGGAGATACTGTAGTAGAAAATTTTAAAATTACAAGGCATGAGATGGTCTGGTCATATTAATAAAATATTCTAATTACTAGCTATAATGGATAAGTCTTCTTGTTAATATTTAATGGAGACATACAAAAATGAGGTTGAGAATGAGAAAGCAAGCAGCAGAGGTGGTGCAGAGCATTCGTTAGTAGCCATTAACTGCTCAGGCTTTGTACGGACAACAAGACTCATCCTAAGGATGTGTGAGTTATAAAAGGCCTTTTGTTGTTGCTTTATAATTTAGCAACTGCTAGCCACAGTGATGTGTCAGGATATAGGTTTGGTGGGGCTCTTTTTTTATGTAACAGACTTTTTTGCTATTTTAATAAAGCAGAAAGAGTGACTTCATAGTGGTATTTTAAATGTTAAAGCATAACTGGATCTTATAAACCACTGAAGAGACCCAGTAGGTTAGTAAAGCCAGTACATTCTATGTGCACAGACATTATATTGCAAACACATTACACCCATAGTGATGGACAAATACTATGGTGTCTCCGTAGCTGCATTCACTGCCTTTCAGTTATGTTCCAGAATGTGATTGGTTTCATTTTTTTTTTCTGCTTGTGCAAAACTAAGTCTCTAAAATGTTCACAGTAGTTTTTTAACATTGCTTCCTCTTTTTTTTTTTTTTTTTATGTTGGAATTTTGCTGTACATTCTGGGTAGCTTTGGGCACCATTTCGAGAACAGCGACTGTGAAGGTTTTATACGCCTCTGCAAGGCTATTTACAGTCTCAAATTTATGTCATGGTTTTTTCCAATTCTTGGGGTTATGAAGGCAATTTTGTATCAGAGAACTTCAATCAATGCATGGATTTTATTTTCACCTGTATCATATGTCATAACAACACTGTGCAATTAGGTCAGGTGAGAACAAGCTCCAAGTACCTGTCACGGTTTAGGGTCAGGGCAGCCCCTTAGGCCTATAACAGACGCTCTCTGTTAACCCCCCTCCCTCCCCAGAGGGGAAGAGAAAGGAATAAGGGAGAGAGACTTAGCAATTAGAAAAGGAAACTAGAACAGCTTTAATGAAAATCAAAATAATAATAATAATAATGGATTATATACAAAACCAGTATCAAACCCAACCCCCGACAATGACAGTTACATCACTGTCACCACTGATGCTGTGAAGCAGGCACTGGTCAAATCCCAGACTGGGCCCAGCAGCAGACGGGAACTGGGTTCAGGAAATGGATTCTGGTACCGGATTCAGGAACACACAGATCAGGATTGAAGGTAGAACAGACAGTCCTCCTCTGATGCTGAACACTGAAGAAATGAGGAAGAAGCTGAAAGAAAAGCCAAGCTGAGTTTGGCCCTCCTGATTCCTCAGCTTTATGCTGAATATGATGTATCTGGGCTGGAATCCCTCGCTGGTCAGTTTAGAGTCACCCGTCCTGTCTGCTCCTCCCTGCAGGTGCAGCCTTGCACTTTCTGCACCCCCCAATGTGGTACACAGGACCCAGCAGTGGCCTTGGTCTGCACACCAACCCTTGGCAGTAACTCTAACCATGGGCTGTTATCACTGCTGGAAGCAGATATCACTCAACAGAATTAGTTTTGTCCTCACTCAAACCAGGGCAGTATCTAAGTTAGCTTGAGAGTGACCATCCCAATGGCAAAGCTGGCCACTGTAGCTGTGCCTTTACTTATTTCTCTCTCTCTCTGGAGTGGAGATTCATTCCGTATTTCCTGAGCTGAGATGCTCAGGGAGTGTATCCCAAACAGTTCTAACAGCTGCAGGGGAATTTGGCCCTTGAGGGAATTCTTGGAGCAGCTGATTTTTTCATTGCTAAGTTCTGCAGGTTCCAGCCCAAATCTAAGCTCTGCTGTAGCATTAATGCCAACTTCCAGCTCATGGAACCACACAAAACGCACCTTCCAGAGGGGATCTGGCTGTGCAATAATGCACAGAAGGATCATCCAAATTAGGTGACCGTACCTACCGTAACTCCTGTTTGACATTCAGCCAGTATGTACCTCTCTCTCTTCTGAACATCATTCATTAAAACAAAAATAGTAACCCCCCACAGAAAAGTGTAAGTGTGAAGACAAAAAGCTATGGCTTCCACCTCTGTACTGTTTTATGCCATGCCAACTTGAGAATTGGACTTGATAAGTCTGTGAGCACAGCTGTTCATGCACATTTCAGGAAGATCTTTTAATTCTCGGGTTTTGCTAATGGACTTACCTGAAGATCCCATCTCTTATATGCTCTTAGATAGTTAAAACAGGATGATCTTGGCACAGTCCAGAATAACATCTGAATAGTGCAGCAGTTTGTTAGTTTGCTGCATCAAAAGAGCATCCACACAGAAGATGTGATAAAGTGTGTCGTCCCCTGTGATAATGTTTTTTTGGAAATATTTGAGTTAAATTATTATAGGGATAAAAAGGCTTTGCCATTTGAGATTTCATAGAACCTGGTTTACTCTGGAATTTGACGTCTTTGTTATTCTAAATAAGTAATTTGTGCTTGGTACCTAATTAACTAAGAGAATGGAATCCAAACATAGGAAAACTTTGTCTTTCAGTGCTAGTACTGAGACACTCTTTCCCTCTGAGATTGTAATTCCATGGCCCATTTTTCTCTTCATTCCGTCAAGCTCTGCTAGATGCTGTGTCTTGGGTAAAAGTTCATTTTAAATAGACTTTATTCGTATAAGTTATTTTGACTGGAGTTTTCTTTGCTTTTTAAGGCTATATCTACACTTTATGAATCACTTGGTTCTTCTTTGCAATGAATTAAGAGGAAAAGATGACAAACCACTGCAACTATTGAATCTGATGCAGAGAATCCCACAAATTAGGGCAGCTGAAAAGTCTAGCACGAGATCAGGATCTGCCATTGACTTCAACATTCAGAACTAAAAGGATGACGTAAATGAAACATGGCTAAATAACTATGAAACTGAAAACAGTATAATAATTTTATGCTGAAGGATGGATTACATGTTTCCTGTCAGAAGCATGTCAGCAGGACAATATACAAGCAAAAAGGTTGGTTCCAAGCAGTCCCTAAATGTTTTGTCCCACGAACAAAACACTGCAGGAAGTCTGGATTTGTAACGTGTCATTTGAGAAGACTGTTTGCACCTCTTCCTGTGTCCAGAAATAATAAAGGATGTATTATCGTATTTTGAAAAATCAGTTAGACCAAACAACGTTCTCCAACAAAAGCATTTCTTCAGGCAGCCCATGTACAAATACCAGAAGGTAGAGAAAAAAATGTACATGGTGGTAATAATTTGACCAAATAGACAGTACTACACAGAGGATGGAGTCTGATCTCTGAAGCTATCAGTGCTGACCACATCATAGCAGAGTGCTACGCCGGGAAGGATTATGTTCCCACAGAAAGGGACTGTTAGTGGTAGTTCATGCACACAGAAGGAAAAGGCTTCCAGAGGAGGTATTTCCCTACACACAACGAAATATTAGATTTAAATGAAGCTATGTGTATTGTTGTTATGTATCGTTATTGTCTAACTGGTGGAGGTGGAGGAAATGGGAGTGAGTGTTCACACTTGTTCCACTTCTGCCAGCTCTAGAACTTAAAAAAAAAAAAATCACTGAAGAAAAATCAAAACTGAAAATCTGAGTAAAACCAGGCTTCCAAGCTCTGACCAGAGGTGAAGAGTGTTGACAGCAGAGCTAATGGAAGTTGTCCAAGAGCTGATGAATATTAACATCACATATATGAAATGTGAATGTATTTATGTACCATAATTCCATCTTCTGTTAACATTTTTTCAGAGCTTAGCTGGAGTTTAGATTATCTTGCCAGCAAAACAGAGAGAAATAATTTCCCTGCTCATGAGTTTTGTTACAGCTTGTACCTGGGCAATGCAGTAAGCACAGACGAGCTTCCCAGAGCCCTTGTAACCATTTGCATAGTCCAAATGTATCACTGCCTTGCTACTCAGTATTCTGTAAGGAAATCTTTGAGGCCATACAGCAAGGCTCACACTCTGGCTCTGTCTGTGCTACAGTGACTGCAGTTCACAAAGCTATCTCTCAAATTAGTGAGCTCTGGCTCACTGTTTGGTGTGGATTCTCTTTTCCTGGGCTGTTCTATAACCTGTCCTGAGAATGCTTCTGCAGTGAATATACTGCTGTCTGAAATATGCTGTAATTATTGTACTGTGAACATACCCTGTATGACAGAAACTGTTTGGTATAGTACATCTCATGATATTTATGGATAAATTGAATGAAGTAAGAGGATTTTATTTTCTTTCTTTTGAATCTTCGTGTTTTTTGTCCTAAAACTCATTATTTCCTTTACTGCATGGTGAAACATTGTCATGTGCCATATTCCTTTGAGAAGCACAAACATGACTCTGGGTTTCCACAAATGCTGTAGTTTTGTCCCCTGCACAAGAAAGTCATAATCAGTAAAAGGGGTGATAACCTTCAGCCCAGATCTCTCATCAAGGAAGCTCTCAGTTATGCACCAGAGCTGTGAGTGCAGGAAATTTTGGTCATTCCGTGTACTACTTGTTACTTCTCTATTTAAGCACAATGAGGAGATGTAGAGTATCCAGGGAATCATGAAACATTACAACAATAAGTTGTTGATTAAATGTGGGTTCCTACCAGCAAAGAATGGTGCCATGTTATCAGCTGCTCATATTTTGTATGCTAACAGAGCAATTTGCAACATCTGGCAGTTGAAGACAAGCCTACACTTGACTACACTCCATTTATCATGACCTATTTTTATCTATGGCTGACAGGGACTATGAGCCAGCAGAGTGTTGTCCTACG
This sequence comes from Todiramphus chloris collaris, assembly GCA_025345505.1. Classification (NCBI taxonomy): domain Eukaryota; kingdom Metazoa; phylum Chordata; class Aves; order Coraciiformes; family Alcedinidae; genus Todiramphus; species Todiramphus chloris. The sequence continues at coordinate 31,083,812 of JANVCC010000035.1, forward strand.
TGGTCAACATGAGTTTGACACCTCTGCAAACCATCTCTCTATCTGTACCACTGGGAAACAACAAACTCTGGTAAGTATTTCCCAGTGCAGGCAGACTTCTGCTTTTTTGACAGCTTTAAAATAAAAAAGAGCTCTGTAATTAACCTCGGCACACATTCAAGTGTCCAGTATGATCTCAATTTTAATTGTCCATTTAACTGTTCAATATATAATAAGCCCATCTGCCTAACAACAGAACTTGTAGAAAATCCTGAGCTAGTTTGGGTGGTTATTCCTAGAACAGGCTCTTGCAAAGTGATGGTTGCATTCCAGTTTCATTTGAGGTTTGAAGTCCTGTGTTAAGCCCCAGGTAAAACACACTAATTTAAGAGCAAGGCTGGCACAATGTATTCTAAATCCTCCTATTCATTCTACTGTGCTTTTAATGTCTCACCAATGTACTTTACTTAGTCATAGTCCTACAAATAAGGCTCCCTCCCAGTTTCTGTCAAAGCCAGATGCAATTTTGTTTGCTGCATCTATTTCCCCATCAGACTTCAAATCAAGATATATTGCCACATCCTCTATAAATAAAAGCAGAAATAAACCAGATAGTAAATCTATAAGAAGATAAAAATTCATTTTTTCCATCGTGCTTGTCTTGGGTAGTTATAATGAGGATGTCTGTAAGAGTTTTTCTTATTATTACTTCTTTTAATAAGCAGTGTTGTCTCAGTATTTTATAACCATGAAACTACAAAAACAACTGACAAAGAAATATGCAGATCAAAAGAGCATTAACCAATTGCTCTGGCCAAGAGAAAGAACAGATGATAATGTATAAATGTGTCTCACTTACATGTCATGTACATCTGCTCTGAAAAGCTCCAAGTTCTGTTACTTGCTGATGTACTTGTCTTCTCCTAAAGCTGAATGGCTGGCTCTGCGAGCCAGGAATGGGGTATCTGTACATTGCCTGGCTTAACAGGATTGTAGTCCATGGCTGGGGCTTCTCAAACTGCTGTGGAAATAAATCACGTAAACCAATTAATAGGTATTGCTCCCTTTTTTACTTTATACCTCAGTTCTGGAAAGAGAAAGAACAAGATAAGCATCTCGAATGAAGCCAGTAGAAAAAAGGTCAGCTGTTAAGATCACAGGCACTCTAAAAATGCCCATGGGCTGATTGGGTTTGCTTAGATAGAATAGCTTTCCTTTCTCAGTTTAGCAGTTGTACAATATTAAATACAATTTGTTTAAGTTTCTTTTGAAAAAACAGACTAAGCTTAACCTAAAGACTCTAGGTCTAATCTAAACAGAGACCACTGTCAAGCAAGAAAGGGAACGGATAGAGTAGCTCCAACTTCATTCAAGCCCTGTGGGGAAAAAAATGAGCTGATTGCCTCTGGGTAGAAGAAATAACATCTAGCTTCTCATCTCCTCTTCAGATCTGTGGTGTGGGTCTAGGCACTGAGCATGAGGGCCTCAGGCAGTCACAGGCCACTTTTGAGACACGATAACCAGTAATTGTCACACAAATGGCTACTCTTCTAAATGCACCCAGTAGGTACTCCATCTAGATAGATTTAAACACATTGAAAAGATAAATTCTAGTCAAAGCAGTACAACTCCTATATCTTTTCAACACACTCAAGCATCCTCTGGCTTTAGGCTGGGGTCCCCCTCCCAGTCCTTGAGTCCCAAGAACTCTCCCAGTTCTGTGCAGGTCTGGTTTTTATTTCTCTGTTTGATGAAGGTCTCTTCCTTTTCTGATAAGCGAAACCTGAAGTTAAATTGTTCCAAAAGCACGCTCTGGTTCCCATTTCCCACCCCACCTTACAGTATTTCTGAGCCTGGCATGATCATTTGCTGCCCCATTAACAATGACAGAACGATGTCAGTGTTTGCCTAGTGAAAAAGCCCCACGTACCAGTTGTGCTACACCCTGTGATTACTTTCTGGAAATCAGCAGCAGTCAACTCTGTGCAATGTTTGTGCCTAGGGAACTCCCACACAATTACATCACCTTGTAAATCTTTCTGACCCTGTATATGGATATCACTTCACACACAGGTCTGGTATAGCAGGTCAGCCAGTCTCATTTCTTCAATGTAGTATAAATTAATATTTTTAAATTTAAAAAAAAAAGTGTATAGTGGTTGCTATAGATTTCTCTTGATGTATTGCCTGCACAGACATTCCTCTGGAGGCCACTTTCTCTTTGGGATTCCTTCCCTCTGAGAAAAATGGTTTTGTACAATAAATGAAAAATAGTGTTGCTTTGTTCATGAGAGAATAACATGGCCAAAATATTCTTTGTATCTGAAAATCTTTTGAAAGCTTTCTTGAAATTGTCTCAGTCATTTTTGTGCCTCTCCACCGAGTAGGAACTTACTTTAAAAGTTTCATTTAGTCTGTTTCAAAGTTTACAAAACAACCATACCCTCTCACAGCTCATTTATTTATTTTTCTCCTGTCTTTTTCTTCTTTGTCTTTTTTCCTCTTCTTTCTGACCATGACATAGAACTTTTTATGATGGTGACCACAGCTCAGCATGGTAGACCTGTATCTGAGTGGGATTTTATAAGCATAACAGCAGAGCAAATGACAATTGGACAGCCTGTGTGAGACCAGATGAGGAATTGTGTACTTAGAAACCGTGACTAAAGCACCTGAGTGGAGAATATTCAGTTACTTTAGGGTGTGACCTCTCTTTCTGTCATTATAATAAAATAAAAAAGTAGGCTTGGAAGCCTTAATATCACAAACCTTAAAACTGAAGTACAAAAAACCCTGTAAAGATTAGCATTCAGGAAACTATTCAATCAAGGATTGAAAACCAGGCAGAAGTATTTACAAAGTAAATATTCATTTATTGGCTGTTATATATTCATTGATTTTACAGTCTAATATGCCTATGTCTGGTGCACTAATAAATGTGTTTGAGTAGAGTCAATATACACTGATGAAAGTATGTTTCCCATGGCACAGCTTTGCCAGATGTGTAATTACCCCAACTCTCAACTCAGAAAGTCACAGAGGCAGTTAGCTGACCTTGGTCTTCCCCATTTTACCTGCCTTTAAACCTCATTTAAGCAAGTATGTGAGCTTATTAACTGTATTTGTGAAATACATTCTAAGGGTTTTTCGAGAGGTAAATGATAACAAAATAATGAAAACATACGTGTATATAATTTACAGAACCTGTACAGTGTCACTGAACATCACACCGTGCTTGTACAATCTCCTGTCCATGCCTTGCCAGTGCCTGTTTAGTCTAATTTTCTGTGTTTTGCAAAATAATGTAGTAATTGCATCATTTAATCACTAGACACAGCTAAATTTACAATGCATTGAGGAAATGAAATAACCTTTAAAAACTGTTAACCAAACTTAGAGGAAGTTTTGAGAAACAGTGCAAAGGAAAGCCTTGCTCTTTAGTAAATAAAGTGTGCCAGTACTCTTAAGTTTAACGAACAATCCAGGACACTGGAAAATTTGAGGGTTTTGAGAATTCTGTCTCAAATGTGGAATATGCAATGCCTGTTTATGGTTCAGATATTATCCTCTTGCAAAGAGAAAAATAAAGTGTTTTTTTGTACTGCTGCCAAGATACTACTCAAGAAAACCAACTAATTCATCATTTCAGGTTGTGTTTTCTTCCTCCTGTGCTCCTTCCATTCAGATGCGCAACAGATTTGTGGAAGGTATCAAAAGCCCTTCTCATGTAATTCCTGCACCTTTTGCAATAAGCTTTAAGCAATGATAAGCTCTAATTGAAGTTTAACATTTCAGCTATCCCATTTCAGCTTTTCAGCTGGCTGTGACACAAATGGCTCTTTAGAGTAGAGCTTATAAATGTATTTATTCAGACTTTTCCAAAACAGACGCTGCCTCCAAGAGCATAGGATAACATTTATTCTCTAAGAGAAAATCAACACAAGGTCACACAAATCTCACGTAAGCCTGAACATCTGGCCAAATGCCATAAAATTTGAATATATCTGAATACTTTTCTTTAATTATGTGTACGACAGTCCACATTTGTATCACATACAGAATTTAAACTTTTGGCCCATGTTAGGAACAGCAAGACTAAGTTCTATATAAGCCCTCAATAAATACTCATCCAGGCTCTTGCCTATGCCATTCGTCAAAGAAAGAAACCTTAAAGAAACAAGTAACAGATATTGTTTACATTAATATAATAATACAAAATTGAAACAAGCCCACAGAAAATGGCTTATCTCACTGGGGAACTGGACAGATGTATTGGCACCAAATACTTCTTGCTCTCCTGTGTGCCTCCTATTTGTACTCTACTTTGCAAAAAATGTAAACAGTTGCAAATAGTCTGTGCCTTATGCACAGAACTGCTATTTTTAATGAAAGAAAAAACAAAACAACTGAAACCAAATTGTAAGTAAATATTTAAACAATACAAAATGTGTGAATTGAGAAGTCTGAGCAGAACTGATGTGTGTGCACATGCATGAATACAAATATAACAGATTTAAAACAAAAAAAAGCCAACCAAATTCAAGCCCTGTGGTTTGTGCTTTAGCACTTTTGGAGATGTTTTCTCAAAAATTGTGTGTCACCTGTGTTTGCAGAGAAAAATGGGTTGGGTATGAGGACAGTTTTTCTCACGGGTTTGTGGCAAAGGTGTGGACACACTGACATATCCTGTTGACTGAAGCTGATGATCTCCCTCTCTCTCTCCTCTGCCTTTTCTGAGCACTTTTTTTCCTTCTTTACAATTAATACTGATGTTCATGATTCAAAGTCATGAGAATTTGTGAAGTAATTAGGTTTTCCTTTAGAGAGAGGAACTGTTTTTTCTTTAATGGCCATGTTTAATATCATGTCACAGATATATGTCAGAAAAGAACAAAGAAAAGTTCCTGGCACTCAACACACCAGCAACTGCCGTTGTGTGTGTATGCAAACAGCAAATGATTTTCATGGCTAACAATGGTTGGTTGAGTGTTCCCTTCTTGTTCCTTCACCCCACAGATTTCAACATTCACTTGAATGTAAAAACTTCAAGATTTACCTGAAACTCTTACCCACTTAATGCAAATCAGTTGCAACTATGTCATGAGGTTGAAGTCACAGGAATAAATAGTTCTCTTTAACTGTTTGAATAAAGCATGAGATGTTGCTGTGTTTTTTCTGTGAAATGCAAAATCCTTTGTTGGAGAACAGAAGATGGAAAATCATGGGGGTTTTGTTTCAGAAAGGTACCAGATTTCCGTGTACTTTTGATGTGTAGTCTTGCTCTGAGGTGTTGTAGATACTACAGGACAGATACTGACAGGCAAATAGGTAGCTATAGACATCTGGGACAAATAAGTTTATTTTTTAACATTTTTCTCAATTTAAAACTGGTTTTTGCTCACTTGTCTATAACACAAGCAGAAACTTGAAGTATGCAGAGGTATGTCCAAAGACATCCAAACTCATAGCCAGAGTCTTCTACAGAGAACACTGCGCCCTGGGGTCCATCCGTGTTATTCATGCATGATGCCCGAGTTTTGAGAGTTTCCCCCAAATAGTTTGCTCAGTCACTCTGCAGACTCTAATGTAGATGTAACTCACCTTAAATGAGATCCTCCAGGTCTAGCACAGGCATCTGGAGTTTGACAGAGGCCAATTGCTCTGCAGCTTGGACAGAAATTGTAACTTGTTCAAAAGTCAGTGTAGCTGCAGCTGGTCAGATTCCATCACCTGACCTAGCACTGTATGCGTACCGCTCAGCTCCCAGCACAGCTCAGCAAACAGCTCTCTTGTGTGCAGATGTGGGTCTAGTGTGTTTGGTATTTTAACAGTGGGGATGATGGTTTTCAAGCGAATGGCAAAGTTCATCAGAAGCCACAGAAGACCACAGGGCTTCAAAGTGACTTTGTTTTCAGTACAGTCCATTTTATTGCAACATTTGATGCTTCATAGGCTCAATAACAACTTACGTTACTTCAGATTGAGATGGATTTTGATACTGGCAATTTGTTCAAGTATTAGATTTATTCCTTTAGATATCCCCAGCTGAGCAAGTTCTCTGTGGAGCAGCTCTGCAATGCTCCCTTTACTGTCCCTGGAGAGATGTTCGTTCACCAGACCTGTTTCAGACATCCACTCTGTCCTGAGTGCAAGCCCAGGGGGACTAAGTTAGCTGTCTGCATCACAGACCTCTCTGCTTTTGATCCAGTGAATCCCACCCCCAGTATCTGCCAGTGAGCCACCTGATCTGCAGCAAGCTCCTCAACATGGCAGAGAGATCTGTCTATGTCTTCTCTTGGCTCAGCACTGTCAGCACCTTGCAGAGCCTCTAACTGTGGTAGTGAAGGCAGAGATGTTCCTCTTCCTCCCAAGCTAGTTAGCACATACTCTGCCAAAGCTGGGCTATCGACCCTCTGCTCAGCTGGGGATGTCTGAAACAATAAATCTGATTCTTGAGCAAACAGCCAGTAAGAAAATCTGATTTTCTTTTGTTAGTCACACTGTGTGTCTTGAAGGAGAGGCTGGTTTCTACTGGTGAGCAACTGGTTGTACCAGCCACACCAGGGTGATAAAGCTGGAGTTTTAAATAGCTGTAGCAGTGTACTCCATGCAGCACTCAGATACGGATGTTTGCAAAGGGATAACTGTCCCCCCCAGTGTGTGACCATTGATTGGATGGAAAGTTGCATAAAGAACCCCAGAATAAGACCAGTCCCCATCCTCAGAGAGAGCCCTGAGGCTGTTCCTGTTCAGAAGAAAGCCGGACACAAGCAGCAACATGTCTCAGCTGGAAACTGCGATGGCAATGACCATCGCTGTCTTTGACAAGTATGCAAAGACTGATGGCAACAGACAAACCCTCAGCAAGGCAGAACTAAAGACCCTCCTGGAAAAAGAACTCCCAAACTTCCTCCGGGTAAGAGAACAGCACAGCATCATTTCTCCGTAGCTGCCTGCAGATAGTGGGTTTAGTACATTATAGAGGAAATTCCATCCAGAAATATGCAATGGTTTGTAGAGAATTTTGAAACAAAAAAGTGTTTGCACATACTGTGTAAAACTGATTCTAATATCTGAGGCCATTCCCTCTTTACTAAATTCATCACTTGAGTTATCAGGACAACAGCTTTGAAATAGATTTGTTTTCATCTTCATAATTCACCTACTTATGTTTATCCTTGAATTTATCAGCTCACATCATGTCACAACTGCTGTGAATGTAGTTGTGTCCTCAGCAATTGAAGACCTTGATTGCAGATGGGGAATCTCTATGAATATTTTCACACTTACTTTCTCTAGGAATTTATACTATGTACTCTGTATGCTCATCAAAAGGATGTATAAACAAGAACAACAGATGAAATCAGAGCAAATTGGTTTGCATTTAACAGTAAAAGAAAGACCTGAAAAAGTACTTTACAACATAAAATTTGTATGTAATCATCAGGTGCATTTAAGTAGGTTTTATATACATATATAATTTATCTTAGTAGGTATTCAAAATGTTAAATACATTATAGTAAAAGCTTTAGTTGCCTGGGAGACAAAATGCTTTGCATTTCCAATTGTTATTTATTTGCTCCCCTTCACTAAAAATCCAGAAAAAAACCCTTCAAAATGGCTTGTTCTTTCCACACAGGAGTAATGTTTACCTATCTGTACAGCTATTAGTAATTGCAAAAGCCTAGAACAAGTGTTTCTAACATGACTACAATGTTTTGTATCCAGCATAATTCAATTTTTTAACAAGTATTTCAGGACACTGCAGCCAGTTGATACAGTTCAGTACCTTTCCACGCAAGCTATATGAAATCATGGTATGAAATCCATGCCTGCTAGACTAATGACTCACAAATGAAACATAGATTCATTGTTCAGAATAAGAACCTGAGGGAATAGATTAAAATGTCTCTGAAAAAAACTATAAAGCAGATCAGTGGTTGTGACCCAGCAGCATCATAGGAAGTGTCCTGTTCCTGATCATAGAGCTGTATCATAGAATCATAGAATCATTAAGGTTGGAAATGACCTTCGAGATCATCAAATCCAACTGTCTACTAAATATTACCAGGACCACTAAACCATGTCCTGCAGTGCCACATCTACACAGTTTTTGAACACCTCCAGGGATGGTGATTCCACCGCCTCCCTGGGCAGCCTGTGGCAGTGCCTCCCCACCTCAATAAAATTTTTTACTTATTTCCTGAAACTGCTGGAAAAGATGAAACTTTCTGTGAAGATAATTAGCTGAATGTCCTCCTATGTACTTGTCTCCATCTCCCTTTCCCATTTTACCTATTGGGGGGGCGGGGGGAACAGACAGACAGGGGACACGATACAGACGACAAAAACAACCATACAAACCAAAAAAAACCCAAACCCCCCAAAAAACAGCACAAGCCAACATTTTATGCCAGTGCTTAAATATAAACCAACACCATCCTGTCTTGCAAACTAATAACTGCAAGAAAGAAACTGAGAATGTAAGGCTGACTTCAGAAGAAAAGTTTTACCTGCAGTTTCCTGACATTTACAACCGTACCTTTTTATTTGCAAGGATGTTCTGAGAAAGAGAGTCTTAAATACTCCTGTATATTTCTAGCCTTAGAGCTGGTTATAGCTGAGACAGCTCACAACTATCCAGGAAAGTCTTGAATCAAAGGCAGAAATAAATCCAGAACACAGGACTGAAGGATTGGTCTCAGCTTCCAAAAAATAATTCCCATGTGTGCACTTTGAAAGTTCAGATGCTAAAACTAGTTCTTATATTTCACTAAATAATTTAAAATATTAGCTGATAAAATTAAATCTGATTGTAATTCGCAATGTGAAAAGGAATAAAACCTTCCAGACACATTCATCGGTCAAATATAGGGAACTGGTTCCATTTTTAGTGATTTTAAAGGTGCGTATATTGAAAGTGAAACGTGAGATTACAGAATGAGAAATTTAGTTAATTAGACCATGATCAAGAAGCTACTTCAGATTTCAGTTAAGGTAGTAATTATTTTTAAATTAATGGAAATTTTCCAAAAGGTCATATAATTTCTTTCCAGTATAATTCCAGAATTTTGGTTTAGCTTCAACAAAATCCACACACTTGTCTCCAATATTCACCCGGGTCTGTTTAGCCTAGAGAAGACCGAGAGGGGATTTTATCTGTTCTTATAAATATCTAAAGGGAGGCTGTCAAGAGGATGGGGCCAGCCTCTTTTCAGTGGTGCCCAGAAACAGTACAAGGGGCAACAGGCACAAACTGGAACCCAGGAAGTTCCATCTGAAAATCAGGAAAAACTTGTTTACCTTGAGGATGAAGGAGCACCGGAACAGGCTGCCCAGAGAGGTTGTGGAGGTTTCTTCTCTGCCTAGACACGATCCTGGCAACCTGCTCTAAGAGAACCTGCTGTGGCAGGGGTTGGACTAGCTGAGCTTTAGAGGTCCCTTCCAACCCCTGTCAACTGTGAGTCTGTGGTCTGTGGTATTAGCTAGGTCTCTACTGCCATCTTCTGATTACTTTTAAACTCTGTTTACTAAATCGAGATAATCAGTGCCAGGACTCGAGCCAAAAAGCTACTTTGGAAAAAACGTCTTCTTTTTTCTTGTATGTTTTGGCAACAGTGGGGGGAAAAAAAAAAAAACAAAAAAAAAACCAAAAAAAAAAACCAAAACCACACTTTTATATTTTGGCAAAACTTAAAAAAAATTACCTCTTTTTACTTGGACGGTACCTTGCTTAACAACAGCCTTGAGATGTAGTGGTTCAGTCAGTCAATCAGAATTCTGAAAACTTAGAAAGAAAGAGATCTTTTTCTGCTGTTTCTCACTGCCAGAACGCAGCATCGCACTTGCTTCAGGAGCTGTCTTCCTGGATACCAGCTCCTGTGAGCAGCTTGTGCTGGACACCGAGGCTGAAGAGAGCACTCAAGGCACTCGAGGCCATTTCCAGCTTTGCTGGGACAGTGGTGTTTAATGAGATTTAAATTTGACATTTGCCCTGGGAAAGCATCATTCTGAAAAATTACAAACTGCTCAAGCTCCAGCCAAGCCTTTCCAAAGGAGCGGATGGGAAATACGTGGCATTTAATTCATCTGGGTAATGTCCACAGGGCTTGGCATTACCCAGATTTACCCACGATAAATGTTTTCTGAAACTTAGGAATCACGCCAGTACGCAGCTGCGGGTCTCAGGGGGCTAAGCACAGGAGCCCAAGCATTTGGGGCTGGGGGGAATGTGCTTGTTGCTGCTGTGCAGAGGGTGGGAAGGTGTGGGTCTGTGTCCGTGCCGTGAAGATGCTGGGACTCACACTTGGTCCCGCTGTCACCCAGAACTGGGCCCGAGGCCAGAGGTGGCACAAGTTCCCATCCCACACAGTCCCGGATCCCATGCTGAGTGCTGAGCAATTGTCTTGTCCCAGCACAGTGCAAAGGAACTCATGGCTTTATAGCCAGGGATGTAATGCACAAAGCAAGGCAGGGGGGGGGAAGGTCTCACTAGCAGAAACCATGAGAACATCGTATTCTGGACAGGCCTACAGCAGGGCTGTGTGCGGGAGCCACTACACTTCTATCACACCCCAGCTTGCACGCAACTTAGCTGCAATCCCCCATGGAAAAGTCAAATGTGTATGAGCTGGTGTCAGCCTCACACTCCCCAGGTGCCACTCCTTCATCTTGAGGAGATCCTGCTGGAGCCCTCCCAGGGCCCTTGTCTGGGGGGAGGGCAGGGGTGGGGGTCTAGTAATGCTGCTGCCTTAGGGTTTGTGCCACCTCTCACCTCAACCTGCTCTTTTCCTTTTGCAGTCAGGGAAGGACAAAGATGCTATTGATAAAATCTTCAAGAATCTGGATGAAAATGGTGATTCCGAAGTGGACTTCAAAGAATTTGTCACCTTTGTGGCAGCTCTGACTTGCTGCTGTCATCAATATTTTGAGAAGAAAACAGCCAAATAATTGTATAACTGCTGACAGAATCTGCCTTTGCCTGTGCTCCATATGCTGGTGGTATGGATACCTTCACTTATCCCATGTACCACCATGCAGTTTACAAGCATGCTGGGCTGTAAAAATAAATCCTAGTGTGCTTCCCTCCCTGTCTTGAATGTTAATTTCTGCTCCTTTGTGAAAGAGCTTGGATTTAACAGCTCCCTCTCACTCATATTGAGCAGTTTCTCTCTTTCTTTGCTTTTAAAAATTCTATTCTTAGCCAAAAGGATCAATATTCATCCCAGTGCAGAGACTTCACAAGGAGTCAGCTGGAAGCTGCTTTCAGAGAGCAGCATCTCCAGGATGCAGCCTGCCGAGCTTCAGCTGCCAAAGGCCACAGCCTAAACCCAATCGTGTGCCACCACCGCTGCGTGGGGCCAGTGCCACCAGGGCTGCCTTGGAGCCTCTGTGGTACCCTCAGCTCTGCGTTGCTGCAGGGCTGCCATGGAGGCTCCATCTTAGTTAAAAAAGCAAAACAAACCAACACCAACAAAATATATAAACAAACAAACAAAAAACCCCCAAAACCCAAATAAACAAAACACAAAAATACACACACAAAAAAACCCCACAAACAAACACAAGCACTTTTTTCTTGCATCATGGAGGATTTTGTGCAGTTTTACATACTGGTGAATCATCTCACCCAGCTCGTATGGATTGACTTCCTCCAACACGGTAAGGCCTTTGTACCAACAGAGTGCTGCTACTCTAGCACGGGCAGTGTAGGCAGGGTTGTACACTATAACTGGGTTTTTTAAATCACCTTAGTATTTTTGCCTTAAGTGGATCCCAAGGGTACTAAAGAAGATGGCAGAAGTGCTCACCAAGTCACTCACCATTATTTACCAGCAGTCCTGGCTAACCAGGGAGGTCCCAGTTGACTGGAAGCTAGCAAATGTGATGCCCATCTACAAGAAGGTCAGGAAGGAGGATCTGGGAAACTACAGACCTGTCAGTCTGACCTCAGTGCCAGGGAAGGTTATGGAGCAGGTCATCTTGAGTCCATCACACAGCACATACAAACCAACCAGATGATCAGGCCCAGTCAGCATGGGTTTACAAAAGTCAGATCCTGCCTGACTAACCTGATCTTCCACAACAAGATGACCTGCCTAGTGGATGAGGGAAGACCTGTGGGCATTCTCTACCTGGGCTTTAGTAAAGCCTTTGACACTGTCTCCTACAGCATTCTCCTTCAGAAACTTATGGTGCAAAGCTTGGATAAATACACTCTGCACGGGGGAAAAAACTGTCTGGATGGAGGGAATGGCTGCAAGCTGCACCAGCGGAGGCTTAGGCTGGATATTAGGAAACATTTCTTCACTAAAAGGGTTATCAAACATTGGGATGGTCTGCCCAGTGCAGTGGTGGAGTCAGCCTCCCTGGAGACGTTTAAATGGCGTGTGGATCTGGTGCTCAGGGACATGGTTTAGTGGTGAGCTTGCAGTGTTGGGTCAAAGGTTGGACTAGATGATCTTGAAGGTCTGTTCTAACCAAAGGTATTCTGTGATTCTGTGATCCCATCTGGCCCCATAGACTTGTGTGTAACTTAGAAGTGTAGTAGGTCACTGACCATTTCCTTCTGGATTATGGGTATTTCATTCTGCTTCTTGTCCCTGTCTTCCAGCTCAGGGGGCTGGGCACCCAGAGGACAATTAGTCTTACTATTAAAGACTGAGGCAAAGAAGATGTTAAGCACCTCAGCCTTTTCTTCAGCCCTGGTCACTATGTTTCCCCCACATCCAGTAGAGGATGGAGATTCTCCTTTGCCCTCCTTTTGCTGTTAATGTATTGTAGAAACATTTTTATTGTCTTTTATGGAAGTAGTCAGACTAATTTCTAGTTGGGCTTTGGCCTTTCTAATTTTCTCCCTGCATAGCCTTATGGAATCTTTGTAGCCTTCTTGAGTGGCCTGACCCTTCTTCCATAGACCATAGACTCATTTTCTTCCTGAGTTCCAGCCAAAGCTATCTATCTATCAGCCAGGCTGGTCTTCTCCACCAGCTCATCTTACAGCATACCAGGACAGCCAGCTCCTGTGCCTTAAAGATTTCCCTCTTGAGGAATGTCCAGCCTCCCTGGACTTCTTTGCTCTTCAAGATTACTGCCTCCCAAGGGACTCTCTCAACCAGTGTCCTAAACAGGTCAAAGTCTGCCCTCTGGAAATCTAAGGTGGCCATTCTACTCAGCCCCTCCTCCAGTTTCCTAAGAACTGGGAACTCTTTCATTTCATGATCACTATGCCCAAGATGGCCTCCAACTTCTACATCACCCACAGTTCCTTCTCTGTGAACAACAGGTCTAGCAGGCAGCCTTCCCTAGTTGGCTCTCTCATCAGCTGTGTCAGGAAATTATCTTCCACACACTCCAGGAACCTCCTGGACTGTTTCCCCTTTGCTGTATTGTATTTCCAGCAGACATCTGGTAAGTTGAAGTCCCTCGGGGAAAAAAAGCGTTAGTGATAGTGAGACTCCCTCCCAGCTGCTTGTAGAGTGTTTAATCTGCTTGGTGATTCTGGTTCAGATCTAGAACAGACTTCCACCGTGATATCTGCCTTGTTGGCCTTCCCCCTGTCCTGGTTTGAGTGAGAACAGAATGAATTCTGTTCAGTGATTTTACTTTTCAGCTCAGTTCTTGTAACTAACTGCACTGTCTGAAGTCAGCAGCCTGTTCTCACAGACAGTGTCTGCTTCCAGCAGTGATAACAGCCCATGGTTAGAGTTACTACCAAGGATTGGTGTGCAGACCAAGGCCACTGCTGGGTCCTGTGCACCACATTGGGGGGTGCAGAAAGTGCAAGGCTGCACCTGCAGGGAGGAGCGGACAGGACGGGTGACCCCAAACTGACCAGGGAGGGATTCCAGCCCATATACGCCATATATTTGGTCTAGAGCTGAGGGACCCAAAGGGTCTCTGGGCTCTTCTCCCTTCTTGGACTGCCTTGCCAGCTTTTGCTTGGCTTGGCTCGGGTGCTCTTTCGGATCCTTCCTCGGAGCACCCAAGGAGGCCTCTGTCTGTTCTGCCTTCGATCCGGTCTGTGTGTTCCTGAACCCGGTACCAGAATCCAGCTCCTGAACACAGCTCCCGTCTGCTGCGGGGCCCAGTCTGGGACTGCCCCGGTGCCTCCACAGCATCAGTGGTGACGGTGATGGAATTACCATCAGGGGGTTGGGTTTGATACTGGTTTTGTATATATTTGTATATATTCCATTTTTATAATTATTAATTTCATTTTCATCCAAGCTGTTCTAGTTTCCTTTCTAATCACTCAGTCTCTCTCCCTTATTCCCTTTCTCTTCCCATTTGGGGAGGGAGGGGGGTTAACAGAGAGCGTCTGTTATAGATCTAAGGGGCTGCCCTGACCCTAAACCGTGACACCCCCATTCTGACCCATGGACACTCAGTACTATCATCACCATCATTCTCCTCAAAACAATTGAAGTACCCCATAGCATACAGGGCTATTCCATCACCTCTCCTTCCTGGCCTATCCCTCCTGAGGAGTTTATAGCCTTCCAAAGCAGCACTTTGGTTGTGCAAGTCATCCCATCACGTTGCTGTGATGGCTACTATATCACAGTTTTCCTGCTGCTCGCTGGTTTCCAGCTCCTCCTGTTTGTTGCCCATGATGAGTGCATTGGCTAGATCAGAGGCCATAATGAATATGCAAACAAAAAGCAGTGAGTATTACCCACATTCATGCCTTTCCCCTGGCCCCTTGCTGGGAACGGAATGCCAGCCAGTTCTTGCAGCCAACCATTCTGAGCAAGGATCTGCCTTCTAGTCCCCAGATCCCTGTGGCACACAGGCATGTTGAACAACAGTCAGAGGGTTGCTGGGTTCCTGGGTGGCTGGAGATCAATTTCATCACGTGCATTACACTTGCAGCAGTAATATTACTTGCTTTATTGGTGACAGTACTATTTCTTGCACTACCTGAGCAACAAAATTACTAATCATTAAAATGTGCAAAATTCTTCCCAATCCAGGGATCCTACATTAGCTTTTTTTTTCTTCAGAGATTCCTCCATATTATTTCAGTTGTTTGAGATACCTTTAAAGTTCTGATGTTCCACGTTGTCCCTGACCGATGGCTGCTGTGCAGATCATCACTTGCAAGGGCCGGCAGATTCCAGAATCGCATCCCTCACTATTTTTGCAAGGCTATAAATGAGCAAAGCCTTCTCCTTATTGCAAAGGATGTTGATTATACATTACAGAGGTAAATTTCATATATTGCATATCTAGATAAACCACCCTCAGGTGAGGAAGTTTAGGTGATACCTGTTACCAGTTGGTTCATAGGAGGTATTCTATTTATTTATTTTTTTTTATGTATTTTTCCCTTTCCAAGTTTATCATTAGCACCTAAAAGATTTCCTCTGCATTGCTTCTAGTAACCACCCTCACTGAAATTATGTTTTTTTACCACTGTGTGGCACTAAATGCAGCCTTTTTACTACCCACTGAGCCCAAAATTCCGTGTATCATTATAGAGACAGAATGAAAAGAATTTCTGTTAAGATTTTTTAAAAATCAGTAACGTTCTTAATATCATGTCAATTTTATTTCAAAACAAACACTGTCTGTCCCATCAAGAGCTTTGCAGTGGAAGCAGCAGGAGCCAAGAGACACACAGAGGCTCCATCTCTTGGGCTTTTGGTTGGGTTTAGCTGCCCTATCCCAGTCTCATTCTTGCAAAAGAGTTTGCTTTTGTTTGTAAATTGCAATTTATTGTGATTTATTATATCACTTCACACCCTGTTGAGATTGCTTTTAAAATGCATCTCTTAAAGAGAATGTTTGTGAATAGCCAGGCAAGAGATTCACCTTACTACTCCGTTTTATCGACAAGATTTTTAAAACCACATTATTCAGTTGTAATGTACCCCACATTTCACCTGTTTCCTAAACTTGCTTCCCCTGATGTCTGATCCCCACACAATTTCACCCACTCGCTCATGCCATTTTGCCCATTTTCCTGATATTACGCAGGTTTTTTCTGTGCTTGTAGGGCACTTCAAGACTTGGTTTACTCCGCTTATCTGCAGTTCTGCTCACAGCAGCCTGAAGCTGCTTCATAACTGCTTCACCTCCCAAAATGGGTACCAGCTGTGATGAACTCAAGCACCCTTGCTTCCATGAAGGAGTACCTGAGCTACCCCTCTCACCACAAGCTCAGGAGTGCTGGGGATGGGATGTCATTTTTCTTGTTGTTTGTGCAGATCCCGACCCTGCAAACTCCTACACTTCTGTTGAACTTCCACTGGGCCCCCTGGTCCCACCTGTACCCATGGGGACACCTGGAGAGCTCAAAGATCATGCCCAGGAGCACAAGGATGCCGTTTGCTGTGCAAGTTCAGAGCTGCAGAGAGGGAGAAGAAAAGGAGTTTGGGGTTTGTTTTTTTTCTTTTTCCCTGCAGATCTTTCAAAAGCTGTATCTTGGTGATGAATATTCATTTCAATGTAGTACTGAAAATTCAGCTGATGACACCTCAGAGAGAAAATGATCCAGGAATAAAAGGAATTAACATATATCTCCCACCTTACCATAGAACAAAAGTGACTTTTCAGAATACATTATTTAACCTAAAAGCATTTGAGCAGAGTCACTTTAATATCTTTCAATCCAATAATTTTCTTCCTCAGTATTTTTATTTTTCACTATGAACCCACAGTTTACCCAGAATATACTGTGTATTTCCTTCCCTGGGTAAGCTTTTGTCATTCAAGGTTCAAGCTGCAGAGATGCTAGACCTGGTTTTATATCTAGCATTTAATCTCCACTCTTAGGCCTAAAGGTATTATGTATAATGAGGTAGTTAAGAAACAGTATATAGGCAGATGTAAGAGAAGGGAAAAGATAGCATAAAGAGCGGCTCAGCAAATATAAGATAGTGGTTGTGGACAGTGCATGTTTGACTTAATTATCTTAACAGAAAATAAAAGATATGGGAAAAGGTATAACCAGCAAGTTATGGTATGGGCAATCATCATCTGTCATGAGTTTTAAATTAAGCAAAGATTAAAGGCAGAGGCCATAAAGTCAGCTAAGCAGCAAATCAGCCAACAGGTATTTTTCTTATCTTATGCAGAAAAAGATGCACATTTTTACTAACAATAGATACCTTCTATAGATTAAGATACTCTGGTATCTATAGTTCCCATTTTGAAACTTGGTGGGGTACCATCAAGGCTCTTCAGTTTTTGAAATGACATCTTGAAATCTTATTTCTGAGTAAATATACAGGAGAAAATAGGCATAATGTTACCTAACCTTTAAGGCACTTGTGGTCACTTACATTGTGCTTTTACCCGACAAAGTTCCTCATTGTTTTACCTGCAAGTTCACTAGGGCTCGTGGAAAAATGTCATTTTCCCAGTTAAGCATAGTGTTTATCTCTCCAGTAAACCCAGTTTGGGACTGGAAACTGGACACTTCTGTCCCCAAGCCTCCTGAGCATCCCATGTTAGCAATATGCACCTTCAGCACTTGAGCTACAGTGCCAAGATCAGGCTCTTTACAAAACATATTTTAGTTGCTGGTTTCCTTATAAAAGGTGGGTGGAGGAGGAGATGGTACCTACCTTTTATGCAACAGCCTCACTGTGAAACACTCCTGTAGGAGCTGGGAAATTGTGTTCAAACCTTTCCTTGACTGAAGCCCACACATGCCAGCTGAGTGCACTAAATAGCAGGAGCCAAGGTAGCAGGAGACCCAGGGTACCTGACACCTGCTCCTTCCATTGTGTCAGAGACCAGTGAGGCTGAGGAGACCTGAATAAAAGGCATCTGAGAAGCAGCACATCTCTGTAGCCTGGTCAATGGAGTATGTAGGCAGCAGTGCAGGTGTCTGTGTCCCAGACATGCTGTAAGGGCAGATTTTGTATTTTTGTCAATAACGGTACAACACAAAATACACGGCTGGCGTAACTGAAAAGATACTCTTTGCCAGGCAAGTTCCCAAGCCATCAAACAGCAGAGCTGTGGTCACTGCTCTGGTCCTCTCTCTTGGACCATGTTCTCTGCAACAGCCTGAAAAGGTGTCAGCAGAAGAGGAGAGGGAGCATCTCCTCCTTCTCCTTACCCTCATTCTCTTCCCTGAGAGAGCACCTCCCCTTCCTCCTCCCCCCCTGTAAAATGCTGGGTGATGCTCAGGCCACCACTAGCAGAGTGAAAGTCCTGCTGGCACATCTCCTCTGACCTAACCATTCTGCAGTACTCAGTGAAGCTCTTAAATGAAAAAAAAAAAAACCCGCCTCCTACTCAGATACCTGGAAGGAAGGATCAGGATCTATATTTTGCTAAAGAAGGTTCACAGCTTCAGCCCAGGTGAGGTTCAGAGCTTTCCCAGTGTCCTCTGTGACCTCACCTCCTGCCCGTGTGCATGCAGCTCCCCAAGAGATGGACTTGTGCTTCTGGGTCCCTTTCTGAGATACCTTTCCCATGTGCTGGGAGAAGAGCCTTGGGCTTAACACAGGTTTCTGCAGTCTGCTCAGGTCCACCCACCTGGAAATTAGTCATTCCAGCAGCTAATTGATTGTGCTTTTGCACAGCTTTTTCGGGCCATTTTCTTCCCCAGACTCACTCCTCCTTTTTCCTTCCTTTTTACCCTGTACCAACCTGAAAACCTCTGGGTCACAGCTCCATTCTGGAAGCTGCTCATTGTCTGAAGGGAGAGACAACTTCATTTTTTAAGGGCACAGCTCTGCTGCTCTCCAGCAGGTGATCAATAGGTGCATACACCATGTTATGCTGCAGGACTAGGCACTAGAATAGTCTATAAATAGGTTTGATTTTGCCTAGTAAATCTTTCCACTATATCCAAATAAATGTACAGATTTTTTTTTTTCTCATGATTTTATAGATTTTTCTTTAGATGCAATTGCTAATAACATTTTCTTTTGTTTTATGACAGGCAGAAGTAGGTTTCTAAAGTATTAGGTAGCTATTGATTGTTGCATTCAGAAAGAACAAAAGGTTCCTGAAAAGAAATGGATAAGAAAGCTGAGCAGAGGTGTTCTGCAAAAGCCAGGAACTTCCTCTCCAAGATGTAAGAACAAGCACAGAGACTGAAGCAACCTGCAGGTCACTACCACAGTTTTAGCTTTGCTTCCTAAAAGC
Source organism: Todiramphus chloris collaris (assembly GCA_025345505.1). Lineage (NCBI taxonomy): Eukaryota > Metazoa > Chordata > Aves > Coraciiformes > Alcedinidae > Todiramphus > Todiramphus chloris. Next base: position 31,102,901 of record JANVCC010000035.1, read on the forward strand.
ATTTAAATCTCAGGAAGGCTTAAAAATCCCAGGATTGTGGGTTTGCTTTGGAAGCATTTTAATGTTCATATATTTATTTTCCCTTAGGGCTGTGAAATCCTTGTTATACTGATTATAGCTCCCCTCTTTCTCCTCATTTCCAAACCCTACTCTGTAATTTAAGTCTGTTAAGCTTTGACCAAGTAGTTTTGGATGAAGATGTTCTGGAAGCCACCAATACAACATGCAAGTCAATTTTGTGTTTCTGAATTAACTTCCTCCCCTGTGCTGACCTCAGCTACCTCAGTCTCCCCATGCTCTCCATGAAATTTCCTGTTTGTCAATGTCAAGTCCATAGGTTTAAAAGGCTGAGCAGTAAAATCTGCAGAACAGGTAAAAGGTCAAAGACTCTGTTCCCTCTGTTGCTCTTTCTGCAGGTACTAAGAGGGCTGTTTGAAATTCATATTTACTCTCCCATGACAAAAACACATTCTTCCTCCCCATCACTGAGTCCCCAAATTAAACAGGTGAGAGAAAGAAAAAGCCCGGAGATGCAGCTGTAAGGCAGCTGGAAAGGATCTAAAGTAAATGAAAAATCCCAAGTAAATCAAAGATGATGCTAGATCTGTCTCTGAGGGCTTTGTAGTCAGAGACAATGATGTGTGCCTTGCCTGGGACTCAGCCTGGAGCTGGGGCTGGGAGAAAAAGAATGGCCAGAGTTGCATTTTCAGGGTGCTGAAAAGCATCTTCCAGAGCTAACTCCTGGCTGCTTCTTGATTTCACCATTGCAGAATACATAGTCTGACCTTGGAGCTGGGTGCCCAGCCATGTGCCACCTTACACTCCAAATTCACAAGCATGTTGAATGCCATGCATGCCTTAGGCTGATGGTGTTCCTAGCCATCATCTCAGAGGCAGAAGGAATTTAGTCTGGTTTTGGCAGGGCTAGGTGCAATTCCTGCAAACCGAGCCACTGCCCTACCAATAGATCTTTTGGTAGGAAGACTGTGCAGCTTTCTCACATGGCGAGGCAGCAGCAGATCCTCGCTGACAGCCTGCCCTTGCTAACAGACTCTGCAGGCACCTCGCCTCATCTCCACAACCTGGAGAGGCAGGGAAGATAACAAAGGGCAGGATAAAGCCAAGGCAGTGCAGCAAGGTGAGGCAGCCCTGCAGGAAAGGACACTTTCACCCAGCTGAATTTGAGCTCTATCCTTGGGTTTCCCTGCTTTCCACATTATACTTCTTCTTTTCCTTCCTTTTCAATTCCTGCCCAAATATGAAGGAGCCTTTCAGCAGAAAGCCACTCTGTGGTTTATTTTGTAAATAACAAACTGAAGCATTTCTCTCCTGCTAAGTCCCCCAAAATCAAGCAAAAGAATTGTCCTCTTTTTGACAGAGGAGGCTGCTATTTTGGCTCACAGTTCAGCCAGCACAACGTAGTCCTTTCTAGCGAGTCTCGCAATGCTGCATGGCAGCTCAGTCTTTCAGCCCTCAGAGAATGAACACATTAGGAGCTGAATATAAGCAATGTTTGCTTCCAATTTGCTCAGGCTATGCCCAATTACTTTATTAATGGACTGATTTTCAGCAGGGTTCCGATAAAACAAAGCTGTGCTTTAGGTTTGATTTTGCAGTCCTCCCAGTTTTGGAGCAATAAAAATGAAGCAATGTTAACTTTCTTTCTGTGGGACATTGTCTACAGAGGCATGAGTTAAAGATCCCTCTATGGGCAGCCTGTCCTCTGCAGAGCTCAGTGATAATGAAAGCAGAAGGACAAATAATTTTATCTTCCTGATACCTTTGATTAGGAAAGGATGTCTCTTCAAGAGACAGTCCAACAGGTTTAAACATGTGTTTGGTAATTCTTGTGGGATAATGAATGTGGTTCTTCCCTTCACCAAGGAAGTCCAGGGTCCATTCTGCAATCTTGCTTTTGAATTAAGTTCTCCTCCACAGAAGTGTTTTGTGTATTCAGGAAAGCTGCAGGAAGACCTTTTAGAGAAATGCAGGACACCTCTGGACCAGCTGTCTGGGGTACCAGGAATGTGGCTGCTGGCAGCAGAGTACAGGGGCTGAAAACTGTGTGCTTTGGAAAATACTGAGTGAGGCTGCTATCACCTGAGCAAGAAGGGGAGACAGGTATCACCTCCACCACCCGCCTCACAGACAAGGCCTTGAGAGTCTGGACAAGGTAACAGGAAGAGGAGGTGGCTTTACGTAGGTTTCTACTAAAGTATATTTTGGCCACTTTAATACTTTGCCTCTTGGATATGAAAACATCTAATACAAATGCTGTAGAAGGAATCAGTGCAGACAGAGCCATCTCATACAGAGCAGTACAAGAAACACTGGAAGGCTGCTGAGATGATGTCCAGAGCCTGCTATGAACTGGCCCTATGCCTGGACAAAGACTCAACAGTGCTGCATGCTGTCCCATCCACAGACTCCTCTGTAACTTGAGGAGGTCATCGTTAAACCAAAGGGTTTAGCAATGGCTGCTAGCTGCTGGGCTCTGAAACTGGTGGTGTGACCTCTGCCTTTTTTTAAATCCATTTGTTCTTTGAAAAAATCATCTTCAAATAAATATAAACCAATTATTAGTATATTTATTGTCCTGTGGAGCCTGTTACAGTATTTCTTTTACAATATTTTTAAAGGCTTGGGCTTTATATAGCATTGTAAAAATAAACCAGAAAATTGTTTTTTGTACTACCTGGGGAGAGCTAATAGGTCTAACTGCTTTGCAATAAATACCTACTTCCTCTTGAAATTGTTTTTCTTACCTTTGAAAATGTACATAGTACTGAAGCACAGCTAGAAAAGAACATAAGAAGAAAATGAGAACATACAGACCTGGTAAGTGTCACACTTTATAACCACACGACCTTTTCAAAAGGCATCAAATATCAGTTATACTTGGGGACCAGAAGCAGTGGCTGTCCTCCTGCTTGGCTACAGGAATGATGATATATAGTCATCAAACAAGATATTGACCTTGGCAGAAAGATGTGGGGATTAGGATTCTTTCGTGGAAAAGCCCTCAAAGCAATTTGAAAAAAGTGCTGGGTCCCCAGTTCCAGCTGATAGGAAAGACTACTAAGTCTCACAATGGGTCTGCCATATGTGGTGATTAGAAGACAATTCATGATAACAAACAAAAGATCCTTAGATGCTTCGCTATAGGATATCATTTGTTCTGTATTTACATAGTGCCTTTGTTTCAAAGTACAAGTGAAGGATGACAGCAGTGAAACAGAAAGCAATACTTGACAATGAAAGCAAACAAGCCATCAGCTCTGGATCTCAAGTGAGAACAATAGATTGGGCTTACAGAGGAAAAGATCAAGACAGTGGGAAAAGCAGCATAAAAGAAAGAAAATAGATTCCTTTGTCTATATTTACAACTGAAATTGTGAATGATAAGGAAGTACTTTTTTGCTGTATCACCTTGAGGTAGGATGCAGAGACCATACCTACTTTTCTTTTAGACTCTTTCTCACGTCCTCCTTTGCTGGTGGTGGTGCCCCAGTCTGCAGAACCCCCCACTGTAACCGACGCTGCAAGTTTAAAATCATCTACAGAGTACATCCACCTTGCACTGATGCGCCTGACCTCCTAAGCATTGCAGTACTTAGCAAAATCATTTTAGCTTTGTTTTTGTCCCTCAGCTATCTGAATTGCTCGTGCCCTTTGTCCCCCTCCTTTGACAGATTCTGCCTCACCCTTGTCATCATCTACCCTCTGCCGGGAGAACTGGTACCCCTTTTCTCCCCTCCATGCTCTCCTATGTGCCATCTAGGCTTTACCTGCCTTTGCCCCAGGAAGTCTGCAGCCAAGGTAGGAATCACTGCAGCACCCAGGAAGACAGAGGAAGAGGATGTGGAAAAAAAAACCAAACCAGACCTCTAGAGAGCATGGGGATGAGGAAGGTCACCTTTCAGGGCACTAATCGAAGACAGCAGTTACACCTTCTGTGCAGGAAGAATCAAACCTCTTCATTGTCCAAATAAACCCAAATGCATCTATTTCCACAGGCTACAGGAGAAGAAGTGCTACGCACAACCAGCAGCTGAAGGACTGAAGGCAGTGGCCTTGTCCCACAAGCAATTCTAGCATGATGCACTGGGCAGGAACAGACTCTGTCTTCACCATCCACCCTGGAAAATCCTGAAAGCAAACACTTCAGGACACAGAGAGTAAGACAGGGCCTTGAGGTAAGTGATTCTGCAAAAGATGGCAATGTTAGCAGATGCATTTCTGGCTTTGGCCTTCTAAAAGCCCAGGAAATAAAAATATAATTAATAGCTTAATTAATTATATGCTAGGTTTTGGTTCCACTTAACAAGACCCCTTCAACAAAGTCTTGAGCCTTCGTTTCCTTTACAGACTGGCTCCCACATGATAAAGGACTATTTCCTCCAACAGGCTGGCCACTGACCTACATAGAGCAGCAATAAAGGGTAAAGCTGAACTTCCTTTTCAAAAATAATCTAAGTTTAGAAACAATTTAGATGCTGGTGTAGCCATGTGACTCCAGAAGCTGCAGAGCCTAAAGCCAGTGGTTTAATCTGTACCTGGCTCTTGGCATACCATGTACTGCTGCTGATTTTGCATCTAAAAAAATCAAATCTCTTTTAGAGGTGTTACTAGCTTTGAATGGCAGATGCATAGATGGAGGCACAAAAAAGCTCAAAACATTTCTTGATATGTAATAGTCTCTGAACACAATATTTGTACTCGTTTAAAGAGGTCTGCTCTAAATTATTCATACTGCCCAGCCCAAAGAAGGTACAAATTCCTGACCTAAGCCTCCAGGCAGTATGGCATGATAAGTAAAAAATGTTAATAATATCTCTCATTATATGTCTCTAGTTGTTTACATGTCTTTTAACAGTTTTCAGGGCTGAGGTTTTCCAGACTGCTCAAGTGTTGGTCTAACTCTGACCGTGTTTCTTCCAGTGATTGAGACATTCATTCAGAATAGATCCCAATATGAGTATACAGTTTGGGACATAGAAGTAATTTTTTTGTAATCTTACGGGGTAATGTTTTGCTTGTTAAATCACATTAATTGCGTCTTCTGCCAGCCTTGAAATAATTTATCCTGGTAGATCCTATATTCATCTTGCTGTTACTCAAAGTGGTTGATGTTTGATGACCCAAGCACATAGCCAATCTTATAATTTCTTAATTTGTATCAGGAGATTTTAAAGGTGCAGTTTCTGTAATATCTAAGAAAAAAACCCTTACATGTAAGAATTTACTGGACATCCATTTTGTGATCGAATGCTTACAGCAAGATTAGTGATCATCTGTAGCTCAGCTGTTATTTTTACTGGGTTATCAAAGCCCTGGGGAGGATTTTGTAAAGCTATTTAGCCTGAAGGAAGGGATTAAAGAGGTTTCTCCCTATGAAACATCTGTTGCAAATGTACTTTCTAATATTCAGAGCAAAATGTTAAAATTAATCAGAAAGGGAAAGTCTCTTCCTTGTTCAGCAGCCGTATTCTCTGCTCAGCCATCCCATGGGTCAACCCACTGTTTCCCTCCCAGCCCATACCAGAAGCTGCCCCAACAACTACAAAACACAGGACTTCTTTGAATTCTGTGCCTCTCAACACCTTTACGAGATACTTCAACTTTTTCCTCCAGCTCTCTTCCTTTTTGTCAATTAATGAGAAAACAGGACTTGAAGTGACTGTCAGAAAGGCCAATCATCCATGGTCTCCTTCTCTTCTCACTGTAATTCCCATACTCCACACACATGCACTTATGGTATACTTGCACACACTGTGCTTTTACCAAACAGGTACCTCCTGGAAAAGTGCATAGTCATGCCTTTTTTTAGGCAATAGCTGATTATTTCCTCAAATGGAGCCCATTAGTACAAGCCCCCTATTTATGTGATTTAAAAAACATATAAAGAAATAAATCTGTGCTCACTAAAAATAAATACATAAATAAAATAAATTCAACAAACTTGGCCACTAGCAGTTTTGATGCTGATATGGCCCAAGAACTATTTTCTGTACCTTTCTTTTCATCTCACAGGGCTCTCTGAAGCCCACTCATGCCAGCCCCAGGATAAAGCTTCTACCTTAGGGGCAAGGGTAACTTTTTTTCTCCAGTAACAGACAGAACTATGTTGTGCTTTGTTTTTACTACTTATACTATTGCTTTCTATAATATGTGGGAAGGAAGGAGGTATCCAGTAATAAGCAAGCACATTCACTACAGAGAAGTATGTACTCTGCAAACTTAAGTGCTAGAAGAAGTTGGATGAAAATAAATTCTCAGTTTATTCTTACGGATAGGAGATTTTTAGAGAAATTGAGACCAGACTTGATGTTCCTCATTCTTAGTGATTTTTCATTACTGAGTCTAAGAAAAAAGTTTGATTTTTTTTCAAAGCAATAGGAGAAGTAATTCAATTTTTCCCCTCTATATAAGAAATGAAGAATTATACACTCATGTTTATAGACACTGGGCTTAGTAAACTTAAGCTTCAGGATGGTGGAAGAATGGTTTACTGATAGCATCACAGTAGTATCCTAATCAGAGCCATAAGTGACACTGATCTCACTGCATTTCTGTCCTTAGTTCATCCAGACAAGTAACAGACCCTTTAAAAACACATCATCATTGCTGCTGGTGATGATATCCCGTCAAACACAAGAAGAGTAGCGCAACTATGGTGGCTTAGAAGGACATAACCTGTACTTGTCATTCCTTGTTCCCAGCTCAGAGATGGGGACTGAAGTGTCTCATTTCCCTGGACCAAGTTCACCTGTTCCATGTGAGCTGCTGCCAACAGACCTGAGTACAGCAGCAGTGGTGAGGCAATGATGCACCTACTCTGCATGTTCTAAGAACTAATGAAGCAAGGATTCTAAGGCAAAAAACTCCTAAAGCCAGATACATAGAGAGCTCCCAGGAGGGCACAGGACTTACACCCTGTAGTCATACAGGAATGGAAGGGGTTTCTTCTTGAAGAGCCGGGTTGTGCTAACAGAAATCAGAACAGATATGTTAAAAATACTGTTTCAGGCTGATATATAGAAGAGTTAGAGATAGAATTTCTAGTGCTGTGTATGAGGACAAGGTCATAAATAAAAAGGCACACAGGAAAAGAACAGCAAATGCCTTTGCCTACTGCTATAAACTGCAATAAAAAGACCAACTGATATAGGTGTACCAGCCAAGTTTTTCTACTATGGCATGGGCTTTAAAAAGTCCTTAGGCACTTCACCTGACTGAAGCTGTACCGGAAATTCTGTCAAATACATCCTGAAACTTGAGCATGGGTAAAGTGACCAAATGACCAGGTTTTTTTTGCAAGGCAACGAGGAAGGGGCAACCAGATTTTCCCATCACTGGTATTCACAAGCTATGCTGCAGAAGTTTGGGACTCCACCTTCAGTGCCTTTTCAGACCTTTTGGTTGAGAATAACAAAATAGTGAAACACGTGAGCTCTTGTCTACTGAAAACTGGAGTAAATCCAGAGTAATAATGTCATGGGGGTCATAAACCAGCCTGTAAAAAACTGCTGAAAACCTGAGCTATATTAAACTGGTGACAGGTGATTTAAAAAAAAACCTATCATTCCCTGCAGCCTCTGCGCCCACGTCCAGGTGACACAGTGCCCCCTCCATGGGGACAGCTGGGACCCAGCATCTGACTTGGCAACTGCTCCTGTAATAAAATATTTTCCCTCCACATCAGTATTAAAAACATACTGACAAAATGCACCCTGCATTTTTCTCATATAATAAATCTGCTTTTATATTTAAAGACCATACTTCTTCCCCTGGCAGGACATAACTGTGGAATATTTCTTTCCTCAGAAGACACTGTATCAGCCCAATTTTTGGAGGGCCTGTGAAGGGGTGATGCAGAAGGGCAAAAGAGGAGCTTTGTGTAGGTTGCTGCTGGTGGAGGCACGGGAGTTGTTCAAAGGACATCTGTGAGTTTTGCTGAGGACACTGCAAGGACCAAGCCATTAGACAGCTCGCAGACTCAGCTAGCTAATGCAGTACAGAGGTCTGCCAAAGCCTTCCCTATCCTGGGAAAATTCCTGCATTCCCCACAGTGCATGGGCTCCTAGTTCAATATGCTTCTGAGCATGGCCCATGACAGGTGAAAGCATTTACTCATGCTATAAGACCCCTACGGAACTTGTACAGGCTGTTGTGACCTGTTCTTAAAGACGTTTTGACTCCAGATATTTAAATAATGTCTTGTGGTGGGGGGTGTGTTTGTGAGAAAGAAGTTAAGATAGTTTCAAGTATACCCGGCCTTTTGGGGCTGCTGCCTGCCTTTCCCTGAAAGGAGTAACCAGAAATAATAACTGCAGCCTTACATGACATCTGTAGCCAAGTCTCAAACCCAGATGACAAATATCTTCCCTTGAATATAACCTTGGCCATTCTATTTAATAAAGGCATCTATTAGCTAATTATCGTCTGGGAGTTATACAACATCCCAAGTACAGCAGAATTTATAGTGTGAATGGTTGCTGCCTTTTTTTCCTACATTTTTTGCAAAATAACTCTGGGGAGGCATGCGGAGAAGCAAAGCCTCTGAAACACATTTAATTAGATAAGCTGAATCTGCAATGTAGAATTTGGAAAGTGTCCAGGTTCAGTGTGGAAAATTCAGTAATCTGGCTGGGTGATAGTAGACTCTGCTGATTTATGTGTGAATCAACTGCTGCTCTCTGGGTTTCCCTTTCCCCTCCAGCTCAATAATTCATTTGACCACACCTTCTCCCATCTAAATCTTCGGGGATTTTTCACATTGCCATCCCTCTGCCCTGAAACACACAAATACGCTTGCCTTTCCAGAACTGGTTTTGCAGGGGTAGAGAAACAGAGGTGCACAGATTAGCAGGACCATTGCACTCGATGGGAAATGGGGCCACAGAGAAGATGACTTCCCAGGTCCCCAGTCCTATGGGATTTCTGCTGTGTCTTCTTAACCAAAAAGCTCCCGCTTCAAGGGAGGGAAGAGGGCCTTGTATACATCCTGCCATGGCCCTCACTGATATTTATTTCCCTGGACTCAGACCATAGAAATAAAGAAATCCAAGGGACGAGGCCACAACTTGCACAAGGGCTGAGAAGCTTCTTAAAGCAGCTCCAGGTCCAATCACAGTGATAGAGATATTCTGTGTGTGTGTAAAAGGGTACCCTGATGAAGAAATGTGGATTATAATTCACATTGGCAAAGTAGTATCAAGTTTGCACAATACTATTGTAATCTAGAACTCAAGGTGTCTGTGGCCCTTGCGCAGGTAACCGCACCCAAACTGTAGACTGCTCACAGGTTGAGGTTAATTCAGTACAATCCCAGTTGCCATCTTTCAGTACTGTCAGAACAGTGCTGGGAGTCTGACACTTGCCCTGCATGCTCATACCGGGGGGACAGAGACAAAACCTAAGCTGGCCCATCAGGCTGCGGGCAGTGGGGAAGTGGCAGAGCTTCCCACCAGCACAGAGATGGCTTCTGCTGCTGGAGGGAGGAGAGAGACTGGGAGCTAGGGGAGAATGTTGTCAGTGGAGGACAGAAAGCAAAGAATCTTCAATTCATGAAGCTTCACAGCAGATTAAAAAGAGGCTTCACTGCTTGGCATTTTTGCTCGGCAGCAAGCTGCTGGCCAGTTGCTGTGGAAGGAAATTCATCAGTTTGTTTACAGTGTCACCTGGAGCTCTAATATAATTTTTCGGTAGCTAGAAAATATTTGGGTTTAACTGACACTGGTAGTGCTGCAGCCCCAGGGAGAAATATGATGAGGGAGGGGGAGACAGGGCTGAAAATGCAGGAGACGTGCTGTGTTTGCACAGTAGGCTGCCGGTCCCCGAGCAGCCTGTAATCACTCCTGCCTGCCTCGCAGAGCAGGTACTGGATGTGTGTGTGCAGAATACGGCTGAATAACTCATCTGTGCTCCAGAGGACACTTCAGCTTCATTGGCCTGTGAGCAAGAATTAAGGCATGTCTTACAAATAAACAATTTTTGAATGACAGAACATGTGAAGGCTGATTTCAGAGTGCTTTGTGTGCCGGGTAGGATTATTATGTGTGTAATAAGGTGCAGACAGTGACTGAAGCATTTCCTGCAGCTCTCCTCCCCCATGTGAGATCCCTGGTACTCACTCACACATCAACTTTCACAGTGTGACCTGGCTTTCTGCAAAGGGTGCTCATTTTCATCTGTCCTCTCACCTAAATTTTGCAAAGCTGTGAAAGCAGACTGTCTTTGAGACGTCCAACACTCAAATCCTTTTGGATGAAAAGTTTGGGTTTCCATTTTTGGAAAACAGTAGTGGTATAGCTCCATTGAAAGAGGACTTTTTAAAAGCTTGATGTCTCATGCCCCTTCAATTACTATCCAAAAATGTTTATTTAATAGGTCAGGGCTAAACAGAAGTGCAAATATGTCATGCACATGCAATGTAAATTACCTATTAACTCTAATAGCATTCAAACCTCATGAAACTCTTTTGCTGGTACCTAGACCTCTTAGTTGAGAATATTCTGCTAAATCTGGTCTCTTCAAATCAGAACTGAACCCATTTTTTGGTGAGAGGGCAGGGAAAGGAGCCTGTGCTTCACCATTTTTAGTAACAGAACAAGAAGTAAAAGAGTTTTCTTTTTCCAGGATTTTCCGGTGAGGATTTTTCACAACCAGTGTCTTTTATTCTTTCAAGGTAAATATATTGCTCTCTTGCTGGTTGAAATATGAATCCAAGAAATCTATATTAATTTCACCATTTTAAGCTGAAAAAAAACACCTGTACTCTAGGAAGCTAACAAGAATAGGTAGCTGACAAGCATCAAGGTTTCCATTGTGGTTTGACTCTTGCTGTGTGCTGCTGTCCAGACAATTCTTTGAATACAAAGGCCAGAGTGAAAGTGTTGCCTTTATACTGTATACGTGCACTTCAGCTCAAGCACATACCGATTCCATTTCTTCTAAAAAGCATCTCACCATTTGTCTCACCAACACATACCAGCATCTCTTCTGCAGAACAGTCATCACCATTGCTCCTGCACACAGCGTGCACGTGCATGAAAACCAAAAAACAGAAACATCCCAAAGCATGGAACAGGAATCAAAACCAAATGGCATAAACCTGGGTACTGTAGGAATACAGAGAGGTTGGAATAATCTGATTTACAGTTAATAGAGCAAGAGGCTGTGCTGGAGCCACACTAACAACTTTTATTCCTTCTAACAAGTCTATTGTCACCTGAATTGTACATCAGAGGATCATCCTGGTCACAGATGCAACCCAGATTTAAAGGTTAGCCTACAAGAGACCCAGTGACGATCACAGTGAATTTCAAGATAAGTATGGACATCAGAGGAGTGAAGAACTTAGTTAGTATCCAAAAATAACACAAATTCTATCCTGATACCATGAACTAAAGGATATTAAGACATTCAAAAGTTCTCTGTTAAGAAGTACAAGGTCGCTTTACTCTAAGCAGTCCCAAACTAATATGTGTTAATAGTAGTTGGATGGTTACTATGTGCTTCCACAAAGGATAAAATGATGTTGAAAACTTTCCAACATTGTTTACTGATGTATTAGGATGTGGTTTAGGCAGAGCTGCAAGGCAAGGTGACAATTAGCCCCCAGCTGTGTGATGCTTTCTTTGGTACCCTACCAGGATAGCCTTAAGATTACAGCCTTTCCTCACAGCTTAAAGACGGACTGATAGACTGTCAGATTAGTCCTACCCCTGAGCAGATTTGCCTTTCCCTTTTATCTCCCAGCTTTCACTGCCTTCTGCCTTTCTCCATCTGATTAGATGAATTATCAAAGCATATTTTTGTGCTGAGCAGAATACCCCTTTCCAGTGCAGCATGGTGGGATTTTCAAAAGAACTTAATCTTGTTTTTTATTAGTCTTTTTGTGAATAGAGAAGACGAAGCCTGCTAGTCCCTGAAATGAATCCACCAGCACTCCTGAATGTTAATCAATGGTTGTTCATTGTGCTGAAAGGCCTCCAAAATTTTACTTTTTAAATCCAGACTCCACAGCTATCGTATCTTGGTCTTCACTCCCTCCCCTGCACCTTCCTGATGCCTTCTTGCCCTGACCCTCAACCTGACATCTGTCACCACCACCTTGCCCGACATCGCTCCTGCTCCTGCCTGGATCTACTGCAGTCAGGGATGGAGCCAAGCCAAGCAGCCTTGGTGGGGTTTATCAGCTCAGAACCTGTAAGCAATAGGTCTTAGCCTTCACCAGGGCTGGCACACCTTGCCACCAAGGTAAGCCTCAGCTATCTGAGGCAATGTGAGCATTGAGGAGCCTCAATGTCACCCAAAGCCAACGGAGACCTGTGGTGCCATTCCTTTCAGACATGCCATGCCACATCAGGAGTCTCTGCACAAGTTACTATATCTACATATCACAGTGACCTCTCTGTCAAAAATAGTAGCTTAGGTCTTGAAGATGGTATGAGGATGATGCTGCACCCAGGTTAATGAGCACACTCACTCTTAGCAGGGAAAATTAGTCAGGGGAGGCTGGTGGGTTAATTCAGTTCCAGAGCTGGCTTGTTTTCTAGTTGTGACCTTGTTTGCCTCTAATTTGGATATCTTTGCATGCTGTCACACTGCATCTTGAGACCTGGCAGCATCTACGCCACTTCTGAAACACTGCTTAGTCATTTAGTTCAAATAAGCCTTGTCACACTCAACAGAGCTATACATAAATGTGTTTAAGTATCTAGGCACCAGCACACTTCTCAGGTGATTTCAGGAATCCAGCCCACACAGCCATTTAATGCCAACCTGAGAGTGCCTGAGTGTTCCTTCTTGCAAAACCTGGACAGTCACATTGCTTGATATGTCTATCACAAAAGTAAATCAAATGGAAGCATAAGGAATGAGGAAGAGATCCTGCCCCTGTACTCAGCACTGGTGAGGCCGCACCTTGAGTATTGTGTTCAGTTTTCGGGCCCTCACCAAAAGAAGGACATTGAGGCACTGAAGTGTGCCCAAAGAAGGGCAGCAAAGCTGGTGAAGAGCCTTGAGCACATGCCTTACAAGCAGTGGCTGAGGGAGCTGGGGTTGTTTAACTTGGAGAAAAGGAGACTGAGGGGACACCTTATTGCTCTCTATGGCTACCTGAAAAGAGGTTACAGAGAGGTGGGAGTAGGCCTGTTTAACCCAGCAACGGACGATAGAACAAGGGGAAATGGATTCAAGGTGCGCCAGGGGAGGTTTCACTTGGATATCAGGAAGAACTTCTTTGCTGAGTGGGTTATCAGGTGTTGGAATGGGTTGCCCAGGGCAGTGCTGGAGTCCCCATCCCTGGAGGTGTTTGAGAGCTGATTAGATGGTGTGCTTAAGGATATGGTTTAAGGGGTAAACTTGGTAGTGTTAGGTTGATGATTGGACAGGTGATGATCATACAGGTCTTTTCCAATGTAGACATTTCTATGATTCTGTGATTCTATAAAATACAAGAATCAAACTAAAATACTAGAGATCACCATACTACTAGTTCACATGAAGAAAGGGCAGATGGAATGGGCATCTAGAAGACTGAAAATCCACCAGAAAATTGTAGAATCATAAAATGCCTTGGGTTAGAAGGGACGTCTAAAGGTCATCTAGTCCAACACCCCTGCAGTGAGCAGGGACATCCTCAGCTAGATCAAATTGCTCAGAGCCTCATCAAACCTCATTTTGTATGTCTCCACAGATGAGGCCTTCACCACCTTCCTGGGCAACCTGTCCCACTGTTCCACCACCCTCACAGTAAAGAACTTCTTTCTGATGTCCTATCTAAATCTACCCTTCTCTAGTTTAAAACCATTGCCCCTTGTCCTATCGCTACATGCCCTTGTAAACAGCCCCTCTCCAGCTTTCTTGTAGGCCCTTTTCAAGTACTGGAGGCTGCTATAAAGTCTCCCTGAAGCCTTCTCTTCTCCAGGCTGAAAAACTCCAATGCCCTCAGTCTGTCACTTCACCAGCAGGACAGGTTAAGGAGGATGTTGTGGAGAACCATGTCAAAGGCCTTGCAGAAGTCCAGATAAATGACATCCATAGCTCTTCCCTTGTCCACTGATGTAGTCACTCCATTGTAAAAAGCTACTAGGTTGGTCAGGAAGGACTTGTCCTTGCTGAAGCCATGCTGGATGTCTCTGATCACCTCCCTGTCCTCCACATACCTTAGCAGAGCTTCTCTAGGGGAATCTGCTCCATGATCTTCCCAGGCACAGAGGTGAGGCTGACAGATCAGTAGTTCCCAGGCTCTTCCTTTCTACGCTTCTTAAAAATGGGTGTAATATTTCTCTTCTTCCAGTCACCAGGCACTTGACCTGACTGCCAGAACTTTTCAAATATAATGGAGAGTGGCTTGGCAACTACATCAGACAGTTCCCTCAGGACTCTGGGATGCATCTTTTCTGGTCCTATAGACTTGTGTATCTTCAGGTTCCATGGGTGGCTGCAAACCTGATCTTCACTTACAGTGGGAAGGACTTTGTCCCCCTGGTCCCCACCTTGTAGCCTTTTAACCTGGGAGGTGTAGGCAGACAGGTTGCCAGTGAAGACTGAGAAAAAAAAGTTGTTGAGAACCTCTGCCTTCTCCTCATCTGTTGTTACTGTCTTGCCACTCTTGCTCTTCAAGGGGGGGGGGTGTTTTCTTTAACCTTCCTTTTCTCACTGATGTTCCCGTAGAAGCCCTTCTTGTCATTTTTTTGCATACCTTGCCATGTTCAGCTCCAAGTGCAGTGACAAGCCCTGCAAACTGCTTACATTTGTTTGAAGAATATAATCCTGTCTGTCTCCCTCATTTGCTCTTGAGGGAGGAAACTAACAAAAGATGTATATAAAGTCTTCAAGAAAACAGTTTAAATGAGGTGACTGTCTTCAGTCTGATTTACTTTCAGACTGATTTACTTTGAAAATAAATTCCCTTACGCTGGGCTTGTAGTCACAAGGCTCAAGGCACTGGTAACAAAAAATTTAGTATTCCTTTGCTATAAAGACAGAACTTTAGCTAAAAAAAAAGAGTTAAAATTTAAAAAGTCAGGAGAAAATTGCTCACTATACCTGAAATAATCTGAATTCCTGTATCATATCCATATTTTAGTACTACCTAGTCATCAAGGTTGAAATAGTTTGTTATTGCTATAGTTCTTCAAGAAGCAATTGTATTACAAAAGACATTATGAAAAAATTGGAACTTTTCTGATTACTAGGAACAATGTAGCAGGACCAAAAGAAAAAAAAAAAAAGTTTTTATTCCATATCTTTGAGGGATAGGCAGAACCAGATTTCTGAAAAACTGTCTCTTTCATCTCTGAGAAAATTGAGCCTGTAATTATATTCTAAACCTTGGTAGAGGCTTCGTATTTATATCATTGTTATGCACTTGTTCTTTACATGTATGTTAATGTGCCATTTTAAAATTTTTCATAATTCTTATGTATAGATGATTCACTTTGAGCAGCAGCAAAGGCATCTTGAAAATTTTCATCTTTTTTTTCCGCACAGTTTTGCAAATCCAGTCACAGCTTTGCACAGACATGAGTTAGTAACTGGGTATTTTCAGTCCACATATTTACAGAGACAGTTAACGTGAAGGAGCCACAGGAAGCTGAGAGAACCTTCCTACTCCAGTAAAACTGCAGGGAGGTATTGAAAACGAGCTGCTGTTTAGAATAACTCCGTTAAATAGCAAATACAGATGTCCTGGCTGCACAGGGCGGGTTTTGTAGGCGCTTTGGGAAGGCGAGGGGACGGGAGCCAGGCAGGCTGGGTGGGGAGGTGCGATTAGCCGGGGCCCCGGCAGGGACGGGGTTATCGCCGGCGGGGACTCCTGCCAGGTCACGGGGCTGTATTTCTCTGAAGCGGACAATCTGCAGGAGTTTAGTCATAATAAAACAGGATAAAGCGTGTTTTCGTAAACACGGAAAGGACACAGGCTCACGCTGTGAAAACAGCTGCGAAAACTGCCGGTGTTTCAGAGGCTGACTTGCTCAGCTTCAACTTTTAAGATACTTAAGTCTTCATAGAATATTCAAATGCAACAGTGACCATGAGTAGAAATTAAAGGTGTGAGTCGGGGGAGGAGGGAATGAAGTATTTTCAAGGGAACAAAATATTTGGGATTTTGCTTTTTCAAAATCTGGTGAAAACAGAGGAATCGAGGGGAAAAAAACAGAAGTAAACTTTTCTGTCGGACGTATTTTCCCACAGAATGATCAGTGAGGCAGAGACACTCATCTCAGTTGGTGCAAATCTCCCGTTTAGGGAAGTACATGAATATAACAAGAGGAGTTTCAGAATGAAATGTCCGGGTGTCTCAGACCCAGATTCTGCACAGAGAAACCAAAAGGAAAACCTCAGGCACTGCTGGCACTTCCAAGATTACACCAATAACTGCGTTGCTTCACTCATCTTATACTCACTGTAGGGCGGCTATTTTTGTCTGCGGTTGTAGTGCCACAGCATAGTGATAACTCACTATGAAATCGCGTGGGGCTTCCCTGTGTAGTTTCATCTGTGCTTGGGCTGATGTTCAGCCTGAGATCCACCAGCTGCCTTGGCAGGGATCTGGGCACATTCACTTCCAAAGCTCTACTTCATACTATGTTGACAACTTTTTTGCTTATAAAAGGGTTTAAATTTTTAATGCCTTGATTCCTGCCCAGAATTTTAGAGATTGGTCAAAAATTGCACATGGGTATCTAAATGTTTAATCCAGCTCTATGTCTACTACTAGATGACTTAAACATTACTCATATACTCTTGTGCAGATCAGAAAACTAGTTCTCGCAGATCCCTTGCAGGACTAGGACCAGCTTCATGAGAACAGCTCTCCACGCTCAGCCATGTTTGGCTTTGGCATGTCACATATGATGAGACAAGCTGTACTAGTAGGGGTCTGGATGTCTAATCAACCAGAAAGAGCAAGCAGCTATCTCTGGTGTCCTCCTTCGTCCCCAGGCAAGAACACATTTTTCCAGAGCCACTGATATTCTTGCAGCACAGACCTGATTTATGATTCATGCCTTCAGGAACTACTGCAATGCACATACTTAATTTGATAGTGCTAGTTACAGTAGCACAAACTGATAACATTTACAAAGGATCTTTCTGTAAATGATTTATATTTACAGAAATTAATTCCATTTGTATTTCCTATTTTCAAACATTCAAATCTGTGAATATGAGTGCTCCTGCATTTGTATAAAAATATCCTCTCGAGATGCTTATACTACATTATTGAAACATTTACAAATATATATACAGATATATGAGAGAGACACAATATGAGATTAGAGAAAAGAAATACGCTAAATACACTCTATTAGAGAGATGCACAAAAAAAAGTCTGGGTTTTTAAATTTCTTATTCAGCCCATATAACAGTCCAACAACTACGGATGGTTCCCTCAGCTACTTCCAGTTGATGTACATAAACCTGAACTGAGCAATTAGATAAAAACGTTGAGCTAACTTTCCAATTTCCACACATCCGAGTACATCAGGCAATTAGCAGGAACATTTTGTCAATTAACTTTTGCAAGCCCTGCTAGAGAGGCCTCACATCCTTAGCCGTGCTGGAACTGCACACTGATGAGCTCCTACGCAGGTTAGACCTGCCCAGCCCTGTGCAGTTTGCTGCAAAACGCTTGCATATCGTCGTAGGGTCTCTTCTGGTAACTCTGATTTTTTTTAACATCTATGAGTTACTGGTTTGATAGAGGGCAATAAAGCAAGGTGAAAAGGGCTGTCCCTTTGACCCGCAGCATAGTGCTCTGCAGTAGCATGCCGTAGCCTCGGGTGGTTTTTATGGCCAGGATTAACAGGGATTGGGAACGATGCAGGAGCAGCATGCTGAATCAAGGGTCGGAAATCGCTTTGCGGGGCAATTTCTCCAGTAAGATTTGAAAACATTGATGATTTCCAAGTACAAACAAACACCCTAATGCACTGTATTCAAAATTTGTTTATTTAATTTCAATTTTTGTACAGTAAACAGTGCAGCTCAGAGCTTGTTTGGATGAGTTGACAATGCTGCATTTCATGGCACAGAGGTTTGGCTGCAAGTCACAAAACTATCAGAAAATTTGTAGCAAGTGAATGCAAATTTGTGTGTTAAACTTTGACAGCAAACAAGAGAAAAAAGTGAACTTGTTTTCCATCAGAGATATCGCATCATGCCCTTTTCCCTTATTAGGGAAGGCAATGAAGCATTTCTGTTTATGCTGAATTTACTCCTGGTAGTTGTGGCTACAATTACTTTCATATTATGTCTTCTTTGAAAAAAAATCTTTATCTCCCAACTGCATATGGAACTTTGATGAAAAAAAGATTCTCTTGGATCCATTCTCAGTCAGATGGATTTCCACTTCTGGGTTTATTTTTTTCATCACGTTCAGAGTGGCTTTATGAAAGATTCAGCATTAGGGAAAGTGAAACAATTTCTTTGCTTCAGAGTCCTCTCCTGGCAAGAGCACCATGCCTCTTTTTTTCCTCATCCTCAGTCCTCTGACCCTTTGGTCCATTTCTTCTTTACGGTCTTCAAGATTCATAAAAGCCACAATTCTCCCTAGGTTTCTGATAATTATCTCTTACTTGTTTCTACAGTTTGATTGTGAATGGAGATTTACACTTACCTTGCCTCAGATATATACATACATTAAGAGTATCAGTAATGTCTGTGACAGACAGAAATGACTCCATGTTTCCTGTAACAAGGGAGAAAATCCTGCCTTGATTTTCTCTTCATCAGTCTCAAGAAAATGTCTCTGCAATACAAGAATTTTTTTTTTTTGTCTTAGCTGAAGGACAGAGCTGCATAGCTCATCATGCCAAGCTAATGTATTTATGGTACCAAGAGCTCTCCTCAACCCCAGACTTCAGGCTTACAGTGGAATCCAAGGTATGTAATGATGATATGAACATGATACACTTTACTGTAACCTGTGCTTCAGGCAGCTGTTAATGCCAGTCTAGCTTTATGTTGTCTGCAGCCAAAGGAAAGATGTCTGCAGCATATGTATAGCATCAGTCTGCAGCATACTTACTGTGAAATCAATGGCATGCTGAAGTAGATGTTGCAGAACTAAAGAGCCATTTGTTAAAATTCAAATCTCAGATGTTAATGTATATTTGGGATCATTTCTCTGCCTAAGAAAGAAATTAATTTCCTTCCTGCTAAACTACTATTGTGGCAGTGTCTAACATCTTGCACAAAGATCCAGAGACACGTTGTACTGAACTTCACAAAGACACTGGGAAAGATCGTCCAGCTGCAAAGAGATAAAAGTCAAAGGTAGCAAAAAGGTCAAAAAACATAAAGGAGAAACCAAGAACTACAGTGGGAAGGGAAACAGAGAGATACACTGACCTCCCCACAACAGAGAGATACACTGACCTCCCCACAACATCTGAGCAGATGAAGAACAGAAGGGTTTGAACTCAGTCCATTAGCTCCTAGTCTAATGTATGCTGCTGCTTCTGAGAATCTTGGTCAGGAGAGAGATGCCTTACTATTTCAATATTGCCCCAAATTATCTCTTTTTAAGTTGCTCTTGTTATACAGACTCTTAAATTTTCAGCCTCAGTTTATGTAAGTATTATGCTGCTTTGTTAACCAGAAGATCATTATATTTTTCTCCAAGTGTAAATGTTTTCAGTGGCATGCGGGTCAATAATATCCTACTCCTTGCTTAGTTTATGAACATGCAACACATGAACATGATGTAGATCCAAAAATGTGAACAGTGAGTTTCTCTGCAGCATCTCAGTTAGTGGTTCTGGTCCTGAACTGTCAGGGAAGGGAATCAATCCATCTTATTGCTTTTTCTTGGACCATGGCTCTCATTGATCTGCTAAACAGAATATGAGTCATTTTTTAGTTCAAACCTTCAAAAAGCTAAGCAGTGTGGAAGGATTGCTTGGCTTTATTTACACACAACAGTTCTCCTAAGACATCCTTATAGGATGTTTACTTTTGTGCAGCAGTATAACATCGCTGACTCATATGTGCTTCTTTTCTTCTATGATCTTCAAATATTTTTCTACTGAACTGCTGCTAGTAGGCAATTACCATTTTAATTATTAATTTATTAACATTAAATCATGTTTATCAGTACCTAAATGTACCTCAGCTATGAAAATATCACATGAAGCATTATCAAAGGCTTCATCAACCTCATCACATATACTTAACAGCTTCTCCCCATACTCTTATTTATGTGCATGCATTAGTGAAAGCAATGGCAACATATCTTGATTGTACTGCGGATTAGATTTGAATTATTACAGTTCACAGAACAAAGACATGTTTAAGTTCATGTGATATACAACTGCTGTGGGATAACTTTATCTTTTTTGCAATATTTTCTAGGAAACAGATTCTCTATGAAGTTACTGTTTTTAATCACAGCACCAAAATATAAAACTGCATTCATAATTCAGGTGTTGCACACCAAGTACATCTTCAGAGTGGAGGTCTCAGGACCTTTTTGGAGTGCAGGGTCATCACCCATGCTTACAAAGAGCCAGAGCTCAGGTATGGATGCAGCTATCACCTACACCTGAATTTCTCATCTACAGAACCAGCCATCAGGTGCCAGACTGAATTCGTAAGGGCACAGTCACAGGCAGGCTTTGTGGACAAGCAAAGATAAGATGTAGGTGCAAAATTTGAAGCAGATCAATGTGGACAGCACAGACATGTTATTTATCTTCCTGGAGCTCCTTGGAAAGGGCTCAAGACACCTTCAAGGGCAAATGCCTCTTACAAGAAAGTGAGCACCTCCACAGCTAAACTCCTCAGTGATCTATAAAGGATTATGCATTAGGGGGAAACAAGAAGAGCCAAAGTTCTGTAATAGGTTTTTGGCAGAGAGGAGCACTCAAAAAACCCCACAGATTTGGTAGTAGCAGGCAAAACTGAGTTCTTGGATCTAGTGCTGCAGAGAAGTATGAAAAGGGCGTAGACAGGAAAAGATGACAGCAAGGCCACAGGGCAAAAACAGAGAGTAGGAGCTGGCTGCATATTAAGAGAAGGAGAGGGAAAGGAAGGCAACAAAAATATTGATGTCAATTTTCTTTCAATAAAAGCCCTATTTTCTACTACTTTTTTTCCATTTTACCTTAGCCTTTGACAACAGTGAATGGTGTCTATTCATTCTAGCAACACATCTAACCCACAGTTTCTAGATCCCTCTATGTGACGAGATTTTGGAACTTTGTCATTTGATTATTTGCACATTTCTACTGAAGTATTTGTCCGTGTGACATTCTGACCACTGCAGCTGTCATAAAACACACCTTGGAGTAAGCCTAACAGTGGGGTTTGTTTGCCTGAGCTTTTTTAAAATGGAAATGACATTCCAAAAGAGGACCTAACCTGCATGTGTAGAATCATGAGATTACTTTAGCATCCTGCAAACATGTGTGGAGAGAGCAAAATTAAACATTTAAGTATGCTGATTAAGGCTTTGATTCTGCAAATACTTACTACCAGGCTTAATCCCTTTGAAATCAGGGGGACTATTCACGGTCAGAAAAGCTGTGCCTGTGAGTAAACATTTGCCTCTCTCAGCCCTTGAAAGCGATTGCAGGCAATATTTTTCTTCTAGATGGACAGTGCTCACTCATTGGCAGTCCACAACTATGAAATGACATATATCATAAATGTGAAAATTATATAGGACTGCCCCTAATAACAGCCTGTAGTCAGTTAATTGGCTCAGTGGTGAGATGAGAAGAGCTTAGTCACTCCATGAGAGGCACGCAGGAAATGCCGACATGAACTGTCGTAATGAGACACATATTATTAGTATTTATTAAAACACAACTAGTTACACTGGTTGTGTGCATTGTGTAGGCAGACCTTTTGACAAACTGAGCAATCTGGCCTTAGCTGTGCAATGTAGGCCTTGTTTACAATAGAAAGTTGTGCTGACCTAACTATCTGACTACAGTTAAAGCTGTACATCTGCAGTTTAAGAGGAGCAGTATCAGAATAGATTATTTTTCCTTAGCAGAAGGAGAATGAGCAGCAGTGTAAAACACCTTCGTACCATATAAGCATGCATAATTTTAAATAGTACAGT
Source organism: Todiramphus chloris collaris (assembly GCA_025345505.1). Taxonomy (NCBI): domain Eukaryota; kingdom Metazoa; phylum Chordata; class Aves; order Coraciiformes; family Alcedinidae; genus Todiramphus; species Todiramphus chloris. Next base: position 31,124,988 of record JANVCC010000035.1, read on the forward strand.
TAAATGGGTTGTAAAAATTCACAGCTCAAATAACAGTTAAATTGTTATATGAGGTATGAAGAGACCAGACGCTCTATTCCACAACTAAATGTGAATCACTGAATCTCACCCCTCTCGCATGCAAGAAGGAGGGGGAGAAAAGTGAAAATGCCCAGTGTTTAGGATAGAGCCTTTCATGCCTGAGCGTCTTGTGACCTAACCAGCACTTACAACCCAGTGAAATGAAATGTATTCATTCGGTGGCTGTCTGTAAAAGCACTTGAATCAGTCTGAACTGATTCTTTGAACAGGAACGAAGAGGGAATCGCTGGAGGGAGAGAAGCTGCTCATTTAAGAAAACAGTAAAAGGTCACAGAGGGATAAATGTTTCCACCAGTATTAATTTTACTATAATGTTCCAGTTTCTCATCTTGAAAATTGACGGGATTTTTCCTTGCTCTTTCAGACAGAGAAAGTAATGCACATACATGAATAAGAAATGCACTGCGTTATGGTAGAAACCGGTTAATACTTTGAGGAAGATTTTCCAGTGATCACTGAGGAGCACCACAGTGCTGTTGGACAGATGGCAGGACCAGGCAGCAGAGGCTGGGCTTCTGCTTGGGACCCTGTCTCTGGCCTGCTGTAAAACCTCTGTTCAACCATCTTCTCTCTTTGCATCTCAGTTTCTTCCTTTGCAAAATGAGAGAAGGTTAATTTGCAAAGCACTTTGAGAAATAATGGTGACTAACAAGTGCTATATACTAGTTGGGTGGAACTGTTATTAGCTTCTATACCTTCTTTTCTTGTGCAATAACCACCACTAAAGATAGAAATTTCAGCTTGATTACTTCTTAGATAATTTACAATTTTGGATCCAAATCTGAATTTGGATTTTAGATTAAGTTCAAAGCTTCTAGTTATTGAATGTGATTTTTCAGTTTCATGTTACAGAAAATACAATTTTTCATACAGAATACTGCAGTAAAACATTTTATTCCTACTTATTATCTCGAGTATCCAAATGGACAGAATTGTGATGCTCAGTAACACTACCTCTTTTTGAAGATTCCCTTCATTATAGATTTATAGCAATTTTGCTACACGTAATTCCATTACCAATTGCTACCAGTAATTCCATTAGGCTGAATCACTCAATAACCTTGTTTCTGACACTATAACCAGATCTATCACATGAAGGAGTGAATGGAATGCATCATGCACTGAGTGACTGCTGAGAAGGATATACTGAAAGTTAGGAAAAGAGAAAACAGTACACAGACATGGGATCTAAACAAACTGAGCCAGGATTTGGAGACCATTGTTCCTTCCTGTATCTCACTAGTGAATTTATTACAATTAAACTGGAAGAAACAGAAGAAAAAAAAAAGTTTTTATTTGCACAGTTACATGGCAGGTGGCACATCTTTTACACAAAGTCTCAAATATGGAAATAAAACTATTCACATGTCAAAATATTTTCAAGATTAGAACTGATATTATAGAATGGGTTGGGTTGGAAGGGATCTTTAAAGGTCATCTAGTCCAACCCTGTGGCAATAAGCAAATCTAATCCTCAATTAGATCAGGTTGTTCAGAGTCTCATCAAGCCTGACCTTGAATATCTCCATGAATGGGGCCTCCACCACCTCCCTGGGCGACCTGTTAGTTTAAAACCAACAGGTCTGTGTCTTTCTTCTATTGAGTACTCCAGAGCTGGATGCAGTACTCCATGTGGGATCTCAGGAGAGCAGAGTAAAGGGGCAGAATCACCATCCTTGACCTGCTGGCCACGCTTCTTTTGATGCAGCCCAGGATGTGGTTGGCTTCTGGGGCTGCCTGCACACTCTGTCAGCTCACGTCCAGCTTTTCATCCACCAGTACACCCAAGTCCTTCTCTGTAGGGCTGCTCTTAATCCATTCATCTTCCAGCCTGTATTGATACCAGGGTTGCCCCAAATCAGGTGCAGGACTTTGCATTTCATGCTGTTGAATCTCATGAGGTTCACATGGGCCCACTTCTCCAGCTTGTCCATGTCCCTCTAGATGACATCCCATCCCTCCAGTATATTGACCACACCACTCAGCTTGCTGTCACCTTCATATTTGCTAAGGCTGCTCTCAATCCTACCATCTATATCATTATGAAGATATTAAACAGTACTGGTCCCAGTACAGATCCCTGAGGGATGCTACTTGTCACTGATCTCCATCCGGACATTGAGCTGTTGACTTTGTCATCTATGCAACCACCCAGATAATTCCTCATCATCCAAACAGTTCATCCACAAAATCCATATCTCTCCAATTTAGAGAGAAGGATGTTGTGGGGCATCATGTCAAAAGCCTCACAGAAGTCCAGATAGATGACATCCATAGCTCTTCTCTTGTCAACTGACATAGTCATTTCATCATAGAAGGCCACTAGGTTGGTGAGGTAGGACTTGTCCCTGGATATTATGAGATGTTTCCACATGTAAGTTCCAGGCAGTGTGTTCTCTCACCAAAAGATTGTATTTGGTGTCAGTTTTCTTGCTTTAATTCTGTATGGACCAAATATAAGTATAGTGTCACGGTTTAGGGTCAGGGCAGCCCCTACCTGTGGGGAGAAGCAGACAGGGCAGATGACCCCAAACTGACCGACAAGGGATTCCATCACATATGCATCATATTTGGTATAAAGCTGAGGGATCAGAAGGGTCCCACTCTCTTTGCCCTCTTGGCCCGCTTTGCCAGCTTTGGTTGGCCTGGCTCAGGTCCTCTTTCAGTTCCTTCCTCGGAGCACGCCAGGAGGCCTCTGTCCGTTCTGCCTTCGATCCCATTCTGTATGTTCCTGAATCTGGTACCAGAACCCAGCTCCTGAACACAGCTCCCGTCTGCTGTGGGGACCAGTCTGGGACTGCCCCAGTGCCTGCTCCACAGCATCAGTGGTGATGGTGATGGAATTACCATCAGGGGGTTGGGTCCCATACTGGTTTTTTATATATTCTGTTTTTATTATTATTAATTTCATTTTCATCCAAGCTGTTCTAGTTTCCTTTTCTAATTGCTAAGTCTCTCTCCCTTATTCCCTTTCTCTTCCCATTTGGGGAGGGAAGGGGGTTAACAGAGAGCATCTGTTATAGGTCTAAGGGGCTGCCCTGACCCTAAACTGTACCAATTTGAAGTGTTTATATTATAATATCTTTGTTGATGTAGCAGAGAAAATTATCTAAATCATATATTTCAATAATATTATTTGTCAAACTATTTAATCTATTTCATACAGTTTACTTTATATTTCTTTTGTATTTCCTGTATTTTGGGTATATGTAAGAAATTATCTTTATATGGCACTGATTTTGAATTATAAACGGACATTTTCTGTAAAATAGAAACTTCCTAGGTATGAATATGGTTCATTCTGCAATTCCTGGTAAATCTTTACAATATTTAAATGTATAGTTTTCGAATACTGCTTATCCAGGCCTCATTAGCTTTATCTGTATCAGTTTTACTGAGCTGTTTGCCAGGACGCATGTCATGAAACACATGAATAGCTTTTGTTTCATTAATTGTCTTTTGGATATCATCCCAGCATCTTCTGGCCATTCCAAATCATGTTTGCTAGTGACGGGTTTGAATTAATTCCCCACATCCAATGACTTCTCATTTCAAGAAAGTTCAGATGCAGGCTCTGATGTACTCCCTTCTCTTACAAATTTCCTGCCTGTGTTCCTTCATCTTGTCCTGTGTAGTTATCTGAAAACCCTCTGCAAATTATGAACACTTTTTAAAAAGCTATAATTTTGCCCAGATTTGTATGAAAATTATCATGTAAACATGTATATATGGATGACAAGAGCAGTCTAGGATCTTAACAGGTTGTGTTCTTCCCATTCAATTAACTGTAAATTGTGTATCTTTCTGGCCCTAACTTAGGAAACTACTTTAACCTGTGATTAAATCCCAGTGAAATCAAGATCTCAGCACACATTTGAGGCTTAGCCTACACTACAGTGTTTAAAAGAGCAGCTTAACAACATGCATTCCTGAAGGAATATTTATCATGGCAAACCTGTATTTCCTGGTGACTGGGACACAGTCTCCAGGCAAACCACCAGAAGAGATCTAAGAGATCATAAGACACTGGAAATATTATTTAGTAACACTGAGACAACTCAAATATTCAACTTTTGTGAGGTCTGACATAGTAATCTTCGTAGCTCCACCCTTTCCATACCCTGCAGGTGACTCTTGGTATTATCTCAGTGCTCCACAACCCACACTCCTTTATCATTCACCTTCAAGAATTCAGTCAATCTCTGGAAACACATATGGAAATGATGTACGCTTATACTGAGAAATGCAGAGACATAACCATTCAATACTCCTATCTGACAAAAACACAACAGTATAACTTATAGACATGAATATATATTAGTATATAAATGTATATTTATGGATTTCTACTTTTATTTTTATGAACCTGTGCAACAAACTTGGTGACACCAGTATTTTCTTCTTCCCAGGGGAGTAAGGGATTTGTGCATATTAACCAGGTAAACACAGATTCATCTACGCATACTGTCTTCTCTAACATTTTGCTAAACTGAAACACTGGCTGCATCATTGTTATTCTGTGCTTTCTAGAATTCCACAACTGAACTGTCACCATGCTGGAGGTGGGAAACTATTAGAACTTTCTATATGTGCTATACCCTGCCTAAGTGTGTCAGAACTTGTCTGGTTCTTCCCCAGAGCTCTTCCAGACATTGGGGCATACAGAATATGTTCCCTTCTGGAAAACTAAATGTACCCCACATTGTTTAACTAATGTTTTATCTTCAGAAGCAGGTTTTAGAATACAATATAAATATTCTGGGACTTCTTGTGGACTCCCTTATATTGCAGTGTACAAGTGGCTTTTCTGATTATCTGATGTCACATGGAAAAGAGACTGAAAGTGAAAGAAACAATCCTTATATAGGATGAAAGGAGTATTCATAGTTATATGCAGTAAAACTTTCCCAAAGAGATAACTAATTACGAAGCTTATGTTTTTCCTTGGCATTACCAAGGAAATCTCTTACTGAGATATTTAACCACTGCAAACAGTAACTTATATTGTCTGCAAATATGATACACTGCTGTGGGTGTTGTGCAAGCCAAATACAGCCCACAAGACAATTCCTCTCATGCCATCTTGTACAATCTTGGAGTGAAGATGAAAGGAAATGACTAATTCAGGAGGTGCATGAATTTCAGCAGAAGTTGCCGCTTCCATGTGGAGAGGTTTGCCATTGCTTGGCAAGCAAAGACTAGTTTATTTGTCCAGCAACAGCTCCAGTGTTAAAGAAGTAGAGAATGCAGGTGCATGAACATCTGACAAACCTTCTCAACTCCTTCTGGGAACGGGATGCTGCTACTGCAATAATATTATGACAAGAGCCTATCTGTAGAGAGTTCTGTCACTGTTGTGTGTTCTGTGAGTGCAGAAGTGTGTTGGTACAACCTCACTCTTCAGCCCCAGGAAGGCTGGGAGCCTGGTGAGACCAGTGGAAAGACTGAGCATCTGCTCAACGGAGCAGCACCATACTGTCCACTATGCCTATGATGATGTACTCTTGACAGGTAATAAATCATGTCAACCTCCCTAGCTGCCATAACGTTTCCACTGAAGTTATATCTATGTATCTATTTATTGTGATGTTTTATCTTGTGGGTTTTAAATATGATGTATTAAAACATGGTGCAGTGTAATCCAAATGCAATGAGGCATGTAACTGTAAAAGACAAAATTAGGATACAGAGAACAATGTATTTCAAATTAAGTGGGAACAAGATTACTTGTTAGCTGAAAATAATGAGCACCTTCTGTACATTATGTACATGCAAATGATAGGTGTGCCAGAGGAATATAAGATCAGCTGATATTACAAAACCTACCACCATGAAAATTAAGAGAAGTGCACTGAAGAACCTAATCGTTACAGAATTAAAAGAAAATCCCCCCAAAATCAACATCACAAGCAAAGAAATGTGCTGATTTAATATGCCACTACATAAACTCAAAACCTGTCTGCCCCCAATGAGACATGCCTCAAGTGACCCCCTGAAATGGGATGGTAAGCCAGAAAAAGGTATACAGTTAAAATATGTTCTGCACCTATGGGTAAAAAAACCCCAAAAAACTAATCATGGAAGCTTGTTATCATCTCATGTAACTACAGAAAGCAGAATAGTTCACGCAAACAATCACACACTCAAAATTTGAGACCAATCACTGAAAAAATGTAAGTACTTATCATTGTCTTTGGATGAGAGCACTAACAGCAGTGAAAACAGGCAGTCATTAAATTTCAGCAGAGCTACTGCTAAGGTTTTCTCTGTAAAACAAATGGGGCAGTACTTTTAACGTATACTGGAAGTACTTCTGTCTACCACTAGCTTGTGTAACAGTTTTCAAAACTCCCTTGTCACAAATAATGACAAGCAGTTACTGTCTAGAAAAGTCAGTTAATGAGCTTGCTGAAAAGAAGCTGCAGCTGAATATCTCACTTTCATTGCATGATACATTACCAGATGGTGGTCTATCTATGAAACAAGGTACAGGAAGACTAGTATCATATATATGGTTAACCTCATTCACAGAAGACAGACTGCATAGAAATGCAGCAAATGTAACAAATATCTCAAGGAGTTCAATCCAAACTATGTGAATTTATGTCCTCATTGAAAAGCTGAGTGACTGCAAGCAGAGAAACTGCCTTCTTTACTTTGACAAATGTGCGTATCTTAAAGATGAGAGAGCAAATAACACACTTCAGTTATAAGAACCTATCTCTGTTCATTGGTCTTTCTACCATCTTTGTAATAGCTCCAGTCTACATGGTGTCTAAAATCCAAGAGAGCTATTCAGATCACCTTTTACCCATGGAAGACCTTAAAATTTACTAGAGTTCCCACATCGGACTGCAAAATTTTCTACAAAGACCCAGACACACACATAAAAGTATCCCAAACTGAACTCTTAAAGCTGTAATTGAGAATGAAATACCTAAACTCATCCCCAGAGAGCCCATTCTCACACACAGGATCCATGAATAGCACTGAATTTAGCTCAAAATCCATTTAGTACTCCCAGATGACATTAGCACTCTTAACTCGCTTGTGGAGCAAGCTCTTCTAGAAGACTACTCTAACCAGCAGTGTAGAGAATATCTTGGGATGAGGCCCATATCCTTCCTCCTCTTAACTCTCAGTAACTCACTAAATAGAGATAGTATTTACATTTTGCATTACAGAGTTGGTAAACTGCATACAAATAATGGAAATTATATCAATTGGAATTAACATTGAAATGATATTAAACAGAATAATATGGAGTTTGAATTCCAAGACTTTTAGACTTCTTTTTTCAAAGGAAAGCAACAAGATACAGGGAATTTGGGTCTGTTTTCATATTCTTCTTGGTTCTCCCTTGTCCTTCTGAACATGAACACAGTTGCAACAAGAGGGATGGAGGGTGCCCTGTATCTTAGGACATTCTACCATTTCCTTAGTCCTTTGGAAAATCAGAATCAGTGGGTTCAGCTTACTCAAGACTGAAAAGGTCCTATGAGAAACAAATTTGTCTTCAAAAACAAATACAGAGATCAACAGATTATTGTGCACAGGACTACCACAGCTACATCCTCCACTGGTACCTGCCTGTTCTGAAGACACAAAACACTATTTTGAACTCTGAAGGTACGTTTACAGTTGGATGTAAAGCAAGACTGGGCTACTGACTTTAACACAGGACTACATAGTACTTAACTGTTAGCCCATCTGGCCAATAACAACTGCCTAGCATCAGCTGGAGATAACACATGCCAAGAACAATCCCCAAGAGGAAACCCAGATGCAGCCACACTGGTTTTGAGGAGCAAGGAGAAAAGAAAGTGCAGTCATGAGCATGTGAAGTGAGGGCCTCTCATGGCTTCTCCTTACTTGTAAAAATGACTTGGTGTCCAGAGTTATTTCTGGCAAAGCCAAACCTGATGAGTCTTCAGATGGTTTTCAATAGTATTTTCTACTGATGAGCTCTAAGCAGTTCTCCGTTTCAAGATAAGAGAGTCCTGGATCAGCTGGCACCTCTAAGCAGTTGAGGCAGAGAGGCCAGTACCTCATAGAGGTGCTCTGAATCCCTTTTTAACAGAGGCTTGTAGATTTTAATTGACTGTGGAAGAAATATTGCCATAGTATTTTTTGGTGCAGCAATACTTCAATTCCAGATATGGACATCACTTTTATGCACAACAGTGAAGCAAAGAATTTTCAGCCTGTTTCTTAAGAATATAATTTCCTACCTGAAAAACGTTGCAATGAAGTACTGTTCAATGTACTGAAGCACATGCATCTGTGAAAGTAAGCTCCCAGGAACAAAAATCTGTAAGATCAAACCATAGCAACAAGAAAGCAATGCCCTTAGTTATCAATTCTTATCCACAGCTATGAATATTGACATTGGCATTTAGGAAGAAAACCTTTGTTCTGAAAAATAAACTATTATCTTATTTAATGATACTGCATTCATTTTGCCCTTTCAATAAATCAAGTCCAAGGACCCATCTCATAAGATTATACTCCCATCTGTGATCAGCAGTTGTGGCCCAAACCTGGCATCTAATATTCTCCTTTGATACTCCATCACTGGATGAACTTGGTCTCTAATGTCTCCTCCTTGTGTCATCTGACCACAGCAGGTTCATAACTTAGCTTTGCCTGGGCCTACAATCAGCCTCAGAGGAAAAAATATGTTGCTTTCTTCAAGGATATGACCTGCATCTTCCCTACACCTGGAAAAGCTGGCTGGGTTTAGATGTTTAACCATTCCTTTATTTCATGACCTTTTCAACTGTTGAAATGCATGGGGCTTTTCATCGAGAGCAATTTTCCTTCAGACAGTTAAAGCAATGACTGCTTTTTTATCTTGGCAGTTGATATTGAAATAGTATTAAACTCAAAAGACACAACTATTTCAACACAAAATCCTAATGAAACCAGAAAACCAGTGGTTTTCTTCTCAACAGAGGTAACTTTCTTGAAAGAAAACACCTTTATCATACAAATAATACAAATACATCAATTTGCCTTGGGAAGCGAGGTAGGTTTTTTCCCATTTAATAAGATCCAGTGAGTAACTCTTCAAATGAGTGTCTAAATATCATTCAGTTAGAATTACAAGCCAAGATATCATGAAAGATACTTTAGAGAGCATATCAGTGTAGTTGCAAAGTATTGAAATATTAGCTACTTCTTGACAGGAAAATATCCTTTCCTTCTCTTGTGCTGCTCAATGCTTTCTATTTCAGGCTGACAGCCCCGTAGTCAATCACAGTAGCTAGAAATGTCTCCTTACTGCAGTTAGGGGTTTGGAAATGCAGGTACTGGATCTCAGCATGTATTTCTAAACATTTTTTTTCTAAGATCAAAATAGTATTTTTTTTTGTTGAGATTCAATACACTTTTTTAAATGCTGCTTTTGTCCAACTTCGTTTTTTTCCCTGCCTTATATAAACTCTTTATAATGCCTGATGGTACTAATCAGACACTCTTAATTGTTCTTTGACATCTATGGAACTAGTTATTTTTCATGGCAGCACTTCCTAGCTTTTCAGTTCTATCAGAAAGCAGCAATGACCATTTCTCCTTATGCTCCCACAGAGATAAAACAGATAGTTCATACACACAAAAATATACAGAATAAACAAAAGTTTATTACAGCTTTTAAGTGGTACATACAGATTCATTTACCTGCCACACCTTTCAAAAAAATCCTTTTTTTTTTTTAAAAAAAAAGCATATGAAAACATGTGCTCCTTTTACTTTGCATTTTTTTACCGTGGGATCAGATAAGAAAGCTTTTTTGATCAGTCAAAACGTAATGTCAAAGCGCCAGGACAATAAGCCATTAATACACAAAAGAACTTTTCTTTTACTAGGGTCTGCAACAGAATATTGTGTTAAAAAAATGCTGATGCATTGGATGAAAAGAATAATACCTTTGATGCAATTACTTTAAGAACTCGAGACATTTTCCTGTGTTTCTTTAATTTTTTGTTTAACAGAGATCATTAATAAAGAAGGAATTACTCTTTTAGTATAGTCATTCCAAAATCTGCGGCCAGATTGTCAGCTAGTGTTATGCGATCAGCTCTCTTTTCATCATTTTCACTAACTGCGAATACGGCCAATATCTGAAGAAAAAATGTTTGGTGGAATTAGTGTGGAGCAATAACTGTATTTCTGACAAGTAAGGCAAGGATTGGATGCTGATGCTGCAGGCTACTCAAGGATGGTTAATTGTATTCATGAACTATTTGTAAGACAGCAAGCTGCCAAAACCTCAGACATTTCCAACATGGTAATTCTGGAATGTTGTAGTAAATAGGAAAAACAGATGTCATAATGTGTTTCATCTAGTTTAAAACTTAACATGTAATTAAGTTAATGTCTTGACAATAGCTGATGTAGCAACAAATATAATGCAATTAAATTAGTACCTCATTATGACATCAAATTCTTCTACATATGCATTACAAAAAAAAAAAGATCAGAGTTTGAGACATTGGTATATTTGTTATATTTCATGGTGACTAACTGTCCTTAACATGCAATCACATGGAATACTTGCTTTGTATTTAATTACTTGTGGAAATTATTTCATTTTTCTACCACTGTACTTTCTGTAGTCTTTTCATCAAACCACTAGTGAAAGCTTCTCCTTGGTTTATTATTTCAAGTGCAGTAGATAGGTACTTGGACTTTTACATTCATTACGTAGTATAAAGCTTTCATTTTCTTTATCTTTTGTACTGCTTGGCTGTTTGTCCAAAGTAGTGTAGGCAATTAACATAGTTCTTTCACATCTGAGTATTTCTTACGGTAGACTTCAGGTGACCTGTTTTATGCACACAGCAGCATGTTGAGACAGTGCATCTATTATTTTGCGCATCTATTATTGTGGACTTTCCAAAGGTTTCTCAAGGTATTATTAGGGTTTCCCAATTGTTAGTGCTGCAGGATGAAAAAGGGTAACAGTACAGTGAAGCAGAACAACTTTTAAAAAAATGTAAGGTCCAAAAAATTACCGACACCAAACCCAGACATTCCTGTCACAGAACAGCACTGTCTGACCTGCCATTTCTGTGAGAGTTTCCTATGTGCTCGTTGAGATAAAAAAACCAAACGTCAAAGTACATTTTGAGGTTTAGTGATAGAGCTGTATTGAGCAGGAAATAATTTTACTTTGCATTCTGTAATTGATTTTTCAAGCAACTCAGATCTTGCAAACTCACCATGCTAGGGTGTTCCTATTAAAGATACTCAAACCTGTTAGAGAGAAATCTGAAAGGAAAAAGGTCAAACTGTGGCCTAATGTAGATCCTCCTAAAAATTCATGTTACTTTTCATTCACTGATGCAGATGAGGTCCTTGATGCTGACAACAAAGTGGGCCTCTGATGCTGTGGGTATCCACAGCTTACTTTTCCACTGTGCAGGGATATTATTAGGAATGAGGGATCAGTAAAAAGGAATCTGAAATCTGATCTAGTGCTAAGGAATGCCTTTTGAATGTGCCATTTGAACCGAGTTATTAGTTCTGGGAGGTGTGAACGTTTTGTGTAAGTCTTTGCTCAAAACCTGAAATGGACCGTGAAAAGTAGTAAAAAAGTTATGCAAGCCTTCATGCAATTAAGCAAAGTAGTTTCAAAGAGATAATTATATACTTCTGAAGCTGTACTTCAAGATATCCACTAAAAGGCATCAGGTATCTGTTGGATGTTCCTTGTTTCACCTTACATTAAGGTCCATCCATTTTCTGGATTTTAAAAATATCTATGGATTTATGCATATATTTAGATCCTTCACAGTCAGATCTCTTTTGTCCTTAAACTACATTTATTCCCCCATGAACGTTGCTCTATCTCCATTTCCAAAACGCTGAATGGGCAGATTGTTTCCATGAAGCATTTCATATGAACAGTTTATGAAGTGTGAACAATAGAGGACTGCATAATGATCGTTTATCATGACTTTCAAAGTTAACTGATACAAAAACCCTACTCAGGGAAAATCAGGGGGTTTTTATTGCACCTAGAAGGAAGTTATAGGGAATATTATAAACTGACTGATTTTAAGGAAGTCAGATGGATGGCCAGCAGTAAAGCTGTGGCTATGTAATAGTGAACTGCTATGCAATTCCTCCTGCAGTATGTTCCTTAATAGGAAAATTTATTATATGGTGAAATTGATACACTTACAGAAATTTATTGGAGACCCTTTCCAGCAGGGGTCAGAATGAAAAAGGGAAACAGTAGTACTTGCTGAGGGTGACAGCTAAAAGCACAAGTCCATCAGTCACTCAGATGAGGTTTAGCATTTTTTTCAACACAGATTACTTAGCCTTGATTTTCCAAAGAAATGCTGTCACCTACAATGCACACCCACCTAGTTGTTCTCGCTGTGTGTAGGTTGTTATTACACAGGGGCAATAAACAGGGTTCCTGTAGAGAATTTCCATCTTTGATAGCAGTTCAGAAAGGAAAAGCCACTGATTCAAGTTATCATGCTCTATCCCTATGGCTTTTTGTAGGAAAAGTTCATTAGCTGCTTCTCATGCCAAGGGACCAGCTGTCCTTCAGCACATGGAGCAGCTCTGATTGACCAGGAGGACAAGTGGGAAATAAGCTCACAGCAGTGCCAGCACGGCATATGGTCATGTACCAGCTGTTTCTGAAAGGCTTGCCAAACAGAGATCAGAATCGGGTTGGCTGTTAGGAAAATAAAACCCAACAAAAACCAACAAGCATACATGAAATTCCACTGTTGGGATTCCTGAGATCTGACCACAAAAACAGAACTGTCAATCTGAAATGTCACACGGCAACTATGCGAATATTCACAATAATCTGTCATTGGCTTGTGTGCTCTGACTTGCTTCATTAGAACACCGATGTTCTGAGCATCTGTCCCTTCTACCGAGCTTTCAGAGAAAAGCAATTTATAGAACGGGTGAAATAAGGTGAGTGGATTTCTATTAGTGATGTACATTACTAATACATCGAGAATACATTCAAAAGACTGAATGGAGATTGATTTAAATTGGTGCCAATTGATATTACAGACAAATCCCAGGTGTCCCACATTTTACTGCATTATATTTCTACCTTGAAAAGGGGAATTCAGATTTCAAGCTCATGAACAAAAGGAGATTTGATTGCAATTGGTGCGAGTCGTATTACAGTGTTGGTGAAATGCTTCTGATAAACCAGGGGAATGACTCAGCAGAAAACAGTCAGCAAAGCTTTTCAGTTTCACCTTTAAATAACTTGAACAGTAATTAAATGGTTCAGAGAACAACACCGTCCTTCTATCAGAGTTTAAAGCATTGCTTTCTCTGTAGAGCTTCCCCGTAACACACCTTCAAGGTTTGGAGAAAGCCAAACTGATTAACTTTATGTTCATATAGTGCCCCAGCAGCATTTAAGAGAATGCTGGTAGCTCATGTAGCTACGCAGTCCTGCATATTTAACTTTTGACTAGCCTAAATAAAACAAATTATGCCTAAATTGGGTGCTAAGGATATTCAAAACAGTCAAACCTAGCTAAAAAAACAAACAAACAAACAAAAACCCACAGAAAACAAACAAAAAACCCAACCAAATAAAAAAAAAACAGTAAAAAAAAACCCACCAAAAAAAAAATGCACAAAAACCCCACCAAAACCAAACAACCAAAAATAAAACAACAGTAAAACCAAAAGACGAACGAAACAAAAAAAATTAATGCTGATCCTGCATCAGGAAGTGAGTATGTAGGCTGGGAAGCCTATCTTAGCTTGTGTTCATGCTTCTCAGGAGGTGTATTTTTGTATACATGCTTAACTTGTCAAAAAGCTTGCACAGGACTACATCCGGGGTGTGTGGGATCATCTTTTCAAATACCAGCTTGGTTCCATTGACTGAAGATGTTGTTTGCACAAAAGAAACAGCGTTAGCCAACAGAAATGACAGACCGCATTTTGGACCTCTAGGAGCCACACATTTAGCAATGAATCAAAGAAAGAAAACCCTTGGGATTACACAGACAGAAGACTTACTTTGACAACTTACATAATGTCGAGTTTCCTTAGACCTCTATGTGTTCATATATTTGAGAAATGTGAGGTGCTAGTGTACACCTGAAAGGGGCATTATTATTTTCCCAATTAAGAAGCTTAATTAGTACTTTGGTGTGCCATCCTTGTCATATTTTCAGTCTTACAGTGGCCCATTTTCACCCATCTACTATGCTAAAAATGTTGCTCTTTCATTACTCTATAGTTGTGTAAACAGTCCTGATTTAAGCTGGCATTTAATAAATCGGAAGAAAATTTTCCTGGCTCCTGAGGAGCTCACCTACTAAAACTTTCAATGGCATCAATCTTCCAGAACACGACTTCCCTTCCAAAGGGGTTTTCATTTAGTAGCAAAATAAACTTTATTTGCTAACCCTGCCCTCGCAGTCTCGTTGAGGATTTCAAAAGGACCTCACATTACTAACACCGCCACTCTCCATCATCATCCTTCATTTCCTCCCTCGCATTCCTGCCCCGGCCCTGGGTGTTTCCCTCTCCGTCGTTAACACGCAGCCGGCGCTGCCGAGGGGGCGAGGGAGGCTCCCGCCGGCAGCTCGCTGGGGCAGCCGAGGCCAAGGGCCGCCGCCCGCCTCCCCGCCCGGGTGACGGCTGCCCCAGGCACGAGGGCCGGCGCCGCTCCCCTCGCCCGCCGCTGAGGCGGCTCCCAAGGCTCCCTCCGCGCCGGCCGGTGACTTTCAAACGCCTCGCCCGCCCCTTTTCTCCTCAGGCGCCCGGCGGGCAGCGCGGCGCTGTCCCGGCGGGCGGGGCCGGGCCGAAGCCGTACAACCAGGGCAAAGGGATACTTCCCCTCCTCCTCCTCCCCCCACCGCCCTTCCTGCGCGGCCGCCCGCAATGGAGCCGGCTCGGCGGCGCCCGGGCACTACCGGCCGGGAACGGAGGGGCCCGGCTCCTCCCGCCCCCCCGCCGGCCGGCGGAGAGCTCGGCGCGACCCCGCCCTCCCCGCTCCGCGGCGCGCGGACCCCTGCGCCACCCCACAGCCCGGCCCGCGCGCCTGGGCGGCGGGATCCGTGGCGCCCTCTGGGCGGAAGGATATGGGGAGGAGCCTGCGGCGCGGTCCGCCGGCGCGCTGAGTCCTGTTGCCGGGTGACGGAGCGGCCGGCCCCCCTCCCTCCCCGTGGCTCTGGGAGCCGCTGCTGCCGCCGCCGGTTTACGTAACGCCTCCCAGGGCAGGTCCCGGCTCCGTCCCGCCCGCCTCACTCGGGGACGGCAGCAGCGGGACGGAGTCCGCCGCCTCCTCCGGCTGCCAGAGGCCCCACGGCCCAGCTCTGCGCCGCCACGGCAGGTAAATGCCCGCCGCGGGCCCGGGGAGCAGAGGGAGGGGCAGGGTTGGAGGGAGGACGGCAGCCGCCCGCCCCGTGGCAACGGGAGGACGGAGCCGGGAGGCGGTGGCAGCGGCGGGCGCCCATCTCTACCCCCCAAGCTTCCCCCCCCCCCACCTCACCCCTTCCTTCCCGCCGCTGCGCTGAGGGACGGGTGGGCTCGATCCGCTCTGCCCCACCCGAGGAGGCCCGCGCCGGCCCGCTCTCCCCTCTCCTCTCCGCTAACAGCCCGGGAAGAGGAGGAGTTGTGGGGCCGGGCCTGGCCGGCGCTGGGAGGACGGTTTCCCGGGACGGCGCGTCCCGTTTCTCGTCTGCGCCTGCCGCAGAGCGGCGGGAGAGTGCCGGGGAGGCTGGGGGGAGGGCCGGGGGGAGAGAGGAGGAAGCGCGGGGACGGGAGGAGAGGGGCCGGGGAGGGGGTGACAGGGAGCGCGAGGGGCCGGGCGGGGGGGCTGGCTGCAGGCCGGCGGCGAGGCACGGCTCGGGGGCGGGGCTGGGGGCCCGGCCGGGGTGCCCCGGTCCGAGCGACTGTCTAGGAGCTGAACCCTCCCCGGTTCCCCCTGTCCCCCCCCCGCGCTCCCCTATCCCGGCCCGGCCCCTCGGGTCCCGGCGTCAGGTGAGCGGGTTGTGCCGGAGGTCGGGAGGGATGTGCCGGCCTGGACCGGGAGCGGGGCTTCGTGCCTTCGGGCCGGGTCACGCCCGGGAGGAGACGGGAGGGAGAGGAAGGCGGCACCCAGCGCCCACCCGTCGTGGGTGCCGGCCTGCGCCGATGTCACCCGGCACAGTGGTCGGGAAATCTGAGGATGCGGCTCTGGGGGTCAGGGTAGCGAGAGCCTGAGCCGGACAGCCCCTTCCCTGCCCAGCCTGGCCGTGAGGTAGAAGTGACAGGGCTTTCCGCACCGCCCCTGCCCGGGCCGCTGCCAGGCCCGGCTGGCGTGCGGGTACGGCTCATGCCGTGACCTTTCATCCTGTGCGTAATTGTACAAAGCGCAGGCAGCGGCTGCTGACCGGCGAGGAGGAGCTGGGAGACGGCTCTAAATGCCTCGGATTGGGGTAGATGCAAACCAGCACTGGTGTAGCTGGGCGTTACGGGGTTACCCTAGTGGGACTCTCTTCCCCTTTTTTTTTTTTTTTCCCCCCCCCCCCCCCCCCTTCCAGCAGCATTGTCCTTTAGGGGCCTATTGAAAGCAAAAGGCGGATAGAAAGGCTAGGGCTGCTGCTGTTCCAGGAGGAGGAGCTGGGCTGATAGGAGACTGATAGGAGCCGCATCCTATGGCCGCTCGGAGCCGAGTGCCGCCTGGGCGGGCCCGGCAGGGCCGCAGCCTCTCGCAGGCAATGGGCGGGATGGGGGGGAGACACAAGGTTTGGCGAAGGTTACAGCTGAATGCAGAAGTGACACAAACTGACACTTCGTTCCAGCAAACTCATTTCCATCTTATCCTCGTGTCGTCCCGGTTAAAAGTATACATGTCTTAAGTTGTGTTATGAAACTTTGAGAAAAGCAAAAGCGTGGTGCTTTTTTTTCTGTTTTGGCTTCGTTTTAATTACTCATTGTGGTACCTGATACTGATCTGAATGGTGAAAATAGCACAATATGCTTGTCCTTTCAAATAAAAGGCATTCCTGTATCCTGATGTGAAGTGTATATAAGTAGTAGGGTGGTAGTTTATAGGCCTGTGATCAGAGGACGCTGTGGTACTGGTGATTGATTTTCTTCATGCAAACCCTTTTAAGTGTTTAGGTTTCTACCCTTCTGTTGCACACTGTATATTACTTCAGTGTTCCTGGGATGAGGTGGGAATCGCAGATCAAATTTGTTTTCGTAGCTGTCAAAAGTGAGCTTGTGATGATTCAGTAGATAATTGTGTAAAACTAACTACTTCACTGCAGTGCTTAAAACCCAACTATTGCAGGCTTCTCACAATCCATGGGAGTCTGAAATTGACATTTTTCTTTATTTCTTAAGACAAAAATATGCCTTATAAAAGTAAATGACATGGAACTTGATTGTTACTTGACATGTAACTGTACAGATTTTATTTTGTACTAATCCTCCATCTGCTGTTTCTCATCAGTATGGATATGCTAAAATGGTAGTGTACAACCCCTCCCTTCCAATCAATAAAGCATATCATATGGGTATCAAAATCTTCTGTTTTGATCATTGAGATATAAGAGGGGTGTTGCTAAATTGAATAAAAGGAGTATTTCTAATCTTCATTTTCAAAGACTAAGAATTACAGGAGAAATCCTGATCTATTGAGAACATCAGACGTTTATTTCCTCACCATATTCCACTTAGCAGATACTCTCATGTGTATTGACACAGAACTTTATCAGTTAATTTGTTTTGTGCACTGTGGGGCTAGTGATTCTTTGAGACCACAGATTCTGCAAATTTGTTTTGGAGACTTGATCCTCCAGCTTTTCTGATCATTAGCCGGGGAATTGGAAGGAAAGGATGGGACAAAGAGACCTGTTTGCAACCCAAGAGGAAAAATTGGAGGCCTTGATCTTCTCTTGTTATCTTAATATGCTGATTTTGTAGTCTCCATTCCCCACTGCTTTTGTTGTTGTTGCTAGTCCTTACTCTTCCAAGTAAGAGAAATTTCATAGGGGTAAAATGATGTCAGCATTTTCCTTTGCTCGTTTGCTGTGCATTCTAGCAGGAATAGGGACAGAGGATGATACTGCTCATAACTTCATTATTTTTTCTTCTTGAGCATCTTGTCTCTAGATGAAGGGTGGGAACAAAGGAAGCCAAGAGTTTAGTTTTGTACTTAGCACAGGTGAATTTTCTGTGAAATTTTACTGCTTTTTTAAACATAGCACTGGAGAGTCAGAATAGACTTTTTTATCTACTTGTGGAGAATCCCAGCAAAATCATCTATCAGTTTTCTCTTTTTAAGTTTTGTAGGAAGCAGCATACAAAATTCATAATGGATGTTGAAAGTACAATGTGTTTAAAGTCATCTAAATGCAAACGTGCTCAAAATAAGAAATTTGAGCTTTTTTTTTGTTTTGTTTTTTAGTTTGTGTTTCTTTTTTTTTTTTTTAATTTTTTGGCTTTTTTTTTTTTTGGTTTTTTGGTTTTAGTCCGAGTAAAGGTTATTCCATTGCAACTTGTTTTTCTTCTTTCTTTTCTTAAGATGTGCATTTATAAATAACATAGGTTTCATACTTGTCTGATAGACTGATAATGTGAAGACCTCAAAATTGTGTAATGATAATAACAAGTAATAGCTAACAATAGCTAATAACTAAACTAACAATAGCTAATAACTAAACTAACAATAGCTAATAACTAAAATTAACATCTTATTACTGTAATAAAATGCATAGGAATGTCTAGTAAAGCAGAATGTGATGAGACAGCAACATTTAAAATTCCTATAGGCTAAGAGAGGTAGCATGAACTGTTCTAGTTATCTGCACTACTGGTGGAGCTTGGAATACAAATGATCTTCTAGAAGCTATTTAATATGCTCTCTTTATTGGGATAGTGTCTTCTGTATTGTGGAACAGAGATTGGAACCCTTTGTTTTAGCCCAAGAACAGTGACAGGCTGGTTAAATAATTTGTAAATGTAATTCTAGAAAGGAGTTGTGTTGTGTCCATCCCTGCAAACCCACCCCAGTGTTTTTTTTTCTGACTAAAGTTAATTTCATGATACAAAACAAAAATCTTCAAATGGATATTTGAATGCTCAGTTGCATTTTAATACACAGTCACAAAGAAAATTGGCTGATAGGAGGGAAAAGTATGGGTTGGGTTTTTTGTTTTTGTAATTTGGAAATAATTTACCAGATATTTTTAAGGCAGAAATACCAGGTAACTGCAGGATTGTCAGAGTGGTTTATTGGAAAAAGATCTAGGTGAGCTAGTTATAATAATTTTAATAAAAAGCTTCTTGTTCTACTTTTCTGAAAGTTGGTTGGGTGCCTTTATTATGGACACTAAGGAACGGAGTACCTAATTTATTGGGCCACAGTGGTGGTTGAAGGAGTGGGGGAAAGGGTTGAGTAGTTTGAACATTCAGAACAAAGGTTATTCTTTCACACACTTCTTACTAGAAGTTATTTCTGTAGCTTTACTGGAAGATACTGAATATTTTAATTTGCTATTTCATAAGCAAGTGTTTGGATTTATATAAAACTATTCATAGGTTATTTATGCATCATCTAGAGTCTGCTCAAAACTTAGCTTCTCTATGTCCACTGTGGTATCTGTCTTTCCAAGAGATTTATTTCTAAGGCAGTTGTGTGGAAATTTCAGTTACAAAGGATTTAAATTAATTTTTCACTTTTGTGATATTATATATAATAGATGAATTATATCCTGCTAAGTTTGTGCATAGTCTGTGCTTAGGATTGCTATAAAAATGTTCATTTTACTATAATTTGGGTAATGTTTAAATTTCTCTTTTTTACTATATTGATGAGTAAGTTTCAAACATGTGGGCTATGCTAATTTTACTCTTGTCTGTAACTTAGTAGCCCTTACTCTAGAAAGGATTGCATGTGAAAATTTACACTCTGTGCAAAGAACTTGTTGGTAAAAAAAAAAAAAAATTGTAACAGAGAAGAAAACTGAATAGTTCTGAATTGTTCTCTTTTGGTAGCTTTAAAAAATATTTCCATATTTAATATTAAATTTATGTAAGGATCAATATCTGCTGGATTCAACTCTGGACTAGGATTGAAGAGATCTGCAGTTTTCTATCAGCTCTGTCACTGAGCGAATTCAAGCAAATTGTTTCATTTTAATGTGCCTGTGTTTAAGATGCTGTATATGTTATTAAACATTGTTATTATGTGAGTGTGGGGGTTTTTTTGTTTGTGGGTTTTTTTGTGGGGGTTTTTATTTGTTTTGTTTTAGTTTTTTGGGGTTAGTTTTTTTATGGTTTGGTTAGATGAACTTAGCTTGGTGACAGAAGAATTCTGAAGGGAGTCATAGTTGTATTACAGATGAGGTCTGGCATATACAGACTATCGAAGAAAGTACAGAAAGATAGAAGAGGTAAAACCCTCAACTTTTCAGGCAATTACAGTTTTAACATCAGAACAGTGGATTTGAGTTGCAAGATACATATGTTCTGCAAGTTTATTCTACATAGTGTCAGTTTAGTCAGGATTTAGGTTGGAATAATAATCTTCAGCAGTAAAGTGGGAAAACATGCTAAAACATACACAGAATGATTAAGGATCTTATTTTGCTCATTTAGCATGTGCCATGTGCTTTTTCAGAAAATAAAGTGTTTTATTTGCCTGAAGAAAAAAGGCTGCTTGAAGCATCACTAATCAAGAAATCAGTAATGTCTGTTGCTGCCATTGGATGAGTAATTAATTCTCACTAAATCCTTGTGACACTGTAATCTGTTATTACAAACTTGAAACAAATTTGAAGAGTCTGTGGCTGAGTGGGAGTGCTACATTAAAACACCACATTGAATTTAGGACATGAGTATCTTGAAAAAAATAGAATTGGCTTCCAGGGACTTGTCTGATTGATAACTTTGCTTATGAAACTTCAGGAAAAACTTACCCTGTTTCATGATATTTTAATTCTGCTGGCTAAATATTCTGAGCTAATGCCTGTTCCTAATTAGCTAAAGGTTACTGTTGAGTGAATTCCTATTCTCCTGTTTTTTTCTTCTGGGGCAGAAGTTTTCTCTGCTGCTTATTTGACTATTGCTCTTAACAGCGTAACCGAATTACCTGTAGTAATATTTGGTTTATGTGAGTTTTTATAGCTGCTTTGCTGGAAGTCGTGTTGAATTGTGTGGGGTGACACAGGAGATTAAAAATATTTCTGTAAGTCCAGGTATTAGTTTAATTTTCATATCTGTATATCTCTTTTTTTTTTTTTGAACCATTTTCTCCGAACCGGGTATCATCAGCTTGAGAGAAACCTCAGAGTTCGAGTTTTTAGTAACTTTGTTCTCGAGTTGTGAAAGAAATGCCTTGGTTAACAGTACAGTAACTTCCTTGAAGAGAAGTGATATAATGCTGACCTCCTCTTTTTGTAAGAGGCTTTCTGGTAGTTATTGTTGAATATTTTGTATTTTAGTAAAACAAGATTTCTAGCTGTCATTTGAAGTAGCAAACAGCAAAGTAATTATTTTAAGATAGGTATTAACCCAACCTACCTGTTCAGTTTGTAAACACTTTTTTGTTTGTTTTTTTGTTTTTTTGTTTTTTTTGAATAAGCAACATACTTAATCATAGAAGTGAAGATATGGTATGGCTACAAATATCACCACTGTTTTTATGGAAAAAAATGTAGTAAAAGTTGTTTTTCCTGGCAGTCTTACAACAGAAACTGATACAAATACACTCTAATGCCAATATATATATTCTTTCATGTGAATTGTTACTCTGTTCAAAATTGCAGTCTCCTACTTCTAATTTCGTAAATATATAAAATTTCATTTACTAACATTTTAGATTAAAATTCAAAAGGTGGCAGAAGTTCAGGAGAAAAATATTAGAAAAGATTTCTTTGCAGAGGTGCCATGTTTGCTGCAGTGTTGGTATCTTCTTGCGGTTTCAGTCATAGAACTTGCAAATTCAACTTGTTAGATTTCTGGGCCCCTTCTGGCTGACACATTGGATATTTTTACCCAGTTATTAACTGTAACATTGTCTAAATGTGACTTCTAACTAAATTTACGACCTTTTTCTATGAAAAGAAAGAGACTATATAGTTAGGCAATAGTTATATTTGTTTTTAAACCATTCACAAGGCTATTTTAAGCTTTTCAAAAAGGTAGTAATTAACTTGAATCACAGACCAAGTATAGAAAACTTCAGTAGTAAGCATTCAGAGAAGACCTTCATGCAAATTAAAGTTAATAAAACCAAGTAAAATGTTTAATGTTGTCATTAACTATGTATGCTTAAGAACAAATTGTATATTAATTGAAATAAATCCTATACGGTTGCACTAAAAGAGTGGCCACTGAGCTACTTGGTGCTGCAGTAGCTTAGCAGGTGATGTGAAGAGCACTGACTATTTTATCAGGGTGGCCCCACTGGTGGCCTAGGGGATGATTCCTTTTGATGGCTCTCTGTGCCTTGGAGGAGGCTGGCAGCACCTGTTGGGGTACATTGGTGTCCATGTCCACTCCCAGGGATGTTAGGAAAGTGGCGATGTTCTGATAAGATCTACTATTTTAAATTAAAAAACTTAAATCATACCAATGTCTTTGACGGTAAAGAAAAATGTAACAGCAATCTGAAATATGGTGTTGGTGATACTGAAATTACACTGTGTGGGGAATAGTGTAAAGTATGATTTGAGGCAGTGTCTATGGTTTTTTTAGGTGTACACATGCTTCCTTCTGCATTAGCACTCACACTTTCCCTTGGATTCTTCACACTTTGGAGATCCATCATATTCTAGGTTAGCTACAGTGCAGCACTAATCTCTCTAACCAAACTGAAGCTACCTCTGTGAAGTAGCTACTTGCTGCTTCTCTCCAGGCTACCGTTGTAGTGGGATTCTGTTTGTTTTGAGGCTAAATCTGCAGAATGAGAAAAGTTTGGGGTACTGTTGTATGGGTCAGTAGGGAATTTCTGTAAAAATGTTGTAAATGCCTTTCATATCTGTTGAACTACTTGGATTGGCTTCCACACTTAATGTTCAAAGAATAATGTTTTCTTGTTATGCTTAAGTAGATGTAACAGTGGGCTGCTGCTCAACGGGGCAACCCTTCTTGCTCTTTTATGCCAGATGTAGCAATATTGTGGCAACAGAGTGAGTTGATCACTTATTTGTATTTTTTGAAGACTGGCCCACCAAAAATGATTTTTTTCCATTTAGAACAAACTGATCCAGTTCATCCCAGCAACCACACAGTGAATGGGTTACGTACAAGGACAAAAGGTTGAGAATGCCAGGAAGGGATGATGGGAGAAACAGTAGAACATCTTCTCTGGGTGGCAGCATGCAGTGTGTTGCAGTTTGTATTTCACTGAATAGCCTTTCAGTTAGCCATGCAGGTTCCTCTGTCAGAATGCTGCTGGTGGTGTCACTCTTGTCAAAGTTAGTTGCCACTGGTACAAAAAACATAGCTTCTGCTTTTTACACACTGTGCTGGCACCAGTAATAATTACTTAACATGATGTCAGTTATGTGCAGTGTCAGTTTAAGTTCATTTTTATTGTGAAAAATACTTAAATTTCTTGTCATTAGGTGCTGCTTTGTATTTCTAAACTTATAAAAAATTATTTCTGAGTATGTAATATGTGTATATTTTTCTTTTTCAGATAGGATTATTTTTTTTAAGTAGTGTCATTTAAACAAAGGTGTAAAAATTGGTTCAAAGACCGGCTCTAAGCAGGCTTGAAATTTAGTTCAAAATCTAGTCTAGACAGTAACAAACTAAATTGGAAAACAATTTCTCATGGCGGTTTATGTTAATTGTTGTTTATTAATAGAATGGAATTATTAGGAGTGCATTGGTATCTGGGTAACATTGTTTGGAGACGTTCTTATAAAAATAATGTAAATGTTGCCATTGTTAGTGGCTGCTGGGCATTTGAAATTAGTGATGCAGTATTTCACACCTCTAGACTCAGTCTGTAAATATCTTTCAGTTTATTAAATCTGATCAGTGTTTGAAGGTGTTTTTAACAATTGTAAACCCCTAAAATTAATACTGGTATTTCTTGAGATATGCTTTGGCTTTGGGGGGTGCAGCTTACAGTTGTGTTGTACTTAGGCTTACCTGGTACAACTGCACAACAAACTGGGGAACCAGAAATTGTTTTATTTGTCAGAAATGCTCTGGCCTCCCTTATGTTTATTGAAATGGAGGGGGTAGCTTCATGCTGCATAATTAAGTGCTTTCTTTTGATTTTTTAAAATGCATCTTTAATATTGAGTATGAAATAATAA
>JANVCC010000035.1:31149359-31245726 GCA_025345505.1 Todiramphus chloris collaris
GAAATAATAATCATTCTGTCTTAAAGGTAAAATTTACTTCCTAAATTATTGTGACACCTATTGAACCATGATTTGCAAAATTTACCAGCTATTAGGGTTTATTAATGAAATTTGACAGTTATATTCCATGTAGCAAAGAATCACTTCCTGGGTCTCCACTATGTAGAGATGATTCTTTACAAGTCTGCTGTATGTAATAGGAACCCTTTCAAATCATTCTGTTTATGAAGCCACTTTCAGAGCTGCTTACAATTCTGTGAAGTGATGAAGTTTTGGTATGTGGTGGACATAGTGCGCTGTGACTGTTCTTCATAGTGTAGGTGTTGCTGCTAAGGCATGCTTTTCCCCCTTCCCATCTTGCCTTATTTTCCTAACTCACAAATGGTACATTTCCCAGCTTATATTATATGCTTATTTTGAGGAAGTGGAGAATATCTTTACTGAGAATTTGGGGTCTTTGAAATGCAGCTGAACCCCTAGTGCAGGTCTTTAACCCGGTAACTCTGTAGGCTGTTAACAATTATTTCCCATAGCTGTTTTTGCTTTCTGACAGGATTGATGTTCTGACATCTTGTAACAGAGTTCATGTATGTTAATAACGTGCAGCCTGGTGAGTGGATCAGCTAATTGAACTCCTCCAGCTACTGTTTTTTGAAGTGTTATTCTTGTATTGTGGTGTACATGAATGTTTTATAAGAACAGCTGTACTGGTTCAGACAAAAGCTGTGTCAAATCTGTTCTTGTCTGCAGCAGCATCTGTAAGTGACCTGTTAGGAACAAAAAAAACCCAGGGAGAGTATGTGCGATACCCCTCCTGAATACCCCCTCAGCCTCGCACCAGTTTCAGTCTAGGGGATTTCCTGATCCTGGCGTGGTTTGTCTAACTGGAAATTCTCATGAGATCTCTCTTGTTCAATGTCCTTGAAGCCCACCAAATGTTTTTTATTTTGGGGGGGGGTGTGGGGTGTGTGTGTAGGGGAGGGGGGGTTTGTTGTTTTTTTTTTTGGTTTTGTTAATTTTTGCTTGTTTGGTTTTTGTTTTTGTTGTTGTGGGGTGGGTTTTTTGTTTGTTTGTTTTGTTTTTTGTGGGGTTTTTTGGTTGGTTTTTTTCAGTCCTTATTATCCTTTGGCAAGGAATTTCTAGTAGCTGTTGTGCGAAGTTTTGTACATAGCTCTCTTACTGACTTGTTGATACTTTCTAATAACAGTCAGTCTTTGTAGATGGAGAGGCCCGTCTTTATTGATATTATAGGGCTAGGATTGCATTTTGTGTACAATACATGTGAAAAACATGAGACGACTTGAATTTTTTTTTTGTGATTTGTTCTTTTGACTTCTGCTGTGTTTGACATTACAGTTTCACAGAATATGTAGCCTCGTGCTTAGGAAATAGATCCTGAGATGAATAGTTCACACCTTCCTGTTCTATGTATTAATAGCATGAGGTTGTTGTTCTCCCCCCACGTCTCATTTCAGGTTTGTCAATGTTGAGTTTTGTTTGCCTTTCTATTGCCTAGTCCAGTTTCATGAGGTCCTTGTCCATTTTTTCAGTTATTTTGTGTTTGTTATCTCTGATAGCTTGCTGTCTTAACTGTGCCACCCATCTCATCTTCCAGGACATTTATGAATTTGTTTATCAGTGCGGGTCCTAGGGCAGAATCCTACAGAAATGTGGTACTGGCTCCCCTGATGTCATCTTGGTTGTTCTTTTTCTTTACTAATTGAAGTAAATGAGGCTTACATGGTAGCTATTGAATCCTTTGAGTATTTCCATTAAGCTTTTATACAGGATTAGCAGGTTCAGATTTTCATTTGGATAAGTGTTATGAAAATAAGCTTGCAGATTTACAAGTTAAAAAAAATAAATCCCACAGTAACACCCACACATGTGTTTCTGTCTTCACTGGGTTCTCTGACTTTACCTGCATTATACTAGGACCCTAGCATAAGCCCAGCGTCATTAGACATCAGGCAACTGTAAAACATATATCCATTACAAATGAGGTTGTATTCCTACTTCTTAGGAAAGGGAATTCTGTGTGTATCTAAAAGTCAAATCACAGAGCTGCTTCTATCGTTCCGACCACTCTTCTCTGTTCTCTGCTTTGATTCCAGCCAGGTGGTTTAAGTTTCTCATGTCATGGCAATGCTTCTGGAGCTTTGAGGCAGAAATTGTCTGAACTGAGATGGAGAGAGAGGGGTTTGCTTATATTATAAACCTTTTTTTTTTTTTTTTTTTTTTTTTTTTTTGGAGCATTTCAGTGCCTTGGTCATGAATCAGGTCTCTGCTTTTTATTGTACAATAACATCAAACATCACAATCACATAAAAAAGCTGTCCTTGCTCTGAAGACTATACAGACAAATTTCTTAGATTGTTGAGGAGTGTGATTAAAAAATAACAACTTCTTTTACTTCTGAATTCACATGTCTTGTAGATGCCATGTGAAATTTATTAAGGACACAGATTCCATTGTTTGCTACATTTTAAATAGGCTTTGTTTCTGGGCTTTGACAGTGCCCTCCTCAGTGTGTGGCTGTTTGGTTTGTATGTTAAGGATTTGTTTAGATTTTTCACTGAAAGAAACAAAAGAAACTATGGTACATTTGCTGTTTCCTCCATAATATGTAAGATCAATTTTGGACTTCTGTTGCTGTCATATGAAGTGACCATGCTTTTGATTACCAGTCTTTTAGAGGGGACTGAAATGTACTGAAGTGATTATGTGATTTTTAGTATGTTATTGACCAAACTTGATAAAATTTTCACTTTGATTTATGCTATTTAGTATTTGCATATTTTTGCTAGATATACTTGTTAGGGAGAGGAAGGATCGTTCACTCTTAATCAACCATTTTGGGAAAAAAATACATCTAAAGAAACTTTGTCTTGATTTTTTTTTTTTATGTAGACATATCTACATTGGGGGCGGGGGGGGGAGTAATAAAGAATTCCATAAACTTTTTTTTCCTTCATGTGTGAAAAATTATCATACATGGTCAAAGACCATAGTGGGGGGGGGGAACTTTTGAAAATAAGAGCTGTTAATTGTAAACTATGTAATGTACTGGCATGTTTCAAAGAATAATAGAGGAAACTTTGTATAAAACAGCAGTTACAACTTAACTATTGTGTGAGAATGTGTTTGGTCTAATTGTTAACATGTAGCAGGAGACAGAATGAACGTCTGGAAAGAAGATTAACCCTTTGGGGAAGAGGAGTAAGGGAAAAGGTAACATCAGTAGCTTCATCCAAGAGATTGACTTCTCTGTAATAGATGCATGAAAGCACATAAAGAGTAACTTTGAGGCTTGAGAGATTTTGCAGGTTATACAAACAAATACATTAGTTTTCAGCTTCCTTCAATAGGTAGACCCTCTATTTTTTATTCCACTGAGCATAAACCCCAGTGTAGTTAATTTAATCCTGAAGAGTTTGTTGCCTTTTTGTTACCTTTTTATGATCTCCAAGAAACAGTCTGTGGACCTTTAGTTTACCTGAAAAGACAGTAGTAAGGGATATGTGTTTTACTGTCCTACTCCAACATTTTCTATTACTGTAAGAGTTGATAGAAGGAATATCTTGAAAAGATAGCTTGAAAGCTTGTTAAAATATTAAGCCTATTTATTTTATTTTCATTTTCAAAAAGTATTCAGAATGCGGCTGTGTGTCTGTATAATTTTCAGAGGCCTTGTGGTGCTGATAAAACACAGATGAGATTACCTTAGATTCAATCAGTGGGTTTTGTGGTTTGTCTTTGGTCACCGTTTGCCAAGATTAGAAACAATTGAAAAAAAAAAAAAGCCTTACTTTTAATCTCTTTAAAAGAAACTTTTTTTTTGTATGAAGGGGAATTGCAGAGAAAAAAAAGCTGTTGAAGACATGAAAATGTCTTGATTGGCCATGAGCTTTTATCCAATCTACTTTTTCAGTTGATAGACTGATAAGAACGGTTACATATGCTAGCACTTGGTGAGCTTCTATCAAGCCTCACTGAAGAGTGATTTAATTACATCTTTCTTTAGCTGCATTCTTTGGTAATCTTTGTGTAATTTTACGCTAACATGCTGTATTCTGGTGGACAAAACTGTCACAAGAAGGTGTTAATGTGGCTCTCATTCTTGTAGTACCGAGGCGTTTATTTATTTATTTATTCAGACAATACTTGTATTCCATTTCACTTACAGAGAAAGCTAGGATTATTTAGTCTAGGAAAAAAAAAGTTATTTACCGTGTAAGAACATCTCTGTTGTAGGGACCTGGAATGTACCAGCTTCAGTTTCTGTACCATTGATTCTTCTTCCTGTTTCTTGCTATAGATTATTGAAAGTTACTGCTTTTCTGTAAATAATCTCAGAAGACTAAAACTCAGTTATTTTCTTCTGATGTTAATTTTAGTTCAAAATAATGTTTAGTGGCTATCACACACTGAGTAGAATTTTGAAAGACTATCTATTCTATGGTAGTCTTGAGTTGTAAAATCTGAGTGTTTACACAGTATTGTATTCTCTTTCCCTTACAAGACTTTTCATAAATTGGCTCTTGTGCCTCCAGTTGTTAAGCTGTTGACAGCTTATCTAACAGTGACCTTGTTAAGGTCATTGTTTACAAAAACTGAAGGTTACTTAAGAGGAAAATTTCTACTAGGAAGTGGAGTATATAGACGTTATTCTGGAAGAATTTCATTATATATCTTTGACTTTAAGATTTGTAATTATTCAGTAGTTCTCAAACTATTGATAGGGATGTATAGATTTTTACTTGGTAATTCTTATTATAAGGCATGTCCCTCCATCATGTTTGTAGATGGAAATGGGGTATTCTTTCCAACTTGGTAAAATAACTAGCCTTGAACTAATTACCTGGGCTGTAATTTAGTCTCCCTCTTCAGATTAGCCATGGTTATTGTGAGCCTGGAGAAAGTTATTTTTAACAAGAGAATGTGAAAAAGATAAAGGAGGTATGATAACTTATTTGTCAGAAAATGTTACCTCTAAAATTCAGCTTCATATCTATTATCAAAAATGTTTGCTCTTTGAGTGACTTGTATTAAATTGATATGGAAATTCTCACTCTAGTACTGGGATGGGAAAAGATGCAGTTCACATGAAAGTTTACTTTCTGTAAAACAAAGTACTTGAGACAATTGTAAAAATGGTAACTCTCAAATATTATTTCAGAATTTTGCTCATATTTCCAATTTTCAAATTATATACGTGATATAAAACTTAATGTCAGAATAGATAATTGAATATGATAATCAAAAAAGCTGGACTATAATATTTGAACATGATGGAAAATTTGTTGTTGTCTCATTTCTTAATTCTTGTGAATTCTGTCTCTCTTTTGCTCTCTCTCCCCTCTCCTCTTGTCTTTTTAGACAAGCAAGACATTCTTTAACTGGTCAGCTAAAGTCAAATTTTGTCAGCCTAGTAGATCTCAAGAACTGAATTTCTCAAATGCATATGAAAATAAGTGTTAAGATAGAAAAGAGGCCACATTATCACCTCGTCCAGGGAAAACCTGAAACATAAGCTTAGTCCTTACTAGGTGCTGAACATCTAAACCATGTGTCTAAGTGAGTTTTGATTGAAGTGACTCAGTATCCAGAAGGGCTTACTTGAATTGTTGCATTGACTTAGGGAGAGTTCATCACATGTTGTGATGGGGAGTGCCAACAGGAGGAGGATGAAATAGAAGTTTGAGTGGAATGTCGTTCTTCCAATACTTAAGGGAGTATGGGCTACTTAAGAGTTTGGACTTGTGGCTTGATTTGGAGTATCTTGGTAACACTATTAGACTTTTCTCATGCTTTCTGATCCCTAATTGTGTGATGAAGCAGTAATTTACAGGCCCTTTGCAGGATGTTTCTACTTACTTTACTAGTGCTTGTTCTAAGATTCTGACTAATGCAAACATGTTCCTGGCAAAGAGTGAATAGTCTTGCATTACCTACTCTCTCAAAATGAATATTACTATCAGAGAAGTTAGGTGGCTTTGGTGTAGTGCTGGGTTTTGTAGCAACTCTAGCAACTGATTATTATGGGTTCTTTTTGATGATGCATTTGACTTGGTAAAGATCTGGAATATACAGTTGTACCTGGGTAGTGATATAAAGGACGTAGGTATCAACTCTAAGGTCACCTTCCAGGTTTTTTTTGTCCACAAGACACATGCTGCCCATGTGAAATGCTGCCCACAGTATATGGTTTAGATAGTTACATTAGGTGATGTCTGAGTATGTTGGTGATCTTGCAGTGAGGTGGAAATATATTTTGCTTCAATCTTTTAAAGTCTTTGTTTCTTTCTGATGAAGGGCTATTTCCTGATAGGATCTGAGCTTTGTTTTCTCTTGCTGAGAAGCTGGAGAGGAGAGAGAAGGCCTAACTAAACGACAGATTGGCAGACCAGTGCAAAAAAGGCAGTTTTGGACCGGTCTGACAATCAACCACATGCCAAACCAAAAATGCCTTTTTTGGACTGGCTTCTTCTGAGGTAGAAGGCGGAATGCCCATGTGTGTAGTGCTTGCACCTTCTGCCCCTTACTTAGTGAGATTGATTTGGGATTGTGGTTATAAGTCTGAGGATGTTTGATCTATTTTAGGATATGGTTTAGAGTGTAAGCTCTCAGGTAAGACTGGTGTATGCTTTCTGTAAAGAGGGTTAAATGTTAATTCTGGCACTGGTAAACCATTTTCTTAAATTTTTAAGTACTTCCAGAGGTTTATATTTCTATAAGGACAGATTTGAGGTGATAAAATGATTTGGTTTACTGAGGCAAGGCAAATATTGAAACAAGAAAACCATCTAAAAAAACCAACCTGAAGATAGCAACTACTTAGTGGTAGGATTTATGAAACTTCTGGCTGGATGAATTTTATAAATTCAGTACTTTATAAATAAGAAACTTTTTTCTATTCTAGAAATGGAAATCATTGCAAAGCAGTAGGTTCATATTGTCTTGTAGTGATACAAAATATACAGTCAATCTTTGTGAAAACTACCAGATTTTTTTTATCAAAGTGTTATTTTGTCTTTTCAGCTGATAGTGCAAGTAATATAATTTCAACTTTCCAGTAAAGTTAGGTCAGATATATATTTCAGTCAATGGATTAGTTGTGAAGTCTTTGAAAAAGTCTCTCTTCCTGCATTAAAAAGTCTTTTTTAAAGAGTCACCTTTTCTAAAAGTCACCAGTGAACTTGGAATAATTCCTGCTACTCTTCCAAATGCCACCGAATAGGTGTACTGTATATGTGGAGTAAGCAGTATGGAAATGACTGCTGTCTACATTACGTGTTCTTTTCACTGTTTGATGTTACTGATGTATGGATACATATTATCACAACTTATCGTTTTTTCCTCTTTATAGGTCCTGCTGGGGACTTGCATCTGGCCTCAATGTGAAATTAAGGTAGAAAAACACATCTACATATGTGTTTGCTATTAGGATTTAGTTTATTCACTGGTCATGCCTGAAGAGTGATGTTCGTCTCTAGACGGCTAACTGCCAGGAAATATAAATGATTGTCCTAGAAGTCAAGCCTCTCTCCTATTTACTGGAGTGAAAATCACCTCCAGATATCGACGGAATATCAACTACAGAAAATGCTTCACGTTATAAGGATGCCAGCCACCTAGATTCATGCGCCCTATCTGTACAGTTGTTGTGGATGGTTTGCCATCTGAAAGCTCCTCAAGCTCTTATCCAGGCCCTCTATCTGTTTCTGAAATGTCTCTGCTACATGCTTTGGGTCCAGTGCAGACCTGGCTGGGACAAGAGCTAGAGAAGTGTGGCATTGATGCCATGATTTATACTCGGTATGTCCTCAGTCTTCTGCTGCATGATAGCTATGACTACGACCTGCAGGAACAGGTATTTACATATTTTAGATGTTGTCCAGTGAAAGTGAGTTTTTGTATCAGTTATGTTTTGTGTATTATACATGGGTATGGCTCAGATGGGGGGGGGGGGGGAGCAGTTGTTTATCAGTGTGTGGGTGGAAGGGGGGTATAAATTACACAGAAATCCAATTTGATGGGTGAACTGAGATGAATGTAGTTTGCTGTATGAGCAATTACATTGAACAAAATTTTCACATTGCTACAATTAATATAACAATTACTAACATTGGAATGTTCTGTATCATACATGTAGACCTTCAGTACTTGTGATTGTAAGGTTAATTTAATATTGAAACATTAGTAAGCTAATGTAATTCTTGTAAGCTGTCAAATTGGCCTTCTTCACAGTAGTTTGTAGACTCCCCATCATTTCTGCGCATCGATCTCCTCTTGTGCTATTTTCAGTAAAGAATTAAAAAAACCAAACCAGGGTATTTTTTTAGTGTTCTAGCATTTAAAATACATTATTGCACATGCATTATTCAGCTCTTCTAAAAGAATGTTAATGCTGAATGCTGATAAAAGGCATGCAAAAGAGCTGTGGATCAGTAAGTAGCTTTACATGTCTGTAATTCAGAAAGTGCAGGGGAAGAAGAGTGAAGCTGTGTATGGGATGGTCACAACTCTTACTGTTTCCATGTGCCTTCATTGCTACGGATGTTGTATGTCCCTAGAACATACTTTTCAGTCCTGGTTTCACTTTTTTTTTTTTTTTTTTTTTTTTTTTTAATTTTTTAGTTCTCTGCATCATCAACCTACATCAAAATTCTCTTAATAGTGCATATATAGTCCACTCCTAGTGGACATAGGAGCCAGGGAAGTTCTGGTGTTTTCAAGAAGGGATGAGGATGCTATTGAGCATAGACTTTGTTTTATAAGGTGCCTGAGATTGCAGAAGGAAGGAAGGAAAAGAATACCTCTGGTTTGGTGGCTTAAATGTTTGTTGCTGGTTTTTGGTTATACTTCACACATTACTACCTAACAGCTTCAGAATTTTTCATTGTTTTCTAGTTTACCTTTTTCAAAACTGACCAAGAGCAGGGCAGAGTATTGCAGGATGCATGCAGCTGAAGCACTAAAACCCCCAAGACAGATGCTGCTGGTTTCTGAACTCTTCACAGCCATTGCTGTGCTAAAAGCCATCGTGCTCCCATTGTGCAAAACAGAAAACTTATGTGCAAAAGTAATTTTTGTTCAAAAGTTTATCTGGCAGCAGTGCAAGGCACTAGGAGCAGCCTCATGATTAATAATAATAAACATAAGAAAATCCCACAGTAGGCACTCTTTAGATTGGACTTACTTAGGTCTTCGTCATACATGAATAGCTGTATTTTAGAAGGGGACAGAATAGTGTTCCAAAACCTGTTTGAAAGGAGGGTGTGGGGTGAGGACAGAAAAAAGAAACCAAGTGAGGAGCTTTGTAGATAGCCCTGTGGCCTTGCAGGGGCAAAATAACATTTGTTTCTTTTCAGTCCGTTTTAGTGTATAGTCATAGCTGTGAGGTCACTGCTGTGATAATTGTAAATGACTGAAGGGCCAAAATTATTTTTCTTTTTATCAGGCTTTGCAAGAAGCAGGGTAACTATGTTATGAAAACCTCATTTATTTCTTGTTTCGATACCTTAACTGGGTGCTTTGTGAGTCGATAGCAGAGCTTTAAGGAATGTGTCTGTTCTTTTTCCAAGTTGATTATCTGAACCTAATGAGCCAGAGAGAGAAGAATAGCACATGCTGACAGGGTTGCCAAAACCGGTGTTGCTGAGTGGGTGCTGTAGTACAATCGTACAGGATGTCTTCTGAATGATACCAAGATTTGAAGAAGCTGGAATTTTCTCTTCCACCTCCTCCTCTTCGATCCTGCTTATAACATACTTCTATTGCATTTGTTCCTTCTACTTAAAATAACCATTTTTTAAGTTTTGAGACCTAGTATCAATTTAGTTTGGGGATGATATGTTCTGTAATAATGGTTCAATGCATATGTTGTGAAACATACTGCTACCTAATTCCTTTCTTAAACAGCTGAACGACTGCAAATACAAATTTCTTGTATAGCAAATTGAGGAAAACTTAAAACACGTGTGATTGTTCATGTGTTTATTTTAATTTTACTTCTTGCCTACTGGTTATTTGCATGACCCGGCAGTTTAAAATTTATTTTGGTTTAGTTAACTTGTTCAGAAACAAGAAAATCTACTCTAAAACATATATTTGCATATAAGCAGTTTCAACCCAATTTTGGTGATAGGTACAACATTAAAACAAAGGAGGAAAACAAATGCTAGTGTTGTTTACAAATATAAATCAGGGAGGGGTGCAGCAATTAAACATCTAAATGAGAAATAATTTAGCAGTAAAGTACCATGAGTTACTGAGCTCTGTTAATTCAGATTAGTTCCCACGGAAGAGGTGGTTCTTGGCATCTCAGGAATTTTTTCTTCCATATCATTCTTTGGATTCTTGAGAAATATGACAATTTCCATGGAAAGAACTGTTCTCAATTGTGGATTTATGGCAATAACTTCTCCCCAACTTAAAGGAGAGCTACAAAGAGGAGGGAGGCTCTCTCTTCACAAGGAGCCACATGGAGAAGACAAGGGATGAGTACAGGTTGCACTGGTTGAAATTTCATCTCAATATGAGAATTTTTCTTTTTATAGTGAGAACAATCATTCACTGGAACAACCTCCTCAGAAATGTGATAGTCACCATTGCTAGAGATTTTCAAGATGTAATAGGACATGGTGCTAGATAACCTTTTCTAGGCCCACTTAACCTTGAAAGGGTGGGCCAGGTGATCGTTGGAGGCCCCTTCCAACCTGGGCTATTCTATGATGCTTTGCTTCTAGAACTCCGTTACTGTGGGGAGTGATCAGTCATCGCTGCTTCCTAAAACTATGGCAATGACTTCTGTTTTGAACGGGGTAGAAGGAACATGTGGTCTCTGAACACCCAGAATGGGATTAGATGTATGAAAATCCATTGCAATGCACTGTTTTTGGTGAGGGAAGTGATGGTGAAGAGGATAAATTTAGGAAGTCTTTATCTTATGGATGATGTATAAATCATCATCATGAAAAATGTGGCACACTGAAGTTAAGATGGTTGTTCAGGTCTGTCCACATTAGAATGTTGATGACATCATTAACACTGTTTTGGCCACTTCAGAGAATCTCCTTCCATGCTTGGTTTATACTGTTCTGGTGTCATCAACTGTAGCATGGAAATGGAACTCTGAAGTCCTGGACTGAGGTTCTGTCAGGTAAGTACAGAAGATTAAAAACAAATAATGACTGAAAAGACATGCCCAACCTTACTAGGCATACCCAGCTACTTAAGATATCAGTGTTTTTGTGTCATCAGTCACTTCAGTTTATGTTTAAAATAAGTATTTCAAAAGAATATGGGAGTCTTGATCGACTGGGTCTTCAGGGTTATTTTTGAGAATAAGCAGGATGTTTTCATATGATTTTTTGGTAATTTATAATATGTGGTTTCTAGTTTTGATTCTGCTGCCGATTTCTGTAGCTGTGGTTACTTGACCTCTCTTCCTGCAGTGTTATTTGGCTCTGTACAATAAGGTATTTTGATACGCGGATAGAAGGTAAATTGTGTGTAAGGGTTTGGTGTGGGGGGCTGTTTGGTTTTGGTTTTTTCTTCTTTGTTTTGTCTTTCTATGTGAGTCTGTTTTTTTGGGAGGTGTTTTTTTCTGTTTGTTTTATTTTTTGTTTTTACTATTACTGTTAATTCCATGCTTTGAAAAATTAGAGTGGTGTCTGTTGGGTATCGTTACACAGATGCAGGCTCAATATCACAAAATAAGAGATCAGTAAGTCCTGAGTTTTCAGAGAGTTGATAGGGGCTTTTTTCAAGTACTTGGGGGGGGGGGGACGGGACAACTGTAGAGGGAAGTACCGTACAGAAAATGTAGGTGAAAATAAAACCCTAATACACTGCAAACAAATTTTATTGGAATGTTTGCAGCTTTTATTGTGACTTATTGGCTTAAACCAAAATATTAAAATACTGGGAAAATTGTTCACCAGGTGTGATTTGCCTGGCTGTGTTTCAAAGCACTAGAGAGTTTTCAAGAAAGGAATCTTGTTTATGGTAAATTCCACTGTGGTACCAAGATTCCAGGTCTGCTGTGGTTATATGGATATTATACATACCTATCAAGAATCACTCTAACACTTCCTAAATATATACACTTCAAATGTTTTTTAAAAAATACTCAAGTACTGAAGTTAATTATCACTGGCATGGTTCTTATTCAAGCCAGACTTGCTGCTTTTGGAAATGACTCTAAATAATCTTAAGATGCAAAAGCAATTTGGGATTCGTTTCTCCTGCACTCACTGACGAGGGATGGAGTACAAAGACAATATGAATTGGCTCTGCACATTTTCCTTGATATCGTGACCCAGCAAGATGTTCATAGAAGTAGTTTGGGATTTTTGTGACTAGTTTGTTTCGGTCTGTCATATCAGAACACAAGTAAGGGCTTCCGTGGTAGATATCCCGTATTTTTTTTATTTATCTTTTATTTATTTATTTATTTAAGAAGCAAAGATGTTTCTTTCTTACAAACTTTCAAGAGAACATGATTCTCAAATTGATTTACACATCAATTGGATTCATACATGGTCAAAATTACTCAAGAAATCTGTTGAACCCTGTTATAAAACATATTACATTCATTATCTAGGTGTGTTAGGGGTTTGTGTTTGTTTCTTTTATTATTTTTTTTAAGATGTGAGATCTATCAGTGGTCTCTCTTCACAATGTTTGGAAACAACTGGTATTTTGTTCTGACGTAAATGACCTTCTAAATGCTTTTTGTCTGTTGAGAAAAACCTCATAAAATTGGTATGGATTTAAAGACTGTGTGATGGTAACTAAATAGAGAATGTTTCTGTTAAGTATATATGCTTTAATAATTTGCATTTTATTACTGAGTTTTCTTATTCTGGAATAAAGGATAAATTGAGGAAAAAAATGTGAAGTTACTGACAAATCTTTAACTTTCATGGGGAGATCTTTGCTGTTGGGGGAGACCTGAATGTTGTGAGACGGCCTTTTGAATTCAGACTAGATTGATTTTTAATCAGAATGCCTTGCTTTTAGTTTCCTAATGTTAAACCAGC
Source organism: Todiramphus chloris collaris (assembly GCA_025345505.1). Classification (NCBI taxonomy): domain Eukaryota; kingdom Metazoa; phylum Chordata; class Aves; order Coraciiformes; family Alcedinidae; genus Todiramphus; species Todiramphus chloris. Next base: position 31,162,409 of record JANVCC010000035.1, read on the forward strand.
TAGGTGCTTGGAAGATTCCTGGTTGGTTTTTTAAATTCTAATTAAAAGTACGTTGTAGATACATGTGTTCGCAAACCAGTTTGTGACTCAGTAAATACTGCATTAAAATCATATAATCTGTGTAAAGTGGAAGGCATTGCTTTAAAATATAGTTTGTGTGAAATATTATTTACATTTCATTGATCTTTATTTGTACAGTATTAAAACAAGTGTTCTGTGTTGTATCATTTCTGTACTATTTATGAGCATAGCTGTTACTGAATGTAACAAGTTCACGGGGTTTTTTTGCCCGCAGACTGTTCTCCCTTTTGAAGGTTTTTATTAAAAAAAAAAAAAAAAACACAACAAAAAACCCAACCAAACAAAACAACCCCCAAACCCAACAGCTAGACACTGCGAGATAAATGCTTTGTTTGTAAGCCTTTGGTCATGCAGCATGAAGGTCTAAATGCATTTGTTATGCCTATTTTCCATATCAAATGTCTTCTGTTGCTTTTGATCTTCTACTTTCAACTTGTGTTTGGAAGTTGACACTTTTTCTGACTGTCAAAAGTAAAAATCCTAAAAAAAGTATTTGAAAAAAAATATATTTTCCAAACTCAGTATTAAGTAGCTGTTGTAGTGCAAACTGTGTTCTCCTGTGACAAGCATGAGATTTCATTTTGGTTTTTCAGTCTATAAAGGGAGAGTTTCATTCTGGGAGACTAATTATTTGTAGACTGATTTGAGATGGTTCCATTCTGGTAGTCTTTGCATGGAGGGACAGAAGAAGTCTTCAGAATGATAGCTACACTTCTGATGACGCTCTGAGCATAGTTTTCACTCTTGCTGCTTCATCGTTAGCACATACATATTTGAAATCCAAAAAGTAGCTTTCTTTTTTATGCTAAGAGAAGAACAGAACAGTGTAAAAGAGACTGCAGCCCAGATATGATAAATTTTAGGTCTTTACTCTGTGTTTTTTACCTCCATAAATACTTTTGGCCTGTGGCTCTGAACTGGGATGGGGATGTTATTGCCAGCTCTTCTGCATTTGCTGGTGTGTGCTGGTGACAGAGGATGCTTTTTGCTGACAGCACTTGCAATGCACCTGCTGCTTTCTGCGATCCAGTTGGATGTGGGGTGTTTGTTCTCCCTGTCATCCCACGTTAACCCAGTAGAGGGACCTGATGTCTAGATTTATATTCTAGTAATAGATACTTGGTTTTTCACATGCATATTTTAGGGAGAAGAGAATGTGTTTTGTTGTGTTTGTTTTGAAGTGAAAATCCCATTCATAACCTAAAGATGCAAGGAGAAATGAGCATTTAGTTCTCTGTACGACACTAGCCCTGTATTTAAATATTAGCCTGGCTAGTATGCCTATGTACTAAAGGATGACAATGCAGGTTCTAGTATTTTAGCATCCCTAAGAAATAACTGAGGCATTCAAACACAGTTCTAAAGTGTGTTAAAATAAGTGGAGTATAGTTCAGTTACAGTAGGGTGATGCTGCTTGAATGCTGCACACGAGTGTCATTGAGTTTCAAAGTTCACCAGCAACTAGTAGAAGTAAATTTCTTTAATGCAAAACTTTTCCAGTTTAGTTTGTATTTGTGTTACTTCTGCTTATTAAACTGTGCAACTTTCCTGTAGCGCTATTTTTTTTTTAAGTTTCCTGAACTTAGCTTTTTAATCATAACCCAAACTAAGTATGTAGAATTCAAGCTGTAGAATTTTGTGTATGAAGAAAATAACAGTCAGGAAAGGAAACCAAGACTTCTGCCTGTACTTTTTTAATATGATTAATTTGAAGTCTTTCTAGTATTCAAATGTGTACATGTTTGTGGGGTTGGGAATAAACCCCCTCTCTTTCTCATACATAAACACGTAAACTGAAGAAAGAGCAGATTTATGAGATTTAGGAAATGACACTATCCTCACATTAAGATGCCCATAAAGCTTGTTTCTTAACAGACAACAAAGTTAAAATGTTCACAGGGTAAAAAACTTAGCTGTGCTTCACCCCCTCCCCTCCCCTTTCAGGAGCTACTAGCTGAGGACTGTGTTACTCACACTGTCACTTTTAAACTTCGGAAAATAGATCTGCTGTACACATCATTAACTGGGTGAGAAGAATTGGGGTGATGTGGATTCTTCTTCAGTTAAGCAGCAGAAGATGACTGAAATGGCTTTATTGTAAAGGCACGTGCCTCAGAAAACTCCCAGATACTCTCTCTGAACTGCTGCATGTGCAGCAGGGCAGGGCCACTTGTTTTTGTTTCAGAGTGGAGCTGTGATTCCCCCAGCGCAATGAACTTTGTGCTGGGAAAGCACCTGTAGATTGGCTAGCGAGGAACAGCCGCACCTCTGCTTTCTATGCAGGTGCTGAAGTCATTTCAGCTGTGTTCTTTGCAACTGTTGGTACAAGAGCTTCCAGACAAAACTCGTGGAGCAGTTCTGACCAATACAACTCAAGTTCTCACTGATGCTGTGTCTCTGTGGAACTTTTTTCTTTTTCTTCCTTGTTTTTTTTTTTTTTTTCCTATTTTTTAGTTTTCAGTTTGCATTTGACTTGCTTATTAAGAATCATAGAATCATAGAATGTCAAGGGCTGGAAGGGACCTCGAGAGATCATCTAGTCCAACCCCCCTGCCAGAGCAGGATCACCTAGACCAGGTCACACAGGAACACATCCAGGCAGGTCTTGAATATCTCCAGAGAGGGAGACTCCACAACCCCCCTGGGCAGACTATTCCAGTGTTCTGTCACCCTCACTGTGAAAAAAATTTTCCTTATGTTTACATGAAACTTCCTGTGCCTCAGCTTCAACCCATTACCACTTGTCCTATCATTGAGCATCACTGAGAAGAGCCTGGCTCCATCTTCCTGGCACTCACCCTTCATATATTTATAAACATTGGTTAAATCACCCCTTAGTCTTCTTTTCTCTAAGCTAAAAAGCCCCAGCTCCCTCAGTCTATCCTCATAAGAGAGATGTTCCACTCCCTTAATCATCTTTGCAGCCCTGCACTGGACCCTCTCCAGCAGTTCCATGTCCTTCTTAAACTGGGGGACCCAGAACTGGACACAGTGTTTCAGATGTGGCCTCACTAGGGCAGAGTAAAGGGGCAGGAGAACCATTCTCGACCTACTAGCTACACCCCTTCTAATACACCCCAGGATGGCATTGGCCCTCTTGGCCACAAGAGCACAAGAGAACTGCTTTGTTCTGTATTTCTGTCTTGGTGACTGTTAGATGTTGGGTAGATTTGGGCAATCACTTGTATTCTTATTCTGTTTTAGGGATAGGAGTTGTGGTGGCAGGAATTGGAGCTTAGTAGGAAACTACAGATTTCAACATAGTCAGCTTCAGCTGATATGTTATTGCAAAAGAACATTCTTTTTTCCTCAAGGACCGTGGTTATCTGAGAAATTTTTCTTTTGAACTGTCTTTCTGCCTTTGTACCAGTGTGAGTGATCACATTGAAATGCTGACTCCTTTGCAAACTTGTCTGTTGCAATATGTGAAATATCCATCTCAGGATATCAAACATACGTAGGGTCTGTGGTGACTATCTCATGTACTGTCCTACTGAAGTAGGCACATCTGCGTAATCCAGTTCAAATGTTACCATTAACTTTGGCTCTGACTAAGCAGTCTTTTAAAACCAGTACTATATTATCATTTGTGACTTGAAAAATAGCATCTAATACTTAGTTATGTTGCATCTCTCACAACCATGCAAAAAGAATAACAATAACTTTTTCATTGTTATGACTACTGATGTATTCTCACAAAGGCTTACATAATGCAAAGCAGAGATACAAGCTCAAGTGCCAAGCTGGTTAGTCCTAACAGTCAGGATTTATTTGCAGCCGTCTTTGTGCTGAACTTACTGCATTTAGATTCTGGGTCTAGCTGAGATACCTCCCCAGTGTTTGCACAGTAGAACCATCGCGTGGCAGTACACTCGCCGCATGTCTCCAAGGATAGGTGCACACGTGCCTGTGCCAGTAGTCTGTGATGCTCGCCACAGAGGTAAGCCCGAGAAGGCTGCCCTAAATGCTGTGAAATAACTGCTCCAGTCATAACACGCCCCTTTCAGGTATCTGGACTTTGCAGTGGCAGTTCTGATGAGTTTTTGGCTTGCTTTTCTGCTATGTAGGTAAGCAGTGCAAGTAAAATTACATCTTTGTGGCTGTAGATACAGCCTTGCTAAATTTTCTTCTTTCCAGCTTTTACTTTAATGGGAAAACTCTAAAGGCAGCCTGCTCAACAAATGTAGGATTTCAACAGATGCAGCATTTGCATGTTCTCTCACTCTTGGGAACGGGTGTGATCAAATTTCATCTGCTTGGTTTCAGCCTAGAGAAACTTCTAATTAGTGAACATATAGACTGCCCTTTCAGGCTGATAAGATTATAAGCAAGAGTTTATAATTGACAGAAACTCAGATTGCAGGATGTTATACTCAGATTGATTAGTTTTGATAGGTAGAGTTCTTCCCTGCCTGCAGATAGTGGAATTGTCAGTCCTGGATGCCTTGAAGTCACAGCAGTGCATGTTGTGGCCTGATACATTATCAGCTGTTCTGTTACAGTCCAACTGCATAGGATTGTAATATTCCAGTTACAGCAACTGGGAAAGAGGTGACCATAGCAGCTAGATGGTTCTTTGGCTTTTCACAGAAAGTCCAACATGATTTAATGTTGGATAACATGATAGAAATACCTGGATTTGGAGTAATTATCTAACATTAAACAACATTTTCCACTCTTCTCCGTTCTATGGTGGCATGGCTTTTGACATGGAGAAAACTCGTGCCGCTCTTTGGAAGTGTACTTCTCTGCTGTTTGTCTCTTGAACCTCTGGTTGCGAGTCTTTTGGAGACTATAAGCTGAGTTTGTGCCACTGTCCTTGTGTTTTCTTCTGAACTTGCATATGTGTTATCTCATTGTCTTTGTCTCAGTCTGAGGCAGCCTGTGAGGAATGTCTGAGCCATTCTTGGCCCATTATAGTCCCTTCTCATTAATTATAATGAAATGCAATATCTCCTTACAATTATGTAGAAAGCCCTTATGTAAAGATTTATATCCATGTGTCAATAAGCAACTTATGGGAGTCTTTCCTGAATTCTCAAGTAGAAGATCACTTGAAGTATTTATGCAGTCTGCTTTCTGAATAATTTTAAAGGTGATACACATGTGTGATCTGTTTCAGTTTTCCTTAAATTCTTAGGAAGTCAGTTTCCCTGAAATTACTTTAAGAGAAAAAAAATCTGAATTTTTTTTTTTTTTTTTTTTTAACATTTTTCTGCTGATTTGAGTTCCCCGTTTAGGGAGTTTTATCAGGTTATTAAATCTGATTACTTTCCTTTGTGTTCTGCTGATAAGGCAAAATTTAAACCTGTTTACTTACCTGAATAGAAACTGGGATCTTGAGTCATCTAGTGTTTCTGCATCAGTGAACTTAACTCCAAGTTTTATGAAATGTGGCTAGGTCCTTCAAGAGTCTTGAAGTATGTTTTAATACTGACTTTCTGTTTATGCAGACTATGAGCTTCAAAACAATTTTCTCTTTTATCACAGGGTGTCATATTTGTTCTCTTACTGATGGTAGATATTCTAACAAATGAAAGTAAGAAGAATCACTACCAAACTTGCTTTTCCCTTGCTTCTCCAGTTTTGTGGTAGTGTGGGGGGAAGCGGTGGAATTGCTGTTCTTGTGTGGGTGAGCAGGAGAAACAACTCTTTCTAAAATTCATATATTAATTCAGGATTGAACGGAACACTGGATTTCTTGAGACAACATGAGCATAAAGGACCCAGATACTTCACCAACATTTCTTTAGCCGCATTTATGCTTTAAGTTCCCCATGAAACTTTGCACTTTAGGCGTCTTTACAATTAAAAATCTCTAATCTGGAGTTACCTAGTTACATAGTAGATACGTACAGTATGACTCTGAATAGGTGTTTAAATAGCTGTTTAGATGTTGAAACTTTAATTTTTCCAATATCCACATGTCTGTGGCTTCCTGTTGATACTTGCTTAATATTAGGTGGTCATACCTTTAAAATTTTAAGTAGTGGTAGTTAATGTTTTAAATATTAGGATCTTGTAAGCCAAATTTCAGTTTTTCTTCTGTGCGTATGCATGCATGCTTTTTAAATCTCTGCGTTTGAGGTAGCATCACTTTATGAAATATTCAGTGACCACTGAACAGAATTGTAAAAATTCAAAGTTATGATAGAGTTCTTGCATTAAAACGAGCAGTACCATGCAATCTCTACTTCTGTTGCAAAACAAAGGTAAATGAAGGCACCTAACAGCTGAAGAGAACAGCCGTCCTTAGTGATGCTTTCCATGTGCAGTAACTAGTTTACTTGCCCTCACGCATACAAAATGTTTTGTTGAACTGCTTGCTTTCCTGTTTGCCATAGGCTTCATATTTTCCAGTCTAAGGAGTAAACCTACTGATGGGCTTCTGACCACTGGAGACAAAAGGGGGAGAGGGAGCAAGAGATTAATTTAAACCATTTGAAACTACTAGATTTTCTCTTTTTTCTTTTTTTTTTTTCTCTCCCTTTTTTCTTTTTTTTTTTTCAATCCATTTAGTCATCATAAAAGCAGAATTCCACTCAGTTTCTGTGTTGCAGCTGACATTGCCTTGTTTCTTAGCCATTCTACTGCAGTGCTTTTAAATTTTATTTTTAATTTATTTAGGATGGTTTTGATTATAACACAAGAAATACATGTAAAGATTTTTTTTTCTTCACTATTCTCTAGTGTTTTATGGATGTGCTGTTTGATTATATGCAGAAAATGCAAGGTCCTCAATAAATTTAGGCTATACCAAGTACATATATAGTGCTGATAAACATTGCAGTTTACATTAAGGATTTTAAACTTCAGAATTTTACGTGTCAGAGCTGTAATCCATGGTGTTTGCTAATCTTGTAAAATCTGAGGTGAAAAAAATTAACATGTTTGTCCATGAAAAACACTCAAAGACTGAATTTTTCCACAGGCCTTTTTCCTATAAAACCTAAAATGGCAGCATGAAGCGCTGTCAGCCGGGTGTGACTGAAAACTGTATCTTCAGAAACAAACTTTCTGTGTATTTTACAAAGAAATAGAACGGAGGAGAGGATTCTCCTGGTGCTCTGTCCCCAGCCGCTCTGCAAGATGACCCCTCTTGTTCCCAGAGTGTGTGAACAACATGCTTCTCTAGAAGCAGGGATGAGGCCGTGGTACATGCGACTCTGTGATGGGGCCTGAGACACCATTGGAAAAAATCTGGGTATTTGGTGCAGGGTTGAAATGTTTAAAAATTGAAAAGTGTCGAAGTTTGTAGACAAGTGACAGCTATTGTATAATTTATATGTGTAGAGAACTGAATAAAGTGCTTTACAAATTTCTGTAGGCATGAATTTTCTTGCTGGCATATGTGACTGGTGGAGCTACTTTTGCAGTGGTCGGCTTTCATGTACCAGTACAAAGCAGAGCTTTGTTGCCATACATAAACCAAAATACTTTAATATGTAGCATTTTGGTAACATCTTCCTAGTGTAGCTGTTGCTTTAATCAACTTTCCACCTAAAAGCAGAACAAATTAAGTTAATCGAGTGCTCATTTGCTGGTGTGCCTGGATTTTCATTTTGAGTAATGTATTGCAAGTGGGTATGTGGGTTTTCGTTTGTAATTGTGCCCATGTGGATAAGCAGGACAGGCTTTGGAAGCTGGTGGGGGGTAGATGGGTCCTATCAGTTTGTAGACTTTCACATGAATGCTGGGAAGAGTTAAGAGTGCCCTCCAGCTTTCTTGTGTTTAGAGAAAAATATAAACTACAATTTTCGAAAAGACATTTATTTTTTTAAAACTGAGTGTAAATGTGCACAGTCTCTTGAACCTATTTTCTGTGAATTTTCTTTTTTTTTTTTTTTTTTTCTTCTTCTTTTCTATTATTTCTTTCTGTTAGTCCTTTTAATAACAGGACAGTATCCTGTTCAGATTTCTTACTTTAAATGAATCTTGCACAATTATAAATAAAACCAGGGTGCCTGCTAACTTTCTGTTCTGTTAGAATTAAATCCATTCCTCTGCTTCTGGTGGTTAAATAAGACTTTATGAAATAAATATAATCAATTGCTCTGCTCTTTCCTGAAGGATTCAGTCACATCAAATCACAAACAGCACCCATTTCAGTGGCTCTTTAAGGTGATTGTTCCTTATCCACCTGTCTTCCCCCCCCCGCCCATCATATTTTTTGATTGCACAGTGACAACTAGCTTCACTGACAGCTTGTTTTTACTTTGTTTTGAAGCCATGAGGAATTGAGAGTTGTTTTAAATGAGGATAGGCCTTAGCCTGGATTTTATAAACAGCAGTAACAGATACGTTGAAAAGGCTGAAACAGGTATGTTGTAAAGCATCAGTGTTTGCAGAGCTCTCTGAAGATGATGATTTACACCAATGTACATTAAAAGACAATAAAGATTATTTCCCTGGTGGACAAAATATTTGATGAGGTGAACATGGGAAATAATGTGTGTGTGTGTGCGTGTGTGTGTGTATGTATATATATTTGAACAGGCAGCAAAGAATAAGCAAATGTAATAAAAAATTTTGTAACTTCAGAAAAGCGATATAAAATGGGCACTGTATATCTTCAGATGAGTACATATCATACAACAGCATTCTTCTTTGATTTTATTGTTCGTAACTAAATGTTCTTACATGTATGGGAACACAAACACCCACCCCCCCCTCAGTGTCGAATTTTCTTCTGAAATGAGTTGAGCTTCATTTTAAGATGGGCACTGCTATCTCTAGTGATAATGATGTTCGTTGTGAGGCTGAGTTGATGGCTTTGGGATCTAACATTGCGTTTTATTCTTTTGGCTTGTTCAGCTTTCTCTTAAGTTAGATCTAAAGTCTGAACTACTTTCTTTTTATCCTTATTATTTCAGAGATTATTGAAACTCACGTATTTTGTGTAAATTACAGTCATGTATTCAACCATAAGTTGACACTATAATGATCTTGATGGATATGTTTTGTGATTGGAAAATACTGCAGTGAAGTGCGAGTAGCCTCCACATCCTGTGAAAAATATATGTGCTTTTCTGCATAGTCAGTGCAAATTTCTTGCAAACTAGTCTTTAATTTGGCAAAAGTAGTTTTTAGAAGATAGGATGAGGTTGTTTTTATTTTGAACAGTATGTTATTTGTAGTCCTGTTCTGCTATAGTACTGAGTTATACCTGTATTCTAAATAATGTGATTTCTTCTTCTTGATTTTAGGAGAATGACATCTTCCTGGGCTGGGAAAAGGGAGCTTACAAGAAATGGGGAAAGAGTAAGAAAAAGTGCTCTGATTTAACACTAGAGGAAATGAAAAAACAGGCTGCTGTCCAGTGTCTTCGCTCTGCTTCTGATGAAGTAAGTTTGGATTACTTAAAATATTCTTTATGACCTTCTTTGCATTAGATATATTTAGCTTGTGATGCCTATCTTTTAATTTGTGGCTTCTTAAAATGCAAGTTCACCAAGAGTTCTCTGAAAATTCTTTTCTCATCTTTAGGAAATTATGAAATCTGTCTATGACAGTATAATTTCACAAAAGGTTCTGTACTAAGTAGTGTCATGCTTTCCTTTCTGTAAGCCCTCACCTATTCTTGTCGCGGACAGTTGCAGTGCACCAGTTTGTGTTGAAATTACCACAAGAGTTTTGCAAAGTTTAACAAAGGGAGAGACCATCAAAGGAAATGTTTAAAAAGGAAAAAATAATCTGTAGCACAGGTCAACGAAAACTCTCCAGGCAGGTTTTTCAGACAGTAGAAATGAGAAAGTCTCTATCTCTTAGCATACAGAACTACAAATACCCTGATCTGTCACTACTTTAAGAAGCAGTGACAGCAGTGCCTATTCAGCCTGGTTGCGTTACTGCTCCGTACAGCTTCCTTGTCACACTTTGTGCTTGTGCAAGCATTTGTGTGGTTGTATGGAGTGCTGGATTGGGAAAGTGAATCAGTTTCCTGAAATGAACTTGGTGGGGGTGGAGGAAATGTTAACCCAGAGAGGTTTCCTGGTCAGATTTGTAGCACAGGCGCTGGTGCCAGCAAGAGTGAGGAAGGTATGTGGCCGAGAATAATGAAGGAAGTGGGGTTGATTTGTGTGGTTATTCCCACCACCACCACCTTCAGCAGCATTGCCATCATATACTGCCTTAGTGTTAGTGTAGCTACTCGAGTATTTTTTCAGTTACTAAAGTGCTAATTGACTAATCAGGCAATTTCTGAACTCCCGTTTTCCCAAAGTGATGCAAAATATAATTTTGTTGGTAATTTGCTCTCATAATTACAGAATATTGAGTTCAGCACTCTGACTACTGTAAAAGTTAATTTAGATAGGAAGCAAATATGAAAAAATAATTGCAAGTAGTAACGTCTTTCTTGAGCATATGGCTATCTTTGTATACTAATGTTATGAACAACAAAAAGTAGTAGTCTCACATGCAGACCCCAGGAATACTGATGACTGATTTTTAGCTTTAGACATTTTTCTTTCAATGCATCTTCACACAGCTGAAAATCAAGGATTGCTTACAGCTAAATTTATATTAAATAGAGAAATCTAGTTGAAAAGAAAAAGGGTGGAGGTAGATTTATTAATAATCCATGGTCTGCCTCCACTTGAAAGTTTGTATCTAAAATAGAAGGGAAGAAAGCCTTCACAGAGAGTTTTGAAATAATAAAAATGTGTGATCTCAAATGTTGAGCAAGTAACTTCCTCCTTTGCATCCTGCTGCCTTCTCAGATTTTTATTCAGCATTAACCTAGAATCTACAACCTGTAGACCTGTGCTATTTCAGGGCTGTTTTGACTTCTGTTAAACGCTCAGACAATTAAGTTTGCACACTTGTCTTTAACAAAGTAGTGGGTTTTCTTAATGCATTTTCAAATGTGGAACCCCTAAAGCTTGTTTTTTTTAAACAAACAAACTTTTATGTGTGCGCTTTTTTGTTTGTTTGGTTGGTTTTTGTTTGGTTTTTTTACCGTGGTGTCTTGGGGAAGTGTAATCCTGCTTTGATGCTAGTGGTATTTTAAAATAACTTGCATCTTTCCTTTCTGCTTCTCAACCACATGACTGCTGTTGGCTGGTTTCTGTACTTACATTTGTATGCTAATCTGGTGGGAATGCTCCATAGGTTTTGGCCTGTGAAAACATAATGTTAAAAGACAGTTTCCGCTGAGGAGTTCAGGATTTCACCTCTACAAAAAGATAAAAATGCTCTGTTAACTGTAGCCAAAATTGTTTATTAGTGGCCTGTGAGTGAGGAGTGTTTACAAAAACTGTTGAGATGCAAATAAAGAACTTTTTTCAATGCCACTTGAGTAAAAAAAAAAAAAAACCCCAAAACGCAAACATTTTCTGAATCATCTGAAAATGTTTACCTGTATAATTTTTCTTTTTTTTCATTTGTCAAATAGGTAGGTGTGTTCAATAGGATCTTCATAAATATGTCAACTCGCAGCTATGTTCTCACAATTTTTTCTTCTTGCAAGTGGTCTGGCAATAGTCCGTGTGGGGAGTTCTGGAGCTTGCTTATAGTTTTGCTGTCCTTCTGTGATCCTTTTCTTAAAGGAGGTAGATATGGATATACCAATCTCCTCATATGGGTATGGAACACTTGCTCTTCGATCCTAACCTCTTCTCTCAACCTTAGCACTGGAACAAAGCAAGCAAGGTTGAGGTAGCTCCAGTATTAGGAGTAATTGAAAGAAGTCTTAGTGTATCTAAAGTTGAGAATATTTAAATTAAATAGTATTTAAGTGAACTGGTTAGAATCTTTATCCTCTCTATGTTCATAGAGAGAGCTTACACACACAGACAGAAAAACCTAACAGGGAGGCATTTAAATGAAGACTTCAGGAACCTGTGCCTGATGTATCTAAGGGGAAAATATGAGCAGAGGTTGAGAAAGTATTGAGGCTTAAAATAACATTTCTAAGTCTCATAGGAAATGACAGAGATCCAAGTACTGTAATTATGACATATATATATATTTAAATACTTAAGCCAGTAATGTGTTGAAAAATTGCAGACAACCTGCCTCCTTCTCGTGCCAGTAATCGAAGGGCCTAAAATTGGGCTATCACTTGAAAAAGATGCTTGATGGGGAAAGGAAGTCATGAAACAGATGACGTGAAATTCAACTTGGAAGCAATAAGCACTATTGTCATTCTTTCATGTAATGCTTGAAATAAGTATTTTGAAATGTTGTTGCTTGTGGATTTTCATTCCCATAGTATTAATTCTTAGGGAGTACTTGATTTGGTAGCTTATTTTTGTTTGAATTCACTTTTTTGTCTCTTATAAAAAAAGAGTAATGCTGTAAAACACTAGCCTGAGACAGAAATTCGAGGCACTATTTACAGTTTGATGGTGCAAAAAACAAGCATTTGAGTTCAAAAAACCTACAGTTTGGTGTTTAGAAATAAACTACTTCCTAAGTTTCGGAGTATGACAAGTCAGAGAAGCTGCAGGCTCTTGACTGCTCTGCATCATGGTGTCTTGCAGTGGCAAAGCATCTTGTGGAGTGTTTTGTGAGGAGGCCTGATTTTGACAGATGCTATCTGGTGTATGTAAGAATGACAATTGTTTATGTATCTTGTGAGGACAGTATTTTTCATGTGACAAGCATTTTTTTTCTCAAATTGTCTGTATTCATATGAATCTTTGGCTGCAGATTCTCCTCATGCAGTCAGAAGTAGAGGAAATGTAAATACGTTGCAACTTGCCAGAAAACAAAGAGGGTATGTTGGTGAGAAGACCTTTTAAGACAAGTACTTTAGTGTAGCGATCAATTGGTATTCTTTCTGCAGTTCTAAAGTTTATTTCTTTGAAACCACTTGAACGGAGTATAAATATCAGTTCAAAGACATGCTGAAGAACTATTCAAATTGTTCAAAGCTTGTTAATATTGACCTTAGAGATTTTATCTTAATTCTTATCCCACCAAATTGTAGCAGATTGTATGTAAAAAGCCCTTAGAGGAAAATAAAATCTGAGGCAGTAACTTCAGGATAAAATTTCCAAAGTAAAAACAGCTGTTCCTGTCAGCATTAAGTGGCTTTTGTACTTTTTTTGTTAGTTTTTTGTTGTTAAATTCATGTCTCATACATGTAAAACTGAGAACGTCAGTTTGTTCATTTCTTTGTGTATGTAAGATTTTTTTTGGGTTTTTTTTTTTTAAGCCTTCTAAGTCTGGAAGTCTGTATATTATTTTGGATTCGAAAAATGAAACTTGTTAGTAAAGAGCTAGAAACAGTATCTTTGAGATTGAGAGGTTTAGTAAAAAAGTAAGAGTTCATAAATTCATCCGTGTTGCATTTTTGCAAGGTGGGTACTGTCTGAACAAGATTGAAATTAGATGTTACTTGTTGAGACTGATACACGTAAGACTTTTCAGTAGGTGCATTTCCTAGTAACACCCAAGTTAATTACCTTTTAGCTGACTAGTTTTCTGCTAAAAATTGCATTGCCCCATAGAGGAAGCAGGTTTCCAGCTGTGTTGCTGCAGTTTCTGTGTGATACAGTTCGTTGCAGTGCCACGTGTGAAATTCCCCCCAAGATGGTGCTAGCGTTTCAGTTAAAGTCGTTGCTGTATCTGTGCTGCTGAACTGTATGAGGACATTTTAAGGATGAGACTACTCCACATGTATGTTGCTTTCTGCACTAATGAAAGCACATCTCCCAGGCTTTTTCCTTCTCTGCCTATAGGTGACCGCTTCACCTAAGCAGTTCCACAGCGTATACTGAGACATTGTCAGTGTCCGATGCTGCTGATGTCTCAAGGCATGTCCTAATGGGGTTTTCAGGCAGTGTGGTCCATTTCTGAGCTAACGGGGCTCTTAGCATCTGCTGACTGCCACATGAACCAGTGTACAGTGTGTTAAAGAAAGAATTCGTCTTGGTTGATGGGTTCCATAATGAATTTTGAAAAAGCACTGTTCTAATATATTTGACAAAAGCGAACAGTGCCTTCCATCCCACTGTTCTAAGAAGTTACTGCTTGGGGGTAACACTGAAATAGGGTTAGTGAAACTTTGTAACAGTAATTTATTTGACAGGTCCTCACATGAGTCTGCTGTTACTGCGGGCATTGGTTTTGCTTACTTTGAATTATGAGGTGGGGAATATGACCCTTCTAATATCTCTGTTATCATATGGGAACACTTAGAGAAACAAGTGTGGCTCTAGTAAACAGTGTTGTTAAAAATTGGAAATGGTCACCTTATTCTCAAACGTACCTTGCTTTCAGCACAAATTTGTGATGTGTCTAAAATAACATTCTCTTGAAAATTCAGTGTTTGCCATGTTTCTTACTCTAAGTGGAGAACTGTTAAATCTTCCATGCAGTTACTACAGTTCTGCATGTAACACTTTTTTAAAGAAATAAACTCCTAATCAAGCAAAATTAATGAATTGTTTGTGATTCCATGTCTGAGCATGTTTATATGGATGAATTATTCTGGCCAGCTCTTGCATTCTCCAGAGACTATGGCATCTGTGTGCCAGTCACACCAAGCACTGCCATGTCATCTGTCTTGTACTTGGCAATAGTGATGTGCAAGAACTGAGGTAAAAGGACTTGTGGAGCCTCTAGCACAGGGTCTGTGTTTCATTTCTTCTTACATAGGATGCCAGATTAACTAGATAATTTAAAATTAATTTTAATCACTGATTTATTTCTGGTAATAAACTCTGACCACTATGCTGGGGTACCAGGGAATCAGCTAGTAAACATTAGATGGTTTGTGAAGTCATTTAACTTAGGGATCTTCATATAAGGTATCATGGCAAAAGTTACTTCACCTTGTGTGTACACCCAGTAACAACGGGAGCAAAATGGGGCAAGGCAATTCTCTCACCAGCATCTTTTCTGATAAGTCTGGGTCAGAAATAAAGTTTGCATATTAGCATCTTGGAGGGGGAAGACAGCATGATCTTTCACATACAGAAGCGTGGCCATGGAAGTGCCAGAGAAGTTGGTTGCAGAGCTCTCCTGAATAATGCCTTGTGTTTCATCTCAGAACAACGTTATTATTTATAATTTTCCTTAATGTAGAACAATCATTTTCACCAAAAAGTTGAATTTGGAACCTTTATGAAATCTCATCAGATGCACAAACTTCAGTCAATATGGCAGAGTACTTACTGAGGTAATTTCAAGTGTCATTTCTGCATTTTACTTGATG
Source organism: Todiramphus chloris collaris (assembly GCA_025345505.1). Classification (NCBI taxonomy): domain Eukaryota; kingdom Metazoa; phylum Chordata; class Aves; order Coraciiformes; family Alcedinidae; genus Todiramphus; species Todiramphus chloris. Next base: position 31,177,656 of record JANVCC010000035.1, read on the forward strand.
CAGCAAGTAACTTGTACATAACTGAAAAAGTTTCTCCTGTTTCATCAATAGTATAGATAACATTTCAGTATCTGCAAGCTGAAGTACTGTGATTACGTGAAATCTCACAGCAGCACTGCTTGCAAGAATAGGAAGTCTTCTCTGACTTTGAAGTCAGCCTGTTTGTTTATACACAATGAATATTAATCAGGAAGAATAGTTTCTGCAGAGGAATTTTCCTTTCTTGGGGGGGATAATTTTTTTTCATGATGGAGACCACTATGGGAGGGAGCTACAAGAATTAAGTTTAAAGTAACAGCTCAGCTGCTCTAGTAACCTAAATTTAGGGGTAGCGTGTTCAGTTGAAGTTAATTTGAACTAGTAGTCGATCTCTTTCATCTAGAATTAGTAAATGCCATGTTATTATCTCTCTATCTTAGAATGTGTGGTGTGAAGTGGTGAATACAGCTCTGAAACCTGAGCCTGATTCAAGATATGTGATTTACCTTTCCTAATACTGTTTTAATGTAGAAGACAAGGTTAAGACACTTGGAGTAAAGTATTTTTATCTCCTTGTTGGAGAGCTGTTGTTCTGTTGTTGAGACTGGTTGGATTCTTGTGATATCAAGTCATTTGCTTGGAAATTGATATTCTAAGGTCTCATATCTATTGAAGATTACCTGGATCAAGTATTCACAAACCCCAAAAGAGAGGTTAATAAATAGGATTTGTTTTTCTGACTTGTCCAGTGTCTATGTTGTAAATCATTATGTATTCAAGTAGAAAAGATAAAGATGTAATTGTGCTTTCACTGCTGAAGGATCAGAAAGGTAGCCTACAAATATATATTCTCAAATATTTCCTAGTGTCATCCACCTTATCACGCTGGAGTAAAATCCCATAATGCAAACTGGAACCTTGTTTTATTCATTTGCACTCTACCTGGATTGAACACCCCAGGAAAGCCACTGTTTTGGTGTATTTATTTATTTATTCATTTATTTACATATTGGTCATCTTGGGGTTAGGAATTTTTTTTTTTTTAGTCTTTCTATGTCTTGAACACCTCTTTTGAGAGTACTTGTTATCAGATGAATTATGCTGCATCAGAATGTTAGCAAATGAGAACCTAGAGTTTTATCCAGCTTTCATCATCCTATAAAGTATAGAAATAGATGTATGGTTGCAGTGAATCACATTTTGTCTTATTCCATTCACGTGGCTTAACAGCTGATTCACATAGGAACAGCTACCTAATCCTGCTCTTGGTGACAGGCTGCGTGCCGAGAAAACAGACCTGTACACTATAGTCAGAGTGCCATCTTTGTCTGGGGAGTCCCACGACCTGTTAAAAGACTGGCTAGCACAAGTTTGTTTTCCTTTCTTTTTGTCCAGAAATTTTGGCTATTGCATATGTACAGATCTGCAGAACAAAGTGTATGCTTGCATGGCCTTTTTTTGGATGGAAGTGCAAGAGCCATAACTAGACATCGTTACTGGGTGATGCGAAGGGGTGAAAGCTCATCAAAACACCCGAAAAATTTGCTGACCAGTGCTATCCTCAACTCCATAGGATAACTGGGAAATAATAGTGGTGAATGAACATTTGTGATCGGATTCACAAGAAACTCATTGGAGAAAGTCTCCTGGATGGTGACTGCACAGGACTTATTTGCAACATTCAGAAGTAACCTACTAACTTGATGAATGTCAACAGGAGTTGAAGTGATTCCTCAAGAATCTCAGAGGAGCTAATGTCTCACAGCTTTTTAGTAAAACCTCTTGGAACATAGAAGCCAGTGCCAACTGTTAACACAGGCAACAGTTGTTAATGGATTTGAGTTTTTGTGTACGTAACATTGTTTTGTTTCCATGATCGACAACTGAAACAATGAAATTTATAAAAAATTTCAGCAGTAACTAAATGTCTAGATTTAATGCCTTGTGGGAACATTTTCTGTAGCTATACAGGCACGTGAATGTACATACAAAAGCAGTTGGGTTGCTTTAAGCTAATGAGTTACTACTTGTCATCTTTGACTGCTCTACTTTCAAAGTAGAGCACGTTAAAAAGATCTTTTATTCAAGATTTGACACTGCCATTTGTCCAAGTGTGAGGTCCTACACATGTTGGGGCAATCTAAAGCACAAATACAGGCTGCACAGTGAGTGGATTGAGAGCAGCCCTGTGGAGGAGGACTTGGGGGTGTTGGTTGATGAGAAGCACAAAATGAGCTGGCAACATATGTTGCAGCCCAGAAAGCCAACCTTATCCTGGGCTGCATCAAAAGAAGCATGGCTAGCAGGTTGGGTGAGGTGATTCTCCCCTTCTACTCCACTCTTGTGAGGCCTCACCTGGTATACTGCATTCAGTTCTGGGGCTGCCAATGTAAGAAAAGGACCTGGATCTGTTGGAGATGATCGGAGGCTGGAGCACCTCTCCTCCAAGAACAGGCTCAGAGTGTTGGGGTTGTTCAGCCTGGAGAAGAGAAGGCTCTGGGGAGACCTTATAGCAGCCCTCCAGTACCTGAAGGGGGCCTGCAAGAAAGCTGGGGAGGGGCTGTTTACAAGAACATGTAGTGACAGGATGAGGGGTAACAGCTTAAACTGAACAAGGGTAGATTTAGATTAGATACGAGAAAGAAACTCTTTGCTAGGAGGGTAGTGAAGCATAGGACCATGCTGCCCAGGGAAGTTGTAGATGCCTCATCACTGGAAGTGTTCAAGGCCAGGGTGGTTGCAGCTTAGATCAACCTGATCTCATGGAAGGTGTCCCTGCAAGGGGGTTGGAACATGATCTTCCTTCCAACCCAAACCATTCTGTGATTCCACACACACACACACACACACATATATATATATGTATATATGCATATGATTGTAAACACAAACAAACAAAAAAGTAACCCCAAAACCAACCCAAGAAATACCAGCACCAAGCTAATAAAAAAAATTGCACAAATAATTTTTCAAATACATATAAGAAATCAGTGTGAGCTTTGCTGTCTTTTTGTAATTATTCTCATTCCTCATTATGCAGAACTACGTTAATTTGGCCCTGAATACAGTCTTGTTGATCAGTGAGGAAGACACTGGCCAGTAGAGTCCTGTAACTCCAGCACTCAGACTGGCTATGTTCATGCTGGATGAGTTCAGAAGCTTAATTTATCCGTAAGCACGGTCACACCAATGCCAGTAACATAACACCTATGCTTTACGTAATCCTTCCCTTGCTTCAGCCAGCTGATGAAAAGCCAAAAAGAACAACTTTTCATGAAACTGGATGTAAGTTAAAGGAAGGGAAGGAAATTGAAATATGTTGGAAACAGTAGAAGAGAATAAAATGTGTTTGGTGTGGAGGCAGTTTCATTATGCAAAATTAAAAATAGAAATGAAAAAAAGTTATGTGCTGCCCTTTGTAGTTCAAGTGAGAGAAAAGGTTTAGTAGAAATCTGGGTCAGTAGTTTAAATACTCTTGCAGGTAATCATGAATTTGAAGCCTTTCATGTTGGAATTACAAAAGCAATCATAATTAGGCACTTCCATGTTGAAAAATGTTTTTAAATTACTCCAGTATTGGTACTATTTGGGGACTGTCTTTAAATTTGAATATAAGCAAAGCAGTTTAGGCAGATCACCTAGTTTTGTTAATTTATTGTCTCCTACTGAACCAAGCCAGTGCCTGGAATATCTTACTTTCTGGCCATGAGGTTGCTGCCGCTACAATGCTGCAATAACTTAAACGATGAAAAAAAATACAGTGCCTAAATCTCAGCCTGGGAGAAGCACTGTCGTATATGAAATAATTGCCGAGGCATTCATAGCACGAAGCCCGCGGCTTGTTGTTATATACTGCAGTAAGAGGCTGAGCAAGTGGTCTCTCCAGACTTGGCATTTTGCATAGTGGCTTCCCCCCCGCCTTTTTTTTTTTTTTTTTTTTTTCCTCTTGAAGCTTGCCCTAGCTAAATCAGCGTGCGTGTAGTGTGTCAGCTGACACCAGTATTGGTTTCATGGTACAGGAGGAAATTAAGCGTTTGATTCCAAAAGTATTCACTTCTTCGGTATAATGGTGAGCATATTGTTGCTGGGTTTGGGGATTTCTATTTTTTCTTTTGACATGATGTTATAATTAAGTTAAGACAGTGAATCTATCATTAGATTTAAGTATTTGCTACAGGTGTCCTTTCGGTGAGACAGTTCGGAGAGCCGGGCAGAAACCAAGGCCAGCTCCTCCTCTGTTGCCCTTTTGGGGGGAGGAGGGGGGAGCCAGGGGTGGTATAGATATAAAGTGATGATTGTTCCAACTGTGTAGGTTTGTCAGCATTACTGTGATACTCGGTTCTTTCTAAACCGTTCAATCTATGTTGATAAATTTCCTGATATAGAAGATGCCTTCTAAAATTTAATATTGCTAAGTCATCCTCAGTTAAGTATGTGGCATAAAGGTTTATATTTAGCACCTCAGTGCAGCAATGCCGTTAGGAATAGAAAATTGCTTCCTCACTTGACTGCAAATAATTTAGAAGTTAGCATGCAAGTCATTGCTTCAGTGTATGATTTTTCGAGTGTGTGTTTCTGACAGAACTAAACAAGCTAGTTTCACTGTAGAAATTGCTATCCTCTTTTCCTTAATATTTTCTTGCACTTTAGCAACATGTATTCACATTTCTAAGCCATTTTTATCCAGTAATCAGGAGAGAGGAGAAACTCTTAGAGCTTGGAAAAAATAGATCTTTATACCACTGTAGTGACACAACAAATCAAACTCTTTTTTATGTGCTCCGGTAATTTGATATTTGATCTGTGGTACCCTTGGAGCGAATGTTTGTTCTGTGACTATATGCACACAAGATCACATCAAATGCAGAAGGTGAGATCATTTTGTAGGAGGTTTGTGTAAGTCTCAGGATCTCCAAGTATGAGGGGGACCAGATGCTGGGGTTGTTGAGGAAACTGTGCATAGGATACAAGAGCTGCACGGTTCTGTCTTGTTCCCATTCCCAGCTGTACAGCAACATGCAGGGGGCTTCTTGCAACCTCCTCGCTTGGTTCGGATTGCTGCATTTTGCTGCGATTCCAGCCTTCTGTTTGCAGCTGTGGAAAGTGCAAAGTGTTGCCTCCAAACACGATCCCTGAGCACTGAAATAATGAGAACGCTAATATCTATGCAGTAGCCACCTCAGCTAGTTTTTCTTCAAAAGGAAAGGCTGTAGGTTGGTATTTCACTGACTGCCGTGCAACTTCTATCCCGTTAGAAGGGTGTGGAGTTTCCCCTATGGGACAGTTGGCAGTGTGTTGTCCCACATTGTGCATGTCTTATCTTTCAGCATTTTACTGTTCTGGTGCTGCTACTTTATCTAGAAGTGCTTGCAAGTCTAAGCAGGTAGTAAAAGCAGAAGAAAATTCATGTGAGAATAACACTGAAATTGGATTTAAAAGAAATTTGAGTGTATGGAAGGTTTATGTGGGGGAATAAAGGGGGTAAAATAGAGGCTTATATGGAAGATGACTATGGTGTTTATTTTTTCCCTCTTCTCTTCTCAGTAAACACAATGTTTAGAAAGGAAAAAAAGGAAAAACGAAACAAACAAAACAAAAGGCATTATAAACTGGCAAAATTATGGGATACATTTTACATGGAGATAGTGTGGAAGCGTTTCCTCTCCCTGCCACCTACACGTGTATGTCTTCATGGCGTTCTCCTTTTTTTACATTCACTCCTGATTTTCTGTATCCTGTTACCAGTCCCTTTCTCATAGGTATAAATTGTGCAACCAGAAAGTTCAGGCTTAGCTTTTCACAATGCAGCTTAGCAATCAGCTGATTTTTGAACTCTTCTCCTGAGACTCTGGGCTAAATCCTAACTGATGAAATGCAGTAAATGTGACAATGCAGAGTTTGCAAAACCTTGGATATACAATAATGCAACAGTGTGACTTTTAGCGTGAAACCTCTGTGTGAGTGTATGTAAATGTCTGGTGGAATCATTTTTTGCCTCTAATTATTGTATTTATAGGAATGGATTTATACCAAGTAATAATTTTTGTTGCTTTTTAATCTATAGTTACCATGCAAAAACAAAACCACATGTCTTCTAAAATATGTTTACTGTATTCATGTCTTTCTATAAAATGAATATTCTTTTTAGTAAGTTATGGTTTTTTGTTTGTTTTGTTCCCCCCCCCCCCCCCATCATTTTGTTGTTGTGCAGAGCTCTGGGATTGAAACGTTAGTGGAGGAGCTTTGCTCTAGACTGAAAGACCTTCAGAGTAAGCAAGGTGAGGAATAAATCTTTAAAATTCTGAGGCCATACATTGTATTTATCAACTGTGTAACATTCTAAGATGGGGGGGTGGGGGAGGAGGATGTTAATTCACTAGCTTTTAATAGAGGTCATGACATTTTAAAATGTACTTGAATAATTTCATGCAAACAGTTTGAGCAGTTCTGTACTAGTATGCTTTGTTTACCTTAGAAATAGCCATTCACGAGTGCAGTTTCCTTGTGAAAAGCCAGAGCTGGTCGTATTCAGCTGGGCCTGCTTTTTAAGAAATATTCCATGTTCAGCATCTCCAGTCCCCACCAAAAGAAATCAAAACAAACTACACTTGATTTTGTTCCTTTCACGTGTTGATACTTGCAAAGAGTAGATTTGCCTCAAAATTTCTGTATACTCTCTATTCCTGTGAAGAGCATCCAGGTAGCCATTGCAGAGAGGGGCACTTACAATTTCTGTGCTTTAGGGGAGTGACAATGGGGACTTGACATTGTCAAGCTTAAGGCAGGGACCATAATAAAAGAACTGTGGTGCCTGTGGTGAAAGCTCATGGCACAAGAATGCTGGTTAAGGTGCAGCAGCCTTTGGCACTTAATGCTAAAATTAATATGCTTATCATGTATAAAGAGCAGTAAATAAGGGATGAACATTTACCTGCTTAAAGCATGATTTTTATCTGTTTCCATTCCCCTTTTGTGTTTTCAAGCAATAATTACTAGTCAGCTGTTAGTATTTCATAGTGCTACTCTGTGACACTGTCTTACTAAGCAAGGTGATATTGACCATGTACCTTGGAGGGGAAAAAAAATGTGTATCTTACTGCATCCTTTCTGTATTTTACAGATTTTAATATAAAGAATTAGAAGTCTTTACAGCCATGTCTCATGCAGGAAATATGCCTTTATATCCACCCAAAGCACAGCAACTGCTGCAGGGGTACTTCCTTTTAGTGAAATACATGAGAAATTAGATGTAACCATTCCTAGAAATGTTGAGTTAAATAACTGATTTTAAAAAAAAGTCTTTGTTTATATGTAGCAATGCAAGGAGGAGGTACGGATTTGGGTATGAAATAACTAAAAATGAAATAGGAATTCTCCTAGTGGGGGCATTGCTAACCATGGGATTGCATGCAGCTGCTAGCCAGCCAGGTTTGGTGACATTTGCAGGACTTAACAAGACAACTGTGGAAAACTTGAATCTTGGGTGGTAACTTGTAATTTCCTGATGTGTAATAACCAGGCTATAAATTGTTCTGTTATTTATAGTGTTTTATGGACATTTACCACTGTTACGAGTATATATCCTTGTGCTTTTTTGATAAATACTTTATAAAATACACTGGCTATTTGAATCTTTCTATTAAGCGTTCGGAATTTTTTTCCAAAACAGAGGAGAAGATTCACAAAAAGTTAGAAGGCTCTTTGTCTCCTGAGACTGATTTATCTCCCACAGCAAAGGATCAAGTAGAAATGTATGCATTATTATTATTATTATTATTATTACTACTATTACAATTGTTGTTGTTGTTATTTGCAATGCTTTTACCGTTTTTTTTCTTTTATATTTGAACACAGTGAAGTTAACTTGGTGGGACTGTAGAGTTATGTAGATATTAGGTTTTTTTTTTTTTTTTTTTTCCTGCCATCTTCTGTTGTTAAGCTTATATTTTTAAATGAACATTTGGTGCATTGGGCTAGTTTGGTTTCTGGCAAAGTCCTAACTGCTTTCTTTTAACTATATGCAGAACTAAAACCATACTGTATTTTAATTACCTTAAGACCAAATCACCTAAACAAAATAAAAGCATTTAAAACAGCATTAACTGATATGCAAGACTTGCAGAGAAAGGATCGGTTGCCTGGGTTCAGAACTTTTTGTCTTCTGTTGCAGAAATAAGAAACAAACTTTTATAAGCTTTAAACTCTTTCTAGCCGAAGTGGTCTACTAGTTACCGATTACCTGAGTGCAGTGTTACTGAAGTACTCAGGAGTTTTGTCATTGACTTCTGTTGGAGACATGACTGCTTCTGTATCTGTTAATAACCATGGGTAGCAACAGAGCAGTAGAAGTGTTGCTACATGGGTGATACTTCTTCACGGAATTAATTGTATAAATTGCATTTAACTTAACTGACTTCTGAATGTTTTTTAATAGGTTTTCATTGAAATACATGCAGTTCAGTGTAAAACTCTTTACTGTTGAACAAATATGACTTTAAACACAGCAGAAACCCACATTTTAATCTTGTCCCTGTTCAACAAAGCTGCTAAGTATCTTACACTATTCAAGAACTGACGTTTCTTCTTTTGCAATAGCTTTTTCTTAATAATTCGATGATCAAACTATATAGAAAATTTAACAGATAGTGTCTTGTTTCATAAGGGAGAATTAAAAAAATCTGAAATTCAGAACTGAACTGACTGAAATTCAGGACTTCCTCATTTATATTCTAAATGAAACATGTCTAAGACAACTGTAGTGAAGTGCTACGTTATATGATAAATCTGGAATAAGGCCTTCACTGCTTTAAGCATCTGCAATTTCTGTCGACAGTGAAGTTTAGTACTCCATAAAAATGGGATTGTTTTACTTGGCAGTGTATTTTTAAATAAGCACTTTGAAAGCATATCTTAATTTGCCCTCAGTTAATCATTCAAATAAACAGTGCGATGAGTGGCTTCTGCCTATGTGGAACAAACTAGATTTTTTAGCAATTACGTTGGTAGTGTTTTGGTGCGCTTTTAGTAATACTGTCTAATCTTAATGCCTATCTGAAGTTCTGTGATCTGAATGTCACCTTTTTATTTTGCGTTCAGGTACTATGAAGCATTTCCTCCTCTTTCTGAAAAGCCAGTTTGCCTGCAGGAAATTATGACTGTATGGAATAAATCCAAAGTATGCTCTTACTCTAGCTCCTCATCTTCATCCACTGCTCCACCAACTAGCACGGATACATCTTCTCCAAAGGACTGCAATAGTGAAAGTGAAGTAGCTAAAGACAGAAGTAATAAAGTGTCTGCCGCTGTACAGGAAAGAACCCAGCAGAAGAAAAGTAAAAATGAGAAAGAAAACAAATTTAGTAACAATACTGTTGAAGAGAAGCCCGTTTTGTACAAAAAGCAAGTCCGACATAAGACTGAGGGGAAGATGCGTCCTCGCTCCTGGTCGTCTGGATCCAGTGAGGCTGGCTCGAGTTCTAGCGGTAATCAAGGTGAATACAAGGCATCCATGAAATGTATTAAAGTAAGACACAAAACAAGAGAGGTTCGGAATAAAAAAGGGCGTAATGGGCAAAGCAGGCTTGCAGTGAAATCCGGTGAAAAGGCCGATCGAAAAGTCCACAGCGGAAGCAGTAGCAGCAGTAGCAGCGGGTCCATCAAACAGCTGTGCAAAAGAGGTAAAAGGCCATTAAAAGAAATTGGAAGAAAAGAAGCTGGCGGTAGTGATGGAAAAGATTTGTATTTAGACAGCAGAAATGAAAAGGAATATAAAGAAGAACCCTTGTGGTATACTGAGCCGATTACAGAGTACTTTGTTCCTCTTAGCAGAAAAAGCAAGCTGGAGACTACGTACCGCAACAGAGAAGATATATGTGGCGTCACATCGGAGGCTGTAGAAGAGTTGTCTGAATCAGTGCATGGTCTTTGTATTAGCAACAATAATATTCATAAAACATACCTCGCAGCAGGTACTTTCATCGATGGTCACTTTGTAGAAATGCCTGCAGTTCTAAATGAGGATATTGACCTCGCTGGGACCTCAATATGTTCTCAACCAGAGGACGACAAATATTTAGATGATGTTCATCTGTCAGAACTAACTCACTTCTATGAAGTGGATATTGATCAATCCATGTTGGATCCTGGTGCCTCAGATATGATGCAAGGGGAGAGTCGGATTTTAAATATGATTCGACAAAAGAGTAAAGAAAAAACTGATTTTGAGGCAGAATGTTGCATAGTGTTAGATGGAATGGAGTTGCAAGGGGAAAGTGCAATATGGACAGATTCAACCAGCTCTGTTGGTGCTGAAGGGTGGTTCTTGCAAGACCTTAGTAATTTAGCTCAATTTTGGGAGTGCTGTTCATCTTCTAGTTCTGGTGATGCAGATGGGGAAAGTTTTGGAGGAGATTCTCCGATCAGATTCTCCCCTATCGTAGACAGCACAATGCTTAATTCACACATGCTTGCTGGCAATCAAGAGCTCTTTTCAGATATTAATGAAGGGTCTGGTATAAACTCTTGTTTTTCAGTGTTTGAAGTGCAATGCAGTAACTCTGTTTTACCATTTTCTTTTGAAACACTCAACTTGGGAAATGAAAATGCAGATTCTAGTAGCACTGCTAATATTCTTGGGAAAACACAGTCTAGATTGCTAATATGGACCAAAAATAGTGCCTTTGATGAAAATGAACACTGTTCCAATCTTTCAACAAGAACCTGTAGTCCATGGTCACACTCGGAAGAAACACGTTCAGACAATGAGACTTTAAATATTCCGTATGAAGAATCCACACAATTTAATGCAGAAGATATTAATTACGTAGTTCCTAGAGTGTCTTCGAGTTATGTAGATGAAGAAATTCTAGATTTTTTGCCAGAAGAAACCTGCCAGCAACAAGCTAGAACTTTAGGAGAAATGCCCACTTTGATTTTCAAAAAAAAATCTAAGCTAGAATCTGTCTGTGGTATTCAGCTAGAACAAAAAGCAGAAAGTAAAGACTATGAAACTACACAAGGGTGTAGTGAAAGCAGTCCACATGGAGATGGCTACAGCTCAGGGGTTATTAAAGATATTTGGACAAATATGACAGACAGAAATTCTGCAGCAATGGTAGAAATAGAAGGAATAGAAGATGAATTGTTTTCAACTGATGTAAATAACTATTGCTGCTGTTTGGATACAGAAGCAAAAGTTGAAACCCTCCAGGAGCCCAATAAAGCAGTGCAGAGATCAGAGTATCATCTTTGGGAAGGTCAAAAGGAGAATTTGGAGAAGAGAGCCTTTGTCTCAAATGACTTATCAAAAGTAGATGGTGGTGACTATACGACACCATCAAAACCTTGGGATGTTAACCAGGAAAAAGAAAACTCATTTATACTTGGTGGTGTGTATGGGGAGCTCAAAACATTTAACAGTGATGGAGAATGGGCAGTGGTGCCCCCTGGTCACTCAAAAGGGAGCTTATTACAATGTGCAGCTTCTGATGTAGTGACAATAGCTGGTACAGATGTTTTTATGACTCCGGGTAATAGCTTTGCCCCTGGTCATAGGCAATTATGGAGGCCATTTGTATCATTTGAACAGAATGAGCAATCAAAGAGTGGAGATAATGGATTAAATAAGGGTTTTTCTTTTATCTTCCATGAAGACTTACTGGGAGCTTGTGGTAACTTTCAAGTTGAAGAACCAGGGCTTGAATACTCATTCTCTTCCTTTGACCTGAACAATCCATTTTCACAAGTTCTTCATGTAGAGTGTTCATTTGAACCAGAAGGAATTGCATCCTTCAGCCCTAGTTTTAAACCTAAGTCAATTCTGTGCTCGGATTCAGACAGTGAGGTTTTACACCCCAGGATATGTGGTGTTGATCGAACGCAGTACAGGGCTATACGGATTTCCCCAAGGACTCACTTTCGCCCAATTTCTGCATCTGAACTTTCTCCAGGTGGTGGAAGTGAGTCAGAGTTTGAGTCAGAAAAAGATGAGGGAGGTATTGCTGTCCCTTCTCAAGTAGATGTATTTGAGGATCCACAAGCAGATCTCAAACCTCTGGAAGAAGATGCAGAAAAAGAAGGGCATTATTATGGAAAATCAGAGCTTGAATCTGGAAAGTTCCTTCCCAGATTAAAAAAGTCTGGGATGGAGAAGAGTGCACAAACATCATTGGATTCCCAAGAAGAGTCGTCTGGGATGTTGCCAGTAGGAAATCAAGATCCCTGTTCAGAATGCAGTATGAAAGAATCTCTAGATGGGAGGGTGATGGAGAGCTCTAAAGTAAACTGCAGAATAGTGGAACCACGTGAGGAGACTGGCAGGTTTTGCAGTTGTAAAGCAGGGTGCCATTTCCCCACGTACGAGGATAATCCTGTTTCTTCAGGAGAGCTTGAAGAGGTATGTGGATATATAAAATTACGGAATTTGCAGCTGGCAGCTGATAACCAACAATTTGTCATTTAACAGTTCAATTTAAATGTTTGTAATTGTATAGCTCTCTAAAAAATAGAGTTTTGTAGAAACACTGGAGGTTCCATCTGAACATAAGAATAACCTTTTTTACTGTAAGGGTGACCTAGCGCTGGCACAGGTTGCCCGGGAAGGTTGTAGAGACTCCATCCTTGGAGATATTCAAAAGACATCTTGCTCTAGGTGGCTCAGCTTGAGCAGGGGAAGTTGGGCATGATGACCTCCAGAGTTCCCTTTGAACCTCAGTCATTCTGTGATTCTGTGAAAAATTACCCGTCTTCAGGCATTACAGTGTCATCTTGCATACCTTTAGAAATATATGCATGTGTACACTCATGCAACTTTAAAATCTGTTTACTTTAGGTTTTTAGCTTATCTGATTTATATATAACATGTTAAAATGTGCGTAAAGTTTGAGTAATGAGATATTACTGATTTTTATTCAAACCTGATTTAAAATTTTACAGAGGAAGATCTGAAGTCAGTCAATGTAGTAACTTCCAAGTAGAATATCTTAAAGTTGAATTGTTGGATGGAAACTTCAGCAAAGAATGGTTTGTAGAAAGGCTAAATTGTCTGGAAATGAAAATGTTCTCTTGTCAACGTAGACACAAAAAGAAATAAAACATGGATGCAAAATATCCAGCACTACCACAGTGCTGTAGGGAGGCTTAACTATAACAACTGGTTAAGCTCAGAGTTTTCTTTCAGGCAATTGTATCCTAGGTTATGTAATGATCAAGAGCAAAAATCCTTTCCAGACAAAAGTATCCCAAGTTTTTCTTGCTGTGAGCTCCCTCTGCTCTCAAGAAGAAATATTTGACCAACAGAACAATTTAGTTGTGTGGCCAGCCCAGAGATATTGTCTGGACAGCTATAAGTTGCATGTGAGATTTTCTTTCCCTCTTCAGCCTCCTCTTGCACATATTCAGCAGTTGAAGTATCTACATTAGGAAGGAAGATTTTTCTTTTTCAACTAAAGAGTTTCACCCAGCTTGCATGGTGTGATTGTATGCTCCTCAGTTCTACATTTGAAGCACTAATTCATCTATGGGAAAGCTAATCTTCCTCCTGCTAAAACTAAAGCTAACCTTTTTGCTGAAAAAAGATCAAGAGTTTTTTATTTTCCTTCTTCCCCATTTGTTTCTCCTCTCGTCCTCCTTTAAATGAATTGCTATCACAGCTTCTTTTCCCAGTGTCAGTAAATTTATGTCCGCTGCTTGTGCAAGAGAAATCAATTTTGTGGCTTTTCCAGACCCTTTCTAGGCATCTGTGCTCCTGCTGCTCTGTTAATGGTGATGAAGTGGCTCCAAAAATTCTTTTCTGGAGTCTAGGAAGTTTTGGTGTTTGTGCCAGACCTTGCAAAAAGAGTCACCAAAGTAATTAACTTAGTAAGTCAGAGAAGATTTTGGACTTACTTTTTACCAGGACTAAGCAGAATCTAACTTCATGCACTAAGACATAATGAATGAACAAATGGTATAATATAGTTATTTGTGACAGCAAGAGTCACAAAGTTCCTTCCAGCCCTTTCCCAGATCTCCTTTCTGGATGCATAGTGCCCCATGAGTTCGTTTATTCCCATCTTCGCTTCAGCCGCTTACCCATTCAAGAAAGTACGAAGTGTCTGGTATAAGTTTACAGTGGCTCCATAGTTTATGGTAGCTATGAGGCTTGCAAAAAAACCCCACAGTTTGGTACTGAGTAGTGCTCAAAAAGCTCTGATATTTTATTCTTTAAATTCCTTAGTGCAAGAGGAAAACTTAACTGCTTCCTTTGCTCAGGCCACGTGATTTTGTAGGCATTTTCATGGCTTCAGAATTATAAGCCACTGAGAAGTACAAAGGGCCAACAACCATCTCGGCAGTCCAGACTCCAATTTGGTTTGCAATTAAGCTCTTCCTAGGGTGCCTAATTACAGCCGGATTCAGAAGGATTGGGTTAGCTAGCCCTCCTGTAGCTAGCGTGTCCCAAGAGGATGTGTGCATGCTCTGGGCTTTTCTAACAGCCATTAGTGTGCAACTGAAGATAATTAGCTTTTTGGCTTGAGAACATTTAGCTAAATTTATTATTGTACTTAAGTCTGTCTGTAAAAGAGGGCTTTTAAGCATTAAAACAATTTTAATATGTTGGTTATTAAGTAAACTTTGAGTCAAGATGATGGCTGTATGGTGTGCAGGAAGGGGTGCAAATATCATGGAAGTATGTCTAATGTGTGTGAACTTTTTTCTTTTTAAGAGTGATATTATTTATTTTCATGACCATTGAACAAAATTGATATAAAATACCTAGAACTGGAACAGTTTAGGAGAAACATTCTTCCTGGACATACATGCATGAGAAAGAGGTTTTTACATGACCAGAGGCTATGGAATTAATGAATTAGATCAATTATCTGTAAAGAATTTTTTAAAAAAATAAACTTTTGTGCTTCCTTTTATTGACTTAGAATAAAAATTAAAGTTACTGTATAGTTCATTGTTATCTAACATGACATTTGAGTTGTGTTCTGAGATACCTTCAATATTTCTGCATAAAGAATGGATGTGAAAATACTAATGTATACCACAGTGTAATAGTAACACATTCTGCTTTGCTCACATAAGCTTGAATTCTATACGTGCTGTGTGAACACACATCTTTGAATATCTCCTATTTATAAGACTGTAGGAGAATCTGGTTCAGTTTCCTCCCTCATACCTTCTATATTAGAGCACTTCTTTTAGAGTTATAGCCTATTTTGCAGCATCAATTTGATGATAGCTTCAACAGAAGTTCTTTGAAAGTGAATGGTAATTATATACCTTGCCTTAAGATCAAAAAAACCCACAAAAACAACAACACCAAAAAGGTCCTTAAAGAAAGAAACAAAACCTGACCCTCCCACCCCGCAAACAACGACAAGAAACCCACAAAAAATACACATGCTGAAGTATAGTCCTTTTTCTTCCAATTCAGTGCTCTTGCCCTTCAGCTGTGGAGTCATGGGTAAGTACACAATCTGGTCCAGTTAATGGTCTCTGAGTATAACAGTGCTGAATCTCTTATCAACAAATTTTATATGATTTCTGATCTAGTAGGTGTGCCCTAAGATTGTTTATACTGTTGAGTCCTTGAGATAGATAAAGAGACTGGTGGGTTTTGTTGGGATCTGTCTGAATGTGCCTCAGACAATGCATTTGGGGATGGGGACATTTTACTGGTTAAACTGGTGTTTATGGATCTCGTGACGTCACTGGCCCGTTAGGTTTGGTGAGATACGTGCTTGACTGGAGTAATGCAATGTAAGTGTCTAACTCCTTTAGGAAGGACTGGCAAGGGAGGAAGGGAAAAGTGATGCCTTACGTACATTGGTTCTGAGGTCAATAGTGTAAGAGAGAAACTGCCATGAACCTAGGTAGTGGGAAGAGGGAGACAAAATTCAGAGGGGTCTGCTTTGTGCCTTCAAGTCAGGAGAGTCAAGTGGGAAAAACTTTTATGAGCATATGGAGTCATCCACGTACAAAGCAAAGGACTTCCTTGTAAAAGAGAGATTAATTTGGGGGCTATCTGAGAAAGGGTTGCTCCAGTTCTTCATATATACTCATCATGACAGATGATGAAAATGACTCTGAGCTCTAGTTTTCTAATTAATTTGCTGAGATTTTGAAGGGTGAAAGTATCTGGTACAAGAGGAACCTTAAAAAGATAAGAGTTCACAATGACAGTATAAAAATCATGAGGAAAAACGCAAGCTGTAAAGCAAGCCAATAGAATAAGGATTTGATACATCTAAAAGTCCTAGAAGTAAAGCAGAAACAGAAAATAACTGAAGGATATTTCTGAGAGACAGAACTAGCAGACTTGGAAAGCTATGAAAAGATGTGAAAAAGGTATTGGGTAGTGCATTTTTTGTCATTGAAGTGTTGGAGAGAAGATGATTAAGCAAAGGAGTAGCAGAGAAATTGCACTGTTTCACAGTCGTAGCAGCTTCCAGCTAAATATCATGAGAAGCATCAAGTAATTTGAAAAATGCCGAGTAGAGTGCTTGTTTGAGAGCACACAGAAGAGAGAAAATATGTAAAAGGTAAACACATACCCTTCTCGTTAAAGAGGAAAATGGAACTTGGGTATTACCAATTACTCTCTTACATTTCCTAAAGCACTGTTTTAAACTGTAACTGGCATGGATGCACGAGAAACTGAGAAACTTTCTGTGTATTGGTTTGGCGAAAAGGTTGCACTCTCAAAGTAAGTCAGTGGCCTACTAGAGGACAAGGGAGGTGATTAATTTTTCTGTTATATCCCTGTTGATACCAAACTGGGAAAGCCTGCATTTACACTGGAAGACGGGATTAGAATCAAAAGGCTGTTAAATTAGAGAAATGATCCATCTGTTAGAGAAATAAAATCCATCAGGTGCAAATACAAACTTTTAAAGACAATAATAATCCTCTTCAGAAACACAGTGTGAGGAGCGGCAGGTCAGGAAATCATGTAAAACAGAAAAGCATCTTCAAGTAGGTTGTAAACTGCTCATAAATCAGGAATGACACACTGCAAAGGCAAGAACATTGTGATCTATAAATGGGAATGTCCTTCTGTAAGAGGGGAAGTAATGACTCCTCTGAAGCTGGAACTGGAACGGCACCTGCTGGAGTACTGGGCTCAGCTCCCATTACATTGTATCAAGAAAGATGTCCTGAGGACACCGATCTCTTACTTTTGAAAACAGAGCGCAGGAGCTTGGCTTATCTTAAAAAGACCAAGAAAGAGGGAAAGTTGAAGCAGCAGCCAGCAGTTTTACAGAACCTGTGTTCATAGTTGCAGGAGATAAGGGGAAAGCTGAGCTTGTTCTGTAGGCTGTAGTACACACAAAGGAAGTGGATGTGATGACCATAAATCACAGCAAGGGAAATTGAAGAAAAGTAATTCCAACCAGAAAATGAGCTTACTGTAAGGCTCCATTATTTTCAGGGATGCAGGGGAGATTCCGTCTTGAAGAGATTTAGAGTGTAGGAATAGTGCATTGTAGTTGATGCTGGCCTTCTGCAAGAGCAGAGACTGAATGATCTCACAGGTCCCTTCCACATATCTTTGCAGTGAAATTTAAGAATTAGGTGACTGCCAAATAGGTTTTAGGAATATAATGTTTAGACTTGGATTGCTTTCTTCATTTGTGACCAGCTTCTTGAGATAGGTATCTTCCCTGGGTAGCTGATGAATTAAAATCAGGATCTGTTCTTTTGGAATGGGATTCAATTGCTGCTTTCACTTCTAAATTATTCATGTGATTTTTGTATGCTTTCTGATAGTAAGGGATTGCAGAGCAAGTTCGAGGAAATTTGTACTTACAGATTAGTATGATTTTTACTTCTTCTGTGGTTGGTTGTGAAACTGTCAGTCATAACATTTCAGATAATACTCAGATCATAATGAGGCTTTAGTGCTTATTCTGCTCACATTCTGCAAAACGCTTGTCCCTGCCTTGATCCTCATCAGCATTCATTCTCAAGGAGTAGCAATATTCAGTGTTGGTGTTTTCAAATTAGTATCTACAGCCCAAATGGCCTGTCCTGAAAGGAGTATCAATTTAGATGAAAAATAATAGCTATTTAGATGGGTAATAAAACTTTTCATAAAATACTGGAAGTGGCCATTTTCCAAGACCTTCAGGCAGATGGTCCTTAAAATTGTAGGCCCCATCTCCGAGAAGATACTTTGCTTGAAGAACAAAGTTCTGACCAACGTAACTTTTCTAACTGGCAAATGACTCATCTGCCCTATGAACTTGCTGTGGACTTTTGACTGTAGCTGTAGGGAAATCAACCAAACTGATTGCTACCTCATAGAAAATTGTTACTTAAGGAATAACAAAAACATCGTACTAATATTTTCCCCTAGGAATATTGTTGATAAGATTTAAGTTGTTGAGAGCATCCTATACTAGTTCTTGGTGGAGAAAAGAAAATGTGTTGCGTATTTATAAGTGTTCTCTAAAGAAATAATATATGTGAGGTTGCAAAATAAAGCTATCTGCCATTTTCTGCCAAGAAAAAGAAAGTAATTTCTTAGTGAACTAAGAGCAACCAAACTCTTCTCTGAGGAGAAATATTTACATATATATAAAAAAATAAATATTGGGGGTGGTGGGTGTTGGTTTTTTTTGTTTGTTTGGGGTTTTTTGGGGTTTGTTTGTATACATCCCTTTTGATACATAAGGAGAGGGACCACCACCCCTTGCCCTCTCCAGATTTCTCCTACCTTTTGATCCTTGGCTTTTCCATCTGCGCATATATCATTCAGGTAACAAAACTTCATATTGCTGATGTGACACTAACAGGATCATTTTATTATATGATTGGGTCTTTTTTTTTTTCTCAAATTCTGCTTTCATACTTGTAGACCTGGTCTTTCCTAACTTTGGTAGTCATCATTTCCTCACCTGCCTAAATGTGCCTGTCAAAGATATTCCTAGAAGTTGTTTTAGTATCCTGTGATACAGAAATTACAGTTGAATTTCAGCTCTGTCAGCAAACGGACAGTACCATTCAAATGTGCTGTTTATCAGGCTGCCTACTGCTCACAGCTGAGAACTGTGCTGTTGGATATGTCCCTTGCTGTAGTGACTATGGGACACTTTATCTAAGCAAAACAAGCGAAAGAGTAAAATGTTCCTCCTGGGCCTTCATTCTGGTAGGCCCAGCTCCACGATCTGAGGTGTGTTCCACCAAAGTGTCTTGTGCTTTTCCCCAGATCAATGTAGTTTGATACTCTGCTGCATTCTTGCAATAGACTTCATGAGCTAATGGCTTACCTATTCCTCTGCATAGCAGTCTTGAGAAGAAAGCAGTCAGATAAAGCTGTGTAGAACTGTGTAGATCTCCCTTGGCTGCTTTATTTCAAATATGCATGTGAATAGCAGGGATGAGGAAAAGTTGCATTGGCTGTAAGAAACGGTGTTCATGGGGCAGGAAACATTTTTCACTTCTCTGCTTGTTTTCCCTTTTATTCTGTTCTATCCCTAAAACATCAAGTTGCTTTTCCATTGTGATGCTGGAGATCAAACTGTTTAAAGTGATTGTTACTCAAAAGTCACAAAATATCTACTTCAGGTTAGCTTCTTTACACCAGCTAAATTACAGGGTCATTTCACTGTCATTTGATCTGTGAAACAGCACTAGAATTTTTTTTTAGTAGGAAAAAAAACCCAGTACTTGCTTTTATTCCATAGTATTTAGAAAGTTTTTTAGAAATGTTTAGTTTTTAAGAGAGTTTTAAAAGAATGATTTTTCTTTTGTATATCAGAAGTTTCATGGGAGCTTTTGGATGAAAGGACTAAGTGGACAGCCCTGCTGTTGTCTGAAATTCTTAGGAAAGTGCGTTTGAGAAAATAGACATAAAATGATGCTGGAAGGAACAAAAGTGAACTAGACGGCAATGAAAGCCACAATTTTACTGTTTCAAGCTCTTATGCAAATGTTAGTACACATGAAAATTATTTTTTCCTGCTGTTGCCATAGCTCTCAGTATGGGATAGGCATTGTAGTTGGGTTTGCCCTACTGTCTTTGAGCTCTGCTTAAGAATAAAGTGAAATAAATATGAACAGGTTCTGACAGACTTCTCCTTGCAATGTCTAATACCAGCACCACTGAGAATAATACCTCTTTAGATGGATAGCTGTAAAATTTAGTAAAAATCTTCATAAAACACCACAAGAGTATGTGTGGGAGAGGAGGAGGCATAAATTGAAAATGCTGTTTCACAAGGGAAAACATGCCACCAAAAGAAGATGGAGTCATGGTGCTATTCTGGAGTTGGTATTTCATATTTACTAATTGGGTGTATTTCTTTCATTCACATAAATTTTCATGACAGACTGTGCAATTGTAGTACACATATAAGCAGCTGTAGAAAAAATGGTTTTCTTCAGTGAATGTATAAAATGGACATCAGGTCATGCCCTCCATCTCCTCCCAAACAAAACCCCCCAAATGGTGCTAGTATGGATAGTGCTTCTTGCTACATCTGTCCTTTTGCTTTATAGGTCTGACCTTGATGCTGGTTTAGAAATAACACACAGCATTCCAAGTGGGTCAGCATGGGGGCAGGAGGGCCAGGTCTGAGCTCCAGCTGAAGTCCTTCTGGGCTGCTGCTACATTCAGCCAGGAGATGCATCTCTGGCTTTCTCTAACTCTTCTGGTACCAAGGCAGCGCTGGAAGTACGCGGGAGCTGAGGCAGCCTGCAGCCAACATCAGTTCAGTCAGCAAGCCACCCCCAAGCAGATGCGTAGGCTGTGATGGTGCCTTAGTGGGAAGCCTGCCAGACATAAGCTCACTTTGCTTGTAACCTGCTGTGATTCATCCATCTTATCAGGTGTGCAGGTGTGACACCAGCAATGTGACAAACTTTGAAGTTAATGAAGGCATTGTGCCTGTGGAGTTTAGATGCCTCTATCTAAAGTCAGCAGCACAGTAAGGCTTCCATGAGTTTTTTTAATTTTTTTTTTTTGTAAATGTACATATTTCTTAAGTTCTGCCTCGAATATCCTTGAGCTTGCTTGCCTTCTTTCCTTCTCTCCTGCTTCTACTGATTAACTTTCTAAGAACTCCCTTTTCTGGAGTTGGGGCTTGAGCTTTTGGAGGGTGGTTCCAAAAGGACTGTTCCCCAGTGTGATGGGAAGGAAACCTGTATATGTAAGTTTAATACTCATTATAGCAGAATTTCATGAGAAAAAATGTTTAATCTGGCACACACTTCTGAACAGAGCACTCTTGAGTTGCTCATTTGGTTTGAGAGGAGCCTGCCTTTTTTAAGTAACAAGCATTTGTAAATTTAGGTTCTATAGGTGCGTAGCTCTCCAGTAGCTTAAGAAGGAACAGAAGGAGGTTTGTTAATTTTCCACACCTAAATGTTCTCGTGTTTATAGAGGAAGCTGGATAGGAATTCAGTGTTGAAGCTCATTTGTTAATGTTTTTAGTAGCTAGTTGCACTGTAGTTTTTATCTAATATCTATAAGGGATGTTATAAACTGGTGTCATCTTTTGAAGGTTAACGGGGTTACCACGGATGCAGTCATAAAACTACAGGCATATCTGTTGTGACAAACGTGTAGTATTTTAGCCATGTCCATTCATTTCACAAGGAAAGGGCTCTGGTAGACTTAAATTAGCATTAAGGAGGTTGGGGTTCTATTTAGGCCTTTTTAGTCAGTAGATTGACATTAATTTTAGCATAAAGACAAATTATTAATCATCCTCATAACCAGTTTTTCTTTATGTTGATGTGTTAATTTTCTAGGTTAATTTTATGTTATCCCATTGATGGTAACAGTACTGCTAATTCACCCTTCCAGACTTAAAACATTAAATGTTGCCACTTTTGATTTGCTTTCTTTTCTGTTTTGGTTTACACTGAACTATGTGTCATGTTGACTAATGTTGTTTCATTGTACTTTCACCTCTCGGGCGGGTCTCTTTTCTGTAGTCCAACTATAAAGTGTAGGACTGGAATTCATTTTTTGTTCTGGATTTGTACAGATCTCTCTGGGCAAAGTATGAGCTCCTGTGTAGAGTTCATATTGTGAGAGTCAGATATTGTTGTAGTTTGACAGTCCTTTCTCATTAGTATTGGAAATTGAACAGTGTGATCTATAAGACATAGCAAATTAGTTGTAATAGCAGAGTTTCCGCCTTTATATGCAAGTATATTATTTATGGCATAATGAAGCGTGATTATTGTCTAAACACTTTCCTATATTGAATACTAATCTGCAGAGAATGAGTGGCAGCCAGGAAAAGCAATGCTGGTGGGAAAAGGCGCTCTATTCTCCCCTTTTTCCTGCGTCACAGTGTGAAGGTAAGAAGCAATGCCTGTTTGAACTAACCTGCTGTTGTACTTGCGTTAGAGTGAAATCCGCTTTGTTACGGGTTGGAATTGCTGCAGATGGATTGCAACTACCATCTGTACTTTAAAAAAACCCCAGTAAACTCCCACAATAAATTCTCCTAACTGAGGGGGAACTGGAATGCTTCTGTTACATTTGTAATAAATCCCTAGCATGCTTCTAGTTTTTAAATGAAAGTGCTTTTAAAATAGTCCTACAATTTATGCAAATTTACTGAACTCCAGAGCCTGGAATTAAGTAAATAGAATATTGATCTCTGACTTTGAAAATACTTCACTGTATTTTTTTAATATGTTTCAACCTGAATAATAGATATTAAGTAGACAATTTTATAAGAATGTGAAAACATGATAATTACCTTTTATGGGTTCACATAAATAACATGAATAACACAGTTATTCAGTGAATGTGTGGAATTTCTCTCAAGCTGGGAAGGAGAGGGATTTGCCTCTTGGCCGCTCCTTTCACGGTGACAATCTGGGAATCTTTCTGTCCCACACAGAGAGTAAGTGCAGTCTTGGTAGGCAGGCTGCTTGCAGGCAGAAGCAGGTGTGCTTCCAGTACTCTGCTGCCTCCCAGGAATTCATAGCATCTGACAGCTGGCCCAAACCCGGGTTTTCAGTGGGCAGGAAAGAATCCAGACAGCTGGTTTTGTCCTGCATACCAGTTTATGTTTTCTGGGGAGACAGCAAGAAGCTAAGTAAGAACACTCTGCATACCAAATTAACAGGCTGGGTGATGCTTTCTGTTGGTAGAGGCTCAGCGCAATAAACTTGTGATCAGAGACCTGGTTCCTTATTGAATATGGAAGTAGCTTATCCAGCAGTTACTAATGAACTACTTTTGGAGTGCACCTTAAAGTGCAGCCAACTAAACTGTTTTCTTGGTGCCTAAATGCCCTTGCTTCGGTGCTTAGGGCAGCTTGGGTTACTTTGAAGAACATCTTAACTTACTTCACTTCCAAGTAGAGAAATGTGTTTGCACAGTGAAAGAGAACAGATTGATGTCTACAGGACTTTGTTTTGCTTCCCGGACTGGTCACAGAACCTCCCATGTTAGAAAAATACTCAATATTTACAAGGTAAATCTATTTAGTGTCCTTTTGTAAAGTTGCAGGGTTTTTTCCACAGTGAGAGTTGCAGAGGTATTGTTGGTCTAATGGCAAATGCAGTGACTGGCACTCTTCAGTGTGTCTTTTTACATAGAGTGATACTTGAATTCCTGTGAGTGAATTGTGTTATCTTCTTGCTGACATCTGCTGGTGAACTTGCGTACCTGTGCAAGTGTTTCACCGCCTTTTTTTGTCAGAAGAAGACAAAATATACAGTATAAAATACTATGAAGTCCAGCACCTGCTTGATCCAGTGGCAGAATTTCTGTGAAGTAGAATAGTTCCAGGATTTCCTCTTCTAGACTTAAGTTTAACAAAACCAGAGTTTTATCCTCAGAGCTCATGTTATTCTTTCACAAATCTTTAGCTGTATCCAGTTTACTGTACGGGTTTTTTTGTATATGGATATTGATGCATGTGATATATATATATATATGATATACATTGATTTTATAGTTTACTCTGGTAAGTAGAAACCACAGCCATTCATGTCAACTCTTTTTATGAGCTTCAGTCAGGATCAGGCTGCTGTTGCAGTATGTTTTCTGTGAGCGTAGAAATAGAAATGATCTAAACCACCATGCAGTATCAGAATTGAAAATGTATTGAAGCATTTATAATAAAAAAGTAATTCTTGCTCATTATACCTTACCATTTAGATGTTTTCATTAACTAAGTAGCTTATTTTGATTATTATTTGGCTATTCAGATCTCTTATCTCTCTAAGGCTGTCAGACTATAAAATCCCCCAGAAGCACAGAGTTTACATGAATTTCAGTAATTCTCTAGATGCTTTCATTTTGGCTAAACATAAATAACAGTGTTCCTCAATTCTGTTTTCTCTTCCTTTTTCCTCTGAAACACCCCCACAAACACAATATAAGAGTGCTATACAAATGCCAAGGGAGAGAATGGTGTAGGAGAATTTGCAGATGTAAAGGAAATATCCAGTGCTGATGAACATCTTTTAGATTTTAATATGGTAAGTTTGTCATTGGTTTGGGGGAGGAGTTTTATATTTTATAAGGGTGTGCTACCATGTCTTTCCTTTCATCACAGTTTTCAGTCTGACCTCAAATGAAATTCCTACCAAAACCTTCAAAAGCTTTTCTTTCCTTGCTTTGTTTTTTAATCTCCCCTGCATCTTGAGCCTTCTTCTGAAAATTCCTCAAAGCGTTGTACTCCTGCAACGTGGAGTGGGGAACACTTGGCTTCTGCTTGTCATGTGTGTTAAACATTGACTTTCCCTCAGCTTCTAATTTCCCGAAGTGTAGAGCGGGCTGATGTGCACTGTGAAGGGAGAAAGAACCAGTAACTAAAAGCATAAACATAATGTATGCTGAATTCTGTCCTGCTTACAAACAAAAAACTGCTGTGCTGTTTTGGTTTTTTCCTGTAGGAAAAAATAGTCTTGTACATGTGCACTTACTGATACGCTTCAAAACTTTGTAGTGATAGCACTTGAATTTACTTGCTTGTTTTAGCTTTACTGAGTCAGCTGAAAATACATTGGGCTTGTTTGAAGTTCAGTCAGATCAGTGCTATGTTTCCTTGATATTTAATAGTTACTACCAAATTTTGGAGATACCTTTCACAGTAATTTTCTAACATGATTTGGGATAATGATGCGTTCTACCTGATTTCACTCTCGATTCTCTTGCTGCTTTGTGCAAATCCTAAAATTAAGGAATAGGAAAAAATAAAAGCCCCACCTTTTTGTCCTGCCATTGTGCAGTCCTTTCTACATAGTGGACTAAGTCAGGAAGGAGGAGGACTTGCCTTGTAATTGAGACATCTCTCTTGAACTACAAAGCTATATAACCTCCCAGACCAGAAAAGAGCAAGCATGTTCTTTATTGTTCCCCATCAACACTGTCAGTTTAAATCCTTAGGTTTCTTCTGTTTATGAAGCAAGATGTGCAGATGATATAAATGCTGAGGCAAAACCAAATGGCTTCAGGAAGAAGATCTACTCCAGTGATAGCTCCAGCTCTGAAGACACAGCTTCAGAAGGTGGAAGTGAATGGGCTGATCCGTGTGAGGAGGAGCTTTTTTCTCGAACTCAACTGTAGAAACTGCAGAGTAGAACAGATGATTTAAAAGCAACATGAGATGGAAAACTATCCTTCTTGAGGGTCTGTAGCTCTAAAACAACAACTTGAGTTTCCTCTTCAGTTAATGGATTCAGATGTGTATTTATCTTTCTCTTCTTGCTTATTTTATAGATGAGGACACAGCTGTCCTGTTGAAGAGTTTTTTTTTCCCCCCCAAAAAAACCCTGTTAAATTCTTGGCTATTTGAACTAGACTAGATTGTGTTGTCAAATCAAGAATGGATGTGCATGTGCTTGTCTTAATAGTACCACTGCTTTTTTGCATCTTAATTGCAGTTATTTTCATTCGTAACTGTAGCCCTACCACTACTGCTGTCTTCTTAGCATTGCAGTGTCTACAACTACTTCTGCTATTCAGAGACTTCAGCTTTCTGCACATTAGGCTTTGTTCTTTAAGAACTGGGAGATAAATACTTAACACTGTAATCTATCAGTGCCTTTCTGAATGCAGGAGAAAAGCATGAATGACTTGTCCAGTCTTCATTCAGTAAATCTCATAACTTTGAAGTAGGAACAACAGGGTTGTGCTTTAGAGACTTACAGAAACTGTGTTTTCTATCCTATGATCCCCCCTCCCGCAAACCAACACTGAGGATACCATGGTTTGTATTTTTGCTAACTGGAGAAGCCAAGGATTTTTTGTAGGTATGGAGGCAATGTGGGTTGTCTTGGGTTTTTTTTTTTTTTCCCCCCTTTTTTTTTTTTTCCTTTTTTTTTTTTTTTTTTTGTCCTTTTTAGCAACTTGCCAATGTAGGGCAGAAGTTTAAAAAGTAACACCAAAAAAAATAAACCACTGGGGTGATGTGTGGATTGTTGTGAATTTTGTAACGAGTAATGAGAATGTTGTCTTGTTGCAGATGATGGCATTCATGTAACCTGCAAAAGCATCCTGTACTGAACTTGAGCCTGAATGACTGAAACTATCTAAAATGCTCAGAGTGTTCCATGTTTAAATGCAAAGGGTCAGTGCTTCACTTGAAAGAAATCCTGTGGCTGCTGCAGTTAGCTGCTGTTGTGGCTGTAATTTAGTAAATCTCGTAGTTCATTTTGTGTTTCTGAGAGAATGTGTGGGGCAAGTTGTGTGTGGTGGGTGGGGGTAGGGAACGTGATGACTTACAACATACATGTGTGATTGCAGTAGTGATTGTTGCTTTATGTGACTTGCTTTTCAATTTTATTTTGTTAACTTAGAAAGTTAATACATTGTCAAGTTGCATCTGTACAAGACTATCAACTCCTTGTGCTTGGAACACATTATGCAAAATGTATAAGCCAGAAGGAGCAATATTTGCAAAACTAAACATTCTAAGTTTTTACCAACTCATAGTTTCAACAACAACAACAACTAACTAGTCTATACAATAGCAGCATGTCTATAACATCAGGAAGTGCAGAGAGTCCAATACTGACTTGAAAAGCTTAACTATTAATTTTGACAGGCAATAAACCTCGTGAGAACTATAGATGTTTGAAATGCGAGCTGAACTGCCTTTGAAATATGTTCTGTGCTAGAAAGGTTTTCTGAGTAACTGGGTTTTGTTGCCTCTATTCAATTGAAAATGTAAGAATTTAAATATGTGGTTGGAAAACCATGCTATTCTTTGTGCAACGCTTTTGTTGAGTTCCTTACTTAAAATTGGCTTGGTTTGTCCTTACCTGGGGACTTTCTTTTGGTCCTCCTCTTAGACTATGTTTTAGGGTTTGTAGTCATACAACAACTCTTTTGACACTTTACAGTTTCTTAATTTATTTGCAGACTTTGGATAGATTTTTACATATTTTACTTTATTCTGGAGCTTCCTTGAGAGGTTGTTTAGCACCTGCACTGAGAACTAGTTAACTGTAACATGAAAGTAAACTTTACACACAAATTCTTCAAATCACTACAGTGAAGAATGGAATAGAACTTCATTTGAGAACAAGAAATGACCAAATGGACATATTTCAAACACAAACTTCAGCTCAGTTAATTCTGGCTAGAGCTGCTTCTTGGGTGAGAAAGGGCTCAGAACCAACAAAGGTGTTGCTTATAGTTACATTGTGGCGTGTAATAATGCCAGCACCTTTGGGGAAAATCAAATCTTATATTGAGCTTGGGCAATAACAAATTGTCTTTACTTGTTTTCATAGTTTAATGGCTAAAGCTCTAAAGCTTTCAGTGAGAGTTGAAGTGTGGTTTTTAGTTTTTCTCTATGGATAGAAACACACACAACAACAACCAACAACAACAACAAAAGCATTAAAGGTTGGCATACGCTGAACCGCACTGTGGTATGAAGCGCATCGCATATCCATAGCACTGAAGTATCAGTTTTCCATTCCTGGGCTGAAATTTGTTTCTACTTTTTGCTTCAAGTGGTTGTATTGTTCTGATTTCACGTACACCAGAGTAACTGATTTTGTTTTCTTGTGGAGTTACTTAACACCGAATAAAAATATAAAAGGACAATGGGATGGTGTGTGCGCGTGTTCATTTCCTTTGGCTAACGTGTATAACTTGGATACAGTTAAGCATTAAACATGCTGGAGACATAGCATGAAGTACCTGATTTGGGAGTCCTATTCACTTCTACAACTTGTAATCTATTTTTCATTCTTTTTCAATACAAGGTAGGAAAATGAAATACACTGCATATGTTCCTTTTGAAAAAAAGACAAACAAAATAAGTTTCATCCCCACTTTATTTTTGTATAAAATATCGTAATCTCATTCCAAACATTTGTAACAATTTCTCATCTAGAGAACATGAGCCCTCTTCAAAAAACAACAAAAGAAAGAAAAAAAAAAAAAAAACTCAAGCAAAATCAGACCCTTTCTCACATAACAAAGTCATTTGATACAGTACGGGATCTAAAATAACAGACTTATTTCTGCTTTCAACTTGGATTCAGTCATGAAGTGGTCAATATCTCACTCCTACTTTTAGAAAAACTGCATCTGTAACAAGAAAATGCATGCTCCAAACTCCACGTCTAGACCTCTTTCCATAGAAAGGGAAAAAAGATCCCGTTTTCACCAGTTGACATTCAGCTTCGTGGAGACACGTGCACTATGTTGCTCTGAGTTTAAGCCACAGTGACTTGGGATTCTGTGTAGAGTGATTCCAACTCCCCGGAATTAGAAGTGCAATGAAAACAACACCTAAAGACACACTTGGGAAATAATGGAAAACAGTTGCTCTGTAAGGTCTGTGGGTGAATACTTTTGTTCTTTAGTATCTAGCATGCTTTGAACTTGGCAGTTAACACTTTCAAAGGCATAATTTAAAAAAAATATATATATATAGCAGGAGTATATTTTTGTAGTGTTTATAGAAGATGCTTGATAAAAGAATTAAACAGCCAGGCCTTTGAATTACTGTATGTGTATTAGTATTAGCTCCACATATCCTAAGGAATTAGTTTCCAATGTAAACAGTGCTTCTATCATGCAAAAAGCACTGTATTTTCCTAGGCAGCAATTTTACCTCAGTGGTAGGGCAGGCTGCAATGGCTATGGGAGTGCTGTCCCCAGTGAAAACACATGGAAAGGTGCTGGAGAGCCGGTCTCCCCAGGATTCCTTGACAGTAACTCATTGTTCTCCTGCCAGGACCAGCATATGTAAGGATTATCCCCAATGAATTTGTCATCCACCTTTCACATACAGCATCCCACATTTTATTTTATGACCAGTGAAACTAGTAGCAAGACTCTAGAGGTTTGGGACAAATAAGAGTTAACTGATACATTTTAGTTTTCTACAGTAAGATCCCTTTGTTCAAGTTGCTGTTAAAATGCATTATGCAAGTGCTTATAAATTTTATGAGCTACCTCTATGCTGCAATGTGATGATAATGGGATTAAAAGGAAAAGCAAAGCTGGCAGTGGGTCAGCATGCTGCTGAGAAAAGTGACTGCGTGGCAAAACACTGGTTTCCCTGCCCTACTGCATCATTCTGTATAGCTTCACCTCTAAAGACTGCACAAGCACAGGGACTGAGCTGAGAGATCTCTGTGTATGCTGCCTACCTGACAGCCCTCGTGTAGGGCAGGTGCTTCTAGAACTGTACCTGTTAGTGTAATGCATTTGAAACTGTAGAACCCAGTTAATCCAAGAACGTGAGGATATGCAAGCAATAGTAAGTCTGCTTCCCTCTCAGTATCGGGCAGGGTCACCTCTATTAACAGCAGCAGCTGCAATTGCTTTTCTCATAACAATTTTAGGAATTGTTAATGAAGACAGACAGCTTAACTGCCCATCATTTCTGTGTAGACCTTACTTTACTCACTAAAAAAAATGAAAACGGGGAGATCAGAATTGAGCAGTCTCAATTTCTTGAATTTCTTCTAAAATCAATCTAAACAAGCCTGTTAAAAAGTATAGATGAGTACATTTTCATACTCATTTCTGTATTTTTCCTCTTTGTAGCCATAGAAAGGCCCAAGCAAAAGACACTTAGAGTAGCAGTACTGAAAGCAGACACATAAGCACTAGACTAGACTGCCTAAAACAGGGAGATTTTTAGGAACAGATTAGATAAATGTGTCAGAATACATCCTCCCTTGGGGAAAACCAAGGAACTAAGTGATCTCCAGATTTCTCTGAATCCTTATTTCCATGCCAGAACAGTTTGTATCTAGAAGGGCTATTAAATTGATTTATAGTTTACAAAGGAAAAAAAAAAAGAACCATTAGATTGCCTATGGGACATTAAAACTTGGGCAGTTTTTCCTTTATTGATCCCAAACCTGGGTCTGAAAAAAGTACAACTTGTGTGTGGTTTAAGCCCATTGCCCAAAGAGTAATTTGCCTCGTCCCTACCTGCTGTGCTTAGGCTACCCTGGTCTCTTCCAGACACAGGACAGAAATTGGTACTGAACTGTTGTTTTTTGCAGTTACTTTATTCATGCAATGATGACTGTTAGCATCCATTTTATTCCCAATACTCTTCCAGTAGGATTTTTGCCTTTTTCTCTTACAATTTTTTTTTTTTAACATTTCATAACTTCTAATTTTTGTATTGATGTTTGGCTTTTAATTGCCTTCACTTTGTGATGGGGTTTTAGCCCATAGTCTTTTTATTGGAACCCTTATTTGTTTGACAATAAAGTCTTCTTCAAGAACTCTCAATCATTATTCATGCTTTTAAAATATTTTGCCATCATTTTTCCTATAATTTTATTCAATACAAAAATATTCAATTCTTTGAAGCACTGCAGATCCATAGAGACATAATAATTTGACCTATTATCTGCCCAAATTGAATGTTACCTGGTTTTGTTAATCGTTACTAGTTAAAGGCAACTAATTTTTAGTCCAGTACTTTTTTTCCTAGGGAGGTTCAATAAAAAGTTATATTTTGGATTCAATGCTTTTTCTGTTACAGAATTAATCTATTTGCTTTTGGAAACAATTTAAATTGTGCTTGCTTAAGAGACTGCCTCTGCTATGGCATCCCAACTTGGCAGTATGCAGCTCTGCGTAGTAAAACCCCGTTTCCTTCTCTGGTATGATTAATTGAGGAGTGAAGATCCATAGCAGAAGTACCATGGAGGCTTTGTTAGCAATTATTTATGGGCATTTAAGATTCTGAAATAATAATGCAAGTAGAAATATTCTTACTTTGTACAGTCTCACTCCTTCACACTCAGTACTCGCTTTGTCTTTCCTAAGTAGCTTGCACACGGCAGTAGAAACAATCCAGTCACACACCATGTTTCAGCAGTATTCTATATTCGGTAATATTCAAACATGCTAGAGGGTCTCACACTATCTTCCCCTACCTTTCCTGCTCTTCATTTTCTTGCTGTCTCATAGAGCTGACCTTTAAATCATAGAGCTGACCTTTAAACTATAGAAGTCTGTTCTTACCCAGCAGCAACAGAAGGGTTAACAGTAATGGTAGTTCTAGACCTGGCTTCATTTTCCTCATCCTTTATCGGGTTTAAGTTCCTGTAGGAGGAGGTAGCCTTTTGGGAGGGTGAAATTGCATGTTCTGCAGCTGTTCCCAATTCATCCCAAACCTGTTAAAATCGCTTGGTGCACAGACCTCCCACTGCTCCTAGGAACAGCCATGCAGATGATGGCTGTGCTGTAAATGAACCTCTATCAAACACGAGACGTGCAAGAGACAAATAGTTTTGTGTGAACAAAATTAATCTGTGGTGAATTTGAAGAGCATAGTATTCTCCATTTGCCAAAACCATCACCATTTGCTTGTGAGGTATTTCTGATCAAATCATCCTCCTGCTCATTGCTACAAGTCAGTAGAAACCTGATGTAACTTTTTTTTTTTTTAACCTGAATTTATTAACTGTTCCCTCTTCCTGTACCATAAATGAGTCACCATACATACAAGTAATTCCACCAAGCAAGGAGGGAAATGATCAATGTCTCATCTTTGTTCTGACACCTACCGTCAGAGATTATCCTTCATGTGCTACAGTTGGTACACTTGCACTCTTGCTTGGGTGAGCTAAAACTGCCTTAAATGACAGTGACAGGAAGAGGAGGCAGGAGCTGTTGGTCAGCCACTATTCAATGATGTGCAACTGCTGTACCTTCAGAATATGCAAATCTTTGGTTAAGAAGAGAAAAAAATATATTGAAATGTCTTCTAGTTTATTAATTACTGACCTCAAGATGGGTAGGGAGCTGCACAGTCAATTCAAATAAAGCTCACTTTGGCTGTCTCTGAAGGCTGCTTGCATCATACTTGGCTTCTGATGAATGAAAATTCAATCTAGATGTTCCCATCCAGTTCTTTCAATTGCAAAATTGCTGAAGCTTCAAAACAGAACTGAAAGCCTAAGTGTAGAATGATTTCTCACATCTACAAGCATAAGGAGCATGAAGGAAGTTCATGTGGCTGCTCCCTTACCTTCCTCTGAAGGCACAAAGGAGGGACTTTCTGTCATGTGTAATGTATTTTGGAGAAATCGGTGACACAGAGCAGAGCACCAACTCTTCACACGTGCTTGCAAAGTCAGCATAAAACTGGCGTATTGAGTTGTGCAGGCATGAATAGGAGTTTGTATGACAGAGCTTGTGAATGGTTCTTAAAAAATTCTTTAGCACTAATCTATTATTAGACCACGTAGATGTTA
Source organism: Todiramphus chloris collaris (assembly GCA_025345505.1). Lineage (NCBI taxonomy): Eukaryota > Metazoa > Chordata > Aves > Coraciiformes > Alcedinidae > Todiramphus > Todiramphus chloris. The sequence continues at coordinate 31,210,299 of JANVCC010000035.1, forward strand.
TTTGACCACTATGTGCACAAAACATCAGGATTTTGTCCCAAGAATGTTTTAAAAAGAAAGCATTTTACAGGTTTACCCAACTCTGAATCAATGGCAGAGGACTGATGATAACCACACTGAGTAAATGCAGCAACTAACTTCTCGTTGTGCTTTTGAGGGTTTACCTAAAACACACCTGCTAAACCAGGAAGAATTGATTTCTCGGCATGCCCTTCTGGGTGGACTTCAGATTCTGCACAGCTGAGAAACAAGGTGCTAAAGGTCCCTCTGCCCTTAGTTATGCATTGATACTTCCTTTACCTGGTAATACCTGTTCTGTTTCCTTTTAATAACTGGGCCATGCCGTGTTGCTGTGTGAGCTAAGGGTGTTATGCTGTATTTAGTCACATAATGTCAGCCTGTCAGCTTCTACCAGCACAGAGGAATAATAATACACAACACTTGCAGACAGAAACTACATTATCTTGGCTGGAGGTGGCTTTAACAGAACTGATATTAACTGCCTATGCAAGAAGTCAACTTCTGGCAATAGCTCTCAACAACCAGAAATGCTATTTACCCTTTTCCATGAGTTGTACAGCCATTCACAGAAATGAAGAGTATTCTTTTTATATTGACTGGGCTGTGATTTTCTGTAGAGTCTGACCTTGGTATTTTTACACTGTCTAGCACACTGGGACCCTGCTTGTCCTGTGCTTCTTCAGTGCAAAGAACAGCAAGAATTCTGAGTTCTGAGAGGGTAGCAAACCTCTGCTGTATCCACTAAAATAAAATCTATCCACTAAAATAAATCATTTAGAATAGGATCTCAAAAGTTTCATGATTATTAGGCAAAACTCCAGCCTTAAAGTGCTGACTGAGAAAGTGTTTAAGAGCGTAACTCCTTGTGTGATTTGAAACTTTTAGGTGTACTCTACACTTTGCTACTGCTGAAAGATTCCCTGCAGCAGATTCTTCGAATAGTTTCTTCAGCCTAAATGAAGATCACTGTTTCCTCTGGAGACACTCCGCAGACGTACAGTATTCACGGCTCTGTATTTCCGTTCTGTTATTTACCCTAGAAACTGAACAACTGACCCACCTTTGATGGTACCATGATGACAATACACTCACTCCTCTGGTTGCTCCGGCAGAAGAATTGATTCCCACTGTCAAAACCAGAAGGAAAATGTTAATACTGAAAAGGAATTAATTACAGCATATGCTCCAAAATAGTATGCCTCTTGCATGTGAACAAGTTTATAGTGCTTCAAAGCTGGTTTGCTTTTATTTATCTTCTTTTAATAGTAATATGCAAGCTGCCTTGCAGAGGTAGCAGTGATTTTCAAAGAATCATATGGAGAAATTAGCGCCAGTCTTAATTGTTTTATATTGATAACCATCTTAGAAATGCAGCAGAATAAGCGTTGACATTCTTCAGTCTCTGACCCATTCACAGGAAGTATCTGCAGAGGTATAATTTATGGCTGATGCTAGGTTTTCAGTGCCTACTTCTTATCTTGGTAATGACCTAATTCTCATCTTAATAGCATGGAACTAGTGTCAGCGGGGTCACGGTGGCAAGCACTTCTGCACAAAGTTTACCTCAGCCTCTTGCAATTTATTCAGGTGTGACCTGTCCATGTGAAAGCTGCAATATAGACAGCTTTGCCAAGTTCAGGTATTTCTACATTTGCTGAACTTACAGTTCCAGCTTCAGGGTCGACCAGCTTCAGGTGTGAGGTGCTGAGAGGCTGGTACACACATCCTCAGATACGACTCGGGACAACTTTAACTTACTGCCATTCTGGAAACGTGATCACTGAGTGTAGGTGCAAAACACGTGTGACCTCTGCAACCAAGGAAACAAGAGACCTCTGCTCCGGTGAGGTAGGCATTCTTCCCAACTACTTTGGTCTGTGTGAGAGTGGAGAGAAGGGGCGTGCACGACAGTTTCACTACGCAAATGCCCAAACGGAGCACTTTAAGATGGAAGGTACAGGTAATAGAATCGGAAATCAAATGTGCTAGAACAGCAATGACCATCCTAAAGCCTCCACTCCTGGCATTACAAGCCGGTTCCACACACCCAAGGATTCACCTTTACTTGACGCCCCAGACCTTCCGCAGCCCAAACTCGCCACCCCCCCGATGTTGCTGTCCCGTAAGCACAGCCGGGAACACGAGGGGCGCCCCACCGCAGACCCGCTCCCCCCGGGGCCGCAGCGCGCAAGCCCCGCCCGCGCTGGCGGTACCGTGGGACGGGCTGCATCCGCCCGGCAGCGAAAGAGCTGCTCTCCTCCGGCACGGGGCGCGCGTGGCCTCTGAATGGGTGGCCTCTGAATGGATGGCCTCGGCCTCGGCCTCAGCCCACCGCCCTCCGGCCCGCTCCCCGCGGCCACCCGACCGCGGCTGACCGAGGCGGGCACACGCCCCCCGCCCTCGCCGCCGTCCCCACCTGGGGCACGCTGAGGCGAGTCAAGATGGCGGCCGGCGCCCAGCGGACACCCCCCGCCCCCCACCGCGCAGGCGTTGCCTTCCCCGGCGGGCGGTGCTTCTCGCTGCCGCGCTGGGCGGGGGGAGCGGCAGTGGCAGCGGCAGGCCGAGGCGCGGGCACCGGAGCGTCCCGGAGCAGCCCGGCACCTGTCCCGCGGGCAGAGCCCGCCGCTGCGCCCGCAGCTGGGTGTGCGCCGCTCCGTGCCCGCCGCGGGGGCGGGCGCCATGGGAGGCCCTGCGCCGCGCGGAGAGGGCGCCCGGCGGGCGGGGGCTGCGCCTCCTCACCTCCGCTGAACCCGCCGCTTCTTCGCGGGGACCGGCGAGCGACATGGACCGCCCGCCGCAGCCGCCAGCCGCCTCCTAGTCCCGCAGCACCAGCTGTGGAGCGGATCGGGCATGGCCCAGCATGAGGAGAGTGACGGAGGACAGCGCTGCCCCGGTGAGGCGTCAAAGTTTCTGCGTGGCTCTTTCCCTGGAGCGGCAGACGCGGCCGGGCGGCGGCTTGCAGCCCTGAGGAGGCTTGGCCTGTGCCTGGGGCCGCGGCCGCGTCTGGTGGCACCTGTTGGGGTACGGGGCAGACCCGGGAGGGGGGAGCGGGCACGAACGCGCTGCTCCAGGGGCGGGGCGGGCCGGTGCCGCCGGCCACCTGCGATGGGCGGGCGGGAGCAGCCGCGGGCGGTGAGGGCTCGCCGGGGTCGGCCGGGCTGCGGCGGGACGGGCGGCCGCTTGCTTTGCCCGGCCGCGGCCACAGTGAAAAGTTAGAGGAGCAGCTCGGCGGCGCTGGAGTCTTCACCGAGTGGTTTCAAGACCACGGAGGAGACTGAGCGCTGCTTCCTCTAGGCTTCGGGGAAAGACAGTGGTTGCCGAGGGGTTTTTTTGGTGTGTTGTTTTTTGGTTTGGTTTTGTTTTTTAACGAAGGCCGCCAGCTAGGAAACCTTCGCAGTGTCGGGTCAGCCTCAGCCCCTGGAAAGGCAGCAACTTTTCCTCTCCCTCGCTGCCTCTTTTTAGCCGAAATCTCGTAGGCGACTCTCAAAGACCGAACAGCAGTGCAGCTGAAGTTCTCGTGACGCTGCTGCTGATTTAATGCGGCCTCAGATTTTTTAGTAATATTGGTGCGAGGAGGTAGAAAGCGCCGTAAACTGCTTCTGAAGCAGAGGCTTTATACGGACGCTGTGACTCATTTACATTGCCTGCCTCACGTAGCAAAAAGTGCTAGAGCGGGGAGTGGTTTACTTGTGATCGCTCTCCAAGCGCTCCGCTCTGAAGCCAGGTGTGTAAAGCTCAGGCTGCATGAAGGACGCCGGCTGCGAGGTAGAGAAAAGAATTCTTTAAAACAAAAAAAAAACAAAAATCAAGTTTTAAAAAAAAATCCCAACATGCTGCTTTTCTTTTTGCTACTAAAGCTTTGTCAGTGCTTCCCTACCTAGCCTCAATCGCTGTATCTCGCTCTTTGTTGAAAGGCTGTTTTGTAGCCTCGGGAATTCTTCAGTGTCAGCAATGCTCTGTGCCTGTTAGGACGTGAACATAAACAATCTGAACAGAGGAGTGTTTAATAAACAAAACTGGGTTTGATGCTCTTGTGCACCAAGATCGCCTGCATTTGTACTTGATAGCAGCAGGGTGTTTCTTGGAACATGCCACAAAAATACTGTCAAAAACGTGGAGGGTATAAACCCTTGATTAGAAAAAAACAAAACCAAAAACCTTTTGCTTTCAAAAAGAAAAAAACCCTGTAGTTGTAACTTTGTAAATGAGACAATTCCTTGCTCTTAAAAACTTACTTAAAAGATGCTGAGAGAGTTAAGTGTTGAAGAGAGAAGGTGTGTGATCAGAATTGAGATTTTACCGCTTTGAGAACTGAGCGGTATCTGCAGACATTCCTCTTCTCATTCTTGTGAGGCAAGAAGATGTAAAGCCTGTTTGTAGATAGTTGTATTGCATTTCCTGCTAAAGAAGTTCAGTGCCTGCATTGCAAATCACAGCAAACATGGAAGAATGTGGCTTCAATTGTTATTTTTCTGATATTTGTTTTAATCTAATGGTCTGGTGTTGCTATGAACTTCCATTAAAATGGGTTTAAAAGCCATTATTAAAAGCAAAACAAATATTTATTCTCGACCTTGGAAATTGTAATCAAATATGACTTGTTCCCTTGGTGTGGTTGAGTGATACGCAGTCGAAATCTGTTTTAAAGCCTCTGGTTGTTGTCAGAACATGCCTTCTTGCATGCTGTGATCAGCACCTGGGGAATGTACTGGGCCGGAATTAAACTCCCTGTGTCAGAGGAATTTACTGGGGAGAGGGCCTGAGTTCAGGACTACTGTAGGTTTATATTTCTGACGCTTGCAGTTCAGGGAATTTGTGAGTTTCTTTTTGTTTAGGAATCCTCAGTGATATTTTTCTTCCCTGAGCTTGCAGTTGAACTTCTGGCACCCACCGTGTACTGTGGCAAGGAGTTACAGTTCAGCTGCCCTTTGCGTGAATAGCTACATCCTGATGTTAATTTTGAACCTGGCTACAAAACTATCTCTGTCTGGTGCCCCTTAGCACTTATGTTGCAAGAGTTAATGAGTAAATAATACGTACATACCCTCTCGCTGCCACTTGTGACATCTGCTGTGTTTTTCCTATCTCCCTTTCCCTTCTTATCTCTCTTCGTGGGATAGTCACACTTAGGAGGTCATGGTTCCTTAAGACATAGGATGTTAAGACTTCACAAATACCAGTTTCATTTAGCTGATAAATATATTTCCGTACACTACAGGGAGTCTGACTGCTGTGTGGACAAAATCGCATATTCTTTCTCAATAATTTATTATGCTGCTAATAATTTAATAACACTATATTTATTATGATAATTAAGTTTATTTTTTTATGGAAAGAGTTAGTATTGGAGAACATAACACAATGTTTGGCATCAGTTGACAGATTTTGCACTTAAAAATGAGGTAGCTAAAGTAAGGAGGATAAATATCACTTCACTGTATCCTTAAAACCAATCCTGCAACAACCTAGTGCAAAATGAATCAAGGGGTTCTCATGTATACTTTTGACATCTGATTACATCTTAAGTTTTCACTTAAAGACCTTGATGGGTATGCTTCAAAGCTTCCCATGGTTTCACTGAACTGTATAAAACCTTTTCTTTGCTTGTTATTGCTTAATTTGTTCCGGCAAGCTATCACCACTACATACTTCTCCATTTGCTGGTTGCCCATTTAAAGGATCTCTTCCTGTTAAATTTCTTGCTCACAAAAAAAATAGAAAAGTTAAAATGGCTTCAGTGCCCCACATGGAAATTTACTTTCACTTCTCTTTGAACTCTCTTGTTTACGGAATTGTTTGGCCTCTTGAGCTGCTGTATTTACTGGCTCTTCCAAGGCTGCTTAAATGCTTACGGTTTGTAAGCTTAATCAAGAAGAGCCACCCAGTTTAACTAAGGACTGGCTACTAATTGGGAAAACCATTGAGCAGAAGTGAAGACAGTCACTGGAGGGATTAGTTGTGGGAACATGTTTGCACTATTTACCAAACACCATCCAAGTTATTCCTGGCTGGTTACATTTCTGTACTTTGTTTTCTGGACTGCATTTTCTAGATGCACTAATAAGTATGAATGGTGATAAAGCAAACACCTGCACCCGTACTTATACAGTTCCATAGTGTGTCTATATGCTTAAAAGTAATGTTGAGGCTGGGTGAGCTACTGATTTAAAGAGCAATGTAATGTGCATGAAGGGATGGGTGAGCATGGGGATGAGAAAGTGGCCAAGCCTGTGTTAGTTTTCTAACCAATAAATGAATCCAAGCAAGAAGGTCTGAGAGCAGGAGATCCACGTATACGTAACAGTAATTCTATCTAATGCTCCATTTTATGTCATATTTGTTCACTTTAACTATCACAGTTGACTTCATGGAGTAGTTTGTTGCCTGTATTCAAGGTTTGTTGTTTAGGTGTTTCTGGTTTTGTTCTGGCCCGTGCAGTTTTAATTCAGAGAACAGGGAGGTTCTTAGTGTCCGCAGTTGGTATGCTAGCTATCTCAAGACAGCTCTTCTTTAAATTGTAGGAGATGAGAACTTTTCAAACTAGGGTAATGTGAAGAAGGAGAAGTTGCTATAGCAACTCTGTAAACATCTTCACAAGCTTTTTAGTCAAAACAAAATATTTGAAACCTTGCTTATCCAAAGGATTAGGCAATTGATGTACTGACTGATTTGGACGGGCAGCACATAAGCTGGTTGTTAGAAAATATTGAGAAGGTTTGAAAGGTGAAATATCCAGGGCTGGTTTTGCTTGACTTTTTGCTAGTCTTAGGAGCGGATCGAACTGACCTGTCAGATCAGCTAGTGAAGAGCATTTGTGTAGTAAGCTAAGGGTTTCATATAGCATACGAAGTACATCTGGATTAATGATTTTTTTCTTGTGATTGGAAGCTTGTGGAAAAAAATTGTTACTGTTTGGAGCAATGGAATATGTTTGAAATGTGTTTTCTGTCACGGCCTGTCAGTATCACAATGCCAAAGTGTACTGATGGGCTCAGACTTAAAACCAGACAGTGTGACAAACTCTGGTGTGTTTGGCAGGGCTTAGGTGCCATTAGCCAGAGGTGTGGAACTGCTGGGAGGAGCCAGGTTTCCCAAATGAGATATGTGGGGTTTGTTTTGGGAGGGGGCAGGGAGGAGGGGAGGGGTTTTGTTTGGTTGGTTCTTAAAAGTAGAATGCAGGGAGGACCTCCTGGAGGACAACAGGCACCTTTAATTAAGTGCTGTGCCTGAGAGACAGTAGGAGAGCAGAAGGAGGAGACCAGGATTCAGGAACTGGAGAAAATTCTGTCTAGAAAGCAAGCTGTTTGCAATATGGAAGCAGTGTTCTTCACACTTCGCCCAGAGCGTTTCCAAGTGAAGAAACCAAAGCAGTATGTGCGTATTTGTTCCACCAACTGCTGCAGAGTAATTACATCCCAAACTTCAGCAAAGCTGTAGATAATGTAACTATTCATACAGAAAAAGAAGGTGTATGTAATGTCCCAGTAATAACCACGTAGTGTTTCAAAGGGTCAGTAGTGGTTCTGGGAGCCAGGACAGCAGTCTTGATGGTGTTTCAGGTTTATGAAAGGCTGCAGTTGCCCACAAGGGCAACCTGGAGCTCATACTTGACAGCCACTCAGACTTTTGAGGGCCACTCAGACTAAAAGTGGGGCACTGACTGGAGTACCAAACCTGCTGGCAGCTGCTGAGGAGACAGTGTCAGTGTATGTTGCAAGAGTGAAGACGAGCAATCCGAGTGCAGACCACTGAAGTGCATCGTGTGTATTGTCGAAGTATTGGCTGCATGCAGAGCTTTAGAGCTATCCAGATTTTGTATCTCTTGCTTAATGCAAATCTGATATATTATGCATTCTATTTCAGTGACAAGTTTATTATCAGTTTTATCGTTTTCAGAAGAATGCTAAGAAATTCTGTTTAAATCAACACTTCATAATTTCAGTCTAAGTGTATGGAAACAAGTTCTGTAGCCCCCCAACATCCGTAAATGTGCATCTGTAACTATATGATAGTAAGTTTCAAATATTTTTCTTAATATCGACATGGAACATTAAAGTCCTGCTGGTTTTATAGTATGTAATTTCACTCTCAGGACATGTATACAGAGCAAACGCTGGCACACAAACTGCTGATGAAAAGCTTTTAATGCCTGGCATTTTCTAGAGCCTAATTTAAGTTGCCATTGTCCTGCTTGTTCAAACAGGGGGAAGGGATAGTAATCATATGCAGGAGAAGATAAAAAACTTCTAATTAAAGCCTAAGTTATAACAAGACTGAGTTTAAAAAAAAAAAACCAAAACCTACAACCAACAAAGAACAAACCACAATCTTCCTGCAATAATTCATAATCTTGTTTTTTTTTTTTTTTTTTCTTTTTAACCAGTTACCAGTTGGGCCAAGACATCTGATGTAAATTTATCCAACTCTTTAAATGGTTTGAGCTTCATGGGAATTCTGGACGCAAGAGTTGGCAGCAGTATCCAGGGCCTTCAAAACTTGAACTCCAAGAACCCAAGATCTCTGTCATTGCCTGAGGATGGACCTGGCCAGATGCCCAGTGCTTTAGAAGATTGTCATAGCCTTAAATCGGTGGATTCTGGTATTCCAACTCTAGAAATAGGAAATCCAGAGCCTGTTCACTGCAGCGTGTTACATGTGAAGCGAAAGCAGTCAGAACCTGAAATTGTGCCTGACAGGGCTTTTCAGAGCGCCTGCCCGCTGCCCTCCTACGTGCCTCCACAGTCACTGACTTCTGAACAGGACCGTGCTGTGCGAAAATCCTCTACTTTCCCAAGAACTGGCTATGACTCTGTCAAACTTTATAGTCCAACTTCAAAAACTCTGAATCGAAGCGATGATATCTCTGTCTGTAGTGTTTCTAGTCTTAGCACAGAACTGTCAACAACTTTATCAGTTAGCAATGAAGACATTTTGGACTTTGTGGTCACAAGCAGTTCAAGTGCAATTGTGAATCTGGAGACTGATGAGGTGAACTTCTCGGACGTTACCCTGAATTCCACTAAAGAGACCAATGATCAGAGCCAGCAGGAGTGTTCTCAGGAGACAGACGTGGACAGTAAACGAAAAATATTGGGACCTTTTACAAACTTCTTTGCCAGGTAATGTTTCCATAAAATACATTTGTATTTTAACGGTGAGATTGCATAAGATCATAAGAGAAGGGGTTTTGTAGTATTTTACTTTGAAAGAGGTAATAGCTTGCTGTTTTAATTTAGATTGGTATTAACAATATATTTTTTCTTTTCCAAGTACTTAGGCAAATATTGCTAAAGACTAAGGCTCTGAATCCTCCTCCATCTTTGTTATATGGAAGCATCTTGAATCTTCTTGAGAGATTCCTTTTATGTTACAGTAAAAAAAGTTCTGAACAAGTTTGGGTTTTTTTTTTCCCCCCTGAACAAGGATTTTCTTCCTGTCTTCTCCAGTTTGTGATGTTGGCCAAGGTCCTTAATCTCATATTGCATAAATAGGGAAATATAGGTAGGATCCATAGCTGTAGTGAAGAGCATGGACACCTAAGGATTCCTAAGTGGTCTAGTAGTAATGGAATATTTTATTCATCAATGTGAGTGTATGAAGCTTAAAATGCAAATACTTGCCAAACCCTTGTGTGACTGCTATGACTTTTTTTTACATCTCACTTGTAGTTTTGTTATAATGTGTTTTCCTCAATTTTGGTAAGGAAAGAGAACATCTGACGTTCTGTCACTCAGTTGTTGAAATAAAAGTATTGTCAGAGTATTCAGAGCAGTAACATGACCTCTCTTAAACATGGCCCTTGTGTGAATGATAAGGTGTGCTAAATGCAGATACCCAGAGAACGTGGGGAATGATGACTAGGACTAGTCTACTTTCTGGGGGTTCATAGAATGGTAGAGGTTGGAAGGGACCTCTGGAGATCATTGAGTCCAACCCCTCTGCCAACGCAGGATCACCCAGGGCAGGGTTGGGGTTGGGTTGTTTGTTGGATTTTATTTAAGGCCTTCATAATGTCTCTTATTTTCAGGATGTAATGTCTGAAGTATGATACATTTTGAAGAAATGGTTGTAGAAATAAACTTTAGACATCAAGCAGGGTTGGCTCTAACTTGTTTTGAACATGTGATTGCTCCAGCTAATCTCTTTATCCTCATGTACTATTTTTTTTTTTTTGCATGAGATAAATAGACTGATAAAATACATAGATAATTGGCAAACATTCTTTGAAAAGCTGCCTTATTTGTAAAGCTCAAGATAAGCAAGTTCTTCAGATCTTCTAAACTGGCTGAAGCCTTCATTGATTTTTATTCTTAGGTTAAAGTTATGAGTACTGTGCAGCAGAACTTCCGTCATCAGTCATGTTTGAGGTGCTGAAGCTTTTGTGGACCTCTATTTGTTGCCATGGAACCAGACAATTTTGAAACAGGAGGCTTTTAGGTGCTTCAAAGCATGAACTTTTGTTATCCATTCTGGTAGCACAAGTGCTAACTCAAACAAGTGCTGTCCTTCAGCCTGGAGGGAGCACAGTGAAACAGATATGTTTAGACCCTGGTCAAAGAAGGATGTTAGCTACTTCTCTTCTCATGGAACAAGATAAAGCCAGCTGTCCAAATTCTGCTGTAATCTGCAGTGGTTTTGCCAGCGTTACAGAAACAGCGGTATTCACTAGACTGAGCTTTTTAACCTGCATCTCTTCAAGGAAATTGAATTCCAGGGAACGTAGATTGTCCTTACTGCCTTTTAAAGGGAGACCAGGCAGTCTTGGTCACCACATGATGTCATCATGAGAATACGAGCATTAAGTTTAAACTAGGTGATTGCCTTTGAAGTTCCAGGTGCTCTGTCTGTAATATCCTTCCCTCTAACATCCCCTTTCTGCTTTGTTTAGGAAACAAGAGTTCTTGTTTGTACTTGCACACCACACCCCCGTATTTTATGTATCCTTTCTCTTATGTCATGTACCCTAGTGGCAAGTTTCATAGATACTGAGCAAGCAGGGAGCTTCTGAGGGTTCTTATGTGCCAAAGGGAATAGTATCTATATTTATGCTGTCAACGTAGCATGAGGGTAGGTTTAGATTAGAAATTAGGAAGAACTTCTTCGCTATGAGGGCAGTGAGAGATAGGTACAGGTTGCCAAGGGAAGTTGTTGATGTTCCATCGCTGGATGAGTTCAAGACAAGGTTGGACGGGGCTTTGAGCAACCTGATCTGGAGGGAGGTGTCCCTGCCCATGGCAAGGGACTAGAACTAGATGATTTTAATGTCCCTTCCAACTGAAATGATTCTGTGAACACTGTTAAGGATCAAAACATGCTGTTTCTAATTTTTATTGATATTTGTAATCAGTCCGTGGGGTTGTAATTGCTCTGTCTAATGATTCCATACAGTCCCTGTTTCCTAGAGTTCCTGTGGGCTCCTTGGATTTCCAGGGTTTAAACAGGTGCTTCAGCACTTGTAAATGAACACTACAGCTGGGCCCTGCAGCGCTTTGTTTGAAAGTAAGGGTCTTATGGGTCTTCCTACCTAGCTTGTGCTATGCTGTGTACCTGGGGTTGTGTAGCTACCTCAGGGGTAGCTGAGGGGGAGGCATTTCATATATTACCTTTGAAGACCAGCTTGCTGAGAAAGGAGCTTCTTAAAGTAGTTTGTAGAAGTTGTGCAGTGGTAGATAGAAACAAAGTCTCAGAGAGGAGCATGCTCTCAGAGCTTCACTCTGTGCTGAAAGGAGTTTCGTTGGAGATGCACAGCCTTGCAGAAAGCTTCCCTTTTGCAAACAAAGGATGAACTATGGCAAGAGGAAGTCAAATTGCCTTGGCTTTGGTAGGGGCTGGCACATTTGTATACAACATGGAAGAACGAGCACCTGAGTGGTTTGTACACAGCCGTTCTACCTTCCAGCAGCCTGATGGTCATGAGTTAAGGCTGCAGTGCAGGGGCTCTCAGCTTTAATCTGCAGATTTATCTCTTTGAGGGTTCCTCTGAATAATGGAATATGAGTTTAAAGCACTGGGAGTGAGGATGCATCAGCACAGTTTTGTTCAAGTTGTTGACATTTGGTGAAAGGAGAAACCTTGTTTCTTGGAACAGCAGCTGTGCGTGTGTTGAACTGCATCTGTCAGCTGAGAACGTGTTCGTTTCTCTGAACCTGTCGAGGCCGAGTTTGCTCTGGATATGTCAGTTAAAGTTTGTGACTGCTTGTAGAGGTGATCTTGACACAAATCAGGTGCCTCCAGTGCTTGGTCACATGCGCCTAAGCTGCTTACATATCATTTAAGGGTAAATCATCTATAGTATCAAGAAAATGCTTAGAGAAGCACTTGCTTTGGAATGTAAAATTCTCTCTTAGCATTCTGTAGATTTATTTTAGCTCACGAGACTGCACGCATATGTGTACGTGCACCAGGAAGGAGGCTGCGTGTTCCCCGTCAGCCGTGGCACTGTCTTTGCTGTGTTACAAAGTGCTGATGTTGGCTTGGGGCCGCAGTTGAAAACTGAATTGTAGAGGAGGTGGAAGAAAGGAGAACCCTGTTTGCTCATTGCCTGTCAATCCCAGCACCTTCAGAGTCACTCGGGGGTGGAGTGCTCTTGCTCTTGCCCTGGCTTCTTGAGCACTCTGTGAAGAAAGTTTCCTGGACTGCTTCTGTGGCTCATTTGCTCTCTTCAACAGTTGGAGACTCGGAAAGGACTGGTTGTTTCCTCAGGCTGTTACATGTCTTGTTGGGTGTGTCAGGAAGATCCCAAGCGAGAAAAAGAGGACACTTTCCTGCTTATTTACAGGTAGAGCTTAATGCATTACAGGTGCAGTACAAGGTGGAGTACTAGTGCTCTCTTTAGGCTTCAGGTTAGCACACGAAAATGGATTATTGCTTCTGAAAGCTACTGTAATGCTGACTGCTGACAAAGAAACCCGACATGTTGGTTGTTTTCAAGTGTCATGCATTCTTTTATCAGCTCTAAAAGGCTGAAGGTCTTTTGCATAAAGCATGAGTTTGAATTAATTTCCTTCATTTGGATATATGCAGGAACTTGGTTTGATAAATACTGTGAGCAAATAATTGTCTTGGAGACCACAGAGTTGGTGGCTTGTCTGTCCCTTTGCCCTAGTGACCCAGAATAGCGTAGGTAAATGAGTTTTACCTTTGGACTTTGCTTCTGTGCTGTACTGCTCAAACAGACTTTACATGTTCAGGTTTTAAAAAGCTTTGCTGAATCAGTATCGTTGTGTTCTTACTGTAGGAGTTGTACTTTTCATTTAATGTTGTTGTTTATTGTTTTGGAGACTTTTTATGATTACATGTAGAGTGAACATGAAAAGGACCAGGACTATGTTCAGTTAAATAATAAGCCATGCTGTTCCCTTCCTTTTTAATGGACTACAGGAGTCCCAAGTCTTTACTTAGTCCACTGCTGTGGATATTGTCCATTTTTCCAGGAATCTGGATCCTCTTTTTTTTTCAGGCTACTTCTAGGAGTTTCTGATTCAAGTGTTCCAAGTAGCATGATCTCAGGGAACCTCTACAGAGAACAGGGACTCCATGTGAAATAAAGGGCTTTAAGAAGAATATTACACTTTACTGTTTCCAAAGAATCTCTGTATTTCTCAGAGGAAGTTTCAGAAGCAGGATCAGCATCCTATACCGTACACAGGAGCACAAACCTAGTCCAGACTGTGGCCGTGTTTGTAGTCTGGTAAGAAAAAGGGCTGGAGTTTCAGAAGAATGGCTATGGGTTTCAGCGGTTTTTTGATATGTTTGTGATGTATGCACACATACATGTTTTGAGGTGACTGGTCACAGATAATTCAGAGCTCTGAATTGAGGAAGCAGGTCCATCTGTAGTATAGATAAGTCGCCTTTGTTAATGAATAGGAAGGACCCTTTCATAATGCCATTTGTTGCTTTTAATGAGAGGACAGCTTACCGTACTTCTCTAACTTTGTTCTTAAAGGGAAATTAGAATAACAAGGAGCATTATAGGGCTGATTTCCCACTTTCATCTCTTCAAAAAGTGAATTCACTGATCATAGAAGGGAAGAAAATAATTACGATTGAGTAATCTGAGATATTGAGCTTGATATCTGATACTGTCTCCTCTTCTGTGGATGTTTTATGTTAAATGAAGCCTATTAGAGTGTAGGCTGCTCGGGAGAAGGGGGGCTGGGAACAGGACTGAAATGAATATGAGGAGGGACAGAGAGAGCTGGATGTGCCATGGGGTAGGATACACTGCTTTTAACCACAAGTGAACAAAACCTGTCTGAGCTGGAGTTGTCCAGAAGCTGTGAGGAGGAACTCCAGAAGCCCAGGCTCTGATGGTAGGAACCTGCGTGGCCCCACAGCACAGGCTGCTGCTCTGTCCTCTGCCTGGGGTGGGCTCCCCAGTGCTGCATTCGCCTGACCCCCGTGGGATTCACTCTCCTGTGGGAGGGAAACAGGGAATTTGATGGCAGTTTCATCCTTCCCTGCTACTGTGGGTGCATTTTGAGCTGATGGTTGTCAAGAGCAGGCAACTGAAAGGGTTAAGGAGGGAGGAAGGCAGACAAGCTTGTGTTTCAGTGATGGGGGAAGCAGCATAGACACTGGGGATCTGTATTAACATATGATGCTAGAAACAGTATTTCATCAGCCTGTTCAGATACATTCGTCTGCTGAGTGCTTCAGTCCTCACAATATGATTTTGCGTACTGCTTACTTGAAAGCCTCTTTCCATCTACTTGAAACAGAAGACTAGTGGTCTTCCCTTACTGTGCTTACTAGCTCATTGCTGAGTAGAACAAAAGAAAAGCTGCAGAATTTTTCTGAAAGAAACATTCTTTCTTAATGCAGATGTTCCATAGGTACAACGCCGGAGTTGTAAAAAGATAACAGCTTCCTCTTTTGACAAAGGTGGAAAATTATGGACAATTGTGCGATACAATTTTCAGAATTCCCATCCTCTAATTCAGGAGGTTTTGAACTTTGTCATGTGGCCTGTTCTCCACTAGGTGTTGAACTGAAACTATCCATGGGCATTTTGTTTCCCCTTTATGCATGGAATAACGTAACTTTAGTTTAAAATTACTGCTCTGCTACTTTTAACTTAAATTTTGCACTAAATCTTATTTGAGATGTGGCTCTTCAGAGCAAGGAGAAGCTGTTGTTGCCAATCAAATCTGTTTTATTTAAGGTCCTGTTTGTGCAAAACTGTATCAGTTACTCAACGGCAAAACTAAGAGGCTTGTTGAAGTTTTGTTCATAGTGGAAGTTAAACGAAAATGTATTCAGCAGTATTTGTAGTCCAGTTACATAAAATACAGTCAGATGTGTATGGTGCTTTTCTAGTAGCTGGTAGGAAGCATTACACAAGTGTCACACTGGCTAGTGAACAAGATTTGTAGCACAGATGGGTGTTGCATGTTGCTTGCAGTATTCAGTTATAATAGTGTGTGTGTCCCATTCCATCTCCCATGTGAGGCTGCCTTTTGCAATGCTTGTGGTTGCTCAGTTTTACACGCTCTATCTACATGCCTGCTTTTGAATAGAAAGAGTAAGAATTGTATACATTTTGATATGTACAAGACCTGAGGAGCTAATTCAGATGAATGAAATTAAGGTCTGTTTTCATTATGATTCATTGCCTCTATGAAGGTTTAGTGAATTAGTGGGGTAGATGGTCATTGTATCTTCAGTTAATTTGCAAGAACTTTCCTCATGTTCCCCTTTGTTAAAAGGACCTGTGAGAAGATGTGGACGGGCACGAGGGAAGAGGGCAGAATATCAGCATGATAGCATGATCACTGCCATGTGACAATATATCTGTCTCTCTAATCAAAATACCATTTAATGTTCAACTGACTTTTTGTTCCCTTCCTTCTTTGTAAGCAGTAGCAACTGTTACAAGTTATTGCAAGTACAGAAACGATTAAAAAAAAAAAATTCTCTGAAATGAGAGCTGCCCTCTTAGGAAAAAAAAAAGGGTGGGGGGGGAATGAATGGAGAACATTGTAGTCTTGATACATAGTTTATCAGACCCTGCTTTTTTTCACAGAAATCTGGAGAGAGATTTCCAAGTTGCAAGCTCTCAGGTATCCTGTACTGCTACCTTGTTTTGTGTTACTGTCTCCTTCAACAGTAGAAATCTTTTTTCAGACCTACAGGTGTCTGTTACACTGTAAGGTATTATTACTCTTCGTTCTTACTAAAGATACTGGTATGTCAGTGGTTGGAAGACTTTCTATATAAAATGTGATAGGGATTTATAAAACATGGCTCGTCATTAGTTACCAGTTTCATAGATAGGACAGCTTCTAGGTTGTCTGGCTCTACTTCTGTTAGATTTGTTAATCCATAAACCAAGCAGTGTTCTTCTTTTACCTTGACCTTTGGCTACCTCTCAGAAATAAAATTCTGCAAACTCTGCCTTTTTATGTGATTTCAGAATCTTACTCCGAGCATAACTTTTCATTTGTTGAAGGTTATTCACCATAGCCAAAATACTTGGACTTTTTTTGATAATGCTTTGTTCTGTTGTCTTGGTTTGGTTTGGTTTTTTTTAATAAAAGCGTAGGTTGTCTGAGAGGTGATCTGGGATTGGGAAGAGGGAATACAAGAACTGACAATCCCTCACTGCATCTAGTGAATTATTTCTAGAAACGAATGTTACTGGGTTTTGGGTACCAACTGTTGCCTTTTACCTGTGGAGAATGTAGATTTAGGGCTTTTCAGGAGATTTTTAGTAGGTCTTCTGACAAGAATTTCTTCTCAAGTTCATCAGTTCTCTACTCCTCATGATTTATGTGTCAGAGTCTTGTTCCTCCACTAACAAGGCAACCAAAATTCCTGTGGTAAAATACCTTGCTGATCTTTCAGAGTTTATTTTCTGTGCTTCTGGAAATTGTTCAAGTGAATGGAGTGAAAATATGGAACATCTAGAAAAGAGTCTTTCTTCAGTTTATTGAGGGTAAGTTGTGAAGGTTATGGTTAGTGCAGAATATAAAAGGTCGTGGAAGGACGAGAAGAAAACAATGTTGGTATGCGTGAGAATGTTCCCTAGGTAGCGTCAAGTGACGTTGCACGATGCCAGTTAAGGTAGCTGGACACTTCTGCTCACGATGCAGCAAATATTTAATAAAATTTATCTTAATAGCTTTTTTGCTTAATAGGTGCTGCACATTGCTCAAAATGTCATGTTTCAATGTAGGTTTCTGGTTGCCTTGTGGGGTAGCGTGTGTGGAGACTTCTCTTGCACTCGACGTGGGTTTACCTGGTTCCTCTGCGTAATACCTGCTTACTGCAGAACTCTTTGGGTAAAGCCTCTCGCACACTTGGGCGTGACTGCCTTTGCATAGGCTGAGGGGCTCGAGACCTTAGGGCTCTCTCCTCATGTAGTTTAGAATTAGGAAGAAATTTCAGGATCTTCCTTCAGAAGATGAGCTTTGACTTGCCTCCATTTCTTTCCTGCTTCTTAAGAATACTTGCACGACTGATAGTAATATGAAACTAGTTTTCAAGGTAATTTTGTTCTTACAAAATCCAACCCTTTTGAACTTTCTTCACTGTCCTTACTTTTCATCTGCTCTACTCATGAGACTGGTAAGTCCTTCCAGTTGCTAATTTGCATGACTGTTCCAAATGTTTTGTCTTTGAAAATAACCTTCTTTAGTGAAAGACTAATTAAAATTTGGATGTGAACGTGCATCTTGAGAGTGGGAAATGTTTGATGTGGTTTTAACACTTGTAACAAAATTTTACTTGCAGTTGCAGTCCAGTTTTTGGGTAAATGCAATCAGTCTGCATGAGTTGGGTCACTTTCTAGTTAATTCATGCAAGTTTCTTTACAGCAGCTGGCTTTTTAAGAGCAAGGAAGCTATTTATTTGCAAACATAATCTCAAGGTTAAGTTAGAGTTAAAGTAGTCTGCCACAGAGCAGCATGAGCCATCTCACTTTTACTTTCCTTGAAACTGGCATTGTGTGCTCCATGCCACTAGTTCTTGTACTCTCGAACTTCATCTAAGGAACCATGTCAGAATAGTAGCAGCACAGTAGTTAAAAATCATAATTTTCAGATATTCTGAAGAACCCAAATACTCTAGTAATGAAAACTCCAACGCTTCTGTACCCTTTTATTTCAGACAACTGGTATGTCTTGGGAGTTCTGGGGGGGGGGGAAATCCTGTTCATTGCCTGAAAGCCCAGATGTGGGGTGTGGGTATGTGCAGGTGCAGCAGCAGGTCTAGGGGGTGTTTGTCCGGCCGCCTCGCTCGACTCCTCCCTCTGACACCTACTGTGTCGGAGCCCATCCTTTTTTCCTGGTGTTCGAGTGCTATGTGCTGGAGAAACAGTTCCTCGACTCCAGAGGTACCGACCTTCAGAGGTACCTCAGGAGGCACGGTGTTGAGCCTGCCTGGCTAGAGGAGACTTTGAAGCTTTTAGGAAGGATTTACAGCTGACTTGAAGATCTGGAGTACTTTGGCCACAGGAACCATGGCAGCACTGTCTCCAGTTGTTGTAGTGGATAGGTTTGTATCCTGAGCTAGGGGGAGTGGTGGGGAGGGCTGACCTTTGGAGAAGTGCCTTTGTGTAAGCATCTAACCTTGCTTTGGACGCGCTGCATCTGAAATGTGGAAAAAGTGAATGCTTGAGTGCTTGTGGAGCAGAGCTGTGGACTCGTCACACAGCACTAGTTGCTGGCAGTCGTGTTACACTTTTCCTGTCTGATTTAGAAAGAGAATTGGATTGAACCAGATAAACTTTCTGCTTCAGTGGCGATGCAGGACTTTTTTTTTAAAGCATATGCTTGAAAAGAAACTGTAAATGCATGCTGTATGGATAGGTTTGGCTTGATTACTTGTTATTGACATGGTTCTAATTTTTTTTATTATTTAATTGAGGCTTCAGCCTGACCACAACAGCACACAAGGCTACGTGATGAATATGAATGTGCAGGATGTATATATGGCAGCTATTCGATAAGTTTATCTTTGTGCTTATATAACCAAACTGAAGTGATTCTTAAGTTTTATTAAACAAAGTGTTTCCTGACACTGCTGTGTTGGTATGAACTTCTCTTCCCCACTAAAAAGGCAGCTGGGCAGATCAATCTGCAGTAATGCTGCAGTGTGTGGAAGTTCAAGCACAAGATTGTGCAGTTGCTCTCCTGTGTCACAAGATGCTATTGTATGGATGTAAACATTGACTCTGGAGTTAGAACTGAGTTAGGCAGGTTATTCCTCTCCACAGCTCAATTAAATAACAAGATTAAACAGCTATTCAGTGCTGTTTTTAGGAGATTGTGCAAAAGTAATTTTCTATTTGAAATGTCATCTCAATTGAGCTTCTGTGCTTGGCTTGGCTAAAATAAGCAGCTACGGACACTTAGTGTATCATAGTTAACACGGTCAATAGGAATGCAACTGTACCCCGTGGCACTTTAATGGCTCCATACTGATGACACTGCAGACATGATGTATCATGTCAGATATTCCTGTTAATGTCCCTGATGTTAATCAGCATGATGTGCTCTAATGGTTGTGAATAGGACAACAAGACTGAGATAATGATCAGCATGTGGTCATTTTTTTCCAGGCATGTCAACCCTTTTTACATTCAAGACCTCAAAATTATTTTTTATATCTTAAAACACTTGTAATTAAACTTGGAGATCTTGTACCCTAGGATTTCTGAGCTGAGCTTTGGAGTGAAGATTTGTTTCTGGTTTTTTTCAAATTGAGAAATTTTGCTCCTTGTTAACCTGTGTTTTCCATTAGGCAAGATCTCCTTCAGTTACCTTTGGAGTGGAATTTTTCTGGTGAATTATATTTGCTCAGAAGTGAGTCTACTTAGTACTTTTTTTCAAAGTCTTAGTGTGCTGTGTAAGCATGGGAGGAAAGAAATTCCTTTCTGTGCTGTGGCAGCAGAAAAATGAAAGCTTCTGCTATGAATTATTTGCATATATATATATATACATGGCAGAAACCATTACTTCCTTCTAAAGGAGTTGCATGTTTTAAGGGTCTACTTTTAGTTCAGAAGTCTCAAGTACTGGCTTTATGAGGACCTTGTCGTGTTGACCTGATTTATTGCAAAGCTCTGCAGAAATTGGAGCAGAGAACATTCTGTAGTATTTTTGTTTTCCTTAAGTTTTCTAAACTTAGGTGCAAGGGGAGCAGAATTTCTTCTGCTCCTTCCATGCCAGCCTGTCATGTGGTTTGCCATTGGATTGTTCCAGCCTGGGGCAGATCAGGGTTTAACAATGCTGTGTGTTCTCAGAGCAGAAACAGGTTGGAGTTTGTGGTTCTACATCTGATTGTGTGAATTTGAGGCTTCTGATAGCGTTATGACTTTTGGTGGTTTTGAGACTTCTTGGAGTGCGTGAACAGTGTGGACATCAGCAAAATGCCTGGACTTGGGTACAGACAAAGAGCAGGGGAAAAAAAGGAAAAAGAGTAAGTTGTTTTCTACAGAACAGGAATTGTACATCGACCATGCCTGGTGCTTTCAGTTCAATATATATATTTTAAAAGTTAAAAAAAAAAAAAAGTGAGCTGGAAATCCCTGATAGAGTTCAAAGAGAGGAAGAGATGCCTGTTGACAGTAGAAGTCATGTGGACAGAGAAGAATGAGCTGAGCAAGTGCTGTGCCATCTGCTAGGTAAGCTGTAGGAGAGATTAGTTCTGTTCTGACACTTTCTCTGAAGGGAAAATGGATAGTGAGGATTGTGGAATTGAATTGAAAGCAAATATGTGAAATTGACTTTTCAGGTGTAGTTCACCTTACGCAGGCATTTGCAGCAGAGAAGTATTACACTTTATCCTTAGAGCAAAACTGGAGTGATGAAGTCCTACTGCCACTCTTAAATCCCTCGGAGGAGACTGGGGGGATTGTTGCTTGTATATGCCTCTGCTAGAAACCTCCACTGTGGATAGATAGGGAGAGAACATTGACTGTTGCTCCTTTAATTTTCACATTATTGCAGCGCTAATGAACTGTGGTGAAAGTTTTTTACTTGCAGAAGTGCTTTTGAGTAGGCACAGAATTGTCCCACAGATGTGCCTCCTTATGGGGCTTTTTCAGGTGTCCCGGATGCTAGAAGCTCTTCTTTTCTCTGAAGACCGTATGTACTCTGGAATTCAGCTTGCTTGCAAACTAAAAAAACCCATGGCAGTATGTTTCTGCATTTTCCGTGCTGCTGTTACTTAGTGCTTTCCCTACAGTTGTTTCCCCTACATCTTTATATGACATTTTATTTTGTGTGATGTGGGGTAGGGGAGAGGTGAAAGGAGTTTGTAGTACAGTTACTGCTTACCTTTGACATCACTTGTTATTGACTTGTGTGATTTTGGTACCTAAACACTTTGTTCTTATCTTTTAATAAGATAATTTGTTCCTGCTTTGGGTTTCAAGGTAACTGTACCCTTGTGAGTTAGAAGCATGTGATCATTTGTGTAAATATATTTAAGGATGGCAGTGCTCCTTATTAACCGTATAATACATTCCAGTGCACCCTGACGGTTGCAACTCAATTGACATTCTCATATTAAACATTTCTCCTGCATCCCAAGCAATACTCTCTCTGTTGGTGTATTTATGGTATCGCTTATGTTAGCTAATCCAAAGTGGCCAGGAGAAACAACTTCTTCATGTCCAAGATGTTCCTACTGCAGATGTATTCAGCCCTTTTAGAATATGAAGCTCAGTATGGCTTTATTTCCCAAACTGACAGGCTTATCAATAAGAAACAGTTTGTACTTGGTGGGATCAGGCCACAGGACATTAAGGTGGTAGCTGTAAGGAAAGGCAGTAATGCCAGACTGGAAGGATCTATGATATCAAAAGTGCTATAGCTGCCTGCTAATTAAAGTAGCAAAAATGTTTTTGTCTCAATGTAATTGTTTGCTTTTTTTTTTCTTTTAAATGAGGGATTGAAAGCCTATAGTCAAGTTCTCAGAAAAACCTACCACAAAATGTCTAAATAATTGAGCTAACCTGGATGTATTTGAATATTTGCTGAACTAGACAGTATGACAAAAGAAAATCATGTTTGTTTAATAATCCAGTTGTGCTGTGGGAATAGAATATCTGTTGTGCTCTTGGAGGAGCTGCGTGCTCCCGAAAGTGTGAACGCTGATCTGTGCAATAATTCCAGTTCTGCTAAAACAGTTGTGGTGAGAAGACTCAAGCCTTACATATCTCTTTTATTAAAACCTAGCAACATCCGTAAAAAAGTAATTTTCCATGGCTTTAGCTTTATGACTGTTACTGCAGTGTTTAAACTGTATTTGGTACATTTCTGAGGCACTTCAGAAGGAATGTGTTGATAGCTGCTCTTAAGGTTATTCAGGAAAAATAATTTTTTATGAAAACAGATAAAATACAATAAAATGATACTATATCTGCAATGTTTTTGTGGGTTTTTTGGTAGTAGTGTGTTGTAACAAGTGGGTGGAGATGTTTATACAGCAAGATATTTAGTGTCTTAGTCTTGCTTTAAGAGTAAGGCTGAACAATCTAGAAGGAGGCTAAAAAGGAAGGTCACTTTTAGGAAGTTAGAAATTAACTCTTTAAAATCTACTAAAAATCTGTATTTAACCAAGTCCATTTCCTCATATGGTGATAATACTGCTCTGCATGATGGACTTCTTGAGGCTGAGAAAAACTGCCTGCCAAGACAATCACAAGAGGAGGTGAAATACGTGACTGGGTTACATAAGGTTAACAAATTTTCCATCCTTTTGTTTAGTATAATTAATCAATGATTTTTCTTAAACTTTTTTTTTAGGAATTTTCTTACCAGAAAGCAAAGCGCAAGATTTGAAAAACAAAGTGACGTGGGATGGAGGTTGTTTGGAAAAGTACCCCTCAGAGAAAACTCACAGAAGGATCCAAAGAAAATACTGAAGGTATTTGTTTAATTTTGTACTGGGATTAGTGGTGAATGTGGGAGTCAGTGAAGTTTATGATCTGCACATATGACTATGAAGCCTGTTTACTTAAGGAGTTGTACACAGTTTCTTGGACAGTACCACAGAAGAATCTTCACTGACGTTTTACTTCCATTATAACAGAGCCGTTCAAAAGAATGTGTTCTGCATGGTCATTGAGTGCTCCATGAAAACACATAGCACTTTATTATACAGCATTTCATGTGAGGATTCAAAGTTTATCAATGTGCATTTGTTTTTTGTAATCAAGCTTAGCAGGTATTTTGAAAATCCTTCTAATTTCTTTACCTTGTTCTGGATTTTGCTGTTTTGTGTCCTTTGTGCCATAGACCCATCTATAACATGCTGTTTGAAGCAAAATTGTGTTCTGTGGGGCCTTGGCTTATTTATGCTTAAATAATAATAAAAATACATAGATTCCAGGTAGAGTGAATGTGGTAGTGTTCCAGAAACTAGTGTTGGAATGCTAGCTTCACCTTTTCCTTGTTTTCTGAATTATATGCTGTTTGGAGTTGAAATTTTCTCTGTGTGCGCCTTGATGAAAATTTGGTTGCTGACTTGAAATGTTGGAACAATACAGCATAAGTGAATGGAATAAAATATTTTTTCCCCTTGTACAGTATAGTTCAAAATGTGTATGGAAATTGTTTATTGAAGTGATTCCTTGAATAGAGAGAAACTTCAAAAGCATCAGAAACACCAAAGAATTTAGGTGTCTCCCTGTCTTCATTGCTGCTTAAATCATTTTGACACTGGTTTGTGTGTGTCTGTTGCTGATATTTGCCAGTATATAGATCTATGATTTGTCAAATTTTAGCAGCTGTTTTTGGGGCCAGGCCAAGGGGAGAAGAGGTTGTAGAAAAATCTTTTCAGGCCTTCCTTTGTGTGTCATCAGAATAAAAAAGCATGGTGAAAACTCCTTTTCTCCTTTGCATACCACTTCTCAAGCTATAGCACTATAACGTTGAAAACAGCACTTCAGAGGACTGGTTCTGCTACAGATGAACCCAAGGACATTGCTAGTGAATCAAATAACCTGCCTTCCCAATGGGTACAAAGCTTGGGAAATCCAGCTGTGTGGTCAGTAACTTATGAGCTGCTCTTTCAGTGAGAAGAAAACATTGTCTTTCAATCTGTCTCACTTGATCTGAGATTTTTGGATTGCATATTGGCATTTTATGTGCTTGGGGCTTTTGTTGTGTTTCATTCCGTTCTCACTCCCTTGTTCAGATCACTGTTGGAATAGGAAGGTTTGCATGGAGAGAGACTGTGTAGTAAGAACTTCAAAACCAGCTGCTGTGTGTGGAAAGAGAATATACTGATTTGAAGGATTGTGCTGCTTAATTTAGGGTGCTCTGGAAGTCCAGATGTGAGACTGTTCTTAGATGTAGCTAGGCTGTTAACTTCAGTGAAGTTTAAGCAGCTTTTTGAAGTTGTCACCATGTTTGTCTTGATACCATTAGCAGTTCTGAGGCATTCACCAGAGATTTTTTGTTTGATGACACAATTGGTGTAGTAATCGCGGTGCTTTGACACTTAGCAGCGTATTTTATTGGAGTCATCTGTTCTTTGATAAGTGGGTAAATAATTCATTAACTTTTTGTGGTGGTTGCTAGTACTGTGAATGTTTTTCCTTCAGATCCAATTCCATTGTGAGTATTCAGTGTTCCTAGGATATCCCAGCTTTGAATGGTTGTATTAAATGTTAGAAAAAAGTATCTGTTAAAGAATTATGTGGTATGGCATCCAACCATTAGATGGCAAGATTGCAAGTCTGAAACAATTGTCTCCCCTGCCTCTTGGATCACAATAACTTATGCTTCCTAATTTATTTGTCTCTTTCCTGAAGTTATTTTTGACATGTAGGCTTTCTGAGACGTGAATAATGCTGTAAATAAGTAATCAAGCTTCACCAGCACCCAAAAGCAGATTCAGGTTACTGGTCACAGGTTACTTTGACAGTGAGAGTACTTGCAATTGAACTTGGGTTGGCTTTTTTGTTTTGGTTTGTTGGCGTTTTTTGTTGTTGTTTGTTTTGTTGTGTTGTGTTGGGGTGGTTTTTTTTTTTTGTATGTGTGTGTGTTTGGTTTTGTTTGTTGTTTTTTAAATTTAAATTGCTGTGCTGTGGCCTTCCTCAAAGCGCAGTGCAGCGGGAGTTACACTTTGATTATATCAACTCCACTGTAAACACTAGATGCCCTGAGAAGCTGATTGGTTGGAGATGCCAGTTTGGTGACTGTTTTGGAGCTTGAGACTTTGTATCTTGATCACCAGTGTTTCATGACTTGACTGCCACACTGTCTTATGCAAAGGGATGTGGAAAGTGTTGTGGAACACTCTTTACACGAAGCTGTCAGTATGGGAGGTGTGAACCATGGTGGGAGCATCATTGTTATTAATTGAATGCTGCCAGCTCTGTGTATTGAGTGGAGTGTGTAGAGCACCCTGTCCAAACAGAAAATGCCACTGAGACAGAAGGGCTAATTCACAATCCAGGTGTTCTTTTAACATGGTGTTGTGTGTAACTAAATTCCTGTACACTTCAAGAAAACAAACTGGAAGAAGAGGAGGTAGAGTCAGTTTTTCAGACATCATGGGAAATCAGCGGGGTTTAGAATCCTGTTGTCTGTTGATCTCTTGAGTTAACATAGTGATTTGTAGCAGCATCTGTTACTCCATACTGTGCATTTCTGATTGTATTACACAACTGAGCTTGTGCAGAGGCGATGAGAAATAGGTAGATATTGTTTATGTGCTGCTGGCCAGTTACCATGGGTATTGCTTCCTTCCCATAGTATTCTTCATTCCTTATGTCTTCTGTATGTGCAGGATTATCTGTCTTCATTCATAAGATTCAGTGCTCTGACAGACTTATTTCTAATAATTTGTGCTGCTGACATGACAAAAGAACTGTCTGTTGGCATGCCCTTGTAACTAACTTTTCATTGCTCTGCCTCTTGGGTGTTCATCTGGGTTTGTACAGAAGAGATACTCAGTGCCCACTTAAAGGGTTTCATGCCTATTTGCTGGTGGCAGAAAACTGTCAGGCTTCTGGGAGTCTGTCACTTAAGATGCCTCAAGGTTGACAAAGGGTGGAAATGTAGACTGTGCTGTCCTTTTGCATTTGACCCTCTCCCTCCTTTTAGTGCCTCTGGTGCTGATACTTGAATCAGTGGTTGTTTATTGAGCAAGAGCCTTGCCTTTCTCTGGCTGCTGGGGCTTGTCTTACTGGTTCTTTTCAAGGAAAAAAAAAACCAACAAACTTATTCATACTGTGAAGTCCAGGTCTTCCTTCAAATTGTCTGCTCACAGGGACATTATTGTCTATGTGGTGAAATATTCATTAGTCCATAGACTGTAGAAGACTCAATCTGCCAAAGTACAGAGGCTCTTGAGTAGTGTTTTTATTAGTAAAATTTTAGTCTAAGTTAATTCTGAAAGGAAACTTAGTAGAAAAGTGCTTAGTTCTTCATAATGATTTTTACTTGATTATGTTTTCCCATCATAAAAAAAAGGAAAAAAAATATATTTCAAGTTGCACATAACTTCTTTAGACTATCAAAAGTTCTTTGGATTATTTAAGATGCCACAAAATAGCATCTCCATAGTAGTAGCTATGATTATCAATTTCTGTTTCTATTGGTCCTCAAGTTTCATGTACCTGGAGAAATCCATTTGATTGTACATGCTTGGTATTAAGCTCTTTGTGCACAGGAACTAAGGTGACTGAGCCACCAAGCAGGCCTTTCTCAAGTCAGCTTTTTTTGCTTCTGGACAGACATGAAAAGAAATCCTTTGTGCCAGGTCACTAATTAGAGCCTTGTGACTATCCCATGAATTTGGCTGTAGACTGCTGTAGGGAATTCATTGGTATGTCCATGGTTCCATCTTCTGATACCCTTTATTATAAGGATGAAGGATACAGACACAATATGTAAGGAGAAGTAGCTTTTTTTTTTTCCCTTTGACCAAAAGAATGATCAGACAGGTTTTTTTAGCCCATAAACCTTTTCTCTAGTCCTCTAAAAGCTTCTGATAGCACTCACTTGTTCAGCTAGTGTATGTACAACACAGCGTCGTACTGTATTTTAACAGTCTGAGGTTTAAAATCACTCCAGCTAAGCAGTTGTTTGTCCTGCTTTCAGTTCTGACAATACACATGAATATTAGTCTTTTGATGAAGAATCGGTATTGACAGATGCTAAGGTTGAATTTCTTTGCATGATCACCAATTGCTTTTGTGCAATTTTCATCCAGTTAAATGTTTTAAAACCTAAAAGCTGTTGGAACAAGTAATACTGTCTGAGAAGCTGTAAGTCCAGCTACAGCGAAGGTTTCCACGATTAGTTTTTTGTGTCAATTATCTTAAGGAATCCTGCTTGAGCAGAACTGGTTATGCCAGTTGCTTTTGTAATTGAAGTGTGAAAATGCAGTAAAAGGTGATGGTACTTCACTGAGAATAACCACAGAATGAAATTCTCTTTCTTTCCAGTAGACTGTAGAGCTGAGCTAGGCTTTGTGGCCACTGTTTCCTTTGGTAACTCTCTTCAGAAACAGCAAGAACAGTAGCTGTAAAGACCATGTGTTTGCAACTTCTTTTTTCTTTTTTTTTTCCTTGTTTTTTTTTTCCCTTTCCTCCCAGTGCTTTTGTTAATAAATGCTTTTGAAAAAGAAATTCCTTTGAAAATTCAAGAAGAGATAACAATTCTCTCAGCACATCATTTGGTTTTTTCTCATGTCATCAGTCATCACAGAACTTGTCTGCAACTGGCCAGTCATGACCTTGTGTGTTGAGGCTGCTGTGTGTAGAGGAAAGTCAGGTTTGAGGTATACCCTAGAGACACGCTACTGCTCTCTTCCCCAAAGGAGTGGCTTAAATGAAATTACTTTTTTCTGTAGGTCTCTTCTTTTTTTTCTGTAATAGGAAAACAAGTTTTTTTTAATCAGTGTTTAATTCCCCCCCCCCCCCCCCCTTCCAAATATGGTGTAGCCCTGTAAAGACTGTTTACTTCAACTAGATGAATTCCCATAAAGAGCTCAGTGGAACGTCTTCATTTTCTCCAAGTTTCAATACCAGTAAAATTCGGCACATAGAACACTGGAGATCTCTCAATAACAATCTTTACTCAGAAGTCCAGGTTGAAATATTTTATCATCTCATTTGCTGCCATTCCACATCAGAATATTTAGAATTCCTAATGGCAGTTCCTTAGTAATTAAAAGTAGCTGTGATTTTTAACCTAGAGATTGTCATCTTCCCAAACTTCCAAGGATTTCTGCTGTGAAAGCCATAGTGTGCTCTCATGGCACGGTGGTAGAGACTTCTTTTTGTTTTTTCCCCATAAGGATAAAGATTCAATTAAATGATTTGCTGGGGGTTGGGGTCCTGCCGTGAAGCCACCAGCGAGGCGTAGCTGTGGACACCGGATTGTCTGTGCGCGGCCCCAGGAGCAGTCTGCCCGTGTGCAATAGGTGGAGTGGCAGCGTAAGCTTGTAGCCAGGCTCTTCACTACACCTTGCTTGTTCTGCTCTTACTGTTACAACAGAGTCGTTTGAGTCAGATTATTCAGCCCTGATGAGCACGTTAATATGGCTCCTGTCACAGGAGCTGCCAGCAGCGTCTTCCCACCCCCTCCTACCAAACTGGTTTAGTTTCTCAATCATTCCTGGGGTTTTTTTTGTTTTGAGGAGAAGAGGCGATGGAACAATCTCACTTTTTTGGGTTTTTCTTTTTTTTGGGTACCAATGATAAAATTTGCATGAAAATTCTCTCTTGAAACAGCTGAATGCATTGTTTAGCTCCATGGGTGATGCATTTTTATGGGATAAATAATTAAGTTTATAACGGTATACCAGGAAAAATCTTTGTAAATTGATCTGGGTCAGTTATCATTCAGGTCGATCTTTACTTGATTTGCCTCTTATGTTTTTAAGCTGTAATCTTAGTTGATTAATAAAATCACTTTACTCCACGTCTGATTTTAGATTTGAACATATTACATGGGAAAAAGTTGCAGAGCCACAGCACCCAGCAAGAAATTCTGAAAGAAATTGATACAACCTCTGCTTTAGGCAGACAGTGACAAGATCTCCTTTTGAGAGCAGCGTGCTTTATCCAGGAAAAAAGCAAAAACAACAAAAAAAACAAACCAACAACAAAACCAACAACCCCCCCCCCCCCCAGAGCAGAGTCCATCATCTGCTGATGTGTGGAAGTTCTGGTGCAGGTCCATGGGCAGGAGTTCTCCAGATGGAAGCTGGGCTGTCTGGCTTCCGCTTCTGCAGCTGCAGCCCCTTGCTGATGGGTGGCAGCTGTCTAAAAATAGGGAGCTTTTCTAAGCATTTGTGTTAACTGCTTTATGCTGTGTTCAGATGATCCGTTCAGGGCCTTCTGAAGAGGAAGTGGTTGGTTCGAGCTGGCTGCTGATTCTTGCAGGATCTAGATGTACGTTTTTGGATCTTCTGCTCGTACTGGGTTTGTTTGGATACATCACTGGAGAAATCGTTGTGACTAATGGCTACAGCTGTGAATGAGTGGGGTGGCTGTTTGCATCTAGAGTTCGTTCACCCTTTAAGCCATTCCATGCCATAAAATGTCTAGTGCATTTTCTCTCTTCTGCCGTAGAAGTCCCAGGGTGTAAATGAGTCACTTCCTGTGTTCTTCTCTGCATTCATTTCCACTTGTCAGCCGTCAGAAGGGCCGGATTTAGATCTTTCATGATGTGCTTGAGTTCCTTTCTTTAAGAACAAAGAAAGAAAAGCACAATTGTAGTGCAGGGTGGCATAGTTACTGTAATTAGTCAAAAACTAACCTGCGCTTGTTGCAGTCTGTAGAAATAAGTGGGAAAATTAGTTACACCTTTAATAATGATAACCCTAAACTTGCAAATTGCTTTAATGCACTGCTATTTCATGGTTTGCCTTCTGATACAATTAAAAATATTTTTTTATTGTAATCATATATAAAGGGCATCTAATTTTTGTGAAAGTAAATAAACATGAGTGAAGAAAGGAAACCTGTGGTGTCACCAATGAAGGCCTAAATTTATTTTTTTTTCCTCAACAAGAATTGTACTAAGTAGATTATTCAGCACTTCCAGGAGGCTGTATTACTTCACAAAGAGTGTGTTGCCCTTGTCCTGTCTTGGAAGTTACCTGCTTTGAACAAAACTGCTATCCTATCTAACCAGATAAAGCCAGGTGAATAGCTCCCATCCAGTAAACGACAGGGTAACTTTATACTATGGCAGACGGATTGTTCCTGTTTACTTTAATAATAAAAGAATGTTGTGTGACCCACCTGGGTATCGTAGTCTAGCAGAGTCTACCTCCCAAAGTGCTGCTTTGGATGCTATTGGAACTTCTTCCCGTATGTTACGAACTTAGGAAAGCACAGAATATGTTATGAACATCAAACTAATAGAAAATAATAAGCTTTGACTATTGGTTTTAACAGATAAGCTACAAAGGTTTGGTTTGTTTTGGTTTTGGGTTTTTTTATTTTGTTATAAGAGAAATGAGAGGGTTTCTTTCCTCGTTTCTCCAGTGTTAAAGCTTTTATTTTAGTTTTGTCACTCTCTAAAACTCCTCATAAATTGTCTGGGTCAAAAGCCCTGGAAGCTGTAGGGATAGTAAACAGGTATAACAGGCAGGGTTTAAAGATAAATAACTCCTTTATGGAATAAAGAATCACAGAATGTTAAGGGCTGGAAGGGACTTGGAAAGATCATCTAGTCCAACCCCCCTGGCAGAGCAGGACCACCTAGAGCAGGTCGCATAGGTGCTAAGTAGATAGTACTACAAGCTTTGTCAGTGCAGTTAAAGTGTCAGCTGCTAGTCTGCACTGAAGGGTCTCTTTCAGTGCCAGTGGTATGTTTTAGGGGAAATGCAGTAAGTTTAAACCTGTCCAAGGAGATCATGTTTGACTGTCTTAATTGAAAGAGTTACTTTGGAGCCCAAGTTGGTGTTTAGCATGAAATGGAATACTATTCACATGGCACAAGATTATTTTTAAATGCAAGAAGCAACAAATGCATGGAAAAATGTTTGACTTCCAAACATGAAGTACACAGCTCTTCCTGCCCCGCAAAATTTCGAGGCCAGGGAAGGCAGCTTTGCAGAAGACCTGCTATATCTGTAAAAGTTTGTTCTCATTTGTTGATACAAGGGAATCCAACACTGAGCTGGCATTTGTGTGTCTGCTAGTGCTCACAGATAGATATCTCAACACCTGCATCTTTGGATAGCCAGAAAGTCTTTTCAGTAGGGTAACCTTCCACCATTTGTGCTTCTGATTATTGCTTTCAGATTTCCCTCCACACCTGGGTCTTTAATTTAAAGATAAAAGTCCGTAGAGAGTTAGCCTGGAAATACTGGCACGTACTTTTGAATGTTGCATTGCACAAACACTTGGCAAAACGTTACCGTGAAGCAAAGCCAAGGATAAATCCTTACAGGCAGGTGTATTAGTGTCTAAATATTGTGGTGGAGCTGCCTGTTCTAGCAGGAGGCTAGAACTTGTGTTGCAAAAATGTAAAATTAAGAAAACGTTGCTAGACTTTGGTAAATTATTTTTGTGTTAAACAGAAGCAGGTTCCCAAGAAACCTGACCCAGAGGTTTTCTTTGTCTGTCTTCCAGTGTACACATCTCAAACTTCATCTAAAATTAAAGAATGAGGGAGAAGTGAAGGTTTTGAAAGGCTGACTCTTACCATGCTTGCTAACAACAACAAACAAAGCTGATGTTCTTCGGCTTTGCAAAATGAATGGAGTTACTGTATGTGTATTACTGGAAACTCTAAGGATCTGGATGGAAGAATTAAAAAAAATAGACTGGTGTTTTTTCCTTGAGTGTCTTTCTGAAGAAAGACTGGAGAAATATTTTTCCAAATTTTGTGTTGTCATTCTCTTTCTCTCTCTCATTGATCTCATTTTTCACTATGATTTTATTGCACATTTTTTATGCCTGTTAGTGATTTCTACAAAAATTGTCTTTTTCCCTATTGAGAAGTTGTTTCTAGAGCATGACAAAGTTGGGATGAAACAGTTTCACGACTATTAAAGTCTGGAAACAGTAGTTGCTTTAAGCTAGGCTATGAAGGTGTGTTGCCTTCCTTCATATATTCTCTTTATATTTGTGTGTAGCTTTAAAAAGCTATGCTCTTTTCTCCTCAAGAATGAATCTTAAGTTGCAAGGATTATATTCAGAAGAATTTACATGTTGATACGGGTCTTGTAAATTAAATGCAAAATGCACAAGAGTCCACCAGTCTGAACAGATGGTGAGGGATAGCACGAAGCACACTATGATGTATGAGTACAAAAGATTCTGTTACATGTGTAAGAAATTGGTGCTAGTAACAGCTTCAAGGGTAATTTCAGGGATCAGAGAAGCAAACATGGATGTAGAAAACGAAGAGGCTTTAGTGTATAGACAGCACTTTGTTTTTCTGTCATTTCTTTTTGAAGTATCAAACTAGAAAATGTCAGAGATCCTTAGAGATGTACAAATCTTGATGAGGACGCAGAATAGAAATTAGCAGAGGGATTTGAAAAGGGGTGGGGGAAGGGGGGTATGGTTAAAACTATCAAGTGAAGTACCTTTTCTCCCACTAGTTTTGTGCGTGTACTGAAGTCATGCAGCCAAGTACAAGGCTGTGCATACTTAGCTCCATAGACAGCTGTTTGCAAACAAACATAGCAACTGTGTGCTGTGGTAAGTGGGTATCTGAACAGCACAGTAATACAAACTGTTGTGCATTGCAAAGGAGATGGCTTTTATGATGTCTTTGAAGATTGCAAGCACTGGAGGTCATATTTGCAAATGATTTGATAAAATCAGATTGCAAGATAAAATGCCATATTCCTGTGACCCCTGGGAGTTCACCTGTTGTTAATCCTGGAGTTAACCTGGTTGCTTTGGCCATTTCAGAATGGCATCAGCATGAAGCTGATGTGGCGTGGAGAGTCCTTTTATTTCTGTGTCTTGCTCAGAATGAGGGGGACAGTTCTGACATGCTTGTCAGCCAGACCGAAGAGCGTGTTATTTGAGACTAGACAGGAAAGATAAATTTTCTTCTGCAACATCAGCACTAATGTGAAATGTTGGAAGAAAAAGTTGCTGAGAGATTATTTGGAAGTGCATAGTGCTGAGACTCTGCAGAAAATTGAGGTGGAGAGATCAGTGAGAGTACATGGAGTTTATGTAATGTTATGTTTTTAGATGAAGTCCATAACCACTGTAGTCCCAGTCCCTGGAAGTGACATTTAAGGGATATGCTGAAAGCAGGTGTTGTAGTATTTTATTCTGGCAGATATTCATTTAAAAAAAAAAAAAAAAACAGCCAAACAAAAGGTAAAATAGCCATTTAGCTTGTATGCTCTTACTCAAGCATTTACTAGATGCTTGCCCTGTCAGAAGCCTTTCTTGTAATGTTTCCACTCGTTTGATACTGCAGCATATCAGATAATGTCAGTATATAGGGACACTGGGCACCTGATTGTGTATGCAGATTCAGTTACATCCTTTTCAGTGTTCTAAATTGTAGGGGGTTTTTGTTGTTACTGTGACTCATATTGGAGTCACTTGTAACAGTACACGGTTCAGTCTGATGGAAGATCCCACGGTTGACAATGAAGAGCTGTTCTTAAGTCTCATGGCTCAAAGATATGCTTTGTCTCGCGGTGTACTTCAAATACAGGGAACTAGTCTAGGTACCTTCATTTTTTTTAATAAAGCGTGTCACTCTATATGAACCAGAAAGCACTTAAATTATTTACATATAGCACAAATGAAACATGAACCCTAAGGGTGAGAACCATCTGATAGGTAGCACGCTGCATGATCAGAGGAGATGGACTCCAAACGAGCAAACTGTTACACTTTCTTTGAAGACCTATCTTTGCCTTATCTATGCTTAAGTTTTAAATGTTCCTTAATTGGATACCTTCATTGCTCAAACTATGATGCTATAAAGATACATATATGTAAAAGTTGTTAAAATAGTCCAGTGACTTGAACACAGAACTGCAAAGTGGAGTGTGTGGCTTCTAGTTCTCTCTTTACTGTTAATCTTTTGGAAGATATGTGTAGTATTTTGTTCATTTAACTTTAGTGTTCATGAGACCAGAGTTGAAAGAACAAATCCTGTATCACCTGTAATCAGGTTTTCCTCATGTGAATTGGCCACAGTCTCTTAGCCTTACATTGCATAAGAATTCCTGGTTTGTTAAGTATGGAACAGGAGAATACTGTGCTACTAAAGGCAAGAAGGATGTCCTGGTAGAAGACAAAACTTCATGTACATAGCTTTTAATTCAGCGAAGTTCTGTCATCACATGGCTATCTTCTGCTCTGGTATCCTTTCTATAACATAAGAGGATTAAATATATATATATATATATATGGGTCAAGCAAGTAGGGCTGATGATTCTTGAACCGTTAACTAACTGGAGAACTTGCCAGATCCCTTTGGCAAAGTGTACGGGTTGGGTGTGCAACTCAGGATTTCTCGGGTTCTAAGACCAGTAACTAACAAACTAACTGCATTTCAGAATAGTTCTGTACTGGTTTTGGAGTTACATACAAAGCCCTCTTACATATCCCATAAGGAGTTGTTTGAAAGTTTAAAATCTGAGTTCAGCAGTTTGTTTTCTTTAGGTTTTGAAGGATATTCTCATAATCTTGTCTCTGCCTGAGGTGTCAGTCTCCTTCTCTTTGGTTACTGTATGTGGTGCCATCTCAAGAATCAGATCTTACTTTCCGGACCCAAAGATCATCACAAGTTTCATCATCTGCTGGTTTCAGTTAAGCTTCTGCAAGAAACAGCCCTTTTGCTTGCTCCTTTATCTTCCTTTTCCTTCCACATTCACACTGCCCCACAGCAGACCTGAACAGAGTCACCAAACTAATACAACAAAACAAAAGGTTAGCTTTCAGCAGTATCGCTTCCCCAGTCTTGTGTATCGTACAGTCACACAGCTATTTCATGGTGACACAAGAAAAAATATGGTGTGGGGGCCAGAAGGGCAAGGGAGGGCAGTGAAGTGCTGGTTGTGTACTAGCTTAAACTTATCTGGTAAACCACTTTATAAATAAAAGATGAGACTTTGGACAGATGGACATGCGGTAGAAAGCTATGAAGCAACAGAAGGGCATGTTGAAGCAGTATTGATAGGTAGTAGTCAGGCTCAAAAAAAAATAGAACCAGGAAAACAAATTACTTCTGTTTGCTTGTGTAGCCGTGATCCAGTCTCGTACGCTGAATGAGGTGGGAATTCCAGTGGGGAAAAAAATACCATGTAATTAAAGTTTGTGCATAACTTGTTCAAGTAGCATCAAGTACTGTTAAAATTGCTGCAGCCTGACAGTAGTGCCTGCTGCCGACCATGTAACGTGTGGCTAGCTATGGTTTGAGTTACAAAGCATACTTCGCTTTTCACCCCACAGAAGTATCTTCCCATGTCACCAGGCATCACTCTCTCCCAG
>JANVCC010000035.1:31246126-31345025 GCA_025345505.1 Todiramphus chloris collaris
CCGCGAGGCCGTGCGGGCCCGGGCGGCGCCGCGGCGGGGAGCCAGGCCCGCGGTGCGGGGCGGGCATGGGGCTCCGGCGCCGCTGCCTGTGAAGGACCGCAGCTTTCATGGTGAGCCAGGCCGCGCTGGGGATGTGGGCGCGGGCAGCCGGCGGGCAGGGCAGGGCAGGGCGGCTGCTGGGCGCTTGGGTCGCGAGGAGGCGGGGTGCGTGGGCGCGGACTCGAACGCGTATCGGTAAACCCGGCCTCGGCCGCTTTCCAGTCCCCTCGCTGGGTCCGGTAGAGAACCAACTTCCCGGGGAGGGGATCCCCTTTGTGCGAGGTGAGGCGGCGAGAGCCCGCGCAGGGCGGCGGCCCGGCCCCACCCGCGCCCACCCGGCCCCGGGCTGCTCCGGCCCCGGGGGCTGCCGGCTGCGACCCGGCGGGTGTGCCCGGGACAGCCATCGCCCGGCCCGTGCAGAGCTGCCGGCCGGGGAGCCGGCATCGAGCTGTCTGGGCTTTGCCACTGTGGCACCTAGCGCGAGTGTTTCGTACTCGGCTTCCTCGGAAAGTGGTTACCTTTAAACAAGCAGGGCCGAAACAAGATGACCTTGATAGAGCCGTTTGTGTTACTGTAGGGCCAGTTACGCCGTGCTGTCGGTCCTCGGGGACGCTCGGGGCGTGTGAGAAGCCACGCAGCCCGCTCCCGGTTAGCGCAGTTGGTCGTGTAGAACATGCCCCGTGTTCCGGTGGGTTGTTTGTGCTTCCCTGGGGAGATGCTGTAGGATCCATTGGCACGTTAGCTTCTCTTTCTTCAGGAATTGCAGAGGATCGCAGCTTGAGCGTGCATCTTAACTGCAGAGCTGCCAGCCTCCACCCAAGAATTAAACTTGGTTTCAGGGGAGGTGTGTGTTTCTGTGGGTTTTTTCATTTGGTTGTTTTGGTTTTGTTTTTTTTTTTTTTTAAATCAGTGCTTTAATCTACAGCACGATCCCTTAGAGCATCTTCAAACCTTAGTTCAGCTGCTGTGGCTGAATGCTGAATAGGGTAAGATGAAACCTGGCAGAAAGCCTGAGTGATCCCACTGATAAGATGTATTCTAAATCGTAAGCGATCAGCTCATCCTAAATTGATCCTAAAATTAACTTGCAGCCATAACGAGTTAGTACCCCCTAATTACAGCGTAGGATTTAAATTGATGTTGAATTATTTGTACCTGTGAGAGTTTCGAGTTTTGTTGTTTGTGTTTTGAAAGGTAAAGCTTAAAGTGAGCCATTGTGTGGTTCAGCTGATTGCAGTGTGCCTGTCTGTGCAAATGCTGCTACTTGCTCTGTCAGCAGATGCTCTTAATAGGAGTTTGTGGGGGCTTCGGTCTGCTTCATTACTACATCATATATTCATTGTGCTCTATTTGAAATTGCATTCTCTTACTGGAATAAAAGATCATTTTCATGAGCTTTTGTCTTCTGTGAATTTTAGGCGTGGGTTTTTTTTTTTTTTTGTTTTGTTTGGCTGGTTTTTTGGGGGGAGGGGGGCACGGTAGGGCTTGGGGTTTTAATTTTTTTCTTTTTCTTTGTTTTCCCTAATTAAAAAACAGTCTTGTAGATAACAGCTGTCACCAACAGATGTTTTTATTCTTTTCTGACACCGAAAAGGATGAAATTACTACAAAGGACTTGCAATCTCATAAAATGTGCCACTCCCATTTTTCTGCTGGTCTGGCTTCTTTACTGTAGGGTAGTGCTGAGTAGAACACATCAGTGAATGCTTGTCAAATGTAGGGTGGGCTTCTGCTTTTTAAGAGGTTTGAATAACTGTACTAATACGCCAATACTGTAACTAGCCACCCATATTCCAAAATAAAACAGTACTTAACCAAGAAAATCTTGGAGGAATGATATGCATAGTGCCCGTCTGGAAAACTTTCTGCTTATCTGAATGACTTTTCCAAATGAATTCTACTGTATGGAATAAAATCCCCATTACAGCCTTGTGTGTACAGTTTTTCCTCATCTTCCAAAGCAATTTTGCTGTGCAGGTGGCTTTCAGTGGAAGAAGACCCTGAAAATAATTTTCAGAAGCCAGTATTAAGCAGCTTTTTTTCTGGAACTTCTGCTGTAATAAGCATTGGCTGCATGTGTTCTTATGTCAAGTTCTGTAATATTTTTGGGAGATCAAAATATGATTTCTGGAGGGGGTTGTTGTTGTTGTTTGTTTGTTTGTGGGGTGTTTTTTTTTTTTTAGTGAACAGTTTTGTCAGCATGAGCACTATCCCTTTACTGAAGAAAGCAAAGTTTTATTCAGTAGTTGAAATGCATTTTTCTTGGTGCTTTTCCTTGTTTTCAAACTGATGTCATGGATAGCAGTATTAACAGGTATTAATGAGCCAGACATTCCAAATTCATGATAGTGTTTCCTGTCACAGTAATGCAGGCATCATAGGATTGATTGTTGAGACAGTGCCCAGTTAACAAACAAGGAAAAAGAGGATTTTTCTGTGTCCCAAGAGCTTCACAGACCTACACCCATAACTCCCCCAGGACTAAAATTGAATTGTAAGAGATGGAGTAGAAAACGGAAGCAGTATTGCTCTGCATTCACACGTGGGTTTAATCCATCCCTTTTTTTAAGGTGGGGTTGGAGGAGGACACCTTTCAGGAAGTGATAGGATCCCATTTTAGTTTCTGAATTGTCCAAGCTGTTCTGACTGTGTTGGAAGGGTTGAATTTATTGCCCAAGGAAGTTTTGAGGTAATTGACAGATGAGGTTGAGAGAAAGAAATCAGCAGCTGTTTGTGCTAAGGGCAAAAAGTCTATGGATCAAACACTGTTTGTAGTGTTAATTTATTAGTTTTCACAGTATCGTTTCCTCTTCTTATTTTAAATAGAAATGGCATAAACAAGATAACGTGAAAGCAGGTGTGTTTCAGAAGTAGCAAAAGTCATTGTAAAGTTGAATGTAAAAGTGTCAATACTA
Source organism: Todiramphus chloris collaris (assembly GCA_025345505.1). Lineage (NCBI taxonomy): Eukaryota > Metazoa > Chordata > Aves > Coraciiformes > Alcedinidae > Todiramphus > Todiramphus chloris. The sequence continues at coordinate 31,249,081 of JANVCC010000035.1, forward strand.
CGGATTTGCTTTGTTTTTCTCTAGAACTGTTTGTTTGTGTATCACTGATACTTTGAATACTTAACGTTTGCTGTAGTACTTGAAGCTTTGGAGTAGGTGGGAGTTGTGTAAAGGTTGTTTTCTCTCATTAGGTCATGGTCTTGGTACATTTTCTTCCACAAGAGTGTTTGTATGAAAAATAAAACCAGCATGGTACATGTAACGCCAAGCTCTCTAATGTAGATAGATCGTAGTGACGCAGTAACTAAGGGTGGAAGGACCTCCGAGGGGCTCACTCCCCTCTCAGAGCACAGTCTGCTTATACCAGGTTCCCAGGGCTCATCCACCTGAGCTTTGAATGCCTTCAAGGTCAGAGGTTTTGCCACATCTTGGGTAACTTGTTACAGTTATTGACCGCTCACCCCCCGACCAGAATGACTCTTGTAGCAGTTTGTGCCTATTGTCTTCATATTCTTCATTCAGGTGCCTCCGAGACTCGTGCTCAGCTTTCACCCTCCTGCTGCTGCTATCTACAGCTGCCGAAGATCCCTGCAAAGCCTTTTCCTTGGGAGGCTGAACAAGCCCGGTTCTCTCAGCCTCTCCTTGTGTGGCCCTTGCTCCAGATTCCAGTTGTCTTTTCTAGTCTTGCTCTGGTGTGTCAGTGTGTTTATTACAGACACAGGGTAATAGGTTGTCCTCTGTTAGGAGTTAGGATTGTTGTGCTTCAAGGCACTTAAACAAGAGTGGGGTTTCTAACTGCGACTTTCACTTTTTTTGGTGCCATCCCTGAACTACTGCATCTGACAATAGCTTGGGTAGGAGAAATCTTACAATGAGTTTTTAAGATGAGGAGCATGTGGTAATTTTTAGCTTCAATTTCAAAACCATGTAAATCAAACCAAAAATATTTTAAATAGGTCTTTATACCTCAGATAGTATCTGCTGTTTGTAAGGTCATTCTTAGCAGTACTTTGCAAGTGCAGGAAGTTAAGATGTTTCTACAAATAGAAGGAATGGAAAAAAACATTAAAACTCATGCCTGAATATAAATTCTAGTTGAAAAGCTTTAAAGGGACTGCCGTTGGGCAGAGATGTGAAAACATTATCTTGAAGACTTTCATAGACTTTTTTTTTTAAGTTTTTGTGCATCATCTTGGTGTTCTCCACTCTTGTATCTTGCCCTGTCTTTTCCTTCTCTAGGAATATGAAGAAAAAACTGGACGAGCTCATGGGCCACTCTCTCCTAAACAAAACGTGAGGAAGAATCTTGAGTTTGAACCACTCTCCACTACAGCGCTTATTTTAGAGGACAGACCAGCGTAAGTTTGGGGAAGTACCACAGTGAGGGTCTCTTTCAAATTAGGCCAACAAACCTTTTCTTACTGTGTGTATTTGATTAATTTTTAAATCGTCTGTTTAAGTAGATTTTTTTTTTTTTTTTCAGGCTAGTGAATATGAAAGTGGGATGATTATGAAAAAAATATTCAAACAACAGTAACCTTATTTTGTAATAAAAGCAATGACTTCATGTGAAAGGAGGTAGTAGGAAAGCAGAGCTCTAGTTCTGAGTAATTCTGCCTTCAAAACAAGAGTAAGGTATTTTTATTTTCCCTAAGAGAACATAAGCATAAAAATGAAGCTGGTATATGATAAAGAAACTGAGAAGCACGGATACGGTGTCCTGTTTACACAGAGAAAAACGACACCTCCATAAATAATGAAACAATATAATGATCGTTCTGCAGTGGATTCAGCATTGTGTTTTAAACTTTAAGTTGTTTCATGCTTTGGTTACTGCAAGGAGACTCTTGCATATGCAGACTGAAGACTCTGTAATGATTTACTGGCAGCTGCTTTACCATGGTTTGCTCTTGAATGACACAAATTCAGTCATGTTTAGTCAATTTGTGAGTGGTACCCAGCTTTACAGGCATGGCACCTACATATTTAATGTGTCTGTGCATTGGTGATTAGTGTAAAGAACTGGCATATCATCCAAATTCGTGGTGAAAATGCAGATCTGTGAAGAACACTCATCTGTTAAAAAAAAATTCTGCATGTGAAGTAGTCTGAGAAGTCACTGATCAGATACATTTAATTAGTGATAGGTTACAGGATAACATTCAGATTCTGCTTTCTTTCCTACTGTGTGTAGACTGAGGAACTTATAGCAAAAAGGATATTTTTAAGATTCTGGCCAATTGATTCGTCATTTCTTTTGTCTAGTAGGGAAAACTGCTCTGGACAATAGTGCTGTCTGATGATTCTTTCTAAAGAATCTTTTATATTTGTTTACTTACAATGTACATACTTTTTTTACACCTATTAGTCTTTTAAGTAATTTCTTGTTGGTTTTGTGTGACGAAAAGATTTAACATTTTTGTAAGTGCAGTGAGATTTTTTTTTTTTTCCCCAAAATGTCTGCTCTTGATTTTGCACTCACTCGTAAGGTTTGGTTAAAACTTTATAGGAAAAATAACTAACTATTCCATAGTTCTTCTAGCTTTAATTGGGAAAAGTATTAGTTGAATCTTAATAAACACTGAAAATCATCTCACATATATCATAACGTTGTTAAGAGATAGGACAAGTAATTTAAGTGGTGGAGTTCAAGTTAGCAGAGCTAGCATTGCTTCATCTGGTTTTCTTTTCCAAACTTGCCCTAACTTAACACCATTTCCAAAGGCTTGGATTTAAAACCGGCGCTGGTCAGTTTACATGAACGAAACTGGACAGGGTAGATTGTTCTCTGTGGTTAACCAAGACACCGATGCGAAAACCCACTTTCCTTCTTCATTGTAACAATCTAGATTTTAGTAAAATATTCATAGGCATGTATCATATGGCTCTGCATACTTTACTTGCAGCTGCCTTCCGTGGGACACCTTACAGGGATGTGGAAGTGAATTTTTGGTGGGTTTTTTTTTATTTATTTTTTTTTATTATTATTATTAACAAAAGATATAAACTGTCTTAGGAATACAATACAGAAGAACAGAATACTTAGTTCTGATGTTTTGGTGATCCTGTAGTTGTATGAGAAACACAGTAGTTATGTTAATCACAAATATGATTAGCTTGAAGTTCATGTGGTCTGACGTGAGCACGTGCATTTGTATGGCAGAGATGTTGCCAGTCCAGACTTTAATCACAGATCAAACTCTCTGTGCTGGTACTGGCAACTGGAGAATTACAGATGACTCCAGTGCAACTTGCTGCTGTTAGAAGTGAGGGGGAGGAGTTAAGCCTTTCAAATAGAAATGGTGTCTCAGCAGAAGGAAGAAACTTGTGGATCTAACTCTTGAACAGGGTGCACAGCGTAAGAGGATATGGTCTTGTATCTTATCTGTAGGGATAATCAAAACTACCAGCCTGGTATATGCCAGTATATTTCCTTTATTTATGAAGGTCAACCTGTAGGTTCAGTTGGTTTTATAGCAAAAATGCTGAAATTACCAAACATAAGGAAATTACTCAGCATATTTTATGTATAAAAGTAGTCTCAGCTGGTCAGTTCTTCCTTTGTCTTCTGCTGACTCCAGCAGAAAAAAAATCTTTCCAAGGATCTGTTGCTCTGCTCTTTGATCAAATATTTTGACAAGAAGCAGTATATGCTTTTTTTTTTAACTTCAGATACTGACTTTTTTTTTTTTTTAATTTAAGGAACCTCCCTGCAAAACCAGCAGAAGAAGCTCAGAAACACAGACAACAGTACGAAGAAATGGTGGTTCAAGCAAAAAAAAGAGGTGATGAAATTTCTTAATCTTCAGAGAAGGGAATTAAATTTAAGGGGTATTTCTAAACCTGAAATGCGCTTGTGTTAGTCTGTGGCTGTGTAACATGAGGGATATGTACCTCCCTTCAAAGAAGAACCAATCCTGAGAAGAGAGAGGAATGAAGGTAGTTTCATGGAAAAGCCCCACCCCGACCTACAAAAGAAAACAATCCTAGAATCCATCAGGAAAGAATTTCTTCATGTGTAACTCTTAAATAATTGAGTGACATCTGTTTGTGTATGTAAAGTATTGAAGTAGATTATCAGTTTAAAATATCAAAGTAAATTATCAGTCATAGAATCATAGAATGGCTAGGGCTGGAAGGGACCTCTGAAGGTCATCTAGTCCAGCCCCCCTGCAGTGAGCAGGGATACCCTCAACTAGACCAGGCTGCTCAGAGCCTTGTCCAACCTCACCTTGAATATCTCCAGGGATGGGGCCTCAACCACCTCCCTGGGTAGCCTGTTCCACTCTTCTACCACTCTCAATGTAAAGAACTTCTTCCTGATATCCAATCTAAACCTACTCTTCTCTAATTTAAACCCATTACCCCTCGTTCTTTCACTACAGGCCCTCATAAACAGCCCCTCTCCATCCTTCCTGTAGGCCCCCTTCAGGTACTGGAAGGTTGCTAGAAGGTCTCCCTGGAGCCTTCTCTTCTCCAGGCTGAACAACCCTAGCTCCCTCAGCCTGTCCTCGTAGGAGAGGTGTTCCAGCCCTCTGATCATCTTTGTGGCCCTGCTCTGGACCCTCTCCATCAGGTCCATGTCTTTCCTATGTTGAGGGCTCCAGAGCTGGACGCAGTACTCCAGGTGTGGTCTCACCAGAGCAGAGTAGAGGGGCAGGATCACCTCCCTTGATCTGCTGGCCACACTTCTCTTCATGCAGCCCAGGATGCAATTGGCCTTCTGGGCTCCAAGTGCACACTGTTGGCTCATGTCCAGCTTCTCATCCACCAATACCTCCAAGTCCTTTCCCACAGAGCTGCTTTCCAGCACCTCATCCCCCAACCTGTATTGATAGTGAGGGTTGTTCCCACCCTTGTAAAATCAAAGTCGAATTAGTGAAGACTAGACCTATATAGATAACTACAAACTATTTGATAGTTTCAGGTTGGGAGCAACCTGTTCAGGCCATATTATATAAATATTTAATTGTCTACATCAGAAAATGTACACAGGTTCATTTGATAACCTGTCTTCCACTTAAAATTTACAGCTTTCCCAAGGGTTTTCTAATAATCTCCTCAGCCACTGTTCACAGAAACCTCTCAGTAACACTGTTCTGTGCACATCACATAGAGCTGGCAGTAGTGATTTCCTTCTGCTGATATTTTTGACCATCTGGGTTTTCTAGTTAAAAACAAGTATTGCGATAACAGGAAATTTTTGACTAAGGGAAGTTTTGTGTCCAATGACAGCTACTGGATTTTTTATTTATTTACCTATTTTCCATCTGGCCAGACCCGTGAGACAGTGGAAAGGTGATATGAACACAGGATTTTCTTGCTGCAGTTGATGTTTTGATAATCCTTTTATAGTTTTGAACGTCATAGACCTAGCAGTGCAGTTCTGACTTCATGTAACTCCCATGTTAGTGTATCCACTTACTGGGTAGCGGTCCAAAGGAGTTTCTCTGTTCCCTCTTTGCATGTAGGGTAGGTGGTTTGGGAGAAATGGGAAGATTGGGTTAGGCAGTGGGCCAGTTCCTTGTGCTGGCTTCACTGGACTGGAGTATGCTGTTCTCTCCAGATAAATACTCTGACAAATCCATTTTCCCTAAAGCCACTCCAGATGAGCAGCTTTGCAGAGTGATGTATTGTGTAGAGGTCAAAAAATCAAAGAGTGTAAACACCCTCTTTCTGTTTAGAGAAAAATTCAAAGCTTGCATTTAGTCAGGATTGTGAAGAGCTCGTATCAAAGCTGAAAATAATACAAGGCTGTTGGTATGGTGGTTCTTAGGCACAGCTTCTGCTGGGCTTTAAAGTGCACTATCAGGTTGTGTGTGTTCATTCTAAACCTTGTTCATGGTATTGCTGCTCTTTACTTAGTTTTTCTTAGCAGGTCAGTACCTTCGCATGTGGTAGACAGTGTGCCTGTGCACGCACGTGTCCTGTACTTCCCCTGTGCTGCTATGAAGGGTGTCTGACTGCATTTGTTAAACGGCGTGTCTGACAAATGTGCTGGTGGAAAAATAGTAGTTGGTGATGCAAGCAGAAATACTGAGTGATAATGCAAAAATGTTAAACATGTTTAAACAGAAAATGTTTTCTTTTTAATGAACTGAATGTTTCTACTATATAGGTATTTGGTTTAGATTAACTATACACAAAGTAGTGTGAAAAATGTGTTTCTTGTGATTTCCCGACAATATATCTAAATCATAATTTACAAGGAGAACACATAAGAGCGTAAACAAAATAGAAAATTTCTAGTCTGTTAGCCTGGATTTTTGAGTTGGCCAAAAAAAAAAAAAAAAAGGGCTGGGGCTTTATTAGGAAATACTCTGACCTTGCCTCCTAGGTGAGGTTGTTGGCTGCCAGAGATTATGCGAATTCAAAGGTTTTAATGTGGTTGGGTTTGAAGGGTCAAAGGAGCTGTGTGTTATCCAGCTCCCTTTGTCCCATCCGTCGCAGATGAGCGTTACGCGTAGTTCCCCTTTGTTCTCCATTCACATTTGGCATCACTGTTTAGCTTGCTTAACTTAAAAAGGAAATTGCTTTTCAACAGAGCTTAAAGAAGCCCAGAAGAGAAAGAAACAACTGGAAGAACGCTGTAAGCTGGAAGACAGCATCGGCAATGCTGTTTTAACGTGGAACAATGAAATCTTGCCCAACTGGGAAACTATGTAAGACAGTATGTTATTCTGAGTTATAACTAAGATTGCTGAGTCTGTATCCTGAACAGAAGTTACAAAATTAGCAAGTATCGTTTTTAATGTTCTTGGAAGCTTTTCTTTGAAAGTCACTTATGGACAGCTACTGGGAGTGATGTAGTTCTGATTCTTACTTGTCTTTAGTGGAGGTTCAGGATGTTCAGAAACTGTGAAACACTAGAAGTGGTCTGTGGTAGAGAGTATAAAAGCAGAAAACATCATGCTTGAGCACCATGCATTTATCAGAAATGAACTTTCTTTGACTACTGGAGCTGTTTATGTTGTTCTGTCAGCTGTAGATTGAAGTACGTGTGTGGTATTATGAAGCCTTTTTAATTGCAGAGTGGTACCTGCTGGGATAATCAAGTGATGGCAAAGAGAAGTAGGGAAAAAGTTACTTTAGAAAAATATAAAGTGCTAAAAGATTTGCTACAAAGGCACTGCACAGTCCCTTGGTAAGCTACCTTTGCTGTCTAGTTTTTCATGGACTTAACTTAAAAAAACCCCACTCCCTCACCTGAATGTAACCACGACCAGAGCTTGCACAAGTGTGGTTTGCTAAATCATGGAATTCAGTTGTCCTAAGAATATATGTTAAAAACATAGACAGCATTTGTTGAAAAGCGCATTTCTGGAAAACTGAAGTAATAATTCAAATGTAAGCAAATTGTAAATTTACATGTCTGTCTCTAGTACTTGAAGATGCATCTGTTATGGCTGCTGTAAAAATAAGGACACCTTTTCCTGTATTGGTTTACAAATCCAAAAGTTCCCCTAGAATCTGGTTTTAGATGAATGAATTGTTTTGGTTTTTTGTTACTACCATAAACCTTTGTTGATGCTTAGGTGCTGTTCTGTTCTTCATTCTGGCTTTCAGATTGATGAACATCAGCTGCAGCTGTTTCACAGTCTGTGTTCTGTTAAAATGTCTTTTATGCTCCCATCTGAAGTTATTACCTGTTACACCATCATGCATTTTTCTGGAGTGCTAGAGCTGCACAGCTGGGTGGGAAGCTGCGTGTCTCATTTGCACAGCAGGGTGATGACAGGTGGGAGAGGGGAGACTTCCATCACTTAGTTCTGTATTTCATCTTGTGTGGAGATGTTCAGCCTTTACCGTGGGCAGTGGCACAGATCTGGATTTCCTTTTCACTTGTTTATTTCTGTCCCTACAATTCTTGCTGGTTAAGTGTGGTTGCAGGTTATGGATGCTGTGATTGCAGTGTTTCTGTCAAAATAAGCCATAAATTTGGAAGGAAGTAAGCTTTCCTTTACAGTTCAAAGCAAAATAGTGCTAAGAAATGCTGTGTGCAAATGGCTTTGATTTCTTGGCCCGTTGGTACTCACTTTGGTTTGCATCCCTTCAGCATGGATAGGAAGATGCATTTGCAGTTCCACTGGCAATGAAATATTTCTGAGAATAATCTGTTTTGCTTCAAACAGGTGCTGTTCCCGGAAAGTGCGAGAGCTGTGGTGGCAGGGCATTCCACCCAGTGTGAGAGGCAGAGTCTGGAGCTTGGCGATTGGCAACGAGTTAAACATCACCCATGGTGAGACTGCTGTTTCCTCCACATTGTCTTGCAAAGAGAAATAGTCAGGGGACGTATTTATTATGGAACATTGGAACCTCAGGTGTGGCCATGAAGAGATGTTATCTACTTGTGCTTTTTTTGTGGTGCTGTGATGTGTTTTGGACAAAAATGCAGTGTTTTTTAATCTTCCAGCTGCTCTTGGACTGCAGCTGTGAATTGTTTCTGATTACTGCTGTTGCTGTGTCTTGCTTTGATGTCATGTGGAGATGGTCAGAATTAATGACTCAAGCTTTTAATTTTTTTTCTTTTGAAATTTAGAACTTTTAATTTTGTAATGGCTACAAGTGTACATATAGTGCTCTTCCTTTGATTTAGAGCAAGACATTAAGTTTGTGAGAGATTAAAAGACCCCTGGGTAAATTTGTCCTTTTGTTTATGTGTGTGTTTGTTAAAATAGAAATAGAGTAGCTACTTCAGAGTACAGAAAAACACAGTTCTGAAAGACTAACATATGTAATTCGTTCCAGCATGGAAATGCAGCAGACTACCTGTAATCCTGCTGTACTGTGCTGCTTGTCTTAGTGACCTTGGGTGTAGTTCTTAAATGGAATTTTCTAGACTTACCCCAATTAGCCAGCTGGCCTACGATTTTGAAGATCAGTGCTTTGTAAAAAAAATGTAAATGCTTGATCACAAAACGCAACTTGTGCCTAGGTTGCCTTTCCTTGGCACTTAAATTATAGGTCAGTGGAACAAGTCTTGCAGAGCCATAACCTACTGAGAGTTTCAGCTGCTACATGAGAGATACTCTTCCTTGTAATGGCTGGGGCAGCATTGCTCATATGGTAGGTAGTTAGTACCTGACAGTGGACGTGAGCATCTACAAGTAGTGGACTTGTTTTTCTCTGGTTTTTCATTTTCCAGAACTGTATGATATTTGCTTGGCTCGTGCCAAAGAGAAATGGCGATCACGTAGCATAGGAGGGACTGAAGTAGAAGGTGAAGGTAAGGTTTTTTCTGAATGATCTATGCTGTGTTACAGAACAAGAGATTTTGTAAAATTGTTCCTGGAAATGAAATCACAGATTTTAAATAGACAAACAAGAAAAGTGAGCTACATAGGTGTGTCTTGTAAAAAACAAACTTCTTTCTGTGGAAATGAGAATATCTGTATTCTGTATTGATGTCCCTGCCAATCGCAGGGAGGTTGGAACAAGATGATCTTTAAGGTCGTTTCCAACCCAAACCATTCTGTGATTCTGTAATGATTCTCAAAGAAACTGTGGTCTCTTACAAAACACACTTGTTCGTTTTTCTTTATAAACTATCTCTAGGTACAGTTCTTATTTGATGCCAATTTGTAGGAAAACTAGGAAAGCTCGGGGGGTATAATTTGAATTGCAACACAAACAATTTTCTGTGTCTTTAGTTTTGGGATTGAAGCTGAAATTATAGCAGAAAATCGCATTTTAGTCCCTTATTGCATCTTTGAGCTCATCTTTTGGGTATGTTTGAGAGAGTAGCAATTTATTTTTGCAGACAAAGTGGTTTGAGATTTACTAATTGATTGGAAGAGTTGTCTGATTTTGAGAGAGTATAGAGCTACATGCAGATGCGTAAGTAATTATGCTGAGTGGAAAAAAGAGAACACTCATACTGGCATTTATCAACAGAAAAATACTTTTTGATTGGAAATCCTCTACTTTGTTCTCTTAAGATTGTCTGCGTCTTAAATAAGGTGACATCCAGTACATTTCCAGCTTCCTCGTGAGCTTTGGTTCTGGAATGTAGATGCTCATGTGATCAGTGTAAGCACTGGCTAGTGACAGCTCCTGTATTTTGATTGCTCAATAAGTAGCAGTAGGTAATTTCCAACTATACTTAGCAGCACAGAAAAAAATAAAAATAAAACTTTTTGATATCGGAAAGAAAACTAGTACTTTAGAAATTTCCTTTGTATGAGATCTGTTTCAGTTATGGAGAGTGTAATGCAGTCTCCATGATCTTCAACAACAAATACAAAGAATATATAAACGTGGTTTTTGGAAGATGAGCTGACAGTCTTAGAGATAGCTGGCATCCATCAAACACTGCTGTTTCAGAACTTCTCTTCCCACCACAACCTACTTGCTTCTTAGCCTGTGTGCAGAATGCAGGGAATTGTCCTGTCTGTACCCTTATTCTGTAGCATTCACATCAAAAGAAACGAGTTATGCAGAAGTTAACCCTTATGGGCAATAAGAACAACCAACCAACCACAAGTGTGTACACTGATACTTGTAATAAATGCAGTAACTTTGGCTTTTGTAGATGCTGGATTTTCTGCAGCTGACAGAGAAGCAAGCTTGGAGTTAATAAAACTGGATATCTCAAGAACATTTCCTAATCTCTGTATATTCCAGCAAGTAAGCAATGTTAATTTTTGTTTTGACTTCTCAGAGAAACTAATTTTGCCTACCATCAAGTTCAAATCTGGACTAGACATCTTGAGAGGAAATAGGTCCTAAAGATTTGGAAAAAACTATAAATAATCTACAAAAGAGTATCCTCAGGGTGGTACACATTTGGAAGAGGCAAAAACCCAATCTGTTGGGTAATCATCATGATTCATGAGCATAGTTAATGCTGGTTATTGTCTGAGGAAGTGATGCTGGTGAGCGTTCCCAAGTCAGGGAATCAACGCTGCTGAGTTGTGAATACACAGTAACAGAGAGAGCACAGCTCAAGCAAGCAAGATTTGGTGCCTTTCTTTGATGCCACACAAGACCAATTTAACTTGCGTGATTTTGGTGTGCTTTAATGATTCATTTTAACCTGTTATGTTGTCCTTCTATACACAAATTTCAGCAACCTTGTAAAAGGGTTTAGATTGTGATAAATAAACATTTTGGTGCCAAAATCTTTTGCCTTTGGAAATTCTCAGCCACTTACAGTATTTAGTAGTAAGATGTGGCAGCTGTAAACAGTCAACAATGTGAAATTCTTTTTAGCTATACATTCTTGATATGCTGTGTGTATGTTATGGCATATTCTTGTTTTTATCTATTTTCTGCTTTCTTGACACTATTGTCAAAGTGCTGCTGAGCTATAAAGAATCTCTTAGGCTTACATTCCTCTTAGATAAGGAATTAATATGCAATTGTTATACTGGATGAGTTGTGTACATGTGTAATAAATATAGTATAGAGGGCTGTTTCATGCTTTTAAAGCCAAAATAATTTTGAAAGACTTGGAGCTTTTAAAGGCTGCATAGGGAAATAATGTGTCCTTCACCAGAAGCAATAGATACTGTCTCTAGCACTGAAGGGTTTTAACATGTTTGCTGTTCACTCAGATGTACTGACTTTTTTTGTTTCATTATAGGGTGGTCCTTACCATGACATGTTGCACAGTATTTTAGGAGCCTATACTTGTTACAGACCTGATGTAGGCTATGTAAGTGAAGAATTTTTTTCGGGAGTGGGGAGGGAGGATATTTTTAATCAGTCCTTTGTAGACCAGAATTAAATGATTTTATTAATACTTGTGGGGTTTCTGTGTGTTTTCTTCTATTCCAGTACATGCTTGAGAAGCGTATGTAATGGTTCTGTAGCTAGATTTAATCATTTTAACTGGTTAAGTAATTGGAAAACACAAATTATATATTTGCAGTGCTTGAAAATTGGAGTCAAAACAGAAGATGTAGTTAAATTTGAAGTACATCCTGTTCTTAATGGCAGTCTTACTGAGACCCTTCTGTTGAATTGAATGTCTTTCTCCCCTTGATAGACATTTCTGTGCCTTAGCACTGTGGCTTCTGGAACAGTCTTTAAAGAAATGCTACATGAGTCCCCTCAAAGTATCTGCAGTAGTGATTATGTGAGGAGTGAGCAGAGTTCAGATACCTCATTAGTCTTTTTTCCCGGAGCTGGGATATATATGTTTTTTTAGAGGAGGCAAATGTAGAAAGGTAATGTTCCTGTTCTGTGAGTAGCATGCGATGCTTGGCAAAAGCTGCTGAACGTGACTGCTGGGAAAGGACAAAGGGCAGAGCAGGTGCTGTGCTTCATTTGGCACGGAGACGATTGTTGTGTTGGGAGGGAGCTTGATCCTCAGGTTTGCAGGAAGGGCTGTGTCACACCTTGGTCCATGTGACTCTGCAATAGCATTGCTACACCCTCCGAGTGAGTGAGCTTTGCCTACTCATTCAGCAGTGATTCCATAGCATATTTTGTAGAAAAATGCAACAGCATCATGAGCTTACGGCAAATGAAACAAGAGCTTCATCCTAAAATGCTACTGCTTATCAAGTGAGTCATTGCAGTTTGCAGTTGTCTGTAGTTGGCTTTGTCTCTGGCATCCTAGTCCAGCTTTCCACAAATAACCTATGAGCGATCCCTAGAAGAGGGATTGCTTAGAAACAGCTCATTCTGTGCATTTGAAAGTGCTGCCATCCTAGCCTGTCTTAGGAGTTCTACTTAGTCTTTCAAAGGAGGCAACATGGGGATCATGAGCTTCCGTGCTCTGAGCATTCAATACCAAAGGGTCACATGGGTTAAAAACCAGTGCCTTGCTGAATGCTTCACAAAATTTGAGCAGCCTAACAATGTCATTAAACATGAGTGATTATGAGGGCAAAATGAGGCAGTATTCTTCTAAAGTGCAGTTACTACCGAATGGTAACTTATCTCCTTTCTTCAGGTACAGGGCATGTCATTCATAGCAGCAGTACTGATTTTGAACTTGGATACTGCAGATGCCTTCATTGCTTTTTCTAACCTTTTAAATAAACCCTGTCAGATGGCGTTTTTCCGTGTGGACCATGGCCTTGTAAGTATGCTAGAAAACTGTAATTGACGTCTTCTAGATATGTGTAGGGAATGGTTTAAAAATAATGAACATTGATGGTCTCAGTAACTTGGAAAATAAGAATTTATTTTAAAGCAACATGCTTGATAAACCAAAAAAAATCCCAACACACGTGTGCACACTGCCTCAAAAAGAACCAAACCAAAAACCATCTCACTAACCTTTTTTAACAGGTAGGTGAGCTCAATTGTTCAGCTGCTATTTTGCGATGCTAAGAGAGTAATTATGGGAATATTATTGTAGGTGTTTTTCAAATTGAGCACTGTAGTTGAAAGCACCTTAATAGTAGAAGTGTCTTGAAGGTGCTTTTTATCCTGAACTAACAGATTGCTAAAAATAGACTGTTGCAGGGTGAACCAAGTTTCCATCTCTTATTGTAGCAGCTGTGTTTGAAAGGGAGCCCGGGGCAATCAGATGAGCAGACCCTTCCACTTTTAGGGGGGAGCTGTTGACCTGATTCTCTCAAGTCTCTAAAATTCCGTTAGCATGTACACTGGGCTCTTGTGTACCAGAACAAAATAAGACATCTCCTTAAATGTGTTTTTAATTTACCTTAAAAGCAAATTTTTTAAAGCATCTGGTATTTTGTATTTATTTCTCACTTAATTACCTTTTAACACTAAGAAAATAAGATCTGCTTCTCAAGAGTTCAAATGGGAGAAATAAAGAAAAGGAATGGACGGTATCAACAACAATCATTTTTGTTGCTTAAGCAGTAGGACACTGGGGGTGCAATCAGTACTTTCTGATGGAAAAGCAGTGTGTAATTCCCTGCTGCAGCCCCTGAATCTCATCAGTTGTAAATGCCCGTGGGGAAATGCACCACAGCACAGGCAGCGTTGTTAGAAGCAGTATCAGTCATCTTCATTACTGTACGTGTAAAAAGATGACATGCTCATGCATTCACTGTGTAAATATGGTTCTTGTGAAGATAAATTTTGCAATTAAATTTGACAGAATAAGTTGTTGGTTTGGTTTGTTTTTTTAGCTGAAGTGTGTTTTGGAATACCTCTGGTTTAGTTCTGTTAGGCTGGCTAAATAGAGGCTGCGTGATAAATGAGTGCTTACAGAAGAGAAGAGGTGGTGATACATGAAATAATATGAACATACCATGAAATTAAAAAGACATAATTAACACCACAAGGGAAACTTTGTACCTAATATTTCAGATAGAGTAGCGGTGCATAAAGTGAGGCAGTTTTGACTTTTTCTGGTTAATACACTGACCCACTGTCTACCCTCATCTCTTCTTAGCATTTGTTTACTGAGCTGTAGAACTGATGATTTGTCTTAACTTGTAATAAATGAAAGAGAAATAAAACCAGCCTAAGTTAGTTCTGAAAATGCTAGTAATTTATACTGATTTATCTTGACTTCTTTTATTGTTTACAGTTTCATTAAACTAGAGTTACTTGTTTTAATTACTTTGAAGTCAGTGTCTTGGTGGATGCTGATTTCATCAAGATAAATGCCTGAACTGCAATTGCATCTCTAATAGAGCTGCCTGCTTTACTATTGATGGATGTGATTGTAGCAGTTACCTGTAAAATCCCTTCTCTAAAATACTTTTGAGCCACTTCAGAAGAACTCTTACTGTGGTGCTAGAGTGTAAGCAGATCGTTTTGGAAGTAGGACTGTTTGTTGCTTTACCCACTTCCTCCTTTATACTCACAGACCTCATGCAATGCTTGGATTTCGTGCTGTTTCAGCTGTATGTTTCTCTAAAGTGGGTTTCTAGCTTTCTGGTGTCGTGTTTGTCATGAAGCTGTTTGTGAGTAACTGACAGTTCAGAGTTTTTACATAACTTTGTAGCACGCACCCATGTCTGATTGGCTTTTAAGTATTACACTCTTACTGACTACCAGATTCAATTTTTTTTACTTGCTGCTGTTAATGAAGGTAGTCCACTGTCTGCCACATCATTCAGCTGAAACAGGAAAATAATCTGTAAGGACACAGAAAAATACAGGAAATAAATCTGTCATACTTTTGAAGTCTTTTGTCTGAAATCCTTTTAAAGGCTTCTCTTTTCCCTTTAATGTCACGGTATTTTGGGGAGAAGCATGCTGGTACAAGTCATACTTTGAAGAAATCACAGCCATTCCTAGTTGCTTTTATTAGGATATTGTAATTAAAATTACCACATCATTTAAGGGCTTTGCTTAACTTTTCTTCCTATAGTGTTAGGATGTGTGTGTATGTACAGTGTGTGGTTTTTAACTCTTAGTTGGACTGGAAGATTTTCCATAGCCTCTTTTAGAAAATTGACCTAAATATTCAAATTTTAAGATAACACGGTAATTGTCATGTTAAAAACAGTACAGTTCAGGGGTTGCAGTATCAGGTGGGAGTTACAATCCCTTTCTCTTGCATAGCAGTTCTGTCCTGATCATTGGCTTTTCTGTGTGAACTTTGTCTCTCCCTCTTTACAATAGAAATGCCTATTATCTAATTTTAAAATGTATGGTATAAAAGCAGCTTTGGTATTAGAATGTGATTTATGACTGAAGCCAGCTGGACTCTTTACTCTTGCTGTGGACTATTAAATTATTTTCATTTTGTATTTCATTTTATAATCCACTGGGGCTTGGATTTTATTCAGTATATTAAATTACTGCCACAAGCATAAACCACCATTCTGTTATCGTAATTATTTTGAGAAATCAGCAAATAACTTCTCTCCTGCTGGTATTTTTCTTTCCAAGGGAAGCTGGCCAAGACCCAGGACAATAATTACATTGTTTAAGTATGAGAATGGTATGTAGGAGGGATCTTAAACTCTTTGTGCTTGCAGATGCTGTTCTTTCTCTGAATGTTTAGTTCTTTATGGTATCGTAATTCATATGATCCTATTTTTGACGAATATTAATCCAGCAATAGATAATACATTGAAGCCTGTTAATAATACAGCTAACTGCTTTATTTTCTCCCCATTATATTTTCCCAGATGTTGACTTACTTTGCTGCGTTTGAGGTATTCTTTGAAGAAAATCTGCCAAAGTTATTTGCTCACTTCAAAAAAAATAACCTAACTCCAGACATCTATCTTATTGATTGGTAAGACACTGGAATTGCAATTCGCAATGCGTGTACTAGCGTATAGCTCTGTGTCAGTATTTGTGACAGAAGGCAGGGTGCTCTTACCTGGTTTAGTATTCTTTTTAAGATAAAGGCTTTATCTTTTATTCAGTACTTGAGCTGTCAGTCCAAAGCATTCCCACGTACTTCTGTGATCTTTAGCATTTGGCTGTTACTGTTGTACTTGTGTTGAGTGTGAAGCGTGTTTTGAAATGCAGTTATATAGCAGCATTTATCCACATTTAGTGCATACGTGGATTGGTCTTCTGAGAAAATCTGTTTCTCTGTTGCTTGTGCAGGTGTGTAGAAGGGGCATATAGCTGGAAAGCATTGCTAGTCTTGCATTTGAAATGTGTAGTTTGTCCTTGCACACAGAACAGCAAGAGGGTGGTTAAAACATTTGCCCATCAACAAAAGGCCTGAAGCTACAGAAAAAGAAATACACCTGGGCTTTTGTCAGCATGAACTGTGACTCTTGGGCAGTATCTTACTCTTGTTAAGTGGTTCCAGATCCTGTTTAGTGGATCCTTGTACAGGTTATTTCAAAACTGATCTTGACACAGTCCAATTGAATAGCTGAAGGGCATTGACACATTTTTATTTACTGCAGCTATTCCACTTAGCAGATGGGCAATTACAGTCTTTTTATTTGGTGAAACTTCTTTCCTTTTCAATTCTACCATAATTAGAACCTTTTTCCTTAGAAAGAAAAAAAGACAAGGCTCTTTTTTGCACCCCCACAAATTTCAGTGTGGTTTAAAGTGCTTCAAATTGAGTATTTGTGTGCCTATCAGACTTTGGTGTGGGGCAGCTAATTGTGTTTTCTCAGCACATGAGATTTTGGTGTCAGTTTTGGGATGATACAAAATAGTTTTTGTGAAAAACTGGTTTGTCCTTAAGTTGTTGATGACCGCTCCTATTCTTAGGTGTCTGACTAAAGACCTTCAGTAAAATATGAAATTTGCAGCAGTAACAGCATTTTTTTTCCTGAGATTCATAAGTTTTTATTTTGGAAAATGATTGTATTGTTAATGAGGTTCTACCTGACCCAAACTCTCAATACCTTGATCTTTTAAGACCTAGTTGTTAGCACTGAACATGTTGCTGATCCAATAGACAGAAATTTAAATGATTCAGTCAAACAGCTTGAAGTTTGAACTCATGAGTTTTCTTAGGATCACAGAATTGCTGGGGCATTGGAAGGAACGACTGGAGATCATCTAGTTTAAGTCCACTGCTCTAAACAGGGTCAGCTAGAGCAGTTTGCTCAGGACCTCATCTGGGATGGCTTTTGAGTACCTCCAAAGAACCAGACTGCACAACATCTCCAGGCAGCTCTGCTCCAGTGTTCAACCACTGTTGCTGTGAACAAGTATTTTATTTTCTTACGTTAAAATGGAATTTCCCATACTTTGTTTTTTTCCCATTGGCTCTTGTCTTTTCACTGGATACAGCTGAGAAGAGTCTGGCTCTCTCTTCTTTATTCTTCTTTATTATCAAGTATTTTTTACTCATTTAGGTTTGAGCCATCTCCACCTGACTAAACAGTACCAGCTTTCTCAGCCTCTCCCTGTGTATCAGATGCTCCAAGCCTTTAATCTATTCATGGCAAGCTGGAGTTGCTCCAGTGTGTATCTGTCTCTCTTGTACTGGGAAGCTCAGAACTGGCTCACCAGTGTTGAGCAGATGGAGGACCTGTCTTGGCCTGGTAGCAGTGCTGTTCCTAATGCAGCTGAGGAGTTTGTGGACATTCTTTGCTGCAAAGGCACATTGCTGGCTTACACTCAACTTCTTGTCCACCAGACCCTCCATGTCCTCTTCTGCAAAGCTGCTTTGCAGCCTGTTCTCTTCCCCTGTGTACTGGTGCCTGGGCTTATTTCCTAGCCAGGGGCAGGACTTGGCATTTCCCTTTGCTGAACTTCATGAGACTTATGTAGGCTCATTTCCTCAGTGTCTCAAGGTCCCTATGGAGTGGTGTATCAACCACTGCTCCCACTTTTGTATCATGTGCAAACTAGTTGAGTGTACATTCTGGCCCATCATCTAGGTCCCTAATGAAGGCATGTAGAAGTATTGGATGAGTATCAAACCTTGGAATACTCTAACAGTGGATTGGCTCAAAGCTGTACCTTATGCCACTAACAACAAGTTTCTGAGCTTGGCAGGTCCAGACAGTTTTCAGACTACATCACTGTCCATTTATCTAGTCCATACTTCATCAGTTCATCAATGATTTTATGGGATATGATGTTGAAAACCTTGCTAGCATCAAGATAAAGGGAAAGCAGTGGATGTTTACCTACCAAATCAGTCATCTTACTGAGGAAGGCTATTAGGTTGGTCAGGCATGACTTTGCTTTCATAAATCCATACTGACTTCTCCCCATCACGTGTTTGTGCATCATATGTTTCAAAATGATCTCAAGGATTTTTTTCTTCCCAGATACGGAGGTGAGGCTGATGAGCCTGTAGTTTCCTGGATCCTGCTTCTTGAAGATAGGACTGACGTTTGTTTTATTCAAGTCCCCAGGAACCTCCCCTGATCACTAGAATCTTTCAAAGATAATTGAGAGTGGTGTCACAATAACACCAGCCAGTTTCCTCAGCCAGCTTCCATGCGCTTTTATTGCTCAGATTTGGTTAGATGTTCCCTCCTAATGTGATCCTCTTCCACCTAGGGTAGGGCTTCCTTGCAGTAGACTTTCCCACTGGTCTGGAGGACCTGGGATTCCTGAAGGCATTTCTTCTCAGTAAAGGCTGAGATGAAGAAGGCAGTGAGTACCACAGCCTTCTGCATGTACTTTGGTTACTGGATTCCCTGCCCCATCCATCGATGGGCTCCTGTTTTCCCAAGTCTTTTTTTTTTTTTTCTGCTAATATAGGGAAAGTCCACCCTCCTCATTGTCCTTAACATCCATGGCCAGATTCAACTTCAGGCTTTGGATTTTCTAGCCCTTTCTCTGCTTACTCAGACAATGTCTCTGCATTTCTCCAGGATGTCTGCCCCTCCTTCAGCCTCTCGCACGCTTCCTCCTTATATTGGAGTTTAGTCAGGAGGTGCTTGTTCATCCATACAGGCCTCCTGCTGGCTTTGCTGGAGTCCCTTTATTTTCATGTGCCTTCTTCACAGAGGATGGTGTAACATGGGCTTTGTTTGACTTGGTTTTTACACTGCAGTTATATGATGATGAGCAGAGGAAGGAAGGGGTGTGTAATAGATAGGCTCAGTTCTCCGAACATTTGATGGGAGGAATACCATTGGAAGGATTTTTATGACTGAAGGCTAAGAATATTAAACTGAACTAGATCTATGCACAGATCATGAATATCATGGTAAAAATACTGGAATGGGATAGAAAGGAAGGAAGAGAGCAGAGGCAGGTGTGCTCAGATAAGAGGAAGGATGTAGAAATCATGCTGCCTCAGACAATGTTGTGAAAAGCCTTTGTGTGGAGGAAGCAACTGAATAAAAGGGATACCAGAGTAGGAAGACTGTAAACATGCTGGAGAATAACTGGATAGACAACATTAAAATCACCTCACTATCATCTGTTTAATGGATTACTAGTTTAACGTGATGCTGTGTTAAGGTGATTCATTTATTTATTTAAATACAGGAGAGACAAAAAGTGAGTGGCTTTGTAGTGCAGGCACATTAATACCACTCTGCTACCCAACTTTGAGCTTTATATCGTAACAGAGAAACCCTGAGTAACAGCACCAGAATTGGACATGGAGAAAAAGACAGTTTTGCTGGAAGGTTGAAGGTTTACATTCCCCTCAGCAATTTTGCTTTGACAGACTAGTCTTTATTGCATCTTCTTGAATAAACATTTATGTCAGCAGTTGCACTCTCTGAGCCCATTTATAGGTTAAAAAAAACCAAAACAAACCAAAAAAATTACTTGGGAGCAAAAATGTGAAGTGTTGAAGTCTGAGTATGTGGTGCACATCAGGCCTCCCTTTCATTCCATCTGTGGGTATTAAGAGCACTTGAGAGAAACTTCTGTCAGGAGTGATTGTGGATGATGCTTCTCAACCCTTAGCATTTCTTGCTGACTACTTGTATCCATACTAAAGCTGTTTATTTTAATCCCAAGGGCAATTTACTGTGTTCCTTCCCATTCCCCCAGAGTCACAGCACTCTGGTCTTGCACAGGGCTTAAGCTAGCTGAGGTAGTCCTGTCCAATCCTGTGTTAAACTTTCTTCACACTTACCTTGAACTAGACAGCTTGTCCCACTCTGTCTTTAATTTTGTTAGACAGTGGAGTTCATATTTGACTGTGTAAGATTTTGGTATAATACTCAAATATATGGGTATATGTGCATGTATATGTAAGTGTGTGTATATATATACACACACATACACATATGTTTGTGTGCATATATATATGTATACACTTTCTAGTTTTCTGGTAGGAAGCAGATTTACATTATTTTTTTTATATGGTCACTGAAAACTTAGTGAGTTGGACTTTGTGTGCTGTCCTTCCATTACTTCCACAAAGTAGTATAGAAAAGGTTTAAGGAAAAATCCTGTGGGTCTGTGTTCTCACAAGCAAGTAACTATTAAAACTAAGGACTCTGGAAAATGTTGTTTGTAAGGTTGCCTGTGGTTCATGGCTGACAGTGGATTTTCTGTAGTACAGATATCACTCCATTAGAAATAGAACTGTTTCCGGAAAGATAAGAGTATGCTTTCAGTGTTTTTTAAAGCCAGGGAAGAATGTGGTACAGTGGTGCTCTGAATAGACAGACAGACCTTTTGGTTGTAGGTAAAAATGTCTCTGAAACAGCCTTGCTGGAACGCCATTACTTCTGTTGAAACGTGCACTTGTTCTGAGCTCCAAAGGGTTGCCAGCTGCTATTCCAGAGGCTGGCATGGTTACTGTGCAGGCATGTGTGCAGTAAATACCAGTTGGTGCCAGCTCTAGGAGGGCTCCAGTAGCCAGTGCTGCACAGAGCAGTTGCTGGGAACCCCCCTGCTCCTGCCACAATTACAGTAGAATCAGCCAGCCTCCTTTGTGCTGGGAAGGCAGTAAAACTGGTACATGGCAGCCACGTCCGAAGAGGCACATTCCGAGGTGACGAAGCGCTGTGCATGTAGATGGGCCTGGGTATGCAGGCCATGCAGTGCTGCTTTGGGTTTTCTGGGGGCTGCTCCCCTGCCGGTTTGATTCCACCACTGCCTTCTGTGCTGGGAAAATGCCAAGGACTTAATAACTTAATTAAAAGCTGCAGTGATGTGATTATCAGCAGATAGCAGCCAGAAGTAAGTCATCCCTTTTAAAAAGGACCCGTGTGCTTCAAGCCTGAATTCCAACTGATGGAAACAATTAAAAAACTAGAGAGGATTTTATGTTGCTTTTTGTTTGATTCTTTTTTTTTAAGACTGTAAAAGGAATCAAGTGTGAGAGAGCTGTAAAGAGCAACGTGGAGTCAGGTTCACAGAGAATAGAAGGGGAAGTGTGCCTGAATAGCCCAGTTTTGGTCTCTCAGCTCTGATTGCTGATGTACCCAGGCTCTTTTGAGCAGAGCAGAACGTGGATTTGCAGAGGACACATGCAGTCTGCTTATGGTCTGCTGCTGCTCTGCAAACACCTCTTTATCCCTACTTAGAAAAATGATTTTGGCAATAATTATAGCCAAGGGCTTTGTTTGTACCGATGGACTGATCAGTAGTTCTTTAATGTTACATTGACTGTGAGTGTGCTTCGTGAGCACTAACTTTCAGTTGATGCCATTTGCTTGTTACAGTAAAGGTGCAAGCCACTTTGTGTGGACATTTGTGTTGGGCACTTCCAGTGAAGTATTTATAGGATTACTGTCTGTTACACTAAGAAAAACATAGTCCATGTCATGGCAGTAACCCTTCACCCTCCAGAAATACAAAGCTGAAGATGATGCTTTAAATGCATGCCTGCCTCCCTTTCAGAGGGAAAAATGGATGGTAATTCTGTCCACAGGTTTCTGCTGACATGCTGATTTTTTTGAATTGGGGTTATTACTGGACTCCAAGAGATCACAATCTTCAGCCCAGTTTACCATGTGCTTATCCTTGGGGCACTGCAGGTCAGGGTTGAATCAAGTGAAATACTGCAATGCTGTGTAGTACTCCTGGGTGAGAGAGCAGGGCTTGTGGGGTTCTTCCGACTGGTTGGGAGTTGCTCAGAAACTCACCCAGTATTTATATTATAATGCTGCATTTTACAGTGCAGTCAGATTTGCTGAGTGCTAAGAAGTTGCTTTGTTGCAGTTGGTATATTTAAGTTTTTCTTCTACTAATAACGAACAAAATAAATACCACTTTTTTTGCAACTGTAATGATTTTTAAATTGTACTAAATAAACTGTTACCAACAAGATGATTGCAGTGACTTCAAAGGTGCTAATGAGCTCAGAGATGCCACTATACCATAAAGTAATGCATGAAAAGTTGGATAAATGCAGTCTTTGTCTCCAAGCAGATGCAGCTGAAATTGATGCAAAATGTAACAATTGGAAGTTAGCACCAAGGTGTAGGAGGGAGGATCCAAGAATGAGTTTAAAAGGTGAATTAGTTTGGCAGGTTCCACAACTGAACTCAGAAGTTTCAGAAATATTTTTGTGCTGTTACAGACATGGGAGAAGAATGTGTAGGGCAAGAACACGATCTGATTTGCATCAGTGTTGTTGTGCATAAGTTGTCAATCCAAAATCTGGCATATTTGTCTTGATTGCTGTTGTTAACAGTATCTTATGAAGACTTTTTAATGAAAAAAGAAAGGAAAGGAGGGGGAAACACTAAAGAAAGAACAAAGGAAAGAAGACACAGAGCCTATGATTATCATGGTAACAGTTCTTTGCTTTCTTGGTACCTTTATGGTCATACGCTTTCCCTGTGAGGAGTTGACCAGCCAGGATTTCATACATCTAACTCAAAGCACACTGCCAGCATAAGCAGAGCTGGGAGGACCAGAAACATTTGGTACTTTGGGTTCCATGCCCACCCCCTTCCCTTCCCAAACAGAGAGTGGCCAGTAGCCTGCATTTACGTTACTCTGAGACTGGACACCTCTATGCTAGTTAGCCGTGTTGTCTGCAGCTCCCTTTCAGCTCACTAGAACATCATCCTGCAGTGCAGTGAGAGCAGATCACATGCGAGTCGTGTGCTAGTGCTGCTGCGAGCCACTGCTCTAACTGGTTTAGTCTAACAGCTGCTTTATTACTGCCAGAAATTGCAGCTGGGTTTCAAGCCAGGAGCTCAGATGACTTAACAAAAAGTGTCTTCGAGTAGGAAACATTTGAAGGGAGCAAATGCTGTATCCATTCTTAGTAGCAACAATGCCTTCATTGCTTATTCTAGGTGGCCCAGTCTCCATTTGTAGGGCTTGATGCATTTAATTCCATGGTAGTATTAATGAAAGTTAATTGCCCTGTGAATTTCCTGCAAATTGCATTTCCTTACAAATTGTGAAGAGATCAATGTCAAATACCTTATCTGGTGTGATAGCTTTTTTTGATGTAAATCTTTTCCTAGTAAGAGCAGTGCTCTAATAAATAGTTCTGATTATTTCTTCTGACAGTTAATTTTCTGCCTAGTTGCAGATTTAATACACATGGGTTATCCAGGTTACATCTGAATCATGACAGAATAATAGCTTTTGTGAGTAAAACCAGATCCAAAAAATAGGCATTGTTACTTATCTTTAATCAGGACTAGTTTCCAGCTGAGCATTTGCCTGCTGCTTGGTGACCAGGAAAGGACTTGGTTGAATTGCTTCCTATTACACTGTTGTTCTCACATGGAAAAGCTGTTGCCGTTTCCTGCGCAAACGGGCCGTGTGTGTCTATAGACAAAGTCTTAATTCTGCTGTGGAGGCTTTGTGTAGCAAGATATTTTTATATGACAAGTGACTGTACAAAACTGTTGGAAGAGCATACAGAGCCTGCAGTGCATCATCAGCCAGGAACCCAAAGAAGGGGCTGGCAGTGTGCTGTTCTTACACATTCATGTGTGTGTGCAGGATGTATATAAACAATAGCCGGGTTTTTCAGCCCAGACTGTGCCTCTTATTTGCTTTTTTGTTTGTTTTGGGTCGTTGTTCCCCCCCAGTTCAGCTCTTTGGAGAATATTGTTTGATTCCCACTTTTTAGAAAAACATCTCAATGAGATGTAAAAGCAGAAAAGAGCAAACTCCTAAGGATCCTAAACCTGCAATTTACGTGTCACCTGAATTGTGCAAATAGTTTAATTTGGTCTTGCTGCTTGTAAAATGAGTATTTTCCTAAAGTGCACTGATTTATAGAGAAGTCAGATACTTGATGACATGTCATTCAAATAGTCTTACATAGTAAAAAGCAGATAGTGCAGAAAATATTTGATTATTAGTATTTGTTGTGAAAATACATTCATATTCTAGTGTATATATATGTTTCATTTTAATTTTTTTATGTAAACCTGAATTTCTTAAAAAATTAGAGGGGAGTCTTAAACACAAGAGAGCTACTGTTTGATTCAGCATGCTTGAAGAGAAATTTTGTGGTGTAAGATCCGGAAAGGTTTTATTTAAATTTGAGGATTTGCTGACCTCTGCCGGAGAAAGAATTCTTTACAGTTGTCCGGGGATCTTTTACGCAGTGTATCTGTGCAGAAATGGTCTCGATAAATTCTGAAGTAACTCTTTTCCCTTACACACTATAACATGATTCCAGGAAACTTTATTCTCTTCACTTGCTATTGTGATGTTTTCAGTGGCAATGAAAACTGCTCTGCCTTGCAGCAAAGTCTTGGATATAGGAAGGAAAAGGGAGCATCTTTGTATTCTTGGCTGCAAGACTGTCGGCATTTTGATGAAGGAAGAAATGTGTGTTTGGCAATTAATGAAAATACCCTTTTAGCAACTTTAAGGAGGTTTTTGCTTCTGTTGTTACCTTACTTTTTGGGGTCACATCTGTTCAGGCACACTCAGCCCCCATCTTACCACAACCAGCTACACATTCTCTCTGGACATCTTGTCTGTTTCTCTCGATGGGAGTTTAACCTGATCTCTCCTCCAAAACTTGCGCTGTTACTGCTTCTCCAGTCAGTCTAGCCTCGAACAGAGTTTTAATTTTGCACATCACCCTCATCTGATGGACAAAATTCCCTCTGAGTATGTCTTAAGGTTCAGGATTTTGTTTTCTTGCAGCTAAAACTACATCAATCCTCCTCAGCTCTGAAGTGATGATTAAATACACTTCAATTATCCCCGTGGTCAGTGCATATCCAATATAAAGCCATATATATTGTTTCTTCTGGTGTGATCCCAGAAAATTTAATTGGGAGACACAGATTGATAGCAAGACACCTTAATGGTTATACAGTTTTATATTGTTTCATGTACTGGCATGCTGCAACTAACAGAAGTACTTTTGAAATAAAATAATATTAAAAAAAAAGCTATTCAGTTATAAATATTTAGAATCCTCAAACTTAGTGGTGATCAATCTGTGTGCTTCTGTGAGTATTTAAGATGTTTTTCTTGTCCAGTGACTCAAAACTTCTATTCTCTTTTTCAGGATATTCACATTGTACAGCAAATCTTTGCCACTAGACCTGGCATGTCGTGTCTGGGATGTGTTCTGCCGTGATGGGGAAGAGTTCTTATTCCGTACAGCCCTGGGAATATTAAAACTTTTTGAAGATATTTTGACCAAAATGGATTTCATTCATATAGCCCAGTTCTTAACAAAGCTACCAGAGGATTTGCCTTCAGAAGAATTCTTCACATCTATTGCTGCCATTCAGATGCAAAGTAGAAACAAGAAGTGGGCTCAGGTAAAGAGGATGTTAATATGTGATAACAGATGATTGTACTGTATGCAAAAATATCGTGGTTTGGCAACATCTGGAATAATGTTTTAGCAGAGATAGTGTTTGATTTTAGGTAGGTAAGACTATGTAACTCACTCCAGGACTCAACTATGTAACTCACACCACATTCAGGTGAGTGGATTCCCTGAGCTTACTCTTCTCTGGAAAAGGAGAGCTCAAGGAACCTTGGAAATGTTGAGTGGAGTTGATGAAATGTACAACTTTTTAAGTTTATGAATTATGAAGGCTGCTGGCAACATGACAATTTGGTACTTAAAAGCAGAAATTCACACTTTGGGAGAAGATGACAGTGTGTCAGGACACATCATACAGTCATCATCTTAATATTCCTGAGTATCTGCTTTGCCTAATTTGGGGCTGTACAGAAGTGATTGCGTCTCTGACTTCTTTATTGGAATGTAGTACTGAAGCCTTTATTTCAGAAGTTGTTTCATCACTGTAATTTCAACTAAATTCCAGTTTAAAGGAAAAAGGTAAAAGCATGTCATATGAATGTGAAAATTATTAAGTGTCTGTAACCGCCATTCATGTTGGAGAGCTAGGTCAAATGTACTGCCTAACATCTGAAGGGGAAGCTTTTTTCTTTTCTTTTCTCTTTTTGACTTTTTTTTTTTTTTCCAAAGCAGTAACGCAGCCTGCTTCGTGAACTGTGCTGCAATAGAGTTTTGCCCATTTTATCCACCTTTTTTTTTTTTTTTTTTTTTCTCTCCAGAGAAACTGAAACCTCATGTTAAACGTAGTGGTTATGGCAATTCAGCTGCAAATGCAAGTTTATAGTTTTTTCCTGGAGTAATAATCCACAGAGGAGAGATAGGCATCCTGTTCTGCCAAGTACTTCCCCAAGTAACAGGTTTTCTTAGACAGTGGTTTCCAGTCTGTAACACTCTAAAGGTTTAGTGGTGATTATCGCAATGGGAGGAGGATTTCAGGGTCCCAAGCAGTCTTCCTCAGTCTTCTCATCAGCTTTATCCTGTGACTCACATTCTGACCTGATGCTGTCTAGAGATGGTCTCTGTAGGACCTCATCTAGAATGTCATGGGCTGCTTTTGAAGCTGGTTCTCACAGTCCTGGTTCCTTCAGACAAGCTGGTGTATGTTTCCCATTTTCCCCTGGTCACTGACATTGTGATCAGGAAAATAAAGACTGAAAGGAGTCCTGGTAAATCATGGATACAGCACTTCTAGTAATGTAGGACTCTGATTATCACTAGGAAACCTGCAAGCTCTGTTTTTCTTCTTGTATGGAATTGCATACAAGGAACGCCATGGCCTTGTGCCAGTACAGCCTTGGCCTGAAATGTAATTGGATATTGTTACCCCTACTACTTTGCCATCAGCAGCAGAGGAACAGAGATGGTAGGCCGGACTAGACGGTTGGTGTAGCTTTTCTGCCGTCTGCGTGCTTCAGGCCTTAGCTCCATAAAGCTCCAAAAAGCTCCAAACTAAATGATCTGAGCTCTGTTGGCTTAAAATCTATGCTTTTCTGGATTGGTATTGTGGTGTCGTTCTCATGTTCCTCAAAAAGGGTAATAGCTTTTCCACCAAGGACACTGTTACTATGGCACTTGAAACTCTCTTAAGTCCGTTTGCTTGAGTAGGTGTTGATTTACCCTGAATCTCTATGAAGAGGACCTCACTGAAATCTCTCTGGCTCTAGAAAGCCAGCTGACTGTGGCTTTGTTCAGTCCCATGTTGAACTCTGCTGCTGCAACAGCTACGGGTGCTTTTGCATTGAAGTATAGGTGGTGTTGAGTGGTTTAGCCTCACCTCCTGTTAATTCTGATGGTGCAGAGGTTTATTTGAAGTCAGCTGGAGAAAAGCAGGTTCCTTACTTGTAATGGCAAGTGTTCTTTGAGTTGAAGCATCCCTCCATACATTCATTTCCAGGGTGATCCCTCAGAATGCTGTTGGACTTCTTCAGCAGCAACTAAGTGTAGGGCAGGGAGCATGTGAAGCAGCTTGAGAAGCTGGCTGTTGCTGTGCCCTCTACAGGAGGGCTCACAAAACAAAACTGTGTTGGATATTAACAAGTACAAATTGCGGATGCAAATGTAGATGCTTTGCTTCAGAAAAAGATGGGAGCAGATCTGGAGACAGTGATGTGCTTTTGAGAAGCACCAGTCAGCGCTAAGGTGATTCTGTCCTGAACTGTTACACATCATATTGCTCAGGCTGCTCTCTTGCAGTGGTTTTGGTCATTGCTTTTATCCTGAGAGTTACAACTTTGCCTCAGGCAGCATCCTTTAATAGTGCTAGACTTGTGTAATCTGGGGAGGAATCTCATCTCCAGGCTTCAAAAATGTGTGCTGGGGGGAGATTGAGTTTAAACCTTTTTCAAATCCATTTGTATATACCATGCCACAAGGATTTAGGGGAGAGGTCTCCCACCAGTGGAGAAGTTCCCTAAATTTGGTTACTTTTAACAGTTACAATAGTACCACTCGGAGAAGCTAAATTGGAAACTCTTCGGACAAATGATTTATTTATTGAGTCGCTTTTTAAGTCTAATACTTTTTTCTCTCATTCCTTGAAATGTCTAGATACTGGCTGCTCTGCAGAAAGATAACCGGGAAATGGAAAAAGGAAGTCCCTCACTCAAACATTAAAATCATGGTTGCCTCCAGTGACTCATGGAAGAAGAGCTAAAGTGGCAAAAGTACTGAGTACTGATTGACATGTATGAGCCTGTAAATCAAAGTGTTATTTCAGAGTTTTGTTTAGTAGTAGGATAGCCTTAAAGGGGAGAGAGGAAAAAAGAGGAGGAGAGAGAGGAAGACAAAAAGGAAGGAAAGAAGGAAATGAGGGGATAAACCCCTTATAAATTAAACCTAGGCTTAGCCTTAAACTTATAGTGGAATGAGCATTTGCTGTGGACAACGTTACACATTCTGTACTTCTGATGAGGACAGTGAAACTAAACGATATTAAGGGGTATTTTTGTTTAGTTTTCTTTTTTCTTTTCCTTTGATTTAAAAGACTGGGCATTCAGCAACGTCAGTTGCTTTGAAAGCTATTTCCCAGTTTCATTCTTGAGTGGGATCTGTTTCCTATACCTGTAACAGTAGCTGGATCTGGATTTTAAATAACTGGTGCTGGAATTTATAGTTAAATGTTGTACGGACCATTTCTTTAGAAATGCTTCTTGTTTTCTAGGCTGTGGGTCCCGTTTACCAAAGAATTCATGTAGACATAGAACTACATTCCATTCTTTTAATCAAAAAAAGTAGAAAATAAACTTGGAAGAGAAGTGACGCTAACAGTGCAAAACCAGTTATTCTTCAAGATGCCTTGGAAATCTGTGTTTCCATTCTGAATGCATATGGAGGAAGCTCCATTAATCAAACCTGACTCCAAACTCTCTGGGGGGTTTCTAGTATTAAGCTGGCATCATTTCCCAATTGTACTCCCTTTCCTCTGTTTAAATCCAGGGTCACATACTACTAAATGTATGTCCATGTCTGCCTCTTGTGGGGTAGTGCCGGTTTGGGGTGTTCTTGCCCACCAGCTACTTTCTCCTGTGCTGTCTCTCCAGTCGTGATAAATCTGTGGGCTGAGCGGATAAACCAAGAAGGGGTTAAAAGTGATTTTTATCGTTCCTTTAAACCCAGCTCTGCTCATTGGCAAAACTGAGCAAGGGTGTAGGAGAGAAGTTAGATAATCCAGAGTTGCTGCTGGAGGAAATGGTTCTGTGGGGTCTCCTGAAGCTGTGGCTGCTGCAGTGAGAAAGCATTATATGGAGCTGCTCTGTACATAGTGAAAAGAGAAAGAGGTTTACTGGGGAATGTGCCAGACCAATACCATCAGGAGAAGTATGAGCTGTCATTTCCCAGCATTTTATCCAGCTTCTAATGCACAGGAGCAAGTTACGTAGGTGGCAAACTGTGGTCACTTAGTTCTGTTATACAGCTGGGATCCTCTCTGCGTTCAGATGAATGTTGAACTGTAAATCATGAGTGCCTCTGATTTACAAGAATGTTTATTGCATAGTCTGTAGTGTAAAATCTATTTTATACATAATGCTGATCATTGAAAAGGGAAACTAGCTGAAGCAATATTTGTGTTAACTCTACACAGGTGTTACTGTAGCTGTATGGTCAGTGGTTTCCCAGTGCTCTTCAGTCTGTTTTATGATGATTATTTTGGTATAGTCTGAATAAAAAAAAAATAGTTGCACACTGCTCACCTCAACATACAATGTAAAGGACTGTGGGACATAATCAAAATACTGTCCTTCAGTACATGTTTCTGCAAGGGATAGTTTAACTGTAGTATTAAAAAGAGCGAGAGCAAGATTCCCTGATAAGTGACGACTCCTAATCACTTCAGAAGATGTGTAATGCAAATGCAGCTTGCAAGTCTGATACCTCACTGGCCTCTTTTTCCTGTCCACTTTGTGTACTTGGTGTAATCAATGTGGTTTTTTTGTTGGCCATCTTAATTCCTCCATAAGACTACTTCTAGGTCATCACTTACTGAAAATAGACATCAAGATGTTGGTACGAAAGATGAGTTAATTCTCCCAGAGTCTGTATAGCTTTGGTCCTTCAGGGATGGTATTTGTATGCTACATTGCTTTGAAGTGCAATAGAAAGCTGGAAGGTCAGTAAGTGTTTTTTAATACTACCTTTTCTATTACTACAACAAATATGCCTTTCCATGAAGGATACGAGAGGCCTACCATCTGAACATTTGCACTATGCTTTTAAATGGTTTATGAAACAGAAACAACTTTTTCCTCAGTATACGTTTTTAGGTGGTACTGTAACTGGCTTTGTGATTTAAGTCTCCATTACAACTGGATTTGTTTTTGGTTTTTTTTTTTAAAACCAAGTCTGAAAGTGTGGCTCGTTTGTCTGGTCAAAATGCATTCTCCAGCTCCTAGGTATCTTTGCAGCCATCCACAGCCTGTTCTCCTTTTTCTCTTCTCAGTAAGATGTTGAATGTAACAGTGAAAATGGGCATAGTTGTGGGGGAAAAAGCCTGCTGCAACACTTGTGCACTGTTTGCTACTTGCAAATGTTACTATTTTGTTTTGTGATTTGATCTTTCTGTTCTTAGGAGATGTATATATTTTCTAAATGATTTCTTTGTGTATATAAGGTGTGTTCCTTAATGAAGAAAAGCGATGCAATAAGGAGCTTTGCACAGTTCATTTTCAAACTCAGTACACTGAAGAAAAAAAATCACCTGCCTAAAGATGCAATTGTTTCAACTTCTCAGTAACTTGATTTGAAGGTAATGCTTGAATTTTGATAAAAACGGAGATAAGTAGTAAGGGCATAGACTTACTTGCCACTGAACTTTTTAGGTTTCTTGCAGCATACCAAATCTCTTAATTAGCTATTAAGAAAGATTTCTGTAATAAATTCAGTAATAAATTCAGGGATTACATAAAAAATTTTGCCAATTTTATTGTTCAGGTGCTTGACAGTATCTGTAACAAGATGCGTGAGATTTTCTTTCATTGAGCAAGTGTCCCCATCAAGCAAAGTTTCTTTTCTTCATGGGTTTAAGGAGAAATAAAAAAATGTCTGCAATTACCACTGCACATGCAGCAGTTTGGAGAAACCAGGAAACTTTAATGAGGTTTGGAATTCTGTAAGACCTGCACTTTATAATAAAGACGTTTTGCAACTTCAAACAGCAATCAATCATTAACGTTATTTCATTTAGTAAAGAAATTAAAAAAAAACCTACCTTGCAACGGCTTATTTTTCAATGTTTTAAAAAGTAAAATGCCATATAGAGAACTGTTGATACATCCCTTGTACATGATGTTTAAATTGGTTTTATGTGGTTACCACGTTTGTTTTGTTTAGATACATGTATCAAACTGGAACTTTTTTCAGCTGTAAATATATGGTTTTGTTAAATAAAGTCATGTAAAGTTAACTTAATCACCTATTGTCAGTGTAATTCAGAAGTTAAAAATTCAAGTACCTGTCTATTTCTTCACAGGCTTCTTTAGCTGTTTTTGTCTGTCCCACATCAGGACTTTGGGACTTTATGTATTGCAGGTGGAGGATTTTTCAGTGATGCTTTCCAGGTTCTCCTGTTAAAACACCTGTTCTATTACAGGTGACATTTAGAAGATTTGGTGCTTACTGTGCCCACAGTTTAATCCATTTCATATGCCTTTCTCTGGACTAGGTCTGAGACCTGGTAAATTTATTATGAAAAACAGAGGTACATTCATCTTTGAGAGATGTGCAGGACTCAGAAATGCTTGACCACTTTAAGATTTCTTCTTTTAAAACAGAGGATAGTTTATTGCAAGTTTCAAGGCATTTTTGTGCTCAAGTCAGTATTGTTTTCTTACATAGGTGTAACTTCAGAGATTAAAGTGGAGAAGCTTTATGTTGCTTACTTACCTGAAAAGAGGTTAAAGCACCAACTAAAAGTTAGATAAAAGCAGGGGACAGAAGACAGTACCTGTGCAACAAGACTACGCGAGGAACACGGTTAAAGTCTGGGCTGCTGCAATTCTGGTTTCTCTGGTAAACACATCTCTCCCTTCCTCGTACTGACTCACTGGTTGATTTGCTGGATTAGAATGCAAAATCAAATATTAAGCCTATTACCAGTTTGATACTGGCAGAGCTTTATATTGCATATATTGCAGGAGTTGCAAGAAATTGTTCAAAACTAGATTTACTTTTCCTTACTTGCTTTCCTGATAAAAATGGTAGTCTGTTTTAAGAGAAATACTTTCCCAGATGCCAGCACATGAGATTAGGAAATAAAAAGGTGTTTGTCTTTATTGCTTACTGATAGAATGTCCTCCTCTATTTGTAGGAGGAAAATGGAGGAATCTTTGATCTTCAGCCTCAGGGTGTTTGTGGAAGGCCAGGGTAGCAGTGGGTTGTCTCAACAACTCAGTGCTATGAAAAACAGTCCTGGAGATGGGGTGTGAAGTTTAAGCAAATGCCTTTGTAGTGTTCGTTCCAGTAGAATATTCATTTCAGGGAACACACTGTCAACATTATGGCTTGTATGTCTTGAGCCAAAGGCAGCAAGAAGCATGAGAATTTTCCTGGCACAAATTTGTAAGATGTGGAGATGACTGCTGATCATCCTTAATGATTTATGAAAACAGTTCATGGAACACCAGGAAGCGGCTCAACGGGTGCCACAGACACTCTTTCAGCAGGAGAAGAGCTTGCTTTTGATAAGGCCTAAGATGGAAGGTACTGATTTTGGTGTCTTTATTTTTTAAGACAAGTGGTTGGCAGTTACACTTGTGTCCTTTTACTGTCCAGCAGCAACAGACAGAAGGGTACTGGTATTTTGTGAAAAACTTCTGAGTATTAGTTGTGTAATGTCTCTTCATGAACAGAGTGTTTGAGCTACAGGAGAGAGGAGTACTGGGGTTGTTTGCAGAACAAGGGCCTGCACTGTTCTGCAGTCTTCATGAAACAGTTCTGCAGACCTGTAAGGTCTTAGAAGAATATAACCAAATTGCTTCTGCATGATTGTAGTAAGAGTAAGAAATTACTGATCTCTCATTTTGCTATGATAAAAAATATTTAAACCTCCAATAGTGTAAGAAACACTTAAATTATATTTTGTCTTTAGGTCAGAAAACCTAGTTCAGAGATGATTTTAAAGGGGATAGATGTGAGCCATGCCTAGAAATGTCTTTGCCTGTTGATCTACTTTTTTTCCCTATGTAAGAACATTCAGTGACTTGTATACTTTAAATGCATATCCAGCTTATTTTGGAACAAGAACCAGCAGCTCATATACTGGTCCCACAGGGTGTAATTCCAACCTGTGGTGGAAAACCACGACTCCACTCCTGCTCTTTATCACTGGGATGTGGCTTCTTTCCTGCAAAATTCACAGCAGTTGAACACTTGAATCTGGGCCTTTAATACCCGAGTCTGCCTAAAATAGGACTAAAGATTGCTGATTGATTGATTTTGATTCAATGATTTGATTCAGTGTTTGCTCACAGCAGCTAGTGATGCCCTGTAAGGAGCCTACCAAAGTTGCAGTTCCTTCATGGATGAGAACATAGGATGTCAGAACTCCAGCATTTTACTGGCTTAAGATGTTTCTATATTCTTGGCATCCATCCCATCAAGAACAATGTTACAACAGAAGCAGCAAGAGCTGTGGGATATTGATCAGTCTCATAGTCACTGTCATGGGGGAGCTGAACTTTAAAGAATGTCTTACTTAGAAAGGGAAAGCTGCTTCCTGTAACTAAAGCTCTGTGAGCTTCCCTCCCATTCTCAGCCCCGGCTATGAAAACTGCCCCCCGCGCTGTGCCCGGAAGGCAGATGTAGTGACTGTACCGGGGCAGTTAATGCCCAATTAGAAAATCCATACAAGAGGGGGGCGAGTGCTCTGCTTATACAATATTGCCACGGGCTTAAAGGACTGAGTGCTGAGATGGTTTTCTAGAAGTGCAGACCTTCAGCTGAGGGTTTTTTGGTTCAAGATAGGTGTATGTTTGTGGTTTCTTTCAAAATGAGTAACTACTGTAATTGCTGAATGCCTAATAGTGACCCACCACTTAAAAAAGGCTTTTTCAGGAGGGTGGTGTTACTGTATCCCCCACGACTTTAAAAAAACCCAAACAGCATGTTAGAATTATGGAAAACTCCTTTGCTTATTACTTTTCCGTGCTTTCTTCAGTCATCCTCAGCAAGGAAAGAGGAACTGACTTCCTTGATTTGTTTTTTTTCTGAATTCCCCTACAAGTAAGGATGAGAGCAGCATGGTGATGTTTCAGCATTTCCAGTCGTTGACTTAGCAGCCCTATAGTATCCACCTTTTCCTCAAAGTCCCGAAGCAGTATTTCATTCCCAAGCAATCCACATTTCTGCTGCAATTTCAAATTGTTTCTCCAGAGTTTGTCTCTGGCCTGTTTTGTTTTGGTCAGAATGTCTCTCTCATGTGACAAGACAGTCTCAATATCTATTAGTTCAGCCTTTCTGCACTGGTTTTCAGCTTCCACAAACTGCAGTTTTTCCCTGACGTGGCTGAGAATATGTACTGTGTTCGATACCTTCTTTCTGAGCTTCAGGATTTCATCACTGAGGTTGTCAATCTTCTTGGTGTATGTTTGATTCTCTTTCTTCACATGCTCAAAGTCCATGAAGTGTTGACTCTTCACCTGTTCTCCCCGAGCTTTCAAAATGCTTTCAAGGTTTTGGATTTCATGCTTCAGCTTGATGTTTTCCACACGGGCCTAGAGGAGTAGAAAGAAAAGAAGAATTACTTTATTTCTTTAATCCTTGCTCTGCTCTGTTTAAGTCGTAACAAAACTAAAGCCTCAAGGGGTGGAAGCATTGTACATGCTTTGTTTAATACGGAGCAGTAGAGGTTAGGGGAAGGCAGTGCTCTGTCTGTCTGGCAGAAGAGGAACGTCCTGGCCTCTTCAGCAACCTTTTTGCCAAGAGGCGATAGAGGGTGAGGGGACGGACGAGACGAGGCAGCAGCCCCAGACGGGACTGGGGCCGGGACCGGGGCCTCACCTCTCGCACTTGTTGTTCTTTGCCCCATTCCCGGGCCTGGATGCGATCCACCGCTGCCGCCTTCCCGCCGCCCGGCCGCCGGCCGAAGCTGGAGGCGGCCACCGCCTTCTTGCGGGTCTGGAAGGCGGCCCACTCGGCCTGGGCCCGGGCTTGCCGCTCCTCCGCGTCCCGCCGGCGGGCGGCCACCCGGTCCCGGCTGGCAGCGGCCGCCCGCTCCCGCTGCTCCCGCAGGTCCCGCAGCTGCAGGAGGCGCTGGGCGTACAGCTGCGGCCCGTCCGCGCCCAGCGCCGCCCGCCTCTCGCCCTGCCCCAGCCGCAGCAGCTCGCCCAGGCGCATCTGCAGGCGGGCGCTGGCCTGCTGCAGCCGCTCCCGCTCGCCCGCCAGCCCGCAGTGCTCCTCCAGTAGCGCCGCCCGCTCCCGACGCTCCTCCTCGCCCTCCTCCACGACCTCCTGCTCCTCGGCCGCCTCGCCGGCCGCCCCGCCGCTCCTCAGCTCGGGGACGGCCGGCGTTGGGGGCCTCGGGACTTCTTCAGCCCGCGCAGCGGGAGCGGCCTCACCAGCGGCACCGCCGCGGGCTCTCGCCTCCTCCTCGGCACCTGCGGCTGCTGGCGTGGCCACCGGGAACCCCGGGTCCGGCGGCTCCCAGTGCCCCGGTGGTCCCTCCGCGACCACCGGCTCTGACGGCTCCTCCAGCACCAGCCTCTCTGGTTCGCAGGGCTCCGGCCCCAGAGTCTCCGAGATCTCCTCCAGCCTCAGCTTCTCCGGCTCGCAGGGCTCCGACTCTTCCGGCCCCTTAGGTCTCGGCCCCAGCAGGGCCTCTGGCCTCGATTCCCCGGACTCCCCGGGCCCATCTAACACCTCTGCCTCCGGTGACTCCCCCGTGGCATCCGGGCTGAGATCCTCGGGCCCCGTCCGCCCCTCGGGGCGCTCCGGCTCCGGTCCTCCCGGCGCCGCCGCAGCCGGCGCCGCCGCAGCCGCCGCCGCCTCCGCCTCCATGGCCGAGCTGCTCCTCGCTTCTCTCGTTGCCCGGGCAACGGGACTCGGCTCCGCCGGCCCGCGGCCGGCCCCGCCCCTCTCTCCGTGGAGCCGGCTCGGCCGCGCCCCCTCGCCGCGGGCCACCACTCAGCGGCGGGGTTACTCGGGGTCGCGCCCCCGATTGGTCGCAGGAAAGGAAGAAGGATCTCGCTCGGCCAATCCTAGCGGCTCGTTCGTTTTAATACCCCCCGCGCCCAGGCGCCTCGTCCCCATTGGCCAGGAGTCCGAGAGGAGGGCCAGGCCCTTGGCGCCCATTGGCTGTCCCTGGCGGGGCTCCGCCCGCCGGGCGCGCTGCCATTGGCGATGCCGGTGCGGGGGCGTGCCGGCGCGTGCGCGCGGCCCGTCGGCGGGCGGGGTAAGATGGCGGAATTGGGGAAGAAGTACTGCGTGTACTGCCTGGCCGAGGTGAGCTCCCTGCGCTTCCGCTGCACCGAGTGCGCCGACATCGAGCTCTGCCCCGACTGCTTCTCGGCGGGCGCCGAGATCGGCCCGCACCGCCGATGGCACGGCTACCAGCTCGTCGACGGCGGCCGCTTCACCCTCTGGGGCGCCGAGGCCGAAGGCGGCTGGAGCAGCCGGGAGGAGCAGCTGCTGCTGGACGCTATCGAGCAGTTCGGCTTCGGCAACTGGGTAAGGGCGGCGGGACGCGGCGCGGGACGCCGGCGGCGGGGCCTGCGGGCCGCCTGACAGCGAGGGCAGCGGCGCCCCTCGGGCCGCGTCGGACTGCCCTGCCCTGCCCTGCCCTGCCCTGCCCTGCCCTGCCCTGCCCTGCCCTCCTGCGGCCGGCGCTCCCCGTGCCGCGGGCGCCTCGTCCCTGCTGGCGGCGGGGCCGCGGGGGGCGGCGGGCCGGGGGGGAGCGGGGGCCGCGCGCGGTCCCGGCGGGAGGCCCCGGAGCGCGTCCTGCGCCGCAGACCCCCCGGCGCGCCGCGGAGATGGCGGCCTCCCTGGCTGGCAGGTGCGGGCGGGTCCCGGCCGGAAGGGCGGCCGCCTGCGGGAGAGCTGCCGGGAAAGGGGCGCTTCAGGCTTCTCGGACCTGTCGCTGCCTTCATTCCCACACGTGCTCCTCCACGCCCCCCACCCCCCAGGTTTGTGCCACAGCTCTTGTGCCCTCTTCCCAGCGTTTGGTCTCTGCCTTGTGTAGGTCCCAGCTGCAAACGTTCTGCTTGCCTTCTGCGTCAGTATGTGGCCAGGCTCGGGTTTAAAAAATAGCAGTAAAAGGCATCGTACTTTGATTCGTTCATTGTTACTTGATTATATGTTTCATTTAAACATAAAGGCTTTAAAAAAAGAAATCTTAAAGGTTATGATCACTGTAGCTCACTCTACAACGTGTGAAAAGAGGACATTCCGTCCTACTGTCAGTACTATGTTTATATTGCTCGAAAACAGTATTGCTCTTGAGCAATGCAATGTAAATGAGTAAAATCCAAACCATGTAGCCATGTCAGTGCTGGCTTGGGACTTACAAACCTTCCCGGTGTGGCAAGCTGGCTTTTTGAGAGAGCAATGGGTGCTCAGGAATTGCCACACGGATCCAATGTCTTGATGGTGTCGCTGTACTTGGAGGCTCTGATGCAGGCTGCCTGAGGGATGGTTCTGGTGCCGTTCACGTGGCTTACGTGCCCCTGTGCACTCTCAGGTCTGGGTAAGCATTTCCATCTGATGGGAAGATCGTTTCAGCATTTCTAGAGAAGTTTAGATACTGTGGGTTGGGAAGAAGAAGTCATGCTCGCACCTGAGTGCACGTTATGCTGGAGATGTTACGGGAATCATTTTATCGCCCCTCCTTGTTTCCCGTTTAGGAGGACATGGCCGCTCACGTGGGAGCGTCCCGAACGCCTCAGGAGGTGATGGAACACTACGTGAGCATGTACATCCACGGCAATCTGGGCAAAGCCTGCATCCCCGACACCATCCCCAACAGAGTGACGGATCACACGTGCCCCAGCGGCGGCCCGCTGTCTCCGAGCTTGACCACGCCGCTCCCGCCCCTGGATATCTCGGTGGCTGAACAGCAGCAGCTGGGCTACATGCCGCTGCGGGACGACTACGAGATCGAATACGATCAAGACGCGGAGACTCTGATCAGTGGCCTTTCGGTGAACTACGACGACGACGATGTGGAAATAGAGTTAAAAAGAGCTCACGTGGACATGTACGTAAGGAAACTGAAGGAGAGGCAACGGCGGAAGAACATCGCACGAGACTACAACTTGGTACCGGCCTTTCTGGGGAAGGATAAAAAGGACAAGGAGAAAGCTCCCAAACGAAAGATCACAAAAGAAGAGAAGGAACTGAGGCTGAAGTTGAGGCCTCTGTACCAGTTCATGTCTTGTAAGGAGTTTGAAGATTTCTTTGAGAACATGCACAAGGAGAGGATACTTCGAGCAAAGATTCGGGAGCTGCAGCGGTATCGTCGGAATGGAATCACCAAAATGGAAGAGTCGGCAGAGTACGAGGCAGCCCGGCATAAACGGGAGAAGAGGAAGGAGAACAAAAACATAGCTAGTTCCAAGAGAGGGAAGGAAGATGGTAAAGAAGGTGAATTTGCTGCCATTGAAAATCTGCCTGGCTTTGAACTCTTATCAGACAGGGAAAAGGTGCTCTGCAGCTCTCTAAATTTGAGTCCTGCACGTTATGTGACTGTAAAAACCATCATCATTAAAGACCACCTCCAAAAAAGACAAGGAATTCCCTCAAAGAGTCGCCTTCCCAGTTACTTAGATAAGGTACTGAAGAAAAGGATTTTAAACTTTCTAACAGAAAGCGGTTGGATATCCAGGGATGCTTCATGAAACTCAGCTGACTGAACCAACACAGCAGGGGCCCATTACAGCCTCAAGGACTCCGTTATTTTTTTTCCCTTCCCTCCCCAAAGATACAAAAATTGTCACTTAAAAACAAACAAACAAAAAAAGCAAATAGGCAACCCCCCGCAGCATTCCTGATCCATGGTTTAAATAGACTTCTGCTTTGGATCACGGAAAACACTGACTTGTGAAACTTCTACATTGGATGTCCCTGCTTTTGGTTACACTGTTAGAGCAGGTTTCTTTCGCGTGAACTTGCGCCAGTCCAGCAGTCCCGGAGTAGCTACTTTACTCCTTGCTATTGGGCACATGAGCATCAGTGTAATCCTTGCTTTTCTTTGAAGGTGGGATAGTTTCAGTTGCTGGAAACTTTCTGTTCTTTTTTTTTTTTTCTCCCCCTTTCTTTTTGGCATAATGTTGTCAGCCAAGTGCTTACAAAAGTCCTGAGCTCAGGAGCACAGTGAGCCGGGGGTTTTGTGACAGTTGCTGAGCTTTCAGAACATTCTCCTTAGTAACTACAGCCAAGGGGCTGGGACAGTGGGGTCAGAGTTTCTGTAGGGGACGCAGCTGGGATGAGCCATGGCAGGGAGTGGAAGGAAAGAAAATGATAGATGAGATGCCTCCAGGTACTTGTGCTGTGGAAAGAGCTCTTGAAGAGTTACCTCCCCACCCAGCTGGACATAGCTTTGGCTTCAGTTTGGCCTGAAAAAGAACCCACTGAAGCTTTGATGTTAACTCGTTAGTAGCAAAGTGATATTACAGGGCAGCTGTGGTGCTGTGTTCTGGAGGAGGCACTACTGTGAAGTGGCTGATTTGGGTGGCAAGTTGTCTCCCAGTGGTTGAGAGCCTCAGTCAGCAAAATCACCATTTCTTCTTACTGGGGGAACCTACTTCTTTGGTATCTGTTACTGTTCTGAGGAGGCGTGGCTGCCTCCTGAATTTGCCTGGGAGGGAGAGGGAAAGGGAGTGAGATTCTCTGATGGAGTGATGGCCGAGATTGGTTTTCAGAAACAAAAATGAGAAGTGATACAGATGAGGCAAAAACGCGCGGCTCATGTGCTCCTAAAGTAGGGAGCTGTAAATCGAGCCGTTGCGGGGTTCTCGCTGCACGTACCTTGGGACGGACCGGGCTGAACGCACTGGCGCTGAAATCGCTGCCATGGCAGCAGGCCCGTGCCCACAGCCCGCTGCGCTCAGAACGGGGCACCCGGAGAGGTGAGGCGTCACCGCTCCCGACAGCCGCGGTCTGCACCGGGTGCCTGTGGCAGGCACCAGCTGCCCATGTCACACGGTGACAGAAAGGCCAGGTCCGCCACACTGCGTTGGCAAGAGCTACTGATTCGGGGGAAGGTGCTGAAGGACTAGAAAAGGATTCTTATGCTTGTTTAAGCCTTATATTCCCATGCTGGTGTTTAACCAGCTGAGTAAGGAATGGTGCTCGCCCTGTGGAAGACAGCCCGGTGTTACTTGTGCCTAGGCCGCTCTACTGGTTGTGTGCAGAGCAGGGAGCTGGGACTGGTGGCCAGGTGGGCAGGTCTTGTGGAGTGCTGGTGTGCCAAAGCACGGAACGCGGCTGGCTTCAGAAGGCGAGCGAGCCTGTCAGTGAGGATACCACACAATCTTAAACCAGTATTAATTTTGCAACTTGGCAGAGGTATACAGATCAGAACTGAGTTTTAGTTAATGTATCCAGCATTACCAAAATAGTGTTACCAGTGAGTTTAGAATAAAAGGGGTAAAATTGCAAAGCCAGCATTTCTAAAGAAGACAAAAACCCCCAAAACTCTAGTGCCTTTTTCTTTCGAGCTTGTGATGTTATGTCGCTTCAGAAAAGGTAAGGGCTATGTCCTCTCGGGTGTAATAATTTTGTTTGGCTTACCCGTAAGTGGCTTGTTGTGGAATACTTCAGACAAAACTGTCTCTCCCTGGCAGCAGTGGAGCTAACTGTAATGTGCTGAGCAGCTTTAAGAACCACCTCCACCCTGTGTACAAACAGCCCACAGGTTCATAAGGTATAAAGCCTTGGTTATTCTCTCTGTCCTGCTGCAGAGGAAAGGGAGCTCAGCCTTCCTTTCTAGTGTTCTAGTTATGCAGTTTGGTTCTTCCTGTGACTTGTTACCCAACTGCCACAACATACCATTTCTGATAGTGTTCTGAAGCCTCAACTCTGCATGTAGCCGGGAGTTTAAAGTAATTGTGGGGGGTTTTTAATTATTTTTTTCTCAAATCCTATGATTTTTATATTTCTACACTGTTTTGGCACATCTCTAACTAAAGCAATAGCCTAAAGCCCATCTGTACAATAACTCTAAAAAAAATAATAATAATAAAAAAAATCTAGGCACCAATGAGTCATTTAAATGTTGAAGTGAACTCTGCATTTACACTTTGTAGTTTCTTAATTCCTCAGCCCCTCTAAAATGTTTCTTTGGTGCTAGAAGTAACTTATTGAACATCAAAATGAATGTAAAATAAAGTATTTTTAATGTATGAAATATGGATATCAATATTTATTTTATACTTGCAAGCAAATTCAAGGTGGTAAATGTTTGCTTTAGCAAATACTAGTCCCTTGGAAAGGGCTTCCCTAGAAGCAATGTCTCACTGTCAGCTATGCTTTTAATTTTAAAGGTGACTTGCACTAGAGGATGCTGCTGTTCCATATTTTCCCATGGAACTGATTTAGTCTAAGCATTCCTTTGTTATCAGCTGCTGTTTTTCTGTTTGTTCAAGACAAGATGCAGTTATGTTAATCCAGCAACTCAGGAGAGCTGTGCTGCTTCTCTTCTATGGTGAAGGGGCTGAGAAAAAACATGGCAAAGAGCTCTTCAACTTGTATCTTGTGTTGATCTGGAAGTGCTTCCTGTACTGTACAAATAACCTAGCCTTCACGTTGCTAATGAAAAGGTGTTTTATATGCTTAATGCTCCTGACTTTTCTAATTAAAGCTATTACTAATGATAGGCTTACATCCGTGCTGTTAGGACAGATACTATGAAAAAGTGATGCTCCATAAGCTGTTCAAAATACTGACCTGCTGCTGCTGCTAGAGGCAGCAGTAAGTCTGTTTTAATGCTGTATGTTTACTTCAATCAGTCCAGTCCCAGTGATGCTTTACAGTAATATTTGCTCAGCAGGTAACAAGGGAGCATTAATCTCCACACGGCGCAGAAGGGCTTAGCCCCCTCCTGCCCTATGTTCCGCTGCAGCCCCAGCAAGCATTAAGAACAGTGTGAGTAGGTTTGCACGAGTCTTTGACCATAAACTGCCTTGTAAATCCCAGCACCTAAGCACTCTGACATTATTCTCTGGTGTGGTGGCTGCATCCAATTTCTTTGCAACTGTAACAGACTTCATTACTCGGTTTACTATCTCTTCTTGCAAAATGTTTTTGCATGTGCCCCTGTTGCTCTTAAGTGATGACACATGAAATACTGTGAAGGAAGGTACCTGTTGAGCAGGTTCAGCTCATCAGCTTCTTCCTTAAAGGGAATGTTGCACTCATTTGAATAGTGTACTGGTGTAGCTGTGCCAGACACACAAATGCCTGTGCTGAAATCATGTAAAACCTAACTGATGTTGTGCACACTCAGCATTTTACTAGGTTTCTGCATTGTATATTGGTAAATAAACTTGTATTAAAGTTTCTTTCCCTTATTGATTTAATGGTCCTGTAGCTTGCATAATGAGGAAAATGTCTCAAGTCTTTGCAATAGCAAAGGGAGCTGCATGTTAGGTAAATGATGATGGGTGGAGAGGTGGTCTTTATGAAATAGCTACACCAGAGGTACTGCTGGTAGCTTTGTTGGGGGCTCTTAATGCTTAAATTTCAGAACTACTTCTCTGTTCTTTATTTTCTTCAGTGCTTACTGTTGTAGGACAGAGTGCAGGTGATCTGAGCTCTTGGGAAAGCCCGAGGCTTGCCCTGCTGAAAGCCTCTCTGAAAGGGCAGGCCATGGAAAAGGAGCTGTTTAAATGAGATGCTCTGTTACCAGCTTTAAAGATACTGAGATGAGTCTTGTGCTGAGCACTGGACAGTAACTTGTGTTTAGGAACACCCCGAATGAAGTAAGGTAGTCCCAAATGGCTTGTGTGAGCCAGTGGGACAAAAATCTACTAGGGAAGAAGCTGTCCCTCCACTCCTACTCAGGTGAGCAGACAAATGCAGGACAATGCATTCAGTTCATCACATACTGTATTTCAGCCTGATTCTGCAGGACTGGGAGCAGCAGGTGAGTTAGACACAGCAAGAGCTGTCTGGGGGAAGGGTTCTGTTGCAACTCGAGATCCAAGCTGAGTAAATGCAAGAAATAAAGATGAAACTAAGTCCACGTTTTTGTGTGAGCCACTTACATGCAATCACTTGCGTAACTAAAAGACAGTATATCTACCAAAGTCTCACCTACTTGCTTCTTTGGGTACTCTGGCTTTCAGCAGGGTTGTAACTACAGTTTGCATAACAAACTGATTGTAAAGCTTGAAAGTTACAAGACTATCAAAATTGTTTAAACCAATTTATACAATATTAAATTAAAAATCCAGAGATAGGATAAGTTCTATTGGTTCTTCAATGCCATACAAGTATTAGATGGTTTTCTCGAATCAACATTAGTCTGGAACAAAAAGGGCCGAACAATTACAAAAGACGACTACTCTCTACTGTCTTTTATTTACAGATCAAAATTCACAAAGGTTTCACTGTTGGTTGTTGAGATTATTTTTGAATAAAAAGGGTGTTTATCACAGCAGTGAGTAAAAGCTGATGGGTGCTTGCAGAAAATGAGTTATTTGTACTACTTCACCCACTTCTGCAATGTTCGATTCTACAGCCCAGAAGGAAGAGTTTGGACCACTATTTGGATTTCCAATCTGCACATAGTGATAAACGTGAGATTGCAAAATTCATTCCTTCCAATTTAATGTACCCTGGGAAGCAATAATTGCAAAAATTGTGATCTAGGCTAAAGCATTGGCAGGCTTGATGGCTCCTGTATTTCACCCTTAAGAAGGGAGCTCACGGAACAGTGATGTTGGAGGCCACTAAGCAGAATTTCATCAGTTGCTTCATTTTCACGGGGAGACCTTAACCAATTCATTTGAACCTCTCAGGGGCAGAGGAATGAGGAAAGCATGGAGAAAGAGAAAAACCATCCAGCTGTTTAATAGTTGTATGGCATTTTAAACTCTCAGATGAAGCAGCTAAGCATCTTTCACAACCCCCACCAAGGCAGGCCGCAGCGTACGCCCATGCAGCTTATAGCCAATCTTGGATACTAACGCAATGGTGCCAGGCTCCTTCCCTTCCATGGGAGCGTGGAACAACGCTTCGTGTTCATACGGATCAAACTTGGCTCCCACAGGATTCAGTCTGAGCAGGCCATGTTTTTTAAACACTTTTTGAATCTGTACTTCTGTCATAACAAGACCTTCATATAAGCTCTTCAAGTGAGGATTTTCATCCTTGATTTCTTCTTTTGGAACACTTTCTGTTGCTTTCTCCAAAATGTCTGCAACTTCTAGTAAATCCTTACAGAAGCTCTGAATCCCTAAAAAGAAATAAAAGAGAAGGAAATGGGATCAGTCCATCAACGGAAACAAGCATTAAAAAAACCCCAACAAACCACACACCAGCAACTC
The DNA here is from genome assembly GCA_025345505.1 of Todiramphus chloris collaris. NCBI lineage: Eukaryota > Metazoa > Chordata > Aves > Coraciiformes > Alcedinidae > Todiramphus > Todiramphus chloris. Next base: position 31,293,991 of record JANVCC010000035.1, read on the forward strand.
TAAAACCCCCAGCAATAACCTGTACTCTTTTCACAATACATCCCACTGTAAACAGCTGGGGGTAAAATGTCCTTTTCAATTTTACTCGATGAAACAGAACTATTACAGATACCTTGAATCCCCATCACCACCTCTAGTTCTATACAAAAACATGTATTTCAACTTAATACATAGAAGAGCTAGAGCTATGGTGAAGACCTGACATTACCAGTTAAAATTTTGATCGCAGTCACCAAAACCTTCAGATGGCTTAACGTACTTCCCTCATGCTTCTCTCATCCTGCAAGTCATGGAAACTTCAAAGCCTTTTGTTGATCTATTCCTACCGTTTAATTTGATGTGCTAAAAATATCTGCAGTGTAGAAAGCATGTAGTCAGACTGAGGAGGAGTCCAACAGATTAACAGGGGTTCTTCCTTGAATGAAAAGAACTCACACCTCTCCCTCCCAGTACAAACTGCTGTTCTCTGTCTCACACGAAAGGAATCTGGACTAAACTCACTAAAGTTACAGTCTCTAGAAAGCATGAAAAATCAAAACAATTCAATAGAACAGCACATTTCTGCACAGAGGCAAGCCAATGACAAACTGCACTGCATCTTGATAGCCCTGGTTTTTGGTTTTTTTTTTAAATTTTTTTAGCCACAGATGGCCTTTTTAATTCCAGTTTACATTTTAGACGGATTTTTGTTCTTATGAAGTAGTGATATAAGTGTTACCAGAGGACAAGTCTACAGTTTAAACACACACACACACTATGGAAGCATCTTGCAAGTAGGGATCAGCAAGCTCTCAGGAAAGGGTCACGTGAACAACTGCAGAGCTCTGCACAGAGACTCGAACTCTTTGTGGAACAGCACCTAACACTGTCCACTGAGTTCAAAAAACATGAACAAATGAATCAATGTTTTAAATTAAAACTGTGGTTAGGGCTGAAGCGTCCCAAACATCGATTAACCAGTTGTCTAGTGATCTGGATCACAGCAAGTAACCAAACTCTTCAGAAAGTGCTTTATTTTGGTTTGGTTTTTTTGCAGAAGTTACCTCTGCAAATACATGACTGCATCTCTGTGAATTTATGTAAGTCTCAAAATTAGTTTCTGTTCTTTCAACAGAAAAATCAGTCAAATACAAATTATAAAACTTACAATGATGCAGATTACCTGTTACTTAGTTTTCATGAGAAATTTTATTTGAATACTTATTTCTATTGTACCATCTCAGCTCAGGCACGACTCAGTCCTTCCGCACTAGGTAGTGGATTATCAAAACAATGCTTATTGAAAATCAGCTTCAGGATGAAGCATTCAAACACCCATGAGAATGGTGGAAAAATACTGCGTAACTGAGAAACACTCTTCCTTACAGTGCACACTAACTGAAGCCCCTCTGTTCAGAAATTAAAACTTCCATATTCAGGATTAAAGTATACAGCTGTGCATAGCGTGGCAAGAACGGCTGACACATCGTTCATGCCAGAATGACAGTCAACAACACTCTGCTGCTGCAGCATTTCTGGTCTGCAGATTTGTGTCTGAACTGTCAGAGAGACAGCTCAGATGTCAGTAACCTGGTTCTTGAAAAAAGATGTGTTTCTATCACTCCTTGTAGACAGTGACTGTACATTCCTACCACTGAGAAGATTACACCCACCTAAATGTATTGTTTCTCTTTGAAAGCTATGGCCTGCAACAGAACAGGAAAGCTACTCAAATATAAAAGGCTAAATAAATAAAAAAAACCCAAACAAAACCAAACCCCAACAACCAAAAAGAACAAAACCCAAAACAAACACCCAACAACAAAACATCTAAACACATGGTGTTCCATGCTCTTGGTTCAGTTCTCTGCAGTCAGTTCCAAGACCAAAGTGCATGAAAAAGGCAAATTTCAGGCTGCAAACCTTACTGGAAAAACCTACCAAATCTACCAGTGCCGTACATATCGTAGGAAATCAGATACCAAATCTTAACGACAATTTCAAGTTGTTGACTTTAGCAGTTTAAGGCTTGTCCTTGTCTACCAAGGTGATCACAACTCTGATGCAAAGTACAGGATCTGTTCAGCCAGTCTCTGCCTCAAATATATTTTTTAACCAGGTAGTCAGAATCCCTGGGAAGTACCACTTGTCCAAGCTGCGGGCCAGTCAGCTCAGTTTTCCAGGCTTTGCATTTCCTGGGTCTTAGGAGTAAACACAAAAGGAGCCTCCACTGACCGTATAACTTTGCCTCTTCTACCAGTTTCTGGCTTCTTTGCCGCACGTTTTCTGCATCTGCCAAGGCACGCTTGTACTTGTCCTAAAGAAGAAAAATCAGTAACAGAAAAGATTTAGTTCCTAGTGGTTGGGCAGTTGACAATAATTCAAACCAGCATATTCAGTAAAAACCATTTTAAACAGTTACACAGCCTAAACCAAACATCTCCAGAGGAATCTGAAGACAACATGCCAATTGTCACAGCATCCCTCCTACCAAGGCAGATGCCTGCTTCATTTTAGTGCAGACAGAAGGGATAGAAAGGAAGTAAAATCAGTTTCCAAACTCTCAGCATTTGTCAGTGTATTATCTGGAAGAAATTTTTAACTCCATGAATATATCAAGTATTTTGAATCAAAGATTTCTGCTTTTTCTGATGTGGTGTAAGGTATTTTGGCACTATGGTAAATGAGATTCAACCCAGCCGTGACTATCAAACTACCTCTTCATACATACCACAGAGCATCCTCCAGTTTTTTTCAGACTATGAAGTCCAGTTCCTCTGTTGTTCAGGTTAAGTTTTGGTCTATTCCTAGTGATATGGCCACCTAACAGCAGATGTACTAAGAATGAAATTCAATAAATTTAGCCAGTTCAGGTTGAGTGCTTCAGCACCTAACCCAGAACTCCACGCTGGGCTTCCATTCTGAACATGCCCGACCTTCACGTGCTAGTCAAGAATCTCAGAACAGAATAAAAATAGTCAACAAGTTGTCTGAAGAGCCATGTTAGGTAGCCAGTGGCAGATGCTGTCAGCAGAGATGTTAAATGACATCACAGCTTTGTCCTTCGGTGCTTTGGGAAGGGCAACAGAAAGGGAACTCAATCCATGTATGATCCATAGGAGCTGCTTCTATAGAAGGTTCTAGGCTACCTCTCAAATGGTCTAGAAAGACATTTCATATAAAGCACTCATCCAGAAAAGCACCACCTTTGTTTAATCCACACTTCCCACCTCTCAGGGCATCCTTCACCCTCTGCTTAAGTCACAAACAAGAGAGAACACAAGATACATGAGGCTGGAGAGAAGGACAGGGATGCTTCAGCTGTGAGTCTGAAAGGCTCTGCAACACAGCACGTCCGAAACTTCCACTTCCTGAGAATGTAATAAGTACACTATTATATGAAAGCTAAGCACCATTAACCCTGACCTTTGAAAAGTCAGCAGTTGTTTTCAGAAAGCCTACTCTCAGCACATGCGAATAAACACATCAAAGACACTCAAACCCTTCTCTCTCCACTGAGCAAAACTTAAGTAAACTGAAGTCAGCAAAACTCAGTAACAACTTTTCAGGCTGGTGAAGGTCCAATTCCATCCAGAAATTGGAAAGAAATAATCAAAAATCTTAATTTTGAACCAGGGATACATCTCAGGTCCTGAAGTACATCTACTAATTTAAAAGAAATTGTTGAGTTGCAGGTTTTTATTCGACAAGTAATCAGCAGTCACTCAGCTGTATCTAGATTGTACCCTGAGAACCTGTAACAAACACTCTTAGGTGTGTGGTTTTTAAGGTATGCAACCTGATGGTCAAAAGACACTTACAGTAACTTCTTTTAGTTGTTCTTCCAGTTTGACTTTTTCTTCAGTTAACATTTTTTCAGCAGAGCTGGGTTCAACCTTCTGCTCATTTTGGCTCTGACTCTGGTCCTCTTCCAGGTTCTGGCCAGTATTTTTCTGTTGTGTTGCCACACAAAGCAGTCGTGGAGAAGTCCTAAGGCAAAAACATTGTGGACAGTATTAACCAGTTGCTTACTTTGTCAAATATTAGTATTTTCTGCACATACTGGAAATTTTCACATTAAAGCAGAAATTAATACAATTCTACTTTTGTGAAAACTGCAGAATCTTTCATCAGAAGTACATGAATTTAGCCCATCTAAACTGTCATTAAAAATAACTTTGCTGCAAGATAACAACCACTGGGCCACATTTAAGTCCCCATTATATTCAGTTTATAAAGTTGCAGCACTTTTAAGGGGAATATCACCTCATTTTCAACACAGTGCTCTATGAGGAAGCAAATCTGGTTTATGTGATGCAATCACTTTCAACAGTCTCCCAGAAAGCACACTAAGGAGAAGAGTGGTTTGCTGCTGAACGCTAGGGAGCAACAGAACAGAGCCCTGTGTCAGTGCCGTATCTCACAGCTACACTGCAAACAGCACGTCAAGAGCGGGCCGTCTCACTGACGGTGGCTATTTATCCCTCTTAACGTTTCTTACGCTGAACCCGCTGAGCTACCTGAGCAAACCGGCTGGCAGCCGAGGCGGGTGGGTCAGGGCCCCAACGACAAAAGGCCGCGGATCGCTGCACGCCACATCAAGGCTTCGGGCGCGGAGGCCTTCAGAGTTAAGAGCGGGCCAGGAGGGCCCTGCAACCCCCAGCCGGGCCGCTCTCCCGGGGGAGCGTAAGAGAAGACAGCAAAGGGCCGCAGAGGATGGGGGGCCCACACCGGTGTAGGAAGGGGGTCCCCAGCACAGCGCCGGAGGGCCGGGGCTCGGGAGAGGAAGCCGCTCAGCGCGACGGGGCTGGGCCCCGCTCTCTCGGCCCGCGGAGCGACGGCGAGGCGACGAGTGCGGATCCGGGTGCGGACCCGCCCCGGCGAGCCCGCCCCAGGCCAGGCGGCGCGGCGCGACCCTCACCTCAGGGAGAAGCCCAGCAGCGGGTACCGCGGCCGCAGCGCGGCTCGCACGCACTGAGCCACCGCCGCCATAGCGCCTTCCTGCCCACCGACAGCGGCAGCCCGCCTGCCCGCGCCTCCGAGAGGCCGCCGCCAATCAGCGAGGGGGCAGGCCAAGAGTGACGTGGCCAAGGACCAATCCTCAGGCCGAGCAGGAGAGGCCTGCGGGGGCGGAGGGGTGCAGCCCGCAGCCCTTCCGGGGCGCCGCGGGGAGCTCCAGTGAGCAGCGCTCTCCTCTCCGCGCCCCGCCCCGGGGCGGAAGGGGACGCGGCGGGCGGGGCTGCGGGCCAGGGGCGGGGAGCGGCGCGGCGCGGCGCGCGGGGGGGCCATTTTGTCTTGTGAGGGAGCCCGCGGGCGGGAGGCCGTGCGGGCCTGGGCTGCGGGGCCTGGCGGGGTCTCGCTGCCGCTCCGGGGGGCGTTAAAGCAGCACGTCGGGAGTTAGCAGGGCCCCGGTTAAGGTCAGGCGTCGGTATTTTCCTGCCAGAACTCGTCAGCGCAAGCTGGAGGCGGTTTGGTGGCTGCTGGTGGTGCAGTCCAAGGATCTCGCCTTTCCTGTGCGAGTTCTGGCCATAAAAAGTTTGAAATCGAAGCTTGCAGCTCAATTTTTTTTTTTTCTTAAACTTGTTGAACAATAATGGTGGTGATTTAAAATACAGACCTTTCATTAAAAGACATGGCCTTGCTAATCCCCTGCTTTCAAATTTGGCCACCTGCTTGTGCAAGTGTCCTGTCGTTACTGGAGCTTGTGGAAACCCTGCTCAGAGGTACCTGGAACTTAACTTCAGCAGTGTTGTCAATTAGCTTTTCATTACCCTGTTAAAAAGGGGGAAAACCCAGGTCTTGCATTTATTACCCAGTCCCAAAGAGAAGGTTGTTCCCAGGTGCTTTGAACACCAGCTGCTAGCCTGGTTTCTGCGTGAGTTTGCACACTTTACAAACAAAATCTCAAAGATGGAGAAGATGCTGATTCCATAATGCAAATACAGTAGCTGTTCTATAACCTAATGTGTAATTAAAGTATTACCGAAAGAGAAGCCGCAGGAGATGTTTCTGGCTTGCTGCGTGAGAATCCTGCAGAAGTCAGGGCCTTGCGAAGTTCAAACTTTGGCAGAGTGTGCTGTTTTGAGCATGGCCTTTATTCGTCAGATTGGCTTGTCTACGTTGTGTTGCTTTGTGGCTGCTGCAGAAGGGAGGATAAATGGTGTCATGAGGCCAGTGGCCTCATGCCATGAGGACTGTTACATGCCAAGGAGTCTCACTGTCTCGCAGTTACATGACTGTGGATTTCTCCTCCTGTGAGAAGATTTGGAGGAGCTAGAAGCATACCAATAAATCCTCTTGGGTGACAACAGGCAACAGCTCTAAGATAAGAACCAAATGGTTTTGTAGTCTGTGGTTTTTACACTTCAGTGATCGGTGTTTTGTGATGTGACACTGGTACAGTCCAGCAGCTTGCCTATACAGGGCACAGAAAAGAAAAAGGGTATGTGTCATGTGCTGTCCATACATGGAGTTGCTGTAGTGCTGTCAGTATCCGCCTTCTGGAAAGTCACTAAGCCAAAAATTCCAAGCCTCGTCCTCAGAAATACTGAAAAAAAAATAGTTGAGGAATTGAGTTAAAGATGCTGATAATGCTGAGGAGGGATCAAAGAGAACAAGCTGAAAAAATAGGAATAGCCATAAAGGACAATACCCACAGGAAGCCACGAAGAAATGAGACAGAGAAGATAAGTGGAGCTTTTTAAAATTTCCTGGAAAAATTATTGGCTCCCTACAAAAACTAGACAAGCAGTCTGTCTGCCTCATCTTTTCTGTCTGTTGTTTGTCCCTGACACCCTCAGCACGTTGCTTCTTATTTCAGCCTTTCTTCATTCTCTGCTGTCTATCATCTCTGGAAGTTGTGCTTGATTAATAATTGATCATAAAATCACAGCACTGATAAATGTTGAGAAGATCCCATTATCAGCATGTCTCATTAATAATTTGAGTCCAGTATGTTTTACTCATATTTCTGAAACAAGTTCCTCCTTGTATTTGGACTCAACTTACCCCAAATGACAGTTCATAGGCCTTCAGCAAGCAGGTTTTCAAGGTACTTCCCACTGAAAATTTTGTTGTGATTTTCTCAACTTGAAGAACTGTCAAGAAAAACCCGCGCCCAGCACAGATACTGATGGGTCCCGACCAAACAGCATATGCAGCACACAACAAGAACATGCAAGTTGACATGGAGCTTGTTTGCATCGTGACTTGACGTTGGCTGTAAGTACTGTCTCACTTTGACCAACAGGCGAAAAAAGCTTTTTGAATCTTTGTTCTGCTTTGCCCTCTTGCAGTCTGCTCTGTTTTAATCGTAGTGCCACCTAGTGGGTTGGGTTTTTGTAAACTCAGCTAATGAGTGTTTGACATCTGTCGCTTGACCTGGTTGGCAGCCACAGATGTTCAGTTGCAAGCACAGTTTTGTTCTTGAGAAGTCCTCTCCGTCTCAAGCAGCGGTCTTTTGCTCTTCGCATAAACACCACGTTTGAATATGATTGGCTGAGGAGTAATGCTTATCCTGAATCTTAAAACGTTAACCAGCTGGTGCTTTTCAACTTGAGGTAGTTAAAAGTATACATAACATTTAATTTCTGAGGACTAGTGATAGAATCAGGTGGTTTGGATATAATTCTCAGTTCCTCTAGTGATGCACTTTGTGGTCTTGTGCAGTTAATTTAACCTCATTTCCACATTTCTACAACCACGCATGAAGGGTAACAAGAAAGTTGTTTAGCGAGCACAAGGGAATTTCTGGGATGTTTTGAAAATTCAAAATGTCAACTGAATGATAAGTCTCTTTTTTGTTATTAACATTCCACTTGTAGTAAAGAGACCTGTAATCCTTTGAGATGAAAAATGCTATAAATGCAAGATTTGTACTTGAAAAGTTAAATGAAAAAATAAGGGATTTCTGTTTCTCTAAAAAAACCCAACCCATCCAGTTCTGTCTTCTAATGCTAAGATATAGTCTGTTGATATTCAGCCAGCAAAGAGAATGCCATTACCTTTGTGTTTCAAGCATGAACTACATTATTAATGTTTTGAGGGTAAAAGCAAAAGGATATCATATCATTTCTGATCAGATATGTTTTATGTCATCCTAATCAGAGCCAAATACTGAGCTATGCTGGGAGCAAGTGGAAAAAAAAAATATACCAAAAAATATCTTTGTAAATATTCTAACAGTGACCTTTCAGGCCAGTTACCAGGAAATAACTACATCAACCAGGAAATAGCTACATCATATTAAAAAATGTTAATTTATCTTTAAGACTGGTGCTGAACTATATGGCAGTGAAGACAAACTTGGTATCCATACCTGTGCCTTTAGAAAAGACTGCAGATAAGACCGCTGAGCCATAGCATTCCATAGTCCAGTGTGGGAAGATGCTTAAGGGGCTGATCCTAGTGTATAAAATAATGTTTTCCTCTGTAAGGATCATTGAGAGTGAGGATAAGCTACACCCGGGATCCGTTTCAGACAGAGGACAGTAAAGATGAAATCATTGCTTGAATCCAGAAACTTTAAACCCTGAAATGCAGGTTGGGGTGTGGGGGGAAGATAACCCTACTTCCTTTTAATGAGAGCAGTACTAAGATGGTTAATCTGTACGTTAAGAATTTATAATTTTTAATGCAAACATTTTAAGGAATCTCTCCCGAGAGAAAACGTCTAACACCTACTTTCTGCCTGCTTTCTCCTTAGGCTGAAAATACAGAGTCATACTTACTCTGATTATAAAGAGAACTCTGCCTTCCCACACCTTTTTGCAAACTAGTTTGAAAGGTACATTTTGTAACTATCTTGTTGCCTGGAGAATGTTGCTGTGCTGGAAATCTAATGGCTATAGCCACAGGGCTCTGAAGAGAGCTAATTAGAGCAATTTAGAATAACAAAAGTTCTGCTCCTGGGAGGACACTGAAGAGATCCTTGCCCAAAGCAGGATGCCACAATTTCAGAGACAATTTATTGTAATATTCCTGCATAAGTCATCTGGTATCCCAAGGATTTACAAATCTGGCTAACTATTATGGTTTGTTCTCTTAGTCCTCATGGTATCAGGTGTATCAGGGTCCTCAGGTATGTCATGGAACATTCCTGGAGATACAAAGATGGAGAAACTCTGTCAATCAAGCATTGTCTGGCTTCCTTTAGTTACCAGTCAGACCCAAGCTGTTCAAATGCACAGAAACAATCTTCTGTCATGCTGATGTGGCTTTCCACCTTGAGACACATTTACTGAGCTTTGAGTTGTCAAATCAATTGTGATTCTCTTAATCTGGTGTTATAGATTTTCTTAATACTCTTTGTTAAAAAAAAAAAAAAATTGTTGCCTTTCAGTTTATCAGAATAAGTTGATAGGAGGTCCGCTCTCTTTTGTCATGTTCAGCTTTGGCCAGAAGACAGCAGGTGCTGGTATCCATTTCTGTACAAAGTCTAACCATGAAGTTACTGGAATGGTATTTTGACATTACTTTTTTTTTTTTTCTTTCTTAATTTTTCTTTAAGATTTGATGAATGAGTTGCTGTGGGCCTGTTTCTGCCACCCTCACATCCAAGTGATCTGTACTAGTCCAAGGGAGCGCTGTGCGGCCAAGGACTGCCAAGCCAGGTGCTGGGCAAACAGGCCGCCAGTAGCGCTGGGAAGGCCCGGGGCCTGGCTGTTTATTGCTCAGGTCTGGCTCGTGCAAATGTTTCTCCCTTGCTTTTTACATGTTTTTCCTGATGACTGACAGGAGGCTGAACGGCATGGTTGGCTGGGCCAGTGCACGGAGCTGTTCAGCTGTGATGTTTCAGTGCTCTGATTCACAGTTCGGTCTCGTAGGTGGGCTGTTCTCTGTGACCCAGCTGGCTAACAGAGGAGTGCTCATTCTGCTGATGTTGTGCACGGGTACTGAGAAGCTCTGAATAAAAGAGGTGTAAAGCAAAATTTAAAAAGGTTATCTTCTGCTGATATTCAACTCCTCTAGAAAGCAGCAAGAGCTTGTAATGGTGTCTCTATGCATAATTAATGACTGGGTGAATGTTTCTGTGGGACCATTGCTGTCCTCCATTCAATACTAATCTGGCTAGGTGAGTCTGGCCACGCTGGGGACAAAGAGTTCAGCTAAAAATAGCTGTAGTGGGAGGGAATAAAAAGCTTCTAAAAGTCTGACTGCTATATGAATAAAATCTACGTAATGCCTTTCTGGTGCTTCATGTGGAGGTCACAGTCTCTGAATCTGGACTTAACCCTGTTCCTAAAATGAGTGCTTCACACTTTGTTCCCTTTCCACAAGCATCCATGAAGGCATCACTGCAACCCTGTTACAGGAGCTGGTATCATTGTCAAAGCCAAACTGGTGAAATTTAAGGGCAGGGGAAGGAGTGTTTTTGTCAGATTTTCCACAAAATCAGCTTAGTTCTGTTACTGTTCCCTGTGGTATAACTCCAGTTTTTTGAGTTTATTTGAATGTAAAACCTTTGCCAGGCAGGTACAGACTGAACTGAACGAAAGCCCTTGTTTGACATCTGCAGGACTTGCACCTTGTTCAGAAAACAAGAGCATGGCTGCTGTAAGTTTTTTAATAGTTGTCACAAAAGTACTTTCACTGCTGTTTTAAAGGTCACCTCAGATTTATGAATCACCTTAGGTTAATGGGTTATTAATCAGTCAGAAACTTGTTGAAAATTATTGTTTCAGCACTATGAATGCTCTTGTGCTAGATGCTTATAAAATATTGGGAAGGGAATCTGTACTTCCATCCTATGTTACATAGGAATTCTGCTGCTCTAGCTGAAACCACGTAGTCTTTTCCCTCTGACTCCATTTCCAGCTCCTGGTCTCTCTGCTGTTCTCTGATCTGAGTGGACAAGCTGCTTCTCAGTGCCTTTACAACCCATTGCTTGTCCTTGGATTTTTGCCAAGGCTTATGCTGTCCTTTCTCCTTCCTTTGTCACCTTCTGCTCTGCACTCCCATCACCACATCTGCACTGTTCAGAGTTGAAGAGCCTCTTTAACACACGGCTTCCATCTCTGCTTACTCACTCATTCCTGGGTTTTGCTGAAGCTGTCCTTGCTGAAGATCACATCGTGATTTGTGACCAAGAACACCTTCACCCTTTTGATATTAAACACTGTTTCAACAGCACTGGGTTCCTTTCTAGAGATGGTGTGACCAGTGCCCCCTGCGCTGGTTCACGAGATTAGTGTTGGTTGATAATTATGCTCGTTCTGTGGTAAAACATTAAGGTGGAGAATCCCTGCCCTGCTCTGGCTTCTCTTTTAATTAATCTTTGTTACTGAACAAAGCAGACTCTTCCACTTCAAAGAGCTTATAGCTTTTTTTATGACTAGTGCTGTCTGTAGTTTATTAGACCACCTTTTCCTGCGTGTTTAATTTGCATTTTAAGCCTATTTTAAAAATGGTATTTCTGTTGTGTCTTTTTAAATATGTGTTTATTACTTTTCTATGACTCTCCAAGTGCCTTGGCTGTCAAAGTCTTCGTGAACACAATTACTGTCATGTTATAGCTATGAAAATCCACTCGTTCCTTGGAAAGGGCATGCAAGTTTGAAGAAGCTGAGGAAAAAGAGTATTTTTCTCTTGGAATTATTTTAAGTGAAATAGGTTAAATACATAGGAAAGCAGTTTGTAAGATTATTTTGCAGTTATAGAATCATAAATCATAGAATGGTTTGAGTTGGAAGAGACCTCGGTTATGAACTGTTAGTGTGTTGCTCTCCCTAACTGTACAGTGTGCACATAAAGCAAATGGTCTGTACCGCTGCTGCAGGGGTGCTGGTTCTGTAGGGCAGAGCTGCTGTGGGCTAGCTGTGTGCAACTGCAACACTGACAGGAGTCTGTATGTGCTAGAAAACCTCCCTGAGTGTCGCTGTGCACTCTCATGCTAATTAGCTCTGAAGTGGCTGTGCTTCTGGAAAGCAAAGAGTATCAGAGACAGCTTGTAGCTCGTACAGCTCTGTACTGCTCCGTGGACACGTGAGCAACTTTCTGCGTGGCAATTTGATAACTTTTCTGTACTTGGAACAGAAGGAGCTGCTTTGGACTGCTGGCTGCTGCTTTTCAATAACAATTGTTAATACCTCGGTACTATAGCAAGTGTACAAACACGAAGTTGAGGCTTCAGAGAGAACTCTGAGAGCTGTAAAATAGATGCTGTACTCTTCTGCCAGAAGACAGCATGATAGGCTCAGAGGATCTGTTCTCCTGGTTCTCCACATTGCAAATAGCTGTGTTTCAGAGCCAGCTTTTCAATAAACTCCAGCCAAACTGTGTAGATCGTGTAAGCAGTTGGCCAGGGCAGCTATAAGCAAGGTCAAGCAAGAGCATCGCACAGGAAATATTTGTGCGTTAATGGCAATTCCCTTGTTAGAGCTCATGGTTTGTAAAGGAGAAATTCTTACTGGGGGGCAGTTCTGAGGCAGCAGGCAAATTTGCCCAGATTTTTACTTTTTAGATGTTAGCTGCCTTCGTGACGGCTCTGCAGATCACAAAGGAAGTGCAAAATGCTGATAAAACTAGGTGATGATTTAAGGCAGTATCAACTTCTCAGGCAGAGTCACTGAATGGGGGAGGCAGGATACATTTATCTTCCTCTGTTGGCACAAAGTGATGGGTTGACCCTGGCCAGCAACAAAGCAGCCACCAGACACTTGCTGATGTCCCCTCACAGCACGAATGAAGGAAAGAATCAGAAGGGCAAAAGCAAGAAAAGTTCGTGTGTCAAGATAAAGACAGTTTAATGGAAAAACCCCACCAAGTGATGGAAAGGCAATCTCACCAACAGACTGATGCCAGCCTCTAAGCAATGACTGCCTTGGAAACAGTCCCTCCCCAGTTTTATTGCTGATCATGACATATGGCACAGACTAACCCTTCGGTCAGCTTGGGTCAGCCGTCCCAGGCAGATCTCCTCCCAGCCTCCTGTCCGCCCCCAGCCTGTTTGCTGGGAGGGGCAGAGTGAAAACCAGAAGCCTTGGCGCTTTGTAAGCACAGTTCAGCAACAGCTAAAACAGTGTGTGTTATTGACACTGTTTCAGTCATAAATCTAAACCGCAGCATCATACAGGCTGCTGTGAAGAAAATTAACTCCATCCCAGCCATATTCAGTACATAAAATGATGGATAGCCTGACCCTACAGTGGGATGAACACTGTGCTAACTATAAATACAACTTGACTGCATTGTATAGAACCATAGAATCACAGAATGCTCTGGGTTCAAAGGGACCTTTAAAGGTCATCCAGTCCAACCCCTCTGCAGTGAGCAGGGACATTTGCAACTAGATCAGGTTGCTCAGAGCCCCATCCAACCTGACCTTGAATGTCTCCAGGTCCTCCTGGTCTCCAGGTCACCCTGGGTGACCTGTTCCAGTGTTCCACCACCCTCACAGTAAAGCATTTCTTCCAATCTAAATCTACCCTTCTCTGGTTTAAAGCCATTGCCCCTCATCCTATTGCTACATGTTCTTGTAAACAGTCCCCCTCCAGCTTTCTTGCAGGCCCCCTTCAGGTACTGGAGGGCTGCTATAAGGTCTCCCCAGAGCCTTCTCTTCTCCAGGCTGAACAACCCCAACTCTCTCAGCCTGTAGCTTCTGATTTTCTTCAGTTCATGCTAAGAGCATGATTCCAGTTGATACAGAGAAATACCAGTATCTTAAACGCCTAATAAATTTTACAAAAGCTATAAGCAAAATTTCCAAATGGAATGGCTGAAACTTTGCATCTGATCTCTATTTTTGCAACTAAATATTTTGCTCTTCAGACATGTTCTTCATTTGCAGTTCCAGAGAATTTGTTGTAGTCTTAATTTTCCAGGGGTTGTATATTCATTAAGTTTTTCTTGCATTTTGTGATATATTTTCATTGTATATTTAGGTGACATTCCAGTTTGAGGTAAATGGAGGTATTACCTAGTTACAGATAAATATATACCTGTGGTTTAGAGAAGCTTACTCCTGTAAAGCTGTCTCTATTTTCTTCTAGAGAAGTCTGTGCCCTGTGGCGAAATGTCACTCTGTGTAGGGACTTCCTGAAATGTCATTTTTAGCATTCCTCCATTTACTCTGTAAATGCTCCTACTTTACTTGAACTCCTGAGTTTGTGTGAAACTTGTTACATCTATTTCTGGATCGCTTGGAGCAGAGATGATGTGTTGGTGTGAGACAGAGGTGGTATTAGGCTGGAAACAGCAATGCATTATGAAAACCAAGCAGTGTTTTGACCTACAAAGGGTCAAGGGATAAGTTGAGCTTCATTTTATTTAGCCAGTGATACCACTGTGGAGCTTCAGGGCTGTCAGCAGAGTTCTCTGCTTTTTCTACCGTGCAAGTTACAAAATGAGCGATTCAGGTGCTAAATGTGTTCCGTCCGGCTGTAGGCACCCCACATGCACCAGCTGGCCTCCAGCAGCTCTTCCAGATGTGCACAAGCCATAGTGAGCCTTGTTTTGTTTCCACCAGCCCCATATTGATGTCTCATTTAAAATGTTTTTAGGGAGGTATTTTTAGGCTCCGGAATCACTCTTCAAACATCAGTTCTAGCAAAAGGTCTAGAAAAATCCTGTAAGCTTCGCTTCTACTCCTGGTGTATCAGCTGTACCATTGCAGCTGGTGTACAAGCTCCTCTCTGCATGTCAAAAGAAGAGCCTCTCAAAGATATTTAAGGCTCAGCAAGTTGCTCTCTGTTGCGGTCAGAATGCAGCATTTTATCCTGGGGCTTGTCTGCTTGTGCATCCCCTGTGTTTTTGTGTCTGTTTGGCTCTTGGCAAAATTATTTATGCCCTTTCCAATGTGCCTTCCAGAATCATTCTGAGGCCTTTGTTTGGCTCAGTCTTCTGGTTTTCAGCCTGGTGTCCCTGTCTCTGCTCTCGTCTGCTTCACTCACTAATTCTTATGACTCTGACTCTTGTCAGTGGTTCACCCAGCTATTTCAGGAGTTACCCCCTCTTTTGACTCTTGCATTTTGTGCCTTGTCTTCTGAGATGACCAGAAATGTGAGGGCCATCATAACCTTGATTTGAGTCATCTGAATGCACCCCTATGTCTCATGTTGAATTCCTAACTGTTTACCAGCATGTTCTACTTGCTTTGAACCCTAAGACAGCCTCAGGAGACAGGTTTTTAAACCTAATGATTGGTCTAAGGCAGCTTGGGATCCTTCTTAAGAACTTCCTTCTGTAGTTCCCCCCCCCTACTCTGCTTGTGTGCAGTGTGTATATAGTTCATACAGAAGTACCTGTACTGGTCAGCCTTACCTAGTGTCAGGATACTACCATGTCTGTTTAATGAGCATATTGCTGCCTATAACAGACTGAACTGAACACTTCTAATTGATTTCCTTCTTTAGAAAGCATGTAGTGCTAGCAGTGGCATTAGAAAGGTCACTTTTTGGTCGTGTCAAAGTTGGTGCATTTCTTTCTACTTGTTAAACAAGAAAAAAGATAGTTCTGATTTATATGATTTAACCATAAATATTTGCCTGGTGCTTGGACCATATTGAAAATAAGCCCCATTGTATTTAAGAAGAAATGTTGCTCCATATGGCACACAGAATTGGCAGGCAGCATACAGCAGATTGGAAAGATCTATTATTTTTCTAAAGTTCTGAAGTGAAATGAACATGCCTGTGAAAATATTTAAGTAATACATTTTTCTTATACCATACCTTGTGTTCTGTAGATGCCTCTGAAAATCAATAAAAACAAATTGTACCTAATGTATTCTGTGTTTTGCAAGGAGTGCAAGCCTTTTCCCCTGATTTATTAATGTTTGGAGAAAAGTCATTGCACACAGAAATGCTAAATAAAAACAGAAATTCACAATGTTTTTCCTTTAGTTAAAGAAGAGTAGGAAGTATAGGAGTGATTGATTTTTACAGCTATGAAAATATTTCTATTTTTTGACAGTAACTGGCATCCAAAATAACAATGAAAAAAACCCATATAAGCCATACTCAGTGTTCCTCCTCTGATGTTTTATGTCTGTTCACAGAAGATAGGATATTGACAATTGTTCAGCTGCAGTGAAGTTCTCTTTTTTTTTTGTGCAGAGCTAAATTTACCCTTGCTGTAATTTTTCTGAAATCAGGAGAGTTAGTTCTGCTAGGCAGGAGAGTGACCTGCTCCGATTGTGTTGCTGTTCTAGAAGAGACTGCGCTCGAGGGGCGTTTCTTTCCTTCAGCTGAAGAATACACGAGCACATGTAGGTTGTGTTCACCTCTGCAGCTGGCTGTGTGATTATAGCCAGCACAGTAACTCCAATCTGTGGCTTTCAGGTGGAAGAGATAAGCTCTTGTCCTTTCAGAGGAAGGATGCCATTCCATATCATGTACTTCATCTGCAGTGCTTCAGAGCACACGATTAGGCAGAAGCCTTCTTTAGAAACAATCTGGGTTAGTCATCAAGAGATATTCAGGCTTGGTATGTTCTACAGAGTATCCACAAATCAAGGGGAGCAAAGAAGCTTTCATTCTTTGAATAAATGACTTTCTAGTGTTCTATCGGGTTTTGTTTTGTTTTGTTTGTTGGTTTTTTTTTTTGTTTGTTTTGTTATTAAAAATAAAACCAGACCAGGTGATGCAAAAGCAAACAGGCTTCTGGGAGTTTTTCTCACACATTTACTATTTTAATGAAGTAAATGTGTGAGAAAGGAATAGAGGAATATAAGGTTTACACAGAAGTAGGACCAAACAGATACGACATCCAGTTTCTATTTTGAGATTATTCATTTCCTCCCTGTTAGGCTGTACAGACCCAAATTGTGCAAGTTCCCTGTAAACTGAAGATTCATAATTCAC
Source organism: Todiramphus chloris collaris (assembly GCA_025345505.1). Taxonomy (NCBI): domain Eukaryota; kingdom Metazoa; phylum Chordata; class Aves; order Coraciiformes; family Alcedinidae; genus Todiramphus; species Todiramphus chloris. Next base: position 31,310,769 of record JANVCC010000035.1, read on the forward strand.
TCCCAACATTTTTTGTCCCAGTCTCCTATCTACTGATGTGAAAAATGTGGATTTTAAAATAGGGCTGATTAGGGTTTCTTTCCTCCTCCCTTGGAAGTATCGTGTCCAGAAATGTACATGGTTCATTTCTGTGCCTGCTTATTTTTGTTTATTTTAATGGATTCGCTCACTCTCATCAGTAGCATATGTATGATACAGGTTGCCATGGTAAATAAGAATGTTTTATTAACATTGTAAATATTAATTTAAAACATGAGAAGCTGGTAACTGAGATGTTAACACTGCTTTGGAGATTTTCCTGCTTCTGAGATGATAGAAATTATATATGGGGTTAAAAATATGAAAAGCAACATGTTTTAGGGAGGAGGTCCTGTGGTGATGGTACAGTAGGGTGCAGAAATGTAGACTATTTGGGCTGTGAAGACAACAGAAGGTCAGACATGGGCTGCTGAAAGTTAATACTAGAGATGACATGGAACCAACGCTGAAGTTTTAAACGCCTTCCTTACATTACTGGTCCATTTGCAGTCAGTCCCTTGCATCAGAGTTTGACCAATTGACTCAGCTGAAACCAATGTCAAACAAAGAGTGTGAAGAGAGGTGGGCAGCTTCAAGGCAGGGAAGGAGATAGGGCTGGCCTCCTGAAGTTTCATTTATGACTTCACATCCAATTTGCTGTGCTAAACAAGTAATTTTAGGCAGATGTCTGAAAACTCCCAGTTACCCCAATTTCAGTGAACTCAGTAGGAGTTACCTGATAGGAAGTTCTTGTAAATTCACCTTTCTAGACATAACTCTAAAACTCTTGTCTTTCAGCCTGTTAGATTGTCTGTGAAGTGAGTCTGATGCTGTTTGCTTTCTTGGAGATGAAGATGCAGAAGTACTTTTGGTTAGGTGGCAGTTTTGTCCAATAGAATTTTTTTTTCCTCATAACCTGTGATTCCTGATGAATTTCTTCTATTCATCCATGAAGTCCCTGGTGTTATGTCCGAGTGTTAATTTTTCACTGTGGCTTCACTTTTGGAGCAGGAAGTTATGAGGTTGGTTGTTGCCCTGCCCTGGGACTTTGGCTTGTATTTGATGCTGTCACTGAAGAGTGATTTTAGAAGAATCTACACAATGAGAGGTACTATCTTTCAGCTGATATGTTAAATTGAGGTCGCTTCTGTCAATGGCCCTCTTAAAAATCACCTCTGTGTCTTGTCAGACATTCCATTTCCCAGTGAAATTAATTCTAAAAATCAAGGACTGTGCCTGAGATATTACAAAGCCCGTAATGGTGGCTCTGTTTGCCCCATCTCCAGTGCGCTGCTGGTATTTCACTTAGTATTTTTGTCAGGATTTATATTAGAAAACTCAATTTTACTCCGTTCTGTATCACAAAGCAGCATATGTCACGCTAACTCCACTGAGCAGAGTAAGATTACTACATGAAATCTTATATCATCTTGTGATATATATACACACAAGATTACTCAGAAAATAACTTGTCACCACTGTAGACACTTCATGGTTGCTGGAAAAAACACTGCATACTGAAGGTCACATGTATATATACACTGATGTAACAGCTCTATTCACCCTTTGCTACAACAGTGCTGCTAGCAGAATGACAGTAAAACTTTTACTTTGAAGGAAAACTTTTGGATCCCTTCTGTTTAAAGCACTGAAGTTCCTTATGTTAAGAGGAAACAGAACTTAATGACTCCATTATTTTGTGAAAATAAAAGCACTCGCAAGCCCGTTTCTCCTTGGGCACTATTAAGGCTCCAGATGTGTCACACATTGCCATACAGCACACCTTAGTGCTTGCGGCTTTAGAGTGGATGCTTTCAGATTGCTGATCCCTTGGTTTGAACCACACTGAGGATTTATTTTTTTTTAAACACAGAAAAACAGTGCAAATAGTTCAGTGTCTCTTTCATCTGAGCTGTTAAAAAGCATAGTCCTCAGATTCTTTGTAGGCTGAAATCTTAGAACCCATTCAGAAGAACAGGTCTTGGGAAAGCTGGTTTTGGGAGCTTCTTCCTCCTCCTTACTCTGTGCACTGTTCTGTAGTGATTTCAAAGGTAAGAAAGCTCCCCTTCTGCTACTCTCATGAAAAGGCACTTAGATTTTGCCTGTTTGTAACCTGTCGAAAGAAAACCTTTGCTATTAATGTCCCGTGCCTTTGAAGTGGCTCCCAAAAGCCCAAGTCCTACTGTTGGTTCTGTGCATTCCCAACTGGGATGATTAGTTTTGCAGACTCACCTATTACGTGTTCTGAATTACTGTGCATCTAGAACTGAAGTTCAGCTTGGCCATGTGACACTGGCTGATTTCTTGTCTTAAAAACATTTCACAAACCCAGTAAGTTTCTTTTATTTCTGTGTAATGTATTTGCTAAATGTTGCTGCATTTCACATTCATCTCTTGTCACAAAAATTATGTCTTCGGTGACTTGATTTCTAAGAGACCCACGTTCAGGTTTTCACAAGATTCTGATCTAGATCTGTGTTAATTGATTTTGTTAATGGTTCCAGCAATATCTTACAACAGAGGAATGTTACCTGTGACCCAGTAGTGTTGTGTTCCTTGTAGTCGACTAATGAATAAATTCTCTTAAAAAACTAAAGTCTAAAAATGTTATTTATGGATATAGGCAAAGGTTGCTTTCTCTGTCAAATGCCTCTCCCTATCGTGTTTCTGAATAAAGAAATTCTAAAGCAGCATGCAGTTTGTGGAGTCTAGTGACAGTGTTTATTTTTATAAACAAATTAAACTGCGAGGGTTCCATTTCGGAAATAGAACTGAAAAATCTCGGTGAACAGAATTCCCTACCTGCTTAATAAAAGTGGAGGTCTCTTCTAGCGTGTTATGTAACAACAACAAAAAATCCAGAACCATGATTGTGCTCACTGGCAGTATTTCCACGTGGAATTACTTCTTGATTGTATAATGGCAGCAGAGTCTCTCAGCACTTTTACAGTAAGTGAGCTGGGACCTAAATTGGTATCCTACCACTTCCATTTAAATTCTACCAATTATATTAAATAAATAGATACCTTTTGATATTTTTCAAGCCCTGGATGTTGAATTAAAATGTGGAATTTCCTAATTATATGAAACGCTGTCATGAAGAGTTCACTTGAAAGCAATTCAGACATTACAGAGAAGAGTATGGCTTAGTCAGCTTATTATTTCTTTCATTTGAGTCCTCATATGAAATTGCTGTAATAGCTTTATTGCTGTTTTAAATGTTTTATGGGCTTTTCTTCTCCACAGAAATGTTAGTCACTATATTTAATATAGGAATCTTTCCTTAATGAAATTAGTATTTATAAAAGTTGGCAGCCTTGTGGGCAAAATTCTGTGTTTATTCTCAGGACACATGGCATAGACAAGAAGAATGTAGTGCTATTGCTAGGTAGGCAGGGTCACTTGGATCAAGCTCATCAGTTCAAGTCATTGCCACGATCCCTGGCAAAGGCAGCACTGTCCTGTGTGGTGTGTTGTGCAGGCTGCTCTCAGACCATGTCCTGGGAAAGTCAACTGAGACAGCCAGCTCTGCACTGAAGGAAAGGAGAAGCGTTTCCTTGGTTTTTTGACTAGCAGATGTTTGGGGCAGTAGCCTATGGCGAGGGCTGGTAGCAAACCACTGTAAATTATTGATGCCTGCTTCCTTGAAACATGGATGTGAATCATGACCTGGACTTTTATTTCATTTGTTCTGTGATACTTCACTTGTATTTCAGAAAAGAAGAACAACTTCTAGGCATTATGAATATGCTAATTTTTCTGTAACTTTGCAGTATGGGTTGTGATGCAGGTAGTCTATACCAGTGTAATGTGAATGCAAAACACTTTTATTGTGAGTTAATAACACTGAACACTTCTGCCTTATTTTAAATTTCTGAAAATTACGCAGAGCTAAGGACTGTGGGGCTTTGGGATCTTTGGGCAGAGGGTAAAGGGATTTGTGCTGTATGATTCCTAACGTAAAAAGCCTCATCATTACATGGGATGTACACTGCCTGTTTTTCTGTAGCAGACATGATTTTGTGGTTTTAAGGTATAATTTACAAGTAATTATTATGCTCTTTGAAATTTTAGCTTCTGCACAAGAACTGGTCTACCTGGTTTGACAGTTGTGATTTGACTTAAAAGGGCATTATTGAACCAGTATTTGAATTTGTGCCAGTGTCAAGGAAATGTGGGTAGACCTGCTCTCCAGAAGGTGGGTAAAGGGACAGGTGCAGTTCAGCTGGATGTTAGCACCCCTGATGCAGTGCATGAGGTTTGTAAATGTGCAGTGTGGTGCAAAATCAGCTGATGTAGCTCCAGCCACGACTGGTGTGGTTTAAGGTGACCTGAAGGTCACTTTGCCCTGAAGAAAGGAGGAGGGCTCACGCATTCTGGTTTCTTGGCACATATGCAAGGGGAATAACTTTCAGCCGAGAGATGGCAACGTGCAGCTTTAGGGCAGTGACACTGCTGAAGGCAGAGCTAGAGCAGTAACTGATCACTGCCAAAAATCTAGTTTATATTTGTTAGTTTTGTGCCACAAAAATATAAACTCTCATAAACTCAAAGAAGCAAATGCAGACTGCACAGGTGTAAGCCAGATTTGATGTAACGTGGGAATGTCATCATATTCATGCATAATACTGCAAAATATCATTCATTAAGCCCATGCAAGTCACAGAGGGATCTGGGGTGAAGAAAGGGTACTACATTACAAAAATTACTAAGCCCCACTGTCTGAATCAACTCAGGCATTGGAAAGAATAAATGTCATAGAAAGTCAATAAGACTTGGCTCCTGGGTAACCTATGTTATTTTAAATGTCATGCTCTGTACTAAATAGTGACTCATTTTGTACAGGTTACTGAATCTTCTTGGGAGATGATTTAGATTAAACTAATGCTGTGAACAGAGCAGTTACTGTCTGTCCATATATTTCTGATTTGTTGATTCTTTAAATATCGATACCTTGCAAGAGAAAAACTGGCTCATAAACTAAAGGTGACCCAGATGCCTAGTAAATACATATGACAAAGAAACCAAAGGTGACAAATGCTATATGAATTCTGAGACAGGACTGTTATGTACAGAGGCAGACACACTTGTAGCTTTCGAGTGTAGTTCAGGTCTGAAAGAGGGTACAATTTTCCAGGAATTACTTCACTGATGTTGTATTTATACTAAAGCAAACCTCTTAAATTTATTGATCTGAATACTGTAGTGTGTTTCGGTTTATACTGATTTCAGTTTATACAAAGTAATACAGGTGGTTTTGATTGTCACGTAGTAGTTAACTTTGAATTCTAGCTTGTTTTCTAGAGGAAAGTTGTTTTTCTAGTTCTGTCAGAACAAACAGCATCAGGTTGTAGGTGTGCTGGTCTCTACTTTTTCTTCATGTTTGTCTTGTACTCAGCACAGCCAGTGGCTCAGTCTGGGCTCATACTGAAAGTGGAAGGAGGGATTCTATTGATTACTAGGAGTTGGACTTCACAAAGAAAATTATCCTCTGAGGTCAAAATCTGTCATCCGCTGTCCTTTCTACAATTTAAGTAGCGTTCCTGACTTTTTCTGTGAACATGAGAGATTTTAGAGAACCATCTTTAAATCTACAACAGGAACTCAAGGAAAGGAAATATTTTGTCTTGTTTTTGTTCTAACCAGATACATGCTTGATTAGAGTATTCTCCTGTATGACACCATAGAAAAGAGCTGGCAGTTAATAACACTGTTCCAAAAGCTGTGTACTTTGGCTGTAAATAGCATTCCATGTGGAAAATTGGCACACCCGGTGTCAGCTCAGGATACTTAGAGTTCTTCCTCTCTCTGCTACTGTATCGGGCACAGGAAACATTGTAAGGATTTTGTGGTTTCAGGTTCTACTGTGCTGTTTTTCATTCTCACTATTCCTGTTTTACCTCCTGTCCTGTCTTCCAGAAGTTTCTTAAATGAATGAAGTTCTACAAAAATGCAAGGAGGACTCTGTGAACTGCAGGCTTGCTACCATCATGTCAGGCCCTGAAGAGATTATGGAGCAATTTGTGTTGGAAGCTACTTCCCAGATATTTGATGAGCAAGAAGATAATTGAGAACAGCACAGATTTGCCAGGACAAATTATGCCTGACCAATTAATTACCAACTAGAATGAAATGAGTGCTCTGTGGTTGAAGGGATGGCCATGCATGTTGTTTACCTTTTGTGTCCCATTTCACAAGAACCAGTGCTCACACACAGATAATAAGCCAAAGCAATTTTATTCAAGCACTCACCCACACAGCTAATAAGCAAAAGCAATGTTACTCAAGCAAACCCAAGTAGTTACCTAACATCCCCACATAGATACCGACCCAAGGTGCAGACAAACCGCTGAGCAGCAGGAGGCCATGTAGCGCGGTGCTCGGGGAGAGGAGTCGGTAGGTCCTAATTCCCTTCTGCAAGGCCTCCCCTGGATCAAGATGTGCATCAGGTTGACCTTCTGAAAATATTCCCTCATATCCTCACCGCAGCGGGCTACTTAGAGCTCTCCTGGCAGGGGTGTGGACACAGCTCCAGCGTTGCTGCACATCTGGCCAGCGTGTGCACAGAGGCTGAACAGTATTTTTCCACGCATGGTGGCTAACAGCGATCATTCCCCCTGTTGTGCATGTGTGGGGGTCTTGGGGCACCTCTGGTGGTTGCTACTTCACCAATCTTCAGCACCCTCATCCCATCCTTGAGATGTCCTTTCGTTGTTTGGTTCCTGATCCTGCTCTTCAGACAACAAGGAGCTGGCTAAGACTGGCTGCCTGCCGGATTCCCCTGTGTACCTGCACATTCCAGACGTGGGAGTGAGTACTGTGCTCTCCAGTGCAGTGCAACAACAGATAGTGGTGTGCTGGACAGCTGCGACAATGGATCGACATGTTCCAGTACGGATACACCTTGACAAGGCTGATAAAACACCTTGACAAAACTGATAGGGAACTGTAAGTGATCTTCCTCAGTGATCAGTACTGGGACTGATACTGTTGGACATCTTCATCAGCTTGAAGGGACAACATGCACCCTCAGCAAGTTCATGAGGGATGCCAGATCGTATGTGTGGGAGGGGAGCAGTTGATATGCTAGATTGGAGGAGAGCTTCCCTACAGAGAGACCTGAAGAAGTGGTAGGAATGGGCTGGTAGAAACTTCATAATGTTCACGATGCAAATGCACTGTTCTGCCAAGACAGATTAGTACAGGCTGGGGGCCAACTGGCTGGAAAGCAGCTCTGCAGAAAGACCTGGGGGGTCCTGATGGGCAATGAGGTGATCATGAGTCAGCAGGAACATCCTCAGAGCGATGAAAGACAACTGCATACTGGGCTGCCTTGTCAAGACTGTAGCCAGCACGTCAAGCTCTTCTTTTTATTACTACAAGATCCCATGGAGACAAGTGTGTTCAGTTCTGACCTCCTGTGCAACAGAGATGAATAAACTGGAGCAAGTCCAGTATGGAGCGAGTAAGATGGTTGGGGAACTGCAGCATAGGAAAACTAAGGAAAGTTAAGGCAGTGCAAGGAGAAGTTGAGAGTGCTGTGCTTTTTTATGCTGGACAAGTTAAGCCTAGGGGAGGATCCAGCTCCAGGCTTCCACTATGTTGAGGAGGGATTTAGAGAGAATGGAACCAGAACTGCACAGCAAAAAGGCAAGATGCAGTGGATAAAAGTTGCTACACAGAAAATTCCAAGACATTAGGAAAATTTCTTAGATAGAAGGTAGTTTTATTTCACAGGGAGGCTGTTTAAGTACTGGAACAGGTTGCCTGGAGAGGTTGTAGAGTCTCCATCCTTGGAGATACTGTAACTTCCTAAGTCCCTGAGCAATGCTATTTCGCTTTGGAAGTCACCATGTTTTGAGGAGGAGGTTGGGCTTGTTGATCTTCAAAGGTGTTTTCCAACCTGACTATTCTCTAATTATCCCATTCTGTAGTAAGTCTTCACCTCTGAACATGACATCCTTCTGAAATGTAGGAAAGATGTAGTGAGGAGATGGTAAAGAAGCATGAGTTGAAGTTATTCTGTGTGCTTTCATAGAAGTTTTTTTAGGTCTTAGGTCAGTCCTTGAGTCAGCTCCCCTCCAGGTTTCCATGGGTGTATCGTCCTTAGAACTCTCAGAGAGCTCAGGTGATGCCTGAATAGCAGCACAGTCCAGCCTGGGGGACTCAAGACTGAGGTGGCTTCTGGACCTGACCATGCTGCTGCCTTGATAATGGGCAAGTCAGTAGTAGGTTTTTTCCCCCTCCTGCACCTTCCCTGTTTAGCCTGCAAACTTTTTGGATCAGGAAGTGAATTGTTACAAGTTGTTTAGCACACAGCATGTCAGGACCAGGCAGCGGGTATGCCTGTAAGTGCTACTTTTTGTAAAACACCATCTGAGGTGAATAATGCTGTAAAAATGCAAAGTGTTCAGCTGGAATTTCTCTCAGACTACATTCACTTATTAGTAACACTGAGAGAAAATGAAAATCTCAATATTGTGCTGCTCCAAGTGAGAGAATTAAATAAACTGGTATTAAAAATGGATGTGTTCGCAATGGTGACCGAAGACTGGGATGGAATTAGAGTAATCTGGAGGAGAGAAGCTGGAAAGTCTTGTAAAATTAATGAGGTAAGACAGAGGAGAAGAATCTGTATTTGCTCATAAGACCCTGCTTGTCCTTTGGCTCCCTTCTCTCCCTCCTCCCAAAATAAAAATAAAACCACAGGGCTTTTGGGGGGGCTGAAATCCTTATGTGATTGGTGGAAGACTTTCTGTAGTGTTAATTCCTGGAGGATACTGTGAACCCTTGACTTCCAATTAATGTTGATGTAAAGTGCTCACTGGATTTATGAGCTAGAATTAAGAAAAATAACTCATGTGGACTGCTGCCACAGGCTCTTGAGATTCTCTTGTAGCCAGCTTTGTTGCCAGTAGAATTGCTTCTGGCAGAGTACTGCACCTTCATTTCTTTCCTTTTCCCAAATGGAAGGAAATGTCAGATCACACTGTGTGCATGTGCTCCCTGCAGCTTCTTAGAAAGGCAGCTGGAACAACTGCTGCGCTGAAGAGTTTAGAGACCCCGTGAAGAGTTCTAGTTGTGTTGCCACCCACGAGCCAATAGAAGAGCAACCATAGATCTCTTTTCAGTGGCACAAACTGGAACACGGGGAGTTCCACCTCAACATCAGGAAAAGCTTCTTTCCTGTCAGGGTGACAGAGCACTGGGGCAGGCTGCCCAGAGAGGCTGTGGAGTCTCCTTCTCTGGAGACTTTCTAAGCCCACCTGGATGCATTCCTGTGCAACCTGCCCTAGGTGATCCTGCTCTGGCCATTAATTGTCAGCATTCACCCATGTCTTTAAAAAGCAAAAAGCATTCTTACCTACTGAGAGTATAAAGCTGTAATGTAAATTACTCTGGAGATGGTATTTCTAAAATAAATAAAAATCTTAGGTTTATATTAACTTGTGCTTTGCTCAGGTTTGCTCAGATAGAGCTACTATGAACACTTGACAGGTGACTCAGAAAGCTCTGAATTTTATTTTGGTACTGTCCCTGCTTGTCTAATTATTCCTCATGAAGTTCTAGGATGTGATCTACGAGTAATTTGTACTTATATGTAACTAGAAAGGTAATGCTGGTCTTGCAGATAAATCACAGGACTTGATGGCAAGACATGTAGGTTCTCTCAGCTTCATTACCTTTGTGGCCTTCCTCAAGTCATTGGATTTTGGTGTGTCACAGTACCCATCTGCTTACGTGGGCTCAGAGGCCTTGTCAGGCACAACAGAGACTCAATATACAGATTTGGTGAGCTTTTAGTGGACTGTTGTGTGAAAGTGAATGACAAAATTCTGTGAGTCTTGACCCCAAATTTAGAGCTTACTCTGTAGCATGTTTCTGGTGAAAATAGCGCTGCCTTTAGTTCTGTTGTTTGGAACTGGACTGAAGTGCATAGAAGGGAGGGAAGATAGCAACAGTGTCTGAGGTCTGTGAAGAGAAATGTCAAAATGCAGCTTCTGCCTTGGGTGGTGGCAACATTGATACCTACAGTGATAGCTTTTTATGATGGTCAGTATTACAGTGTAGCTTCAGAAGAGGAACATAAATCTGAAATTAATAGGCTATCATTTCAGCACCTTGACTAAATACATAGCTAAGAAGAGGTCTCTTCTAATAGCAAGTATTCTGACAGAAAATTCTTGACCTGCGATAGTCCTAGGAAAACTGATCTACAGCTTAATCCTGCACACAAAATGGATTAATAAATGTCCAGAAGTAACCTGATGTCTTTATCAAAGACAACATTCCTATTGAGTAAGGACTTTTATAGTTGGTTCATTCTGTTGTAGACTATGGTAACTGCTGTGCACAGTGACACCTGGGAAATAGCTACGTAAAGAGAGACTAAGTATGATCTCTCGTTTTTCCTTGTTTGTTGAAATGCATTTGTGATAACACAGCTTATTGTTATGTTGTCTGAAAAATATCTGTGTGTGTAATTTGGTAATATTTAGTTGGACTTCTATGAGTAGTGTGTTTTTCTGTGATAAAGAGAAGGAGATAAAGTGATGAAGAAAGCCAGAAAGATCAGTTGAACTGTGCTGGTCTCAAACTATGCTGGAGTCACAGGTCCTTTGAGCTGCAGTATGGGGGATTCTGATCCCTGAACATGTTTTCTTTGGTATGATGATTTTTAACTAAGCCTTTAAAGTTTCTGTATCTTTAAGATTTTGTAGTGTTCTTTAAAGTATAGGGGGCTTATGGATTGACTTGTAGCATAGAAAAGGCTGAGTAAATTTTTTTCCTTAAGCTTATGGTTCTGCTACCTTTACATGACTGTCCTTATAGTTCATTGTAATTTATGTTGATAAAAGCTGGATTTGAAACAGATACTAACCTTAGTGTCCTTGGTATATTCACACTACAAGGATAACTCCTTATTCCTGTTTATCACAAGCCGTCTAATTAATTTCAGTGGAACTTGTCACAGGACAGAAGATTTTTGGTGTGTTTTTTTAGGGGCGTTTAGATTGCTTCTAAAATAGTGCAATCCACTTAACTTCTCTATGCAGTTTGACATGAATACCATTCTAAGCTTTGACAGAATAGCAGAGCTGTGTGCTCTTAGCTGCTGTGTCTCACTCCCTGTGTTTGCTGGTGATTCCTGGGTCTCCCTTTAATTGTTCAGTTAACTAATGGCAGGTGTTATTGGTGTTTGTCAAGTGTTTTGAAATCCACATGTGAATGTTGTCATGAAAGTGAAAAGCAGTTCTTTGACAATGCCAGGAAAAACAGGCTTTGCTTTGAACGTGGCCCATGAAGTTATCCTCAGTCACTCTCTTATCATTACTTGGCTTTATGAAAAAATAAATAAAACAATGGAGTATGACTGGGCTCATTAAAAGCGTATTTCATTATTAAGCATCCTATAAAGAACATACTGGATTATCAATTACTGGCTTCAGCAGTTTTGGAAAATGGGAGCGTCAAAAGTACACAAAAGCCAATGTGCACCAATGGTATAGTCATTGATTTTCATAGGACTGTGGGAATCAAAACCAGAAGAAGATATTGCAGTGATGTCCTGGGTAATTGACCATTTAAGTGATTCAGGAATAGTCCTGTAAGCAATGAAAGAGGTGCCCTTCTTGGGTGCCTCTTCCATATTAATGAGTTTCGTACTTAGTCTTTATGCTTGTTTCGTTTATAGTAGAGCTCTAAGTACCTGATCTTGACTTGAGAGTACTTGGCATCTTGCAGGATCAGGAACTGTGCCTGCCGAAGCTTGCTTCATTTAATTTAATTGTATCATTTCATTCACTGCTACTCACTCCATCTGTCCCAAGGGGAACATGCAGAAAGGAAAAGAGAAAAGAGAGAATGCCAGTAAACTATAATAGCAGAATGAAGGAGCTAATTTTAAACTGCTTTGAAACACGCTTTCTGTAAGCAGTGTTGTCCTTCCAAGTGGCAAAAAGCTTGACTATTGAGAATTGTGATAAACTTGTTTTCTTCCAATGGCGTGCCATAGTGTGTTGATAACACCTACTTACAAGCACTGTCTCAAATGGGTTTTCTAACCTAGCAAAGTTGTCAAGTGGATAGGATCCAAAACCACATAAATACTTATTATGATCCTAATCTATTGTGAGGGTCCTAGAGAGGGTTAATAAAAGACTTAATAGATATTTGAGTAAAAGGCAAATCAGCAGTTGCAGTCCAACAGGTTGCATATGATCATTGCCTTTAACTACTCATTAAACCATCTAATGATATTGTCAGCTGTAATATGTATATCTTATAGCTATACTGTCTTTATAACATGTTATAGTCATTTAAGCTTTATAAAATATTTATAAATGGAACCTTATTAGATGTGCATACCATATTTTATTTCTTTGGTTTTGACTCTGCCGCGTGCTGCTTGTTGTGCAGATCAGTATTGTGTTAGCGCTTCCCTGTATTCCCCCATCTGCCTGCATGTGAGAGGGTTTCCTTTAGAGTACTGTCCCCGTGCTGCTGTGGAATTGTGCAGATGTGTTTAGTTACACACGCAGATATCATAAACGGCTTCCCAAAGGTTGCTTCAGCAAATGCCAGAACGTTACCTGTCCCAAAAGAGGCACACAGAACCCTGATGAGAAGGGCTTTCGTCTCACAGCACATGAAATGGAGAGTTAAGCCTCTGCGTGATGTACATGAAGCAGTGTTCCTCCTCTTCCTCCTGTGCCGTGACATCCTCCCATGTGGCAGGACCAGCAAGACAGTATGGGCAGAAGGAAGATCCAGGCTCAGTGACTTGTCATTTGGGGGATTCACTGCTCACCCACTTTGAAGCAGGAGAGTGTTTTTGAAGCAGATATCCCAGTTGCCAACGCTCACCGCACATTTCTTTGCATCATAGAGCAGTTGCAGTTTGGATAACCTAGTTTGCTTTCAGAGCAAACTAAACCAGAAGATCCACCGCGAATATGTAGTAAATATGCCCCAATCCCTAATAATAAGGACTGAAACCATGACTTGCCCTAAGCACTGTGAAGTTCTCCAGTGTTAATCAAATGCACTCTAAGAAAAGGCTCTTGGACATTTGAGAGTTTGTATAGCACCCAGAAAGTACTTCTGGTGCTATATAAAGGTGCACATGGCAGGTATGCCATGGTATTTCCTGCCATTGACCACCTTGAAATTTGCTCCCCCCCTTTCTTTTTTTCCTGGCACAACTCCTACCTCAATATTCTATTCTTTCTTTATAAGCATTATCTTGTGTCGCAGTTTGTCTCCGATAAACCTAACTCTGAACAGAACCTGGGTCTCTTTTACAGCATGTCTCTTTGTTTTCCCCATCTTTTTATATTGGCCCACTCCCTGCTGCGTTTCCAGGTGGAAATGCCTTGCTGCTTCAGCCTCCCAGAAGATCCAACAAGGTACATAGGGCAGCTCCAGGAGTATAATATCTTTATTATCTTGTAATGTGAGAAAGCTGAAAATTTCTCTAGTGGCAGAAAAACTCAGGGGCAGAAGAGCTTGCTAACCTCAGAATAGCTTCTAAGTGCAAGGGGGCTGGCAGTGAGTGGTGTACAAAGCGCTGGAAGATGAGGGTTCTCTTGATAACAATAACTATTTTTGGAGAAACATGGTGGATGTACCCCTGCTAAGGAGATCTGAACAACTTTTCAGGTGGGACCACACCTCTGGGGCTGCTGTCCTCTTGGATACATGTGCCCTGGGTCCTGGAGAGGTCCTGGAGGAGAGCTCAGCTTCTAATGGAATCCCACAAATGACACAAAATCTGCCAGCATTGAGGGATATTTCTTTTACCTGCTCTCTGCTGTGGCCAGTACCAACAGTCTCCTATGCCAGATTTGGTGTTTTCATTGTAGGGAAGCATAGATCTGCATGGCAACTCTGAGGATCCCACCTTCTCCCTGTGAAGACAAGGACAAGTGCAGACTGAGTTTGTTTCAGAAAGCAAGGCAGGAGTTTGTCTTGATCTGCTGTTACATTACAAAACTACAGCATTTTCTGTCTCCGTTAATATTTTAACCTGAATTTCAACATCATTCTAATGGAGGTACACCATAAGAACAGTACCAGTCTTTAGTACATGAACTATGTGTATATTTTAGGTGACGAGCCATAATTAAGCCTTGGGTTGTTTTTTTCCTCTTGGCCTGTACGATAATGAGCAAACAGTTCTGATGAGTCATTTAAAAATTGAAATAAACCACATTTTTTAAATATACCTTTAAAGTATGAGCATATACTAAGCCCTGAATTTAGTAAAAATTACCTTTAGTTATTTTTATGCATTAGTTTATAATATTGTCAGTATTTTCAATAGTCAAGCCACTGCAGTCACTGGGTAAGTGTTTGGAACCATAGGTTACTGAGGCTGTAATACAGGATTAGTTTTTTTCTGCACACACACACAAAAATCTCCCTTATTTGGGCTTTTCAAATACTTCAGTTCAATAGTTATTTAATTTAGTCAGAGACAGTGACCTGTGCTAATAGAGCAGAAAAACTTGGTTTTCTCTCCCAAACTGTTGATAGGGTAGGAGGATCAGATCTACTAATTAAACACTGGGAGACAACAGCTACAAGAGACAATCAGATTAGCTCACTGATTTTAGATTAGTAAAGCCTTTTTATCAATTAGAAAATGTTGAATAGAAAATGAGAATCGACAAACATTTTTCTTGAGGAATACAGCGGACTGAGGGTTTGTACTTACCTCTAAAATATCTTCCAATGCCGTGTTGTGCACCAGGGGTGAATTTTTAGAATATTTCATCTTAATTCAGTTTGACAGGAGTCACAGAGAAGCAGACATTTAGTGAACAAGACAGATGATATTCACAAGAGCCTGAATCTAAGACCCTGAAGAGTAAAAATAATTTTGTACTACTTAAATAAGGTCTTCATTTATTTTTGTCAGCAAAGAGAAAATAACAATGTGTGCCACCACTGAAAATTAACTATGTAAAGAATACAATTGCAGAACAAAAGTAGTGATTATTTAAGGTTTTCTACTTGGTAATTCAGATTATCATTTAAATCTGCATAACTACAAATTCAGTAATTCAAAGGCAGCAGCATAACTTTCTTTATTCTTCAGACAGTCTCAGCATTGAAAGATAGAAATTTCTGTGGCAAGATGGGAAGTAGCAGAAAGATTCTGTGGAAGGAGAGTGGTGAGTGTGTTTTCAGTAATTCCTCAGTGGTAACATGCTTTCTCAGCAGTTAACTGAATTGAAATGTTTTCCATATATTGAAATGAGAACTTTTACACATTGCAGTGTCCTGTTCAGTGATACGGCTCTTAGTCACAGACTGTGGACGGTCTTTTGCTTTTTTAGTTTCTTCTTTCTTACTACTGGTAACACTTTGTCTGTATTTTTAATTATAAGTAGATAGAAATAAACTGACCACCATAAGGAAATTGAGCCAACAAAAGCAGTTTACCTTTGGAGATGAACTTCATGGAGAAACACCAGCAAAAGCCTTCAGAAGACCATTAATTTGGACTGAAAAGGCTGAGCTATATTTTTAATTGTAACACTTTTAAATTCTGTGCTTTTACCTCGGGTTGCTTCTCAATGCATTTAAGTGGCATGTGATGAATAAAATATTGATTGGTGGT
The DNA here is from genome assembly GCA_025345505.1 of Todiramphus chloris collaris. Classification (NCBI taxonomy): domain Eukaryota; kingdom Metazoa; phylum Chordata; class Aves; order Coraciiformes; family Alcedinidae; genus Todiramphus; species Todiramphus chloris. Next base: position 31,326,415 of record JANVCC010000035.1, read on the forward strand.
TTTGGATGACAGATGCTTCTAAACCTGAACAAACATAACTAATATGAAATTCAAATTATGATCAAACAAAAAATTAATATGAATTTCATATTTTCTGACTTTTAATAAGCACAGATGTCTTGCCAGTGGTTCCGGGTCTGTCAAGCATCACTGAATCAGCTTTTGTGGGCTCAGACATAAAGGTATAGAGTTCTTTTTATGTATGTGCCTAGCATGCAGGATCAAACTGGTTGATATTCAGGCATAACTGATGTTGATTTTCTTGAACGGTGATCGTGGTCCTAATGTAAAATTTCTACTGCAAAATTTTTCTCATCCTGCACTCTTGGGCATATTTCAGCTTGTTGCATATTCAAGCTAATTGCAGCTAATGAAGCAAGAATCCTCAGGCATAGTTGCCTCCTAATCAGAAGGTATTATTACTGCTGGGTCCTTGGGCTGTGGCCACAGCCACCAGCACATGTTTAGGCTGAGGTTGTTGGGGTATGAAAGGAATGATATGACATGGTTTTCTGACTCGTTGAACCAAGGAGGTAGGGACACTCAGGACATCACTTTGGAGAGGGCAGAAATATCATTTAAGACCCTTGGTTGACAAAAAATTTCAAAATCTGAAATTCAGAAACCTGAAATGCCCTATTTCAGTAGGTACCATTGTGATAAGAGCTACCTCTCTGATTTTAAAACTGCTGAAAACAATTTTCCTTTATTCAGAGACGGAAGGATGAGAGAATGCTATAAATAGACCTAAGAAGAAAGCCAGTACTAGATGCATCCATAATGTGAAAGAAGGGATGTTGCTGGATGACATCTTCTGTACCATTTGACTAATATCATGTGCTCCTCTTGGTTCACTGCTTTCCCAACAGCCACCGTAGCAGATCTACCGTTATGAAGTGCAGGGAGAGAGAAAGGAGTCAAGTTCTATACCTTGACTTTCCTCCACAACCAGTCACACAAGAAGCAGCTCCTTCCTTTAGGGCCAGATGCTGTGCTGCCAGTAGGAATATTCCTCCCCTTGCCCTTCACTGCTTTGTTTTGTTGTGTGTTTTTTGTTTGGGGTGGGGTTTTTTGTGTGGTTTGCTGTTGTTGTTTTGTTTTGTTGTTGTCTTTTTTGTTGGGTTTGTTGTTCTTTTGTTTTGTCTTGATTAGGTTTGTTTGTTTGTTTGTTGGGTTTTTTTTCTGCAGTTACATCTCTTCTGTTCATCTAGACAGTGATGTTTTTGTGGGTGGATGTACCACTTGTGGTCGAAGTTTCCTCTGTCTTCAGAGCAGCATCAGGAGATTTGTCAGAGACATCTAGTGCCAATAACAGCCTGCTTTCCTAGGGAAATGACACAGCCAGGTCTTGTTTCCCCAACAGTAACATTCAAATTGTCTGAATTTGAAAGGGAGTAGTGCTATCAGCAGTACATTCCTGCACGTGTTGAGAGAACAGGTTGGCTGGTGAAGGAGATGTAAGCTGTTAGTGTTGGAATACCTTTGATTCAAACATGTTCAGGCATCCGTGTCAATCCAGCTTGAGTAGTAGGGTTTCTTAATGCTAGTAACACATCTTTTAAAGCAGGGGAACTCACTAAATGGTGGTTTATTTTGATTGGTTTCTTCCAAAACATGGAAACATATTGATCCTGCGATAATCTTTACAACTTTATCATTGATCTGACTGAAAATTGAGAGCTATTCTTTGTGGGTTTTGGAGTTCTCTTTCCATTTATCCCGAATGACCTGACTAAACTCCAGATCAGTAGGACTATAATTTATGTAACTGAGTTTCTCAGCTTCTTTCTGTCTCATCATTGAAACACTGTGTGGTTTGTTCCATTCCGAAACGGACTGCCCTCCCTAACTTAGTGTTGAGGCTTTCAACAGGTATGCCCAGGGTCCCCATGTGAATGAAAGGAAAAAGTCTGAACTTCACTGAACTTCACTTACACTGAAGCTGTAGTTCAAAGAAAACAGCAGATACTTTTCAGAGCATTTAATGAGGAGCAGTCATTAAATAGAGTAAAAATCAAAGCTTCCAAGACTTTTTTTTATGTTGAGATTGTAAGTTGCAATAATAAAAGCTTTAGTAATGAGGATCAATTAAATGAAGTCATGTGCAGACTATAGTAACAGAACATTCACCACCACTCTAATAGGAGGGCACTCGATTTTAGTAGAATGTGCTTTCTTTCTATGAAATTAATGATATGTATTTTTCATGGTTTAAATCTAGGATTTTTAATACATAACAACTACATCTTGCTTCCGTTGAGGTGGATATTAATTACACAGTGGAGACCATAATTTCTGATATTATCAGTTGGTGACAGGACTTTGCTCAAATCAGTCTGGAACAAACTTTGCCCCTTATTATAAAGCAAAGAAGCTGGTGAGGGCCATGTGATGTTTTAGAGCAGCAGGCAATATAGAGAAGATTGGTGCACAGCAAAAACTCTAAACCCAAAGTCATCACTCTGCATGGAGCTCCATTTTTCAGAAAATTAATAGTTTGCAGGTCCTTTTCCCTGGTGAGCACTACCTGTTTACCGTCATTATGCTCTAGGAAGAGTTCAATATATTTTAACTAAAATTGTTGCTGAAAATGTCCAGTAACTAATAGTAATCCAAGAGAGAGAGATTTTCTTTCTGCAGTTCTGTTTTTGCCATTATGTCTTTAATCCTATTTGTCCAGAACACATACTCCAGGCCACCCTTACAATTTCTGAGACACTGAATCATTTAATTTCCCTAAATCCCTCTGTGACTAGATGATGAATTTTTACAACTCAGTAATCTTGCACTATTTCCCTCACTGCAGCAACATATTCAGTATAAGGGAGACTTTAACTAAGCTTGTTGCCTTTGCAGCAAGTTTCTTGGGAACCAGATGATCATGTGGCTGACTTGCTTAATGTCTTGCAAAAGTGAATACTGCTTCAGGAAATTAATGGGACTAGGACATAATTCTGGTAGCTGTCTGGCTAGTTTAATAATGCCATCTGCAGGTAGTAGAAAATGCCAGGTAAATAATTGAGTTTCACATGTCTGTGTTGTTATGTTGTTACTGCTCCATATCTGTGTGTAGCTTCGCAGAGATAGAAAGGTGTGCTTGCTGCTTCTCTCTCCTTTTATAGTTAAGTTACTTGGCATTTAGAATTAAAATGGCGATACAGGCAAAGCAAAGAAATACAAATAGAGCACTGTCTCTCGATATCCAGTAACAGATGTTTTGGGAAAAATAAAAGAAACAGGGCAAATACTGAATAATCTTTCCCTGATGCCATCCAACCTTTCTGTAAATGGTAACTTAGGGACTTTCAGACCTGGATGTTTCATCTGTACCATGATGATCAAAAGCCTTTATGCACCATTACCTCTCTTTAATGTCTCTCTATACTTCTGGCTTCCACAACATCTCATGTGGGACTGATTTATGTTAAGAAGTGTTTCATTTTGTATATTTTAGACCTACTACATGCTGAATTCACGAGCTACTTTCTCCCTACCAATTATTTCATAGAACTATACTGTACTTCTCTTCAGTCATCCTTCATCCAAGCTCAAGAGTCTAACTAGCTTCTTCTCATAGCAGACATTGCTCATACTTTCAGTCATCATTCTTGCACATTTCCTTCTTCTGGTTCTGTTACATCCTATCTGAGATGGGAAGATCAGCATTCTACACAGTATTTGAAGTGTAGGCACACCATATATATGTACAATAGTGAAAACTGTCTTTGCATCTGTTCTCGATTTCTTTTTTAGAAATGTGGCCATCCTAGGGGAAAGAAAATGTTTTAATATCTTGTCATGCCATTTACAAGGTCTGCACAGGGCAGTTCATCCACAAAGACCAGACCTTACCCCTTTGATCTCTTCTAATACATCCTGGTCTTAAAGAGTTTCAGAGCTCCCAAATGGCCAGATACTCTTCACTGGGTATGACTGGCTCTGGATCAGGTACTTCTTTGACCGGTATTTCCTTTAGCCCTTTCGTTTCTGAGCCTCACACACAGCTACTGCTGGCTGCGTGCTTGCTGGAATTGCTGCTCCCCGTGTTGAGGATGCAAAGGTCCTTCCCAGCTTATACCTGCCAGCAGTCTCTCCTTCTCTGTTGCTTTCCTTATCTGGCTCCCAGTGCTTTCACATGCATGGAGTGCCATGTTCTTCCTTCACAACCTGCTCCCCTTTCAGGGTCTTCCACTTCTACATTACTTTGCTTGTATTATTTTTGCCCTTCTCATCTTTCATAGAAATCAATGGTGAAGCATTTAATGTGATGGGAGATTGGAGGTCCGTGGCCCGTTTTGTCAAGCAGCATACAAAGTTGACAGGAAAGGCAATCTTAGTTCATAAGAGCTGACTATGTAAGTTAAAGGCAGTGGGGACCTATGACAAGGCAAATGGAGCCGGGCAGGGAACTGTAAAAACTAGAGGTAGTCACAGTGATGCAATGGATGGGTAGGGGTCCAAGTCTAACCTGGAGACCTGTAGTACTGAAATGTGTTGTGAAAGGAAAAGTCCTTGTGTCTATAATTGGCAGAATCAAACCTTTGATTCAGATACCCCTGAGCACTAATGTAGGACAGTGTTAAAACTAAGAAAATATTTTCTCAGACCCATGTTCCAGTGAAGACTTAAAAAAAAAAAAATGCTGCTGCAGCTACAATAACAATAAAAATACTAAATAAAAACACTAAATACACTGTAAGGTTAATAACAAGCACTCCTTATCACAGTGGTGTATTCATGGTTTTATGCACAGGAGGTCCTTTGTACCCATGATGTGATAAAAAGTTTTTTATTGGTAGATGAATGATCTGCCTTAAAAAAAGCTACAAAATATTCCGCTAATAACAAACTTCTATCTAAGATATACTTTTCTCCTCATAATCTTAGACCTGTGTGTACAACATATAAGGGGGTTTGAGAATAATAAATGAAAGCTGCTATAGAAATAATACAGGAGTGCTTAAAAATGACTTTTAAATGGTCTGGTGAAGTAGATCCTCGAACAGCAATCTAAATTCTATCAGACAAGGTAATGGAGGGTAAAGAAGCTGGCAAGCAGAGTGACTGGAAAACTAAATGATAATGTAAGCCTAAAGCGTAGAGGAGGTTTGAAAAACTCTATGCAAATGAGCCAGGAAACTAATGTGTACGTGAAGGACTGTAGAGTAAAAGGAGTAAAAGCAATATCTGTATGAAAAGGAGTCAAGGAAGAGCCAAGCCAGAGGTGTTCCTGAGCACTTTTGCATGTCATCCATGCAGCCGAGGGCCAAATTCCCATTCGTGGTGTTTTGATTTAAAATAAGGCAGGATCAGCTGTACCTCAGCCATCCTTACAAGGCCTTGTTCTACTGCTGCTTAAAAACCTGCATGAGAATCTGCAGTCACCAGAGGCGTTCCCTTCCAAGTGCTGGCAGTTCACCTTAGGGAACTGTTCTTGATACCATACCTTAATATTTTTTCCTGCACTTTGGAGCTTTTAATTCTAGCTACATCCTTAGTTGACAAGAATGAGATCTTGCTGCTATATTAGCTTGAACCTCAGGCTTCACTCCTCTGGTCCCACAGTCATCCCTAGTGTCTGTATGATACCGCTGAGCTCTAATCTGGAGTGACCTGCTCCTCTCTGTAGACAGGGAACTCAGGTCACTGACAGAATGGTACAGGTGCTGCATTTCTGTCTGAGATGCTTTGCACAGAAATACATGCACATTGGTCTGATAGGTACTGGTAGCTTCTGCTGTGCCTGATACCCTGTGCATCTGGCAGCCAATCACAAATGTATGGATGCTCCATATTAAGCCTGCAAGAAAATCCTGGCTTGAAAAGGAGAATGCATCTTAGAGTAACCCATGGGAATACAACCTGGGGGATAAACATTCATGGCTGGTGAATTCTGGTTGGAATGTGTTTTGTCTAAAGCGTTCTGACAATGGACTCCTCACTGATAGTTATCTGAGCAATATGTAATAAAAATAGAAGAGAGGCAATTCCAGTTCTCAAATGGAACAATCACCGAGAAAGTTGTTCCCGGTGCTTTTCTAGAACTAGAGAAGTGTCCACAGGTTTCTTTAGCAATAAAAAGTGCTCTAAAAAAAAAGCTTAGCACCGCAGCCCAGGCACTAGACACAATATCCGGAGTGAATCAGTGTATCCCATGTGCATCACGGGGCAGTCGGGGGGTGGTATAGATTTGGTGTGTACTGATGGTCTGGCTGCTGTTGAATCCAGCAAACCAGCAGATGCTGTGTTGAAATCTCAGTTGAGGAGGATACCATTACGTATCTCATCCAGTGTGGCTCCTTGAGGATTTGGAAGGAAGGACGTTCAGACAACGTGGCAGATGAATCCCTTTTCTGTACCAGGCACTGCTACAGCTGTCCTTGGTCTATAACCAAGCCTAAGCTTCTCAACACATGTGCTGTTTGGAACAATTAAATCGACTTCAAAATCACTGACGTGATTTGCTCTGGTTTTATCCAGTTGGATAGTGCCACAACATTATTTAGTTTTGATTATCTTCACCAATATACAGAGCTAGTAAATGTTAAACACTCCTATTAATCATACAGCAGTGCCACTTACAGACTCTCAGCTTTCTGATCTCTAGCCAGAAGTGCAGGTGTGCAAATGAGGAATGTTCTGGCTTTAAAAGCCAAACCTTTCTGCCTCTCACACCTGCACATGTTTGGAAAATAAATACAGCCAGCAAAAGCTCTTCTGAAATATTATTGTCTAAGGATTCCCTACCCAAGCATTTGCAAGACATGCACACATACATAAAAGAAGTGTAAAGCCTGCCTGTTGCACAGGTTGATGTGATCTACTCATGCTCATCAGCTTGTAGGAGGTATTTGATTACCTGCAGAGTCTGGTACTGGCTCAGTAGACTGGTATATGATTATCTGAAAAGCCTCATCTTGCTCCCTCTGAAGTCAGTGGCCATGTTCTCATCTTCTTGTCATTAATGGGTCATCTCTTGGCAGTATCTCATTCGATTGTAGTGCATACATGAGCATAATTAAAATAAATTAAAATAAATTAAAGTAAAATAAAATACATTAAAATATTTGCAAAAATATGCTTTCTTTTTTGTTTGTTTAATGGGAGACACATAAACATTTCCACCTGCCTTCTGCATTTTTTTTGTTATGTTATTGTAGGTTCGTTTTTCTTTTTGACATTAAACATTACAGGGTCAAAATAGCCACAGGAGTAGGTGATATGTTACTCTACTGATTTCAGTGAAGTTATAAATGCATAGTTTAAAATCTACACAGCAAAATGTGGCAAAATGCAAAACCTGGTATTAATAATCTCAGTCTTTGCAAGAAAACCTACTTTGAACACTGCTTGTTGCACCATATTTTTGAAGATGTTACTTCAGAATGAGATAGGAATTTGGTAAAATTTATCTGTGAAAAGAATCAATCACACAGGGGATAATAATCCCTGAAAGTTGCACAGACCCTCACAAAAGCTCTGCTGCTGAAAAGAAAGGTCCTCTTGTAGTACAGGATACACAGATGCCTAATACGTATCTTCTGGAGATCAAGGAGGAGATAAGATCAAAAGTGGAATGGACCATTCACCATCAGTAAACTGTTTATGAAGAGAAGTCAGATCTGGATTTGTCCCTCCAGGGAGATGACAAAGGAAACCCACAGGTGTGTGTGTGTGAACCTCTTCCTGGTGTTCAGTGAGACAAGTGATTCCAGAAGGGGTTAGTGCAGTGCTGTTAGAGTTTCAGCCGTGTAAGTGAGCAAAGGGACTGCAAATAAAGGAAGCAAGTTAAAGCAAAACTGTTAGGAAATGTCCCTCATTCTCATTGTGGCTGTAACGGAGTAGCATTTTCTTACTCTTGAGCTCATTTAAAGCATTCATCCACCTAAAAAGATCACTGTAGTCTTGGTTTGCATGGTACTAAGTCTATCTATAGTTCAGAAACAACATTTATAGCAGTAAAAGAAATACGGGGGAGTGGCTGTTAAGACATGATTCAATTTAATGTATATACAGAGGTAGTTAACTTATGAATGGCTAGAGGCTACTTTTATTTTCCGGTAGGTGTTTGGTGACCAGAACTAGCAGCTATCTTTCTGTGGCACTGCATGACCTGTCCTACATGAGCATCCTCTGTATAACCCACAAACAGAAATGTCCTTTAATTTGCCTTGTTTGTTGACCTGCTGGCATTCCTGGAATCCAGGTATCACTAAGGTTTCAGCCCTGCAAGACCTACAAACCTCAGCTAACTAAATGGCCACTCCTTTCCCCTGCGCTGCCAATGGATTTCCAGCCTCGGTTAGGGGCCGCAGCATGAATAGACTTTAGAGTGAGCTGGAAATAAAGAGTCCGGATGACAAACATGACAGCTAACATGGGGGCATCATTAGGATGGGAAATACTACTATGAAGTCAGCCCTTCTCCTTTGAAATGCTAATGCTTAGTGAATGCAATGGACAAGAAGTAGGGATTTTCTCCATATTTAACCCTTTTAAAAAATGTACAAAAGTGTTTTGTTTCAAGGGATGCAAAGGAAGATTCCTAGTGAAATCGGTGTCTCTGCTGATTTGTGAGCCTTGGCATAGGACCTTCCTTTATTGGTTATTTTTGTGGGGTTTTTTTGGTCGTTGCAAAGTCGGGAATTCAACACATTTCCCATAATTTATAATCCGGCAATGACAAGCACCCTATGCAAAATTCAAGTATGCACCCTGTTCACAGGAATACTCATCTCCCTACAAGTACCAGCTGAGGTGGAAACCATAGAAAATGAAGGTGCTTTGAAAAGAAAGTGGTAGACATAAACTAGGGATAAGAAAAAGTCCTCATCAAGCCAGCTACAACTGAATATCTTCACTAATACATTTTTCTGCTGACAACAGGGACCTCATGAGAAGTTTTTTTATTTTTTACTTTTTTTTCTTCCCAAACCAGGAAATTTCTGTCCTGTGATGCAGTTCTATGCAGGCTAAAACTACAAAAGCACTGCTGGAAAATTGCAGGAACAATGATTTATTCCTGGGTTGAAAGCTGAACAAGGGAAAACACATAAACATTGCACTATAGCACAAAGGGTGATTATTTTTGCCACATGAAACAGGTTTAAAATTCATGGGAAAAAGTAATTTTTGACAGTATGGTGTAGGTGGTTTAGGTCTCATAAAAATAGCTATGGATGGTATGTTTGCTTTTCAAACTGCTATCTTTGCTCTACCATTCAGATATTTTTAATGTATTTTCTTGAATAAGACTTGGAGTAGTTATGTTTATTGATGGATGAATTTATATGATTACAGCAGACTAAAATTGCAGAATCTTTACAATAGCAGAAACAAACCTGCAGCCTTACTGTATTTTTCTTGAGCAAGTCTTCTTGGGAGAAAAGAGCTGATCATTCTCCTTGATTGCTTTTTTTTTTCCCCAGCTGTATTTAAATAAATATTAAGTATTTTGGTGGGTAAAAGCACTATTCTGGTTGCTATACTCTGAATCATACAAGAAATTAGAATGAAGTGTGGGAATTTAGACGGAGATTTGTCACATATATATATATGTATATAAGTAATTTTCTTTTTCTGTGTAATTTTTATGGTTTACGTGATGCAAATTTAGATTTCATGGGCTCTAAGTGGATTTGTTTTGTAGGTGTTTCTGACATCCGCCCTTCCCAGACTTCTGGTTCCGTTTTCTGTGAATCAGAGGTACAGAATTGCCAGCTAAAGATATTATAAGAAAAAGTCCTAGTTAAGGTCCTTTTTTCTTAACAATTATTTCCCAAGTGTCATTTCAAAACCAGAAGAAATCATCTCAGGTCCTGTAATGTAATAACCACTAAAAGCCTGTGCAAGTTTAGTCAGGCAGGAGATGAAGATAGTGAGAAAATCATGCTAGACCTTTCTGACGCAGCGCTGCAAAAAACCCTGCAGTGTTGAAAAATCATGAGAATGTCTCGGGGAATGTGACATTAAGATGAAATTCTTGACTCCACTTTCTTTGTCTTCCAATATCCTGAGTCTAGAAGAATAATTTATTTTGTATTTTCGGTCTGCCTTTGAAAACATGAAGATTATCCCACTTCCTAAATGACAGCACTAAGATTTTTGTGCAGTCTCCTGATTCCAACAGCTGGAGCTCCAAGGAAAGTATTGTGAATCTAGAAGTTGCTGTATAAGCTTTATATGTTGTTTTCTGTGGATACCCACTTGCTGTTAGTGACGTGTCACACGGTACTTGCTCTCAGTTTCCAGGTGAATGATATAGCAGACATATGGAAAAACATACATGTTTCCCAGACTTCCCTGGTTTTGGTACTTCCAATGAAAACCGAAGCAGCCACTCATGCCAGGTTTCTAAAGGCAAATTCATTTTCTAAAGCATTTGAGTTCTTAGCGCCCATTGGTCTTTGTAGAAGTTAGTTAGGAGCCAAAAGCACTGAAAATGCCCACCTGCATCTGTACAGATTTGGGCTCTTTCAAGATTCTAGATGAAAGGGAAATTCAGGGTAGACTTCAATTATTTGGGACTGGGGAGAAAATATTGCATAGGAAAAGAAAAAAGACAGAGAAATGCTTTTCTTTTGGATATTTTTTCATCCTGCATGTTGATAAGAGGTACTGATAACGGAATTTATAGAGGGCTGTTCAAAACAGTTTGGTATTTATGTGCCAGTTTGTTTCTTTCAAGTTAGTTAAGTCATCTTATATTCATAGGAGAACATCACAATGTACCTTTTCTTTGGGAAAAATAGTACAGTCTGGATATAAGTAACCTGGCTTGGTGCATAAAAGAAGTCTTTAAGATGTTACAAAATAAGGTGGCATTTTTGTTGTTCTTGGGTGGTGTTGGTTTTTTTTTTTCCTACTACCTCAACTGCAGAGCAATAATGATTTAAAAGAAATTAATGTTTAAATGTAGAAATAAAAGTGGTTAAGGAGAGCTTTGGAAAGTGTGAAGTCCTCTGTATTTCTCCAGCTTGTGATTCCAATGCCCGTCGGCCTTTTACATGTACAAAACATCTGCCTTCAGCTGTTCCATTTTTCACAAACAGTAACTTGTAGGAGAGGAATTGGTGCCAGTTGTCTTTTATGTTTCTATTACTTTAATGTTCACTATTATCCATATGGCTTTTTTTATTGAAAATAGTCTTCTCCTAAATGTGTGATAGTCAGGTTCCCTGGCACCTGATAGTATTTGCACAGTGCTACATGACTGCCAGCAGACGAAGACTTCATCCATTCATCTAGACCCTGCAAATCTGTATTGCAAACAAGCAAGGAGAAAAAAAAACCCCAAAACAACAACAACAAAAAAATATGAAGAAGAGTAAGCCAGCTCAGAAAAAAGGACAAAATTCATGTACTGTTCTGTTACTTATTTAAAGCATCTATTTCTGAAGGTAAAAAAAAAAAGTAGAACTTAAAAGAAAAAAGTTAAAGTAAATGTATTCCACAGATTGAAAATAGTGTGGTCTTCTATTTTGTTTTAGTTCAACATGTCTTCTACACACAACTCTGTCATTTTTGTTGGTTTGGCTTTGAACCAACCACTGCTATATCTGCAGACAAAATTTAGCAAACTCCCTGGAAAATCTAGAGCAAAATCCTTCCCCACCCGGTCAGATGGTCATACACAGTTAGTACCCAGTCCCACACCAACTTAAGCTTGATTGCTTGCAACGGGAAGGATTTGCTCTGTTGGTCAAAACCTATTAACCATAAATTGGAGCCTACTCACATCTGCATTCTTTACTAAGCTCCTTCCATGAAGAGTTCAAGAGGAGTGAGGTAGCTGTAAACATGTCATACTGACTTCCCACGAAACCTTTACCAGATGGGAAGATCTATTAGAGAAACAGAGCCTTTGGAGTTCCTTTGCAACAGAGACCAAAAGACTGCTTTAGAATGGATTGGGTTTAGTTGAGCCTAATATTTAGCTGTTTATTTATTCTGATACCATTTTCTCAGCAAAGCAACCATATTAGCAAGCTGAATAATAAAATGACACTGGTAAAAGTACTGGTAAGACTAGATCAGAGTGTAAGTGGTTGGTAAAACATTACCAGTGCTTTTTAAATAAAAGAAGGACATACTTCACGCCACATTTTACTTACCTAAATACTCAAACCTTTGCCAGCTTTCTGTATTTTCTGAAATAAACCTAATGAAATTTTAGGACAGAAAAAGCATGAGTAAAAAGCTTTTCTGTCAAAACCAAATTCCCACAGTCTAGCTAGCCACATAAAAGAAAAAGCTCTTGTTCTATTGTGAGCTCTTAAGGTGTAGACAATTAATTCAACCCTCTCATGTTTTCAGAACTCACCTCATTAATTGTTGGTGAGAAATTATGAAGGCTGAAGACAGATAATCTTAAAATATCCAACACAACATTATGCTTCACCATATGTTTTCTATTTCAGACTGAGCCACTGTTTCAGGATCTGTGGCATAACAAATTTATACAGGTTAGTTGGGCTTTTTTTTTCCTGATTGATGGAAGACAAAATTTTAGGGGCTCAAGGCAGCTTGTATTTATTGTCAGCCTGTTTTGTGAGTGACAGTAATTTTACAACTTTTTTCTCCTTAACTTTATGAGCTAGAACTAAAGAAAATTATAGTGCATGTTTACCTACTTACCAGTGAAAATCCTGCAAGGTGCTGAGTTGTTCAGTTACTTAACTTGAGTTAGATGAGAGCTGAAGATGCCCAAAGGATGAGGTATCTAGTCTACCTCAGTGACTCCTTGTTGATAGGCTACTGGTTTATATAAACATGGGTGGTTGTGTCAGTTTTTTCTGCATACATACAATTTGCTAGCTTGATGCTGATAAAATTAGAAGCTATTTAGCTTTCCCTCAAATCATTTACAGCTCTTCTAATTTTTTCACATAGGTGTATGTCAGCTGGTGTACTCATACCTGTGCACAGCGCTCTGGAATAATCAGAGATAATACACTATACTGAAATCCTCTCTCTTCTATATTGTTCGAATTTGAATAGGATAATTGAACATGTACTTTGTAGCTTAGTCAGTCTTTCATAGAACAAAGGCAGCTACTCACTTTTTTGACTTCAGAACTTCCCACAGTAGAGTTTTGTTTTTCTAGTGACAAGTATTACTTCCTATTAATTACGCTTTCTTCTGTGGGCATCTGGGCTGGCTGCTGACAGCAATGTATTGCTGAATTAATGCCAACAAAACAATCTGACATCTGCTTGATTTTTTATTCTCTCCAATGGAACAACTATTGAGAAAAGTGTTAAGACACCTCGATTTGTTGACTATAGAAAGATTTTTTTTTTTTGTAATTGTAATAATACAAATATAAATTATTTCGGACCCTGAAAGGCTTAGCTAAATAAAAGCTCTGCTGCTTGGCATATGGGAAATTAGAGCATGGCATTATGTATAATAACTTGCATTTACCACAGAAAAAAGCATTTGTTTTTTGTTAATTGGGTAACAAGGCGATAAGGCTTTGACATTTATTAATTTGTTAGCTTAGAGTGTGGTCAGAGTAAGTAATAAGGCTGTTTTGGAATCAGGCATTTCGACAAGACGTGTGAGATCAAGTTGGTTTTATGCATGAGCATTTTGTCAACAACCCTGCAGGTCACTGTGCTCTTAATGATGTTGTTAACATACACACAATATAAATGGAAATTGTTTTGTATCTAAGGAATAGAATAAGGTGTTCTAAATGCATTTGATATATTACTTTAAATCAACCTTTAAAAGATGTAAACAATCTATAAGGGCCATGCTTAAGTGGGTAATTTTGTGATTTTCTACTGTATTGTGCATCTGTGGTCATCTTGTGTTATCAGCCTAAGGTGGCTGAGTCGGAAACGTATAACAAATTGTTATCAGTATTTTTAAGGGGCTCAAACACCTGCCTTACAAGGAAAGGCTGAGAGACCTGGGGCTTTTTAGTCTGGAGAAGAGAGGACTGAGAAGGGATCTAATTAATGTCTATAAATACATAAGGGCTGGATGTCAAGAAGACAGGGACAACCTCTTTTCACTTGTGCATTATGATAGGATGAGGGGCAGTGGATTTAATCTAGAGTACAGGAAGTTCCACCTCAACATGTGGAAGAACTTCTTTACTGTAAGAGCTGTAGAGCATTGGAATAGACTGCCCAGAGAGGTTGTGGAGTCTCCTTCTCTGGACACTTTCAAGACCTGCCTGGATGCATATCTGCATGATCTGCTCTAGTTTTGTCATGCTCTGGCAGGGAGGTTGGACTCGATGATCTTCGGAGGCCCCTTCCAACCCCTAACATTCTGTGAAGAGCACTTCTTAGGTCCAACAGCAGAAGGAATATTAGCATTGTGTCTTATCTTCTGCTCAAGCAGAACTTGTGGCTTTCTGTAACACTTTCAGTGTTTGATCAGAAATGAACCTGGTAAAAATAATGTGAGTTAAGTGAAGCCTTTTTAATCTTAATCCACTCTGACAGTTGATAAAAAATGGGAGTAGATTTTATTAGTATAGCACTAATAATTCTGCCACCAACAGGAAGTAACTTGCCTTGGATTTACAACACACCAATTCTTTTTCAAACTTTTTCTGTTTCTGTTCTGGGACTAGAGGAGCTCAGAAGTATCTGATACTGGGTTATTTGTCTGTTTGTCTGCTTGTGTGTATTTGCTGAGACAGAGTTTATAGGAGACATAAAAGGAGACAGAAATTTAGGGAAGCCTTTTTGGTTTAGGATCCTTAAATTCAGTCTAAACTGGCTTTTTGGAAACCCTTAAGAAGTTCCAGTTAAACAAGCTTTGAAACTGGGAAAGCCCTTCACTTCTTAGAGTTGATCTCTTCCATTGCTTAGCTTGCCTTGGCTTTCTAGACAAAATTGTACTCACTGGTCTGTAAATGAGCTTCCTGCCTGTATTAACATACCTGATGTTAACAAAGCTATAAAAATCAGTAGCAATTCAGTTCTTTTCTTCTTGTGTTTCAGCTGGTATAATCACAACAGAATAAAAAAAAATTAAATATTCTGGTCATGCTTTGGACTAGAAGTAAGTTATTTTGATTGTCCTTTGCATAACCAAACAGTTCTATGAAGCTGCTGTTTTCTCTTTTGTACAGTGCCTACCAAATGCAGCTGGACCTAAGCTGTATATGGGACAAAACAAAGACAGGATTTAACCTCGCAGGTGATTTAGCTACAGGACTTTGTATGACATTAGTGGGAGTTATATAATGAAACTTCCTTTCCAGTTTTGCAAACTTCAGCCTTCTCTATCCAAATTGCTCGATACTCCCGTTTTGAAACTCTGCTGTCATTAAGCCTACGCAGCAGTGATATAATGCAATACAGGAATTGTTGCTACCACCTCCTTAGTCTAGAGCTACCATTTTATTATTGTGAGTTACTGATGTATTAAATATGCATTATTTATTAGATTGGAAGATTTGGTAAGTGTGTACATCTGACCGATGTAAGAACAGCTCCCATAGCCACTGAAGAAGCAGGCAGGTAAAAGCCTTTCACTTAGTGGCAGAAGTTCTCTTTATTTATCCTGGGAACATCTATTGCAGAGACAAGAGATGGCGCAAATATTTCGTAGCATCGCCCACACGTCTGTCTACGTTATGAGAGTCTCTAAAGCAGGAAAACAGAGAAGTTACCTTTGTTTCCTTGACCTCTTAAGGGCCTGATACTAAGGGTTTCAATTATTGACAAGCACAGTGGTAGATTCATCCCCATGTACTCAAATCTCACGATTCATACACAGAAATAAGAATTACATCCATTTCTCTCTGCTTTATCATCCTTCAGATGAGATTTTTAATTGACTTGCCTAATAATAAAAGATCTGCGTAGTTTTTCTTTGTCAGTGAGCTGACAACGTGGCTTTGTGTCTGTCTGTCCATCCACCACAGTCAACATCTCCTAAACCTGTAAGACAATTTCAGATAATTGGCAAACAAGGGAGGTCACAAAACTAAACGGCACGTTTTGTGATTGGTCAGACAAGGACTTTATTAGGTTCCTGTGAAGATACATGAGAGAATTCTGACAGCACGAAAGGATCCAAGCAGACCTTGCAGCTGACCATACAATGTGAGGCTGGAGGAAAATAGCCCTCATTAGTTCTAGAACTACTGCTTGCTTTTCTTTCTCAGTCTCATTGTGGGAAATGTTAGTTACTGACAGATATAAAGAGCTTGACTCTTAGGACTGGGGATGTCATCATCTCCTGTAATCTGCTGCTCACCGGGACCCCTACCTGTTGAACACAGTGGTGAATGTAAAATGGATAAGCACGGCAAAGTCCAACTGTATTCATTCAGGTGAAGTATTAGTGTTTACCTGCCAGTTTTAATCTGTTAGGGACTCAGGCTCTGAAGTATTTTTAGGATATTCTACAAGTGTTGAGCAACCTTCATAATTTCATGGGAGATACACCATGATGTCACAGTCAAAATGATTCCCTTCTCAGTAATGGGCAGATCACCCTTCATGTTGGTCAATATGATTGTGGTCAGTCAGTGTTTTCTTAACAATTCAGCATTGCATTTGTATCCTGTTCCCTTTTCCGCAGAGGTGCAAAGATGGAAGGTGACACACTCAACACGCGAGTGAATGACCTTCCACTTGTGTGTCTTCTGTGAGTGGCTGAGTCACTGCCTAGCTTCTGCACCCTTAAAGAACACGTCCAAACAGCAATGATTCAAACAAGCATTTGACCATCACCTTGTGCCCAAGACCAGTTTTTGAGAGTCAAGGGAATTTAGTCTGGAAAACAAACTCTGCACAGTGAAAACCAGGTGTTTTCCCCTGGTTGTGCTTCAGAGGGATAGGACACTGTGAAGAAATCAACTGCATGCACAGATCATTGTCTCACGCTTATGTGTCAGTTTCTGTAGGCAGCTTTCTGTAACTACTCCTAAGCCTTCTGAGATTCCAGAAATCAAGATTTGAAAAAAATCCAAAACAACCACCAAAAAAACCCACAAAACAACCACACACACACAAAAAAACCCCTCCAGAACAAAAAACCAAACAAACAAAAAACCCACCCCAAAACAAAAAAATGCACACACACACAAAAAAAACAAACCAAACCAGAAAAACTTGGTTTTTTACACAAGATGTATAGTGCTTCAGGAATTACTTTAATATCCATCCCCTTCAAGAGCCACAGGGGCAGCTTCTGGTGCCCTGGGCTAGGTGGTTGCTGCCTGCCCACGTTCCTGCCGGCTGCCCAGGCTCCTGCTGGCAGGGCGTTTGGGGCAGAATCTCTGAAACCAGCAGCTGGAGGGGCAGTTTCTTCTGCTAATTCAGACACCGTGCTGGTGGAAGAGGGGAAGGCTGTACAGAGGCCATTCTGAGGCTGTGGGGCTGCACTCAAGACTGAAAGAGGACTTTACTGTGAGCTGTGTGAAAAGAACATGGGATCATTATTATTTTTCAAACGATTTTTAAAATTTTCATTCATTTTGAAATGCGAGAGTCATCTTGAATTTGAAACTGCCTTATAGTTTGAGCCACTACAGAAATAACAGGGCAGGTTACCATAGGTCTTCTAGCACTGAAGGTGTATGGCTAGTATGTAATCCTATAGCTTGAGCAAAGTAGTTTTTACCTGAATTTGGGAGGACCAGGTTACTTGAGGTCATTGTGGTAGTGATCCCAGGCCTGTAATTGTATGGTTAACTCAGTGGATACTATTTTTTCTATTAATCTTCCTAGAAAAGCCTTTGTAATCCTAATTTTCTAGGCCATTAGGGTAAAGGCAGATTACAACTAAAGCTGGTTTACTAACTTCACTCACCTTGGTTTTTGCCTGGTCCCAATCTCTTCTGTTAGGTGCCATCTAATGTGTCTGCCTGTACCTGGAGTCATTATTTCCCTCAGTGGTCTTTCAAGAATGATTTCTGACATGTAAGCCTGAGCAACCTTAATATACTGTGGAGTTAGATTCAGCGTTGGGGTTGGCCCTGGACTGCACAGCAGGTTGGACCAGGTATCCTCTGGAGGTCCCTGCCAACCTCAACTACCCCGTGACTCCAGCCTGCTCCCTCTCACGGTGTGCAACCGCTTCGCAAGCCCCCAGTTATTCACGGTGACACTCACACTGCAGTGGAGCAAGAAGAGCATCCACTCTGTGACGCCTGAATCTTCCGCCGCTTCGCCTCTCTGTTGTGAGTTGTGCCACCCCGCACCGGCCCGGTCATGGTCCCTCTGGGTCCTCATCACCCTTCCCTGAGGATTTCCCGGTGCGTCCGTGGACTGGGCACAAGCGGCAAGCCGCGCGTCCCCACAGTGGGCAATGCTGGATCAGCGGCTGGCTCCGGGGAGTGCTGGAGACGAGGCTGTGCCTCGCAGGAGCGGAGGGGCAGGAGGGAGCCAGGCTGCCGTTCTCCACGAAGCGCTTCCCGTCTCAGTCACCAGAATCGCGGTTCTGCACCTCCTTCACTTGTTCCTCGGCTTCCAGCTGCTGACAAACACACCACTTCTGACTTTCTCACCGCAGCCCCTGCCACTCGGGGCCAGCCCCCGCGCCGGCCGAGCCGGGAGTTGCGTGCTGGCCGCCGGCGCCCCTGTGTCCGGGGCGCACCCTGCCCGAGGTGCCGGTGAGTTCTGCTCGGAGC
>JANVCC010000035.1:31345425-31567221 GCA_025345505.1 Todiramphus chloris collaris
GTCTCCCTCATCAGCACCTCCTTCGTGCTCAAAGGGGACGCGTCTCACAACCAGGCGATGGTGCACTGGACGGGCGAGAACAGCAGCGTAAGTGCGAGGGGCGGTGCGGGCGGGGTGGGGTGGGGGGTCCCCGCTCTTCCCGCTGCCGCGCTCCCCGAAGTTGCGGGGCGCAGCCCGCCGCTGCCGACCGCTCTCCAACGGGGCTCCGGGCGGCCGCGGCGCGCGGCTCCCGAGCCCGCCGCACGGTCGGGGGCGCGGAGGTCTCCGCGGGCCGCGCTCCGGGCGAGCGGCGCCGCGACGGCCGGCGAGGTGCGGTCGGGAGGCGAAGCGCCGCCAAGGTCCGGCCATCCCCGCGCACCCTCCGCCACTTGCCGAGAAGTTTGGAAAGTTTGCGAGCGCGCATCTTGGAGAGGGGCCGGTGCGCGGTGTGCGCTGCGCTGCGAGGAGGGGTCGGACGAGGCGGAGGACTTGGCCGCGGAGCGGCGAGGCGGTGTCCGTCTGCCATCGGCGTGTCCCCGGCGCGGGGCCAGGGTCTCCGGGTACAGGAGAGGCGGAGGGCGAGCTGCGGGGCGGGATTATCTCCTCCAGCCCCGTATAAAGTCCCAGATTAAATTGTCGCGGTTTAATCGATTCACCTCGATTCAATCATCCCCATGTAATCTCTCCCGCGCCGCGCTCTGCCTCTTCAAGCGCCAGGGAAAGAAAAATACCCAAGCAAACCAAAAATCAGATAAAAGGCAGCCCCTCGGTTAAGGGGCAGGAGCGGCAGGAGCGGGTTTGCTGGGCGGCCCCGCGGGGCATCCTCTCGGCGGGCGCAGGGAGGGCCGGGGTCGGGCGGGTGTCTCCCCCACCGCGCCCTCTCCTCCGAGCGGCCCGGGACTGCCCCTCGCCGGGCCGGCTGCACGTCCCGCAAAGGTCTGAGAACAGCGACGGCTCTCCGAGGGTTTTTAAAGCCTTTAGCGGTGGATAAAAACCACGCACTGGGACCAGTGTTATTGCATTGGAGCATCAGCGTTCACAACTTTTGGCAGTTAAGGCAGTGTGCCTTGCCTTTATGACTTAGTTATCTATTCTAGACGGCAGCTCTCACGTTGAGCGCCCATAATCTTAACTCATTTTCAGTTTCAGCTAGTCTTCATTTCTTTACGTATTGACCCATTAATGATTGTGTATTTGCACGGCTGGTTTCAGGGATTTGCCGCTTCTAATGTATCCTTTACTGAAACATTATATCATCACAGTGGACGTCATAGGTAAATATTACACAGCACCTTGCACTCTCTGTTTAACTTCATAGACAGGAAAACACTGCTATGAAGGCTCGAGATCGACTTTCTCCTGGAGGATTTTAGTGTTTCTGGAAAACTCTTGCATGTTTTTATTGCAGTTCGGCTAAGATCCGACTCTGCCTGAACTTTGTGAATTTAGCATAAAGTTTACTTAAACTTGGCTCAGTTCAGAGAGCTTGTGTTGTACTTCTCCTAAGTATGTGAATTATCACCCTTTCTCTAGGATTTTAAGTCCTGGCTTTTGCTTGTTTTGCTAGGGAGTCACTCAGGATGTGGAGCTGCTAAAGCTCCACGGGTGAGGATGCAGTGATTCCCTTGAGCATGCTCAGCCCTTCTGTTAATGCTTTTGTATAATCGGGTGTCAGAGTTGGAGTCAGCATCACAAAGCTTGACACTTTCAAAGGCAGTTTTTGATTTGCTCAGGAAGGAATCGTAAGATGATGGCCATTTTCTGTGGAAAGAAAATGTTGTGTATCAGCAGCATCAGCTGTTCTGATTCTGTCCTTCCTCCATTTCTGTGCTGTTAGACTGCTGCTGTTTGTGTGGACAGTGCTTGCAGGCTGTTAGGACTACTTCCTTGAAGAATTCAATATTAAAAAGTTGGCGTAAGTTCATTTTATGACATAAAAGGCAAGTAACAACTTTCATGCAAACCACTCTGCACTCCAAAAACGAACAGAGTAAAACCTTGTTAATCCACATTTACGATTAGTGGTCTCTCCTCGCCTCTGCAAAGATTTAATAACAGATGCTGCAGTGAGGGCTTGTATTGCTAAAATGTTATTATTTTTCCACAGTGTGCTACAGTTCACTTACTAGAAGACTACCAAGTAGTCTCTTCAAAAGCAAAGATAAATGGCAACTGTCAGAATAAATTAAAGTGGTTATAGTATTTTCTACAATGTAGTTCTTTTTTGTTTGCTTAGTTACTCTCTGCTAACTCAGTCCTGCAGGACGATACTCTCATGCTGACTGCTTGCAGACGTTCTCTACAGTGTTTACACACTAAAAAATATAAATAACTTTTTCAGAGTTGCTTAAAAAGTACGTTGCTTACTCTGCCTGCTGTCAGGTGATTACTGTCAAGCAAGACTGGATTTGAACGAGTGACCTGGTAATGAAAGACTCTCCCTTAACCCAGATGAGAGCAGCCAGTCTTTTTGCACTGGATGCTTTACAGTATGACTGTCAGCATCGTTTTTTGCCTTCTTTTTTGGTTAACTTTGTTTTATTGAATGTTTACAGTAGAAGAGCTGATGTTAAGAAAGGCATGCAGTGAAAAAATGATTTGTAAAGACAGTCTGTAGAATTTTTATTTTTTATTTTTTTTGAAAAGTGAAAGAAATACATGAAACCTGATGGAGTCAGGGAGAGCTTGAAGGGTTTGCAGAGAATTTTGTTGCCTGTATGTGTGTGAAGTTAAGACAATTGAAAATGAGTACCCGATCCAAAACATATTTAAGGCAGTCTTAATTGTTTGGTTTTTTATATAGATATATATGTATGAAGTATGCATTTATTTATTTAATTTACTCCGGGTTAAGTGTTTGGAGGTAGGAACAGTAAGATCCAGTGCTTCTCAAACCTGGGACTCTACCCTGCATTCTGAAGTCTGTGGCAAATGTTGCCTCGCCTCAGCAGCACAGCCTTGGGCTGTGAGGCACTGTTCTGTCCCAGGCGCATTGCAGTCAAGGGGAGGACTGTCATTCATAACAGTGGGGATTTGGATCAGGTCTTGGGAACCTCAGGAGGCACTAAGCAATCTTAAAGTGTCACCACGCACATTTGGCACCTCATTGAAGGTACTCAGCACTTTGTAAACCAAGGAGCTAAACTTGTTCCTTTACCCTTTACAGCTGCATAGCTGAAAATTTGACAGTGATGAGCTCCAGATGACCGTATATCCTCTTAAACACCTCACCTAGTAAAATAAATGAAGAAGAAATATGCAGTAGGATTATTCCTTTGAGCTTTGTGATGGAGAGACAAATAACCGTAAAAGCTGAGAGGGCAGCTGGTTCTCTGAGGGAAGTTCACCTGCATGAATAGTTCATTGGAGGTGCCACCATGGAGTACTCATATGTGCGAATCAAGGTCAAATAAATAAATGTGCAAATGGCAGAGGTTAGGTTGATGTTCACATGGAGCTTTGAAAAAATTACTTACTTCTTGTAAACCCTCCTGTGCCACAATAATAGGAGTATGTGATTTTTGGTTGTGTAAGATGTCTTGAAAGAAACTAAGGAGGCTATAAATTAAACTGGTCCTCTCTCCTCCCCCTTCTTTTCTGTACTGCAGAAGTCTGGCACGTACACACATTATCATATCATGATGCTGTTGTTTTTGTGAATTAGGGAAACGGTGGATTTCATAGTGCAGCAGAGTATGGGGCTGCACTGAATGTAAAGTGAGCTTGGATAACTGGGAAGATCACCGTACGCTTCCTTGCTTTGTCAAGAGAGAGCTGTGCATGGAGGAATGCAAATTGCTTCCTGTTTTGTGTCCTGGCTACTTTTATTTTGCATTCTAATAGTTAATTATTTATAAATTCCATAAATAATAGGCCTGTCCCTGACCTTTCTTGACAGTGGGATGCATAGTTAAAGCCATCACTAGTGATGCAAGTCTTGCAAAATTAGCCCTTGTACACGAGTGTATCTGGTTAGTGAATTCCTACAATTAGTATTTCTGCTCCCTGTCCCCTGTGCTCACAGGAATCTGTTGCTGCTCTATTACTTTCAAACAAAGGCTCATACAAGTGGAACTAATTTTCTTTCCAGTCTTAAAATATCATAAACTGAAGACGTGCCAGGTGGGTGGTACAGCACACCATTTACCCTGGTAAGGGCTAGTGTCTGGCATTTCTGTAACTGATAAATAGCATGGAGCTGTGCATCAAGGTATGTACAGGGAGTGTGCTTATAGGAGAGCCTCTTGCTGCATTAAGCTGAATATGTATGGACTCGGATTGATTAAAACTACACTACCCTTTTTTATTTGAGGAAAAACAGTCAATTGATGACAGCTTTTAAAAACTGCTTTTCCTTAGAAGAGATCTTACAGTCATCCCCGGAGCTTTTTTTTTTGTGTTAGGCAAACAATTTTCTTTGCAAAACTATGTTCTTTTTGACCCTCCTGGAGAATTCCCATTGTGTATTAATACTATCTGATCTAAAAATCAAAATCAAAATCAAAACAGAAATAGGGGGAGAATGAGACTGGTATACACAATTGATTTTGATTCATGGGCTGCTCTTCATGCTGTGTGCAGACTGCTGAAGTGTTGTGAACAAGGACTTCGGCCAACTACTTCCAAGGCTGCAGTTTCATGGTGCCAGTATTGCCTTTTTTTTTGTTTGTTGTCAAAATATAAAGTCCATG
This sequence comes from Todiramphus chloris collaris, assembly GCA_025345505.1. NCBI lineage: Eukaryota > Metazoa > Chordata > Aves > Coraciiformes > Alcedinidae > Todiramphus > Todiramphus chloris. Next base: position 31,350,096 of record JANVCC010000035.1, read on the forward strand.
CGGGCACTTGTTTGTCCAGTAAGTTGATGTCATGATCCCTCATAAACATGTAGCTCTTTGTTATGGAAAACAAACATAAATATAAACAGAGTTTTTTCCTGTCATATTTAGCAGCACCTTATCAAAAAGGAAGGTTTATTGCACATGTACAGAAATTGCTACACGCACAAAAATTGAGCTGATCCAGAGTTTTCTGTATTTGATATACAGATGATTTGTTTAATGTTAAAAATATTGCTCTTTGCAATACTGTTTCACCATATATGATTTATACAGCCCAGCAATCATTAAATGCATTCTTCTGGCAGATATTTTCTTTAATTGGTTTTCTGTTTTGTTCTGTTTGCAATAAATTTTGCTGAGAAGATCTATAAAAAGCATTGACTTCAATATTACTGTAGCAGTGTCTGTGACAGGAAATGTAATTATCTATCCAAACTGGTCAAAAGTCCATTTGTGGTAAGTTTTGGTGCTGTTTCTCCAGAGTAGCCAGACTACTTTTTTTGAAACTAAAGGATGCATGAGGTCAAAAATCCTGATGGTTCAGACCTTTGATGAATGGCAGATACACTGCAAAGTGAAAGGCAGATTTCCCATAGGGATTTTTCTTTAATTCCTTGAGATGATAGCATGATAAAAAACAAACAGAAACCAAAGCCTATAATTATATTTGAATGGAACAGCAGTAGCCCACACAGAAAGCAGAATGATTTTAATCTGACTGAAGTAACTCTGATATTTATCATATTTTTTTCCTTATTTTTTCCCCTTATATAAAGTTTATGGCTTACTCCATTTATTTGCCTCTACTTTCTTCTGTTTTCCCTCTCTTGCAGCCCTACAGCTTGCTAGTCATGGTGCTGCCTGCTGAGCTCTCTCCACATTTCAGCAACTTCTAGCTGCCACAGAAAGAGAGAGCACCTCTTCTCTCCTAAGTAGACACTTAGAACTGATACGTACTTTAATTAGTACGTGTATGTTTCAGACATGCTTGAAAGTCCCTCCACACCTGCAGTCATGCCTGGTTTTACCTGGTTTGCTGGTTTAACTGGCATTGCCTGGTTTGCTTAGGAGCAAGCTACCAGCAGCCGTGGCATGGGTAGGCGCTGCTGTGGCGACATTGGGGTGAGCTCAGAGACTTTAAATCTAGGAAGGAAATTTAGCAATGGGCACCGGAGTCAGACACTGGATTGAAATCCTATCTCTGATACTTCTCATGTATTACATGTGCGTGATAAACCACATCTGGCTTAATACCAATTCTTAGATATGTTTTTAGAGTCTTGATGCGAGGTTCACAGATCACACTGGGAACGTAACGCGTTTTTCCCAAGCTTGACAGATTTAGCAATCTACTGACACAGAACTTTGGAGAAAGAAATGAGGACATCCCTTTTGATTCCATTAAAATTCAGTAGACTGGTAGATTCTTGAAAGATCAGAAGGGAAACTGATGAGCTTTTCAGAAAAACAGTAATTGTTCTGATAAAATGGGAAGTTCTGTGAGGTGTGTACTGATTTATGAATTAAAAACATGAAACTGCCCAGATTACAGAAGTTTTTATGCCAAGTCCTTCGTACGCCCAAATAAAATATTTTCATAGAATCATTTAGGTTGGAAAAGACATTTAAGATCATTAAGTCCAACCATAAAGCTAATGCTGCCAAGTCCACCAACACTGCCAAGTCCACCATGGATCTGTCAGCTCAGACCAGCGGATGTCAGCATAAGCAGAGATGATCTGCAGTGCAGCGCAGCGCAAGTGAGATCCGTCTAGTGCCGGAAAGCAGAAATTCACTTGAAGCTGAAAGTGTAGGTTGAAAGTAGTCTGCAGTATATTACTGCTTGCTGTAGCTCAGGATGAGACCTGATGACCTGCAACATTCCTTCAGCATTTTTATTCCCATAGTCCCACATTCTTTACCAAACATTCCCATCCCCAACCTCCTGCCCCAGTGATAGTAATTTTAAACCCTAACAAATCATGAAGGACAAAACTGCTTGTGGAAGAAATAATGGATGGGATATTTTGTCATGCCTGACTTCAGCCTTTAAGTAGAAGCTTTAACTTCTGCGGTAGGAAGGAGGTGGTGGTGGTCCCTGAATTGATCTCTCCCTTGTCAATCCTAATCTCTGTACTTGAGAAAGATTGGATGAGTTGACTTTGGAAAGCAGGTATCTCTCCCTGATTATTGCAGAGGAGCCTAGATGACAAACTCTGATAAAACACAGACTTTATTTAAAGTTTTCCCTAACCCAAATATCTGAAATTTACTGCTGCTGCAGGTATTTCCTTCCAGGTACTGCAGAACCCCTATGAAAAAATACAGGTGCAGCTCTAAAGATTTTATAATTACAGTTCTACCTGCTTACATCCCCAGGAAGCAGAATTATATGCTTAAAGGATGTACATTGGTAGAAATTGCACAGAGGTCTAAGTTGCGGTCCAAGGGCTGCTCCAACAGCTGTGCAAGTGTTTTTTTTCTAATCACTTGGAATATTTGTACATAAGCAGTCACTGGGGCAAGGCTTAAGATTTCCCCTCTGAGTTGAGAGTTAATCAGGGGCTTAGAAACGTTCCCACTCTGGGTGTGTGTACACAGGCATGGGGGTTTTTTGTCTCTCTCTTTTTTGTCCAAACTAGTAGATATGTAAAGCGTCAAAAAGTGGAACAGTTTTAGGGTTGTGAGGCCCTGTTCTGGCAGGAGGTGTGTATTTCAGCTATTCATGAGAGGGGCAGTTAGACCCTGCTGCTGGGTGAGCCCTCCAACCCCAGCGCTGTTGTGCAGGGGTGAGGAGAGCAGTGTCACCCCACTTGAGAAGCTGTTTCCAAGGGAGTTGCCACCATGCACTGTGAAATGCTCCGTGTCGTAGGTGTGTGCTGGCACGGCTGCTGGACTTCTGGCTTCGTTAGGATGAGCAGAGAAGTGCTGTATTTCTGGATCCTGTTGGATTTCATCAGCCCTGGGTGAGGCTGTTGTGCAAAAAGGAGAGATGCTGAGGCTGCTGTCTTGCGGGGCTGAGAGCGTGCGTGCTGCCCTTGGCAGAGGTGCTGATGCTCTGACAGCCCCACCACCACATCTGCCAGCTCTGAAGCAGTGCTGTGGTATTCATGGTGACAGCTTGAGGAAACTTGAGGCTTGTCCAGAGGTAGAGCATGAGGTTCCAAATTGAAGGACAAGGGGCTGTAAGCTGGGTGTAAGCTGGAGCATAAGAGGTTCCACAAAAACATAAAGAAAAATGTTTCCACTGTGAGGGTCACGGAGCTCTGGAAGAGGCTGCCCAGAGGGGTTGTGGAGTCTCCTTCTCTGGAGACATTTAAACCCACCTGGATGTGTTCCTATGTGACCTGCTCTAGGTGGTCCTGCTATGGCAGGGGGGTTGGACTAGGTGATCTTTTGAGGTCCTTTCCAACCTGTAACATTCTGTGATTCCGTGAATGGCTGTTGGGTTACATGGAAGCTGAAAAGGAGTACTGAGGAACTTTGCCAGTTACCTCATTACTATCCTCTGAAATAGCCTTTGTATTAGAGAGGTAATTGTGTGCCTCAGATTCCTACCTGCAACATGAGAATAACAGTACTTCCCTATCTCTTAGGATTGCTGTTGCTCTAAATAAGCTGTGCACGTCAATATTAAACTAATAGTTTTCACCATAATGCCCAAAAGAGGCAGGACCACAGAAAATCACGTCTATGGTTGCTTTGTTCCTTTGGCTGTTTCACAGTCTAGGAATTAGAGAAGAAATGGCTGTCACAGTTCATGCAAATTTCTCTGCTTGCTCTGATGTTTGTTTTGATCAGGGTCCTTTTAACATGTAGTCCAGTTTAATCACAGCATCACAGAATACCAGGTTGGAAGGGACTTCAAGGATCTAGTCCAACCTTTCAATTTAAATGTCTAAACTCCGTCTCTTCAAGATCACTGAACAGGTTTAAGATTATGTGACTAAAATCTTTTTCCAGTGAAATTTAACCCATACTTAGCATGCTTTTTCTGCCCTTGTTTACAGGTATACTGAAATAACTGCTTTTCTCTCAGTGTTTGTACCTTTCCTGCTGTTGTAGACTAGTAATTATTTCTTTGAATAACACTTATTTTGGCTTAATTTTCTTATATAGCTCACTTTTGCTAGATTTTTAGTTGCACCAGATGGGTAAGACGGTACCTACCCATTATAGTAGCAACCTACTCTGTATTTGACTAGCATGTTTGTAGAAATGTGCATACACACAGAGATTATTGCTAATTTCTGCTTGCCCTATAATCTCTCTAATGTCCTTGTGATTATCTGTGTTTTCTAAAAAGAAAATCAAAGAACAGTAAATAGTTGTGGGTTTTTTTAATTTGTTTTTGTTTTTAAAAAAGATAAGTCATAAAAACACTTAAATAATTTGGTCATTAGCGAAAAAGCTTATTTCTGTGGTTTCTGTGCAATGACATTGTTGAAAGTTTGTTATAGTAGATGAAGTAGATGTATTTAATTTTTTTCCCTGTCCACTTTATGAATTTTTTTTTCTTTCATGGTCTTTGGAAGCTTATTGGAGATGTGGTAAAACTTCACAGTGTTGTAGAAGTGCATTTGCAAGCAGCAGCTACTGGGATGTGTCCCTATTCCTACTGAGCAGTAGGCCCATGTGTACTGGCCACAGTGTTCCGTTCCAGCACATGGCAAGCTACACTTTGTGAAAACAAATTTTTTAGCACTGTTACTGTCTCTTTACTGCTCCCCAGACTGAGAGGGCCAGAGGCAAAAAGCAGTCTTCCCCCCAGCACGTGTGTGAGCAAGATGTGGAATACTGGGGCTCTGCTCTTGAGTTGCTGGCATTTAGGTGCTTCTGTAATACCAATAAATAATAACAATGATGACTGAGGATTGAGCCGTTCCACTTAAAATTCTAGCAGTGCATAGCCTGACGTCTCTAACTGAGCTACAGTAAAGAAGAGTCTCTTTTCTCAGGTATTGGAGAACAGGCTGTTTATGGTTAATGCATTCCCACGCTTCCACCAGCAACTGTCACTGCGAGACAGATGCCCAAGGGGATGGAGCTGGAGGGTTAGAAGAAAATGCTGGAATCACTCTTTGCGGCTCCGTGGGGTTTATGCCGCAAAACCAGAAATAAACAAGAGCAACAGATGCCAGCGATAGGTGGGTTACTTCCTGGGTGCACAGGGATATCTTTGCTGGTCAGTCACCACCAGAAGGCAATGGGGCCCATTGGAATGTATTTCCTACACACAGTGCTCCAACATTCAGGCTGTTAGAGAGCTCATGGGGTGAACCCCAGGGACATTTGTAGCAGCAAGTGCCTGGAGATGCCCAGGGACCTGGCTGGTGATGCTGGAGACCTGTAAGCATATGCATTTGGGTGGCACAGACGGACTAATGCTCTTCTGCCTAACTCATCTCAACCTCAGTGATCTCCCCAGTGGGAGAGGAAGTCAAAATTGAATGATTTGGATCTGCTACGTGTTTGTGTGTTTGTACTTACAGCCTCTAATCTTGATTATTCTTGACTAAACAAACCCCACTATCCTACAGCATGGCATGTTGGTATTCGGATGCTTCTGTCTGTAGGTTTGACAGCTGGTTTTTAGACTGATCCCACTGTGCTTTTTCTGAGCACTTTATGGGGCCCTGTTGAGGCTACTAAGGGTTCACATTCGATTCAGCTGCTACATATTGGTTGCAGATACGCTATGTGAACATCATTCCTTCTGGCCTCTCTCGTTTTAGTCTTGTAAACCACAAAGTTTAATAGATATGTACAGGACTTTGGAGTCTTGGGTATTGTAGTATTTCATGTGGTCAGAGCATAGAAGCAAGCAGGCATGCGAACTAAAAAGCTTTCCTCTGCCAGTCTCAGATGCCCACATGCAGGCACTAGGACTTCATCGGTATTGCAACTTTTGATTTAGAGGGCCATCTCTTATTTTGCTAATTTGTTTGGCTTTTAATCAGTGGTTTCCTGTGTTTCTCTGCCTGTTACCCCACCATGTAATGGCAAGCATGTCAAAAGGTCTCAGCTGCCTTGAGAGCATTCTTGAAACATGTACTTTGCCCTGAGTGAGAAGTACAAACTGAAGAGAAACTATGCAAAACATGTATGTTGGGAGTACAGTGGCTTTGAACAGACTATAGAAGAGTGACAGTGGAATCCCTAGTTACCCTGGGCTGTGCTGGTGCTGGGGGTAGAGAATAGGGAAGGTGGTTCTAAGCTCTTCTTTCCCCCTGGATGAGGGTGTCCAATCCTGGCAGAGTCAGCTGAGTCCTGACCCTGTTCTTTTTGAGGTTTCCCAGCCCGATAGGAAAGACAAATATGACAGAATCCAGAGTTATTTTTTCCTCTCTTGTATGATGAATCTTACCATCCACTGAGGTGCTGCTGAGCACACGTAGGAGGGAGGAGGATGTGTGGATGGAGCAAAAGTGCCCATAGTTTTTGAGCAAGTAGCTCACTCTTGATGTTTTAAATTTCTCTTGGGTCACAGATACTATTATTAAGCTCTGTCTAAAACCACTGTAAAAAAGAAAACCAAAAAAGTGTGTTGTTTATCAGCCAAACGGCATTTTTGTAGCTTTGTGAAACCCACTTTGTGAGTCACTGATTAAGCTGTTGGCTTCCACCAGCTTCTGTGAAGGAAGAAGCAGAAGGAATGTATTCCCCTGCATATAGGTTGAATCGGGCACCTCTGCTTAAAAATTGTGAGATGTAGCTCAGCGAACACATTCTCAGCTCATAATGAAATACATATGTTCATCTTCATGCAGCATCTCTCCAGGGCTACTGTGCAGCACTGAGGGTCACTAACGAGATCTCCTTTTCCTTCCTTCCTCCTTTTCCAACTGCTTTAAAACAGATGGTTTTTTATAAGTTGGGCTACATTTAGAGGGTTCTGAACCTTGCTATTCCTTTTAATAATCTCATTGCTCCTGGAGAACTCCGAGAGACAGCGTTCTTAAATTCATTGTATAAGCACCTTGTGCCCTTTGTTCCATTTCTTTATTTAAAAAACCCTTGGAGTAGATTGATATGAGGCTACCGTATCTAATCAGTGTGAGAGCTAGATTGTTAGCTGGCAAATTAGCAATATAAAATATTGGGGTTTTGGCTTTAGCTAACTGCGGAAAAGCTAAACTGAAACTGGCACAAACTGGCACAACTTCAGAATTGAATGAAAGGCAAGCTTCTTCATCAGTGGGTGGACTTGGTTCAGCTTGGTCAATCTGCAAGCACACAGGAATGTTTGAGCTGCTTTTGTCTGTGCTACAGAGGCAAGAGATGTTTTATGAACATGGGAGCTGCATGAAAAGAAGACCCTGCACTTCCTGTTTGAATCAATGTCCATATTATTGTGAGGGATTACATCTTGGCTGTGATGTTCGTGACTGCAAAGAGACTGTTCCTGGAGATGGGAATTTAAGACTAGAGAAGGATATAATCTTTATCTTGCTTGCAGAAGCTGCCAGCCAGTCTGGTTCTTAGAGTGCTGTATTTGGTGAAGTACAGTGAGGCTCCCTGAGGGAGCAGGGCTCAGCCCAGCGTGGTGTTTCACAGGGGCCGGTAGCTCAGAAGTCGGGCCCATTCAGATGAGAGCACTGAAATTCACATTTAGGCATAGACCGTGTGCCAGGAAATAATATAAAGAGTTCATAGTCTTTGATCCACAGTCCGTTGTATGTGGAGGGTTTGCACAAAATATGCAAGCTTTTCATTTTTTGTAGCATCTAAATAGACTCGTATTTATTAACTGAACCTGATTGTCACAGTCACTGGCACTCGCTGAGAAACTGGGCTCCCCTTTAGGCAACTTCGGTGTCTATCTTTTGTCTCTGTTACTTTTCTGCCTGCTTTTTTGTGTGTCTCTCATTCCTCCTCTCCCCTCTCTTTTCTCTGTCTCTGTGTGTCTCCTTTGTTATTCTCTCTTCATTTCCTTCTCTGTATTAAATCACCTTTCTCACCCCTGAGGGCTTAAATAGCATCAGCTTCCCAGTTTTCTCTGGAAAAAAAGCTCTTCAAAGCCATGGTTAGTAAATGACACAGACATGTCATCAGTTTGGGAGTGGCCATTCCAGTGAATATAGATGTTCACACTCGGTCACATGTTGTCTGCAGGCTGGGACAGATAGTGCGGCATTGCTGAAGGGAATCTTGCACTCATGGCAGTGTCTGTAGCCCCAGAGGGTAGCAGGTGTTTCAAAGAGACATTGTCCCCAAAATAAAGAATCTAAACTGAAACTGGCCTAGGAGCAGTGTATTTCACCCCATGCCCCAGCCTAATGCTGTTGTCTCGTAGGTGACTTTTAGAGTGGGGACATGAAATGAAACGCACTGCTTCTGTGCCAAGTTTAATTGATCATAATTAGAAATGAAAGACTCAAAATCCCATTTCCAGTCATCCAGTTCTGTAATCTGCACATGCCATCTAGTAAGAATTTGTATACTACCCATCACTGGAATTGCTGTGCTGCTCATCCATCATAATCTATTCAGTGTTAGATTTACTGCAGAAGTGTGGCATTGTGAGCAACATGCAGCTTCTGAAACATCCATTTCTGTGAATGTTACTGTTTGGATGAAGTTCAGATATTAGCGCTTGTCATTCTGGTATTTGTGTGATGTTGTTCTGGTCTGTGACTACGCCAAGTATGCCTCATTATTACTTTTCACAACCTATAGGGAATTAATTCTTTTTCCTTTAAAGGAAATTAAATATTTACAAGCTGTTACTTAGTGCAGGAATACCCATGAATGAAGCTTCTTTTGAAAACAAATGCAGGCTAAGGAAAGCAAAGAGCAAATGAGTGTGAAACTGCCATAGGAGGGAAACTCTGCAGCTCATATTTGCAAGCTCCGTGGCTTTAGCTGAGCCTTGAAAACATAGGCATCAAAAGTAAGAAAGTGCTAAGGTCTTTGTTTCTGGCATAACTTGTTTCTCTAATACAAGTGCACTTGCTGTGCAGTCACTACAGTTCATGGACTGAAAGAAGATGAACAGATTTAGAGTGCTTTTATCTAACATGAAATTGATGCTGTCTTATGGGAATGACTTCTAAGGAGAACGTAAGAATGTCTGTACTGGGCTAGACCCATGGATATCTACGGAAGAGCATCAGACTCAGGTGAATATTTTGTGATCCTTCACCAGACAGCTTTTCTGGACAACAGCAATTTGTGGCTTGGGGTAGCTGTAAAAGCTTTCAGGTGCAGGAAACATACCTTGTTTATAAAGGTGAAAGGGAGAGGGAAGGTGAGCTTACATACTTAAGTGCAGCAGGCAGCCAAAATAGCCAGTACTGAATTTCTATTGATTACAGAACTAAATTAGTTCAAAATTTGGGGTGTGTTCTCTGAGTGATTTAAAATGTCTTCTAAGAGACAATAAAAATGTTTCTATAAATACATTAGCAACAAATTAAGGCTAAGGAGAATCTCCATCCTTTATTGGATGCAGGGGAAACATAGTTACCAAGGATGAGGAAAAGGTTGAGGTACTTAACGCCTTCTTTGCTTTAGTCTTTAATAGTAAGACCAGTTTTTCTCTGGGTACCCAGCCCTGTGAGCTGGAAGATGGGGACCAGAAAGAAACACCCATAATCCAAGGGGAAGTGGTGTGCCACCTGCTACACAACTGAGACACACAGAAGCTATGAGGCCAGATGGGGTTCACCCAAGGGTACTGAGGGAGCTGGCAGAAGTGCTCACCAAGACACTTCCATCATTTATCAGCAGTCCTGGCTAACTGGTGAGGTCCCAGTTGACTGGGGGTTGGCAAATGTGATGCCCATCTACAAGAAGAACCAGAAGGAGGATCTTGGAAACTACAGACCTGTCAGTCTGACCTCTGATCTGATGCAGATCATCTTGAGTGACACCACACGGCACGTACAGGGTAACCACATGTTCAGGCCCACTCAGCATGGGCTTATGAAAGGCAAGTCCTGCTTGACTAACCTGTTCTCCTTCAATGACAAGGTGACCTGCTTAGTGGGTGAGGGAAGGGCTGTGGATGTTGTCTACCTGGACTTTAGTAAAGCCTTTGACACTGTTTCCCACAGTGTCCTCTTGGAGAAACTGGCTGCTCCTGGCTTGGATGGGCATACTCTTCACTGAGTAAAACACTGGCTGGGTGGCCAGGCGCAGAGAGTGGTGGCGAGCGGAGTTAAATCCATTTGGCAGCTGGTCACCAGTGCTCAGCATGGGGGCCTGTTCTGTTTAATAACCTTTATCAGTGATCTGTATGAGGGGATTGAGTGCACCCTCTGTAAGTTTGCAGACAACACGAAGTTGGGTGGGAGTGTTGACCTGCTTGAATGTAGGGAGGCTCTACAGAGAGATCTGGACAGGATGGATCAATGGGCTGAGGCCAGTGGGATGAGATTTGACAAGGCCAAGTGTTGCATCCTTCACTTGAGCCACAACAGCCCCCTGCAGCACTGCAGGCTTGGGGAAGAGTGTCTGGGAAGCTGCCTGGTGGAAGAGGACTTGGAGGTGTTGTTCTACAACCAGCTGAATATGAGCCAGCAGTGTGCCCAGCTGTCCAAGAAGGCCAACAGCATCCTGGACTGTATCAGAAATGGTATGGCCAGCAGGACTAGGGAAGTGATCATCCCCCTGCACTCGACACTGGTGAAGCTACACATGGAATAGTTCAGTTTTGGGGCTGTCACAAGAAGGACACTTTGATGCTCGAGTGAGTCCAGAGAAGGGCAGTGAAGCTGGTGAGGGCTCTAGACAGCAAGTCTGATGAAGAGTGGCTGTGGGAACTGGGGCTGCTTAGGCTGGAGAAAAGGAGGCACAAGGGAGATCTTATGGATCTCTAAACTAACTGCAAGGAGACTTTAGTGAGATGGAGGTTGGTGTCTTCCCAAGTAGCAAGTGACAAGACAAGAGGAAATTTCCTCAAGTTGCTCCAGGGGAAGTTTACATGGGACATGAAGAAAATGGTTTTCACCAAAAGGGTTGTCGAGCACTGGAACAGGCTGCCCAGGGAAGGGGTTTAAAAAATGTGCAGATGTGTTGCTGAGGGACATGGTTTAGTGGTGGGATTGGCAGTGTTAGGTTTATGGTTGGACTTGATGACCTTAAAGGTATTTTCCAACCTAAATGATTCTTCGATTCTATGAAATTTTGTGGTTGTGCAGCTACATTTTAGAATTTCAAAACCATTTCTTGCTACATTGATTTAAATAATATTTAAATCCCAACAAATTATATAGAATAACAAGTAGACTTATCAACACATGATTTACAAAGTACTTTCCTACCGTGAGTTTCTCACCAGTCTGGGGTTTTAAAGGGCACTATTTCTCTTAAGTGAATGTTGTTTGTAGAAAGAAAGATGCAGGCCAAAAGTAGTTTCTAGATGCCTTTGTGTTTATGCAGAAGTTATTAAAGCATCTTTTTAGAAGTGTTGGGTGATGATACTGCTATATAGAAAAAGTACTGTGTATCCTGAATGTTTTCCTTGATTATTTAAAGTTGAATAAATATTCATTAAATGGACAACCTCATCCGAGCAGGACTCATTTTAAATTCAAGCCATTATTCTCTTGATACATAACCAATACAGTATGTGTTCTTAACAGCAAGTGAGTCTCATTTTTATTTTATGAAGGTTTACCTGAGAGTCTTCAAATGTCTCTCACCCTTTCCAAGTATTGAAAAATGCCTTTGATGTCTCAGTGTTTGACTTTAAACCAGCTGATCTTCTGGTGTGCTGTATAATACAGTTGTTTTGATACATACAAGAAATTCTGCTTGTTTGTTCCAAGTTTATATGGCATAATTAAGCTGGGATTTTGTCCAGTAAAAGCTGGTGATTCTGTTGAAGTGAAAATCAACCCTTTTCTCTTTGTTTACTTTAAGGCCAGTTTCTAAATGGGCATGATCAAGCTTCCTAGATTTTAAAAAGTGACAAAGGTGATTTTTAAAAAAACCTTGCTTATTTATTATTAAAATTAAATTAAATCAAATCTTCCCTATTATTATTATTATCTCACTTATTTGTCAATAGATCATTATTTTCAACTCAAGATTTCTACTGCTCTCATACTGAAGGATATCAATAAAAACATTCAATTATAGTGGACTGTCTTTAGGCTCCATGGGAACCCAAGTCTGTGATTAGATTTCTCAGCTAGAGTAATGCAGCGCCATTTCATTGACTTAAATTTAAGCCAGTATGGAAGGATTCTTAGATTTGATTTGTCACAGTTAGTGGAATGTTCACAGCAATGGAAAAGAAGAGGTGCAGTAGCCTACAAAATGGGGAAAAATAAATAGAAACAGGTAATATCAGAAGAATTAATTTTAAATGTTGAATTCCACACTGTTCTTTCTTACTGTTTTTCATCTTCACTTTTTTTCCTAAACATATTATTATCTAGACAAAACAAGAAGTTTGTTGGTTTTTGCTTTACTTTGTCCTTTACTCTCTCTTAGTTGTCTACCTTCCTTTCTATGGGTTGGTTAATTTAGCCTTTCTAGCTGCTGCATTGGTTTGTTCAGCACCACCAGGGTTAGCATGTTCCATATGGAAGGCACATCAGCTGAAGGAAACTAATACCCTGACCAACTCTCCATCACTGCAGATAGAAGGAAACCAGCTGGTGTAAGTGAATTGATTTCTGCATCAGTCTCCTTGCACAGTCAATCAGTTCAACAGAGAGAAACAAGACCCGAGTTCTCAACATTTTCCTGTTGCAGAAAGCTTCCAAACGCGGTGATGCCCTCTGCTATCACTTAGCTATGAGAGCAGTGCTTCTCCCTGCAGTCTTACCAAACCCAGAGCCCGTGAAAGGCAACAGCAGGCTTCAGTGTGGTTTGGATCAGATCCTTGGGCTAGTACTGCAACTGCTCTGGTCACCGTATTAGTGAAGTGTTTAAGCCCTGTAAGTATTAGGAGGGATCTGTCATTGCTGGCAGCATGAGGCTCATCCTGATAACAAACTAGGGCTAATTTTATTTGTAATTTTGTAGTATACTCATCTGCTTTTTGTAGTTTCTGAATCACATGCATGCTAATAATTCTGAGGAATGGCACGTGGTTTTAGTAGGCATCATTATTATATCTGCGTGGGGAAAGAACCATGGTGCTTTCATTCTCCCTGACTTTTTTGGTGAAGGAACAGTAGTGTAGCAAAGCAGGCATGGCCATGCTAAAATTTTTTAGGGCACTATGCTATATAACTTAGGTAATTGCTTAAACAGTAAAGTTAAAGAGAAAATAATTAGGAGGCTAGTTTGGATTCACCCTTCCCTATTACCACTTAGAGATGTTGACTTTAGAGTTCTGTTCTTGCTTCATTTTGCTTGACTATTGCAATGCCATAACTCCTTGTGCACCAGATTGCTCTTCTTCAGATATGAAGTAGGGTGTTTGTATGGCTGGATCAGAACGTGTAGCACTTGCAGCTTTTCTGATACTGTAGAACTAGGAGCTAGTAAGGTGACATTGACTTACACAAGGAACAGACTTGCTCTGCTTTGGTCCCAAAGGTGTCATTGATTCTATTTGCATTACATGGTCAAATATTTGTATGTGGTATCATTGAGGCTAACAAAAGGTTGTCATAGGGCAGTGTTTATGTCACCAATGTGACATTTACTTGTTGATGGGGTAGTATAATGTCAGCATATCGTGGTGCATATGTCACCATTTTGTAATGTGACAAACTCTCCCTAAGGACAGACTTTTTAAGAGACCTTAACTGGTTCCGGAAAAATGAATAGGTTTAGACCGATTTTATTTGCCTCCTATTTAGGAGCAACCAGAAGTTTAGAAAGAAAAGCTTGCAGCAATTTGTATCCCTTTTCATTCTTGAAGGGTCTTTGCTAATGTCACAAACTTTAGTCATCATATACATGATGCTTCCTTATCAGGCAAATCTGTTGTCTCATCACGCTTCAAGGCAGCTCCAGAGATGCCAATTCTTCAGTAGCTAACGCGTTTAATTGGACCATTCTCCATTTGTAGCAGACTGGATTTTTCTATTTTAACCACAAAATAGTAGGAGAATTTGGAAAGTTTCCATTCTGTCAAAACTTAAGTGTGATAGGAAGGAAGAGAATTTTGTTTGTATTTTTTCTGTCCTTCATTCAAACGGCGTTAGAGGCAATTGTGCAGCATGCTAAGCAGTGCTGCTTATGCCTTCTCCACTCGGCACGTTCATCTGGGCTGGCTCTGCTTTGTTACTACAACTGAACCAAACCAGAGGGATATTTGCTATTGTCGTGTATTCCTGGGCAGTTCCCTGGGTATGCCCGAGACATAGTGTAGGAAATCCAAGGAGAAGGTGTCCAGTAGTTTCCAGAAGACATTTTAAATAAAGTTAAGACATGTAATTTGCACTGAAATTGGAGCCTTTGAGAATGTTGATCAAGTTTCCTAAATAAGAAGGGAGTATTTTGGAGAGAAGCGAAGGCTGCATCTTTCTCTGTGAAAACAGTACATTTCTGCTTCTGTAGAAACAGACTCAATGAAAACTCCATTTGTTCAAGCACGGGATAAATAAATCAGAGATTTGCTCTTCAGGTGAAGTGTTTCTGGATTTAATGATGAAGTTTGGTCTTGGACAGGCCTACTCATACTTTGGGGTGACAGTGGCACACAGGCTTATTCTGTCACATACAAGTCAGGAAAGCAACATGTGAGAGTGCTAGTGGGCAGTATCCTGCCGTCTGTTACTGGAGAGCTCTGTGCTCATTCTGAGCTGTAATTCAGGTGAGTGATTTTGTACGAAACTACTTTCCACTACATTTGGGAATGTAGTTCTGATTAAATTTGTGCTTTCCAAGTTAGTATGCTCTCGACTTTGTGTTTGCACAGAAATGCAGTTTTTTATATGTGCTGTATGTGAAACTATACATCCAGGTGGTTTCAGGCACTTGCTCTGCCTGTGTAATTTGTGGATTTAAAGACGAAGTCTGAGCTGCTGTTCTTTGAAAACACAGATAAATATAAATAAAATATGGTCTGTTCTCTTCTATTTTCTAAGTGAGGCCAGGATGGGCAGTCCCTGGACGACTCCTCCCTGGGAGCTGGGGAAGCCTGTCCACTTATGTCAGCTTTAGCTGTGGCACTGCTGTCAGAGAAACCCGCTCATGTAGCCTCTTCCTGCTGTACTTGGCCAACACTGAGCTGTAACAGCCTGCCAGTACACCACTTACCTTGCTGCTAAGGAAGAGACAGCGAACTGAAAACCCCCATAGTGTTTGTTGGAAAAGAGCAGTGCTGAACAAACTCTGAGCAGCTTTCTAATAAAGATATTTGGGCACTGGGTACTTTGTTCAAAAAGTTCCATTTGGTCTGGAACGGATCCAAAGCCAGTCTTTCTCCCAAGCACATTTCTAAAGCAGGACATTTTTGCTCAGATTACCATCAGCGTAAGCCTCTGTTTCCGCAGTTTCTGTGTCGGCTCACAGACAGGCTCCAGGTGAGCTGTGATTCCTCTGCAGAGGACCGTCAGTGCCTGCAACGTGATGCGGTTCCTGCAGAAGTGGCAAGCGGGGCGGGTCTGCTTGGTTTTGCATCCCTTGGGCTCCAGGAGAACCACTTGTGGTTTGCAGTGCTGCCAGAGGCTTTTTGTTCAACCTTGAGCAGGTAACTTGAATCTTTCTATACCTAAATGTCACATACAGAAGTCTTGTTCCACCTCTTCAGTTACAAGGGCAACATCAAAGATCATGAAGTGTTTGGGTACTTTGGAAATTTGTGTGATCATGTTACCATAGGTAAACGGAAGGGAAAGGAAAGGAAAGGCGGGCTACACAGGAAAGTTATTTTCCTGATGTTAGTCTGATAGAAGGGAATCTCATGTTACCGTCCCTTATCCAGAGCTTTCTTGTGGCTTTATATGATATTGCCTTTTAAGTGCTGTCCTGTAAAAACAGTAGAACATTATGAATGATTTTTCATAGACATATATTTTTAATGCCTGATACTTGAATTAGTGAAATACGCTTCTTACCAAGCTACTTTTTATTTTGTTATTTTCTTTCATAATAATTTCTACTTAAAAACTCATTGGGAAATTTTACCTTCCTTGAAGAATGTTTGGGATTTTTAAATTCTTTTTCTCCACTCTATTTGTTTAAAATTTAATTTAGTAATAGTTATAAATTTTTTAGACTCATTCCATACATAATAATTTGAAATGTGTCTGGCGTTAGTTCTGTAAAAACAGTCTGGATGTTCCCTGATCTGGATCTACAGCCATAAAATATATATGGCACCGTATTAAGTTTTATAATGCTCATTACTTCAGTGCTGTACCTGTTGGGTAAAAAATCACTGAAACAAATGAAGAGTATTGCTCTTTGAGCAGCAGAAATATTAGAAGTGCTTTTACATGGCCCCTTCTAGATAGGAGCTTCATTGCAGGTTTCAGCAAAGAAATAATTAGTATTTAAACTGTTTGCAAAGGAATATGCCTGCTCTTCCAGAGCAGAAGAATTACAAATCAGTGGAGCGCTGCAGAATTTTTCTTTAGGCTAAAATCATTGCCCGGTAAGGTCTTCAAAGCGTAATGAGGGTTATCTGTGTCTAGCAAAGTGAGCTTAAAACCCCACATAGTAGGACCCTGTTTTAATTCCCGAATCTCTCGCAACTGTCACTGTAATTTGGGGCAATGCTCTTTGTTCCTGTTGTTAGAGCCGTATTAGCAACGTAATCTGTGTGCGTGTCTTTAAAATTAGCTGTGCCTTCATATTTAGTTACTTTCAGGGTCAATTGCTAAGCTACTTAGACAACAAATTGAACCCACCTGCTTTGTAATCCCTGGAATTGGTACTCCGGAAGGCCTGGGATCTACATGAGTGTTGTACAACATTGACCATTGTACTCCAGCAATAACCTCTCAAAGGGTAAATATTTAGCCAGTGTTAGCTACCCTGCTTAGAATAATACCCCTAATAAACCTCAATATTTTTCTTGATATCTTTCTATTTTTGAAAGGTATTTTTATTTGTGATCTGAAGTAAATGCATTTATTTAATGGGCATTGCATTAGCATTGCTACTGATCATGATGTGTTTAGTTTCAAAGGATACCTGCTTTGGCATTTACTGCAGAGTAGTGGAAGTGCCACCGTTCACTTGGGAGTGCCTAGGAGAAAGTCATGCTAATGTTTTAATTTTGGAATATGTCGTCATAGCTCTGCAGTGCCAGTTGTTTAGTCTTAGTGGAGACGTACAGAACATGGGACATGAAACACTCCTGTAACTATCATGATACAGAGCCAGAAGAAAATGTGGATGTTTGTGGTGGATGTTTTAATTCCCAGCTCAGTTTTGCATAATGAGAGCTTGTTGTCTAGGGTTTGGGTGTAAGCAGCTTTTGAGTGTAAAAAGTAACACGCGTGCCCCCCTTACATGGGTGCCCTGCGTTCACCTGGCTGTCGTGTGGCTTTAGATGCTTTGCAGTGTGCTGGCTTTGCATTCTCCCAGGCTATAGCCCTCTTAAAACAAACCCTCCAAAACCAGGCTGGTTTTTAAGCTGCCTCATTTCACTGCACTGTGCATGGGGCAGCTCTGCACCCACTGCACTGACACAAATAAAGGG
This sequence comes from Todiramphus chloris collaris, assembly GCA_025345505.1. Lineage (NCBI taxonomy): Eukaryota > Metazoa > Chordata > Aves > Coraciiformes > Alcedinidae > Todiramphus > Todiramphus chloris. Next base: position 31,367,662 of record JANVCC010000035.1, read on the forward strand.
CAGCGGGCACAGGCAAGGGCCTGAGAACAAGTGGCCAGAGCAGCAGGGAAACGGGGATGTTGGGAAGCAGCTTCACTGATGAATCAGCGTGTTGTGAAACTGGTTCCTTAGTGTGTGGCTTGCTACCTGTTTCTCTGGGTAGCAGTGCTGTCTTAAGCAGCCACAGAGTATCTCCAGGCCTGTTCAAGCCCTCTTAGCTGGTGTCAGCGTAGTTGTTTGTGGAGAACTGAACTGGAGAATTGATCATGTTAAGACGAACCTGGACAGCTGGGTTAGACTATTTTCTTTAATGTCTGATTTAGAACTACCTTGCTTCAGTTTACTTCTTTCTCTATCCACTAGGATAGGGAGAAAAGTTTATTCCTCGTCTCTTTTCATCAAGATTTAATATCTCTGAAAGCCGTTATTATGCTTCTCCTGAGTCTTGCCTTCTTTAGATTTAATAACCTCAGCTTCGTCAGCCTTTCCTTGTTACTTACTTGGTGCTCCTTTTCTAGACCTCTCATCTTTTTTATTGCATTCTTCCAGGGTCTCTCCAATTAATCCACATTAGTGCTGTGACGCTCTGACATGAACACATTCTTCCCACTGAGGTCTGTAGTCTGGAGTAGAAGTTTCCTTTCTGAGACTCACAGTCTGCATGTGTCTTTCAGCCTCTTTACCATCACCTTATGGTGCCACACTGCTACAGAAAAGGCAGATGTTGCTGTCTCATGATTCATGAACACTCTCAGCTCTCCTTTTGCTGAGTGTACTTTGCTCTTACCTTTGTTGATTATGCTCACTCAAGTGTTTATGCTCACTGACTGACAGCGTTCTTGCTCCATGGCACCCGGCCATTTTTGATTACCTTTCCGATTTGTGAGGATCACTTCGAGTTCTCATCCTGTACCTCAGTCTGAATGTTTCAGCTTAGTGTCATCCTTGGGCTTAATAATCATAGCCACTTGATGCAGATGTTAAATAATACCAGACTAAGGACGTGTTCCCTTGCAAACTTACTTGATAGAGAGGGTATCTGTTGCCTCTGTTATCCCTATGGCCTCTTATTCTGCTATATGAGGAAATTAGGTCATTTTGATACTATTTGCTTTTGAGTTTCAAATTGGACTTCACTCGTTGCTTGCACTTAGTTTATTTAGCAATAGCTTCCAAAATTTTTCTGGGAATTCAAGCTACACTGTCTGTTTGGTTCCAGACACCTCCTACCCCTTTTCCTGTTTTTATGAAAGCTGTGTTCAATGTCTGTCCCTTTCTGGTCATCTGGTATGCTCCCCAATTTCCATTAGTTCTTTAGGAAGCAAATGCAGCAAGCTCAAAAGTTATGGCAGTGTTTGAGAATCTGAGGCTGATGTTCGTCTCCACCTTATCCATTAGTATGCCTTTATTGCTTTGTTCTTTGTTAAAATAGCACCTAAATTCTTCAACCACCTTTCTCCATCTCCAGGCACCTGTTACTTTTCATTGCATTTCACTTGGCTTTGCCACCACAGCTCTTTGTGTGACCTTGTGGTGAGGCTGATGAGCTTCATAATAGATTCCTGGATTATAGACATTTAGAGGTAAATTTTGTATAAGCATAATTCACAGCTGGTAAAAATGAGTTCTGTTAACATCAGGGAAGGCTCAGAAGCTGTGTGCACGTATAGATACTTATTTATGTCTCGCTTGAAATACTTTGTGAGTTAACCCTTCATTTATGTTGTCCACAGAAAACCACTGAAATGTTTACAAATAATGACCTCTGCTGCCTTGCTTCTGTGTTTGCTTTTTCCTGCCCCTTTGCCCACGTGGCCAATAGGAAATCTATGCTTCTGGATCAGTACCTTATATGTCACCTAGTATAATTTTGATTTTGCCCTAGGAGTAGGGCTTACAGGTGCTACAGTAAAGCAGGTAATAATATTCATCAGATGTTAACGCATTAAACTTAGGAGTTCAGCATCAGGCTTCTCACTGTTATTATTGTTGTCGCTTTTATGTGTCCCTTTGTCTTCCTAGGCAGATAGATGGAATTTATTGAGTGAATTCCTTCTGGTTGTTTACTGTAACAAGTGGTAAATGTGATTTGATAACATTGACAATTACACAATTCCTTTCCTCATGGTGAATCCAAAACAACTTTAGAGAGCAATATGAAATTCAGTTATGATCAAGGCCAACCACTGTGAGATACAGTAAAACCAAGCATTTTGTTAAACTCTCAGAGCTGCAGAATTTCTTACAGAGACATTCAGACAACAGAAGAAAAATACTGGAATGTTAATGAGCTTTATGTCTACAACAATTAAATGGGGTTTTCAGACAAACAGAAGTGCCTAACTTGCTGAACATAACAAAGAAGAAACATTGCTGGTGCTCGTACCAAGCTGTTGCTACAGACAGTGTGATGAAGTTGTCCAGGAAAGTCTTTTGAAGAGCAAGCAGCGGGTGGTACAGGGGGTACTAGTGAGCAGTGTGTCTGCTGTGCACGGAGGAGCGCTCTGGCAATTAAACACATCGTTAGGTGACTGTTCACGGTGCAGCTGATGTGCAGCAAAACATCTCACTGTACTGCGTGCTCTATATTGCATCTTGAGTAGGTTTCACAGACTACTCAAGGTATTTATGTAGGTAGAAGATGACTAAAAATGGTCAGGGTTTACCAGTAAGCATGAGAAAATTGAAGGTTTGGAACTGTGTATTTCCCATCTATTTCCACAGAGGTCAGTGAAGCTGTATCAGCAGTTGTGTACACTGTCCTGAGGGACCTGTGTTCTCCAGAAGCACTAAGATCTGTAATAGGAGAATTACATCGGGTAGGATCCGAAGACTTCACCAGGTGAGGGCTGTGTAAAGCCAGTGCTCTTTAGGAGAGTGCTGATGCCAGAAGAGAGAGGTCTTGGATCTCCAAAAGTCATCCTGAAATACTTGGTGTTTGGTAGTTTCATTGAGTATTAAAGAGTTTTTGGAGCTCATGGTGTTTTTGCTGTAGGGAGAAATAAAGGTGAAATTTGTAAATATGTAACAAAGACTCTGAAAATAATTTTGGAGAATTTTGGAAACAGAGAACAGAGGAGATTGAGCCACTGGGAGTTGCCATTGCGATTTTAAGTCTGCCACCTCTCTGACAGCCAGGAAGTTGAGCTCTGAGGTAGTGCAGGGTCATGTTAGAAGTGTGAGTATATTTAGAGATGTGGGAGTTTTGTGATGGGGAAAAGTGATACTGTGTTAGGGCCATCAGGCTCAATTTTTCACTTTGGCTTTACGCGAGCCAGATTTGATTTTTGAACAGCTCCTGTAATCAATCTCTTTCTTGACCTTGATAATCTACCTTTTATTTTCTTTTTGATCCTTTTTTTCTTTTCAGATGAAGCTTTAGGGAAAAGGCAGTTTCTTACCATCCACTTCTGCAGCACAAAGTGCCGAGGAATCCCAAATTTGAACAGAGTTTTGAAGCTCTGCAATGCAAAGAGAGGTGTTCACCAAAAGCATAGTTGATGCAAATTATTTTGCCTGCTGAGCTGTAGCAGATCTTTAGGAAAAGTTTACAGAGAGAGTGTTGGCTCCACTTGTCTAATAATCTATGCTTCAGTAGTTTGTGATCCCACATATGTTCTGCTTTAGGCTAGTTAATTAATGTTGCTGGTGGTTATTGCTTTCTGTGTAATAACTCATATCTGTCCTGGGCTAGAGGATGATAAGCTTTTGTTCCATCTCAGGGTTGCTGTGCATCCTCATGCCATCGTATATATACTACTTAAACAGTAATAATCTCTCTCTGGACTTTCTCGCTCTTGCTTTTCTGTACCAGTGAGCATCTTTCAGGGTTTGGGATAGAGTGTGCACTTCATTGGAGAATGAGGACTGGTACGGAGAGATTGTGCTATATCATTGCTACAGTTTACCTTAAACCTGTGCAGACAAGACTTTCTGTCACCTAGGGAGCATCTTTTAAAATTCCAGAGTAGGAAATAATGCTTGTTCCTTTGCTTTCTAAGCTAGAGACATGTCATACAGGGCAATGCAGCCTCCAGAGCTTAACAGGACTGTTTAGCCTTTGGTCTATATTGGCACATGGCAGATCAGCCTGTAGAATTTCTGGTACCTCTTGCAGAGAGTTCGTGTTGAAGGTGGTGGTCTTTGTGTCTGGACAGCACCAGTGGCTCGGAGTGGGCACAGGTATGGCTCCATGCTCCCAGCTTTCTTGGGGGAAATGTTTATTGTCACAGTATCCGGCTGTGACTAACTAAGGAGTAGAGGGAACAAGGGAGGAGCAGGAGGCCGTTATCACAGTTTCTAATTGGAAAAACTCCTTCAGTTTGCCTTTGTTCTGAATCCGAGTCAATGAGGAATAAGCAATGAGGAATAAGCAGAAGTTATGAGTAAGATGTAAAGAGTAACTGAGCCCCAAAATGTTTACAAGATCGCACTTCGATTTTTAAACAATTGTTTAAACTGATAGTTTATTGATAGAAGGACATTTCTTGAGTTTGAAAGTGATTTACGATTTATACAGTTATTGAAGTGGCAGTTACTTCATCACACTTAAGTTTATTGATTCCATTAGTACATTGACCTCCTTTCTGCTGAACCACCAGTTTGAATGTCTGTGCTGTGTGGGATAAATTAAAAGGAAAAGATGCCATTTTTCTAGCTATGCAGGGCCCCATTTTCTGCAATAAATAAAAAAATGAAAGCAAAAAAAAATAGCAAAAAATGAAAAATTGCAGGAGAAAAGATGCTTTGAATCTCTTTACGTTTGATGGATTTTTCAAAGTAACTTTGTGTTTTTCAGAGGGTGCCTTTTTTGCAGGTCAGCAATGGATGCTGAGTTTGCTTGCTCTGTTAAAGTGGCCGGCATCCGTATTGCAGCTGTTTGAATAAGGAGAAATCCAGAAGAATATGAAAACTTTCAAATGAATGGGAGAGCAAGGCCAGCTGGAGAGTGATTTCTGTATGATTCCACTTTGTAGATGCTGCATGTTAAATAACACTTTCTGCACTTTTATTTCCCCCCAGAAAGATTGCTCATAGCTGGGCAGTGCTCAAAGCTGCAAAGTAAAAATGTGGAGCATTGGCACCTGAGCTCAATGGGACCTGGAAGACAGAAATCACAGAAAGAAATCACAGAAAGACAGAAATCACAGAAAGACAGAAATCTCTCTTTGCTTATGTTCTGCTGGGGCAGCAGCTCTCTCCTCGTCTGTCCTCTTTAGAGCACACTACCTTGTGCTGCAGTCTTGCTCAGTCTTCTCTCACCTTTGGGCAGACAGTGGCTTTCTGCACCAAACGGTGCCTCCAAGAGCAGGAGCTGCTGCCTCGGCAGGAGCAAGCGATCCCGCGTCTCTGTCCGCCTTCCCCGAGTTCCTGGCGTCGTTCAGCTTCTGGCTGTTCCCCGACAGCGTGGGACAAAAGCTGCTGGTTTGCCACGGCACTGAGTGCTCAGCTAGTCTGAGCATGGCGCTAAGGAATGAGCAGTTTGGCTTTTGCTGCGTGTCCCTTGGGTTTGATAGGTTTTCTGCTTTCTCCCCTTAATCACTGATGAAAGTCAGCCAGACTGAAAGGACGTGTTTTGCTCTTTGTAGCTGGGAAACAGAACAAAACAAAGTAAAGATCTGGCCCTTGGGATAATTGAAATGAGAATAACCCATCATTCTGTCTCTGGTGGAAGGACAGTTAATATTTTTACCATCGATAGTATATGCTGGACGAATGGATGTAAAGCTTCAAAAGCACCTGTAGGATATTCTGACCATTTAATTATGCAATTCTGAAAAATAAAGGGCTTTGATTAGAACCATGGCTCCATATAACGGTATCAAGCTAATATTCAAGGTCTCTTAGCAGTACTTAGATACTGGTAGAAGAGGTATTTAGCAAAGTCATTTTAGGAGCACCATATTTTTAACAGCGTGATTTGTGCCTGGATTACCACAAAGTGAGTTTTGACAGGATTCCAGGAGCACCTTTTCATGGGATTTGGCCCAGGCATGCCGTGCTTTCACTGAAGTGAGCCCAGACGAGCTGAATGGGAGAAATAGAAACTGGGAACTGTCATGCTCTTTCTAAAAGGTTTTTCAAGCAGATTTGTTTTCATCCTATTGCATGATGGAAACTTTTGGATGCAGAGCCTGATTGAGAGACCAAAGGGATCACATAGTCTTACATTTATTAAATTGCGATGTGAGTTGGGCCATATGGCACAGGAGCAGAACAGGGGGATTGTGAAGGGTTTTCCCCAGGGATCAGACTCTCTTTCTGTGAGTACAGTAGAGTTATTACTGTTTGATGGTGCAGACATGCTCAGATGGCGTACTGAGAAGTGCAGTATGGTAATCTAAACTGGACTGAATTCATTTCTTCTATATTCAACAAAGTTGTCAGATTACAAGGTTGGCCTCTTGTCATCTTTTTTGATTGTAGCACTCTAAGTTTGGATCGTCTTGCATGGGATTATATTAGTGTTGTTGCTCAAAAGTTTACAAGCTTTCCAGCAGCCAAGTGGAAAGTGCATTTCTTATTATTGTACCGATGGCTGAGACAATAAATCCGTGCTGTTAAGTTCACAAGTGAGTGTACAGATTTTTGGCAAAACCAAGGAGTCAGATTCACTCATGCAGATTAAGGTCTTATTACAGTATGTCCAAGGGGGTTGTGTACACCCAGGTTGAGCCACTGGGTCTTTCATGGGAAACATGGAATAGGTTTTAGATAAATTATAGCTGTGGGAAAATATTTTATCAGCCTTTTTTTTTTTTTCAATTGCTTGATAAAAGAAGAAAACAGGATCTAATTCAATTTCCCTTCCTCCTCCCTCTAAAAATCTGTTTTACTGGCAAATTAGAGTGATGAGAATTTCTGAAAATTTTATCAAGCAAATACTTTCCATCTGACAAGGCTGAAGCTCCAAAGTTGCCAGGAAACCAGAAAGCTAGTGTGACGTTAATTAGCGGAGATGGTCGGGCTTTTGCTCTTGCCATCTAACTCCATTTTTCTGTCCTTGCATCATTTCACAGAGGAAGGCCAATAACCATTTTAGGTTCAGTAGCCAGCTGATTGTCTTGTCTTCCATATTGCATAGCCTGAATAATAAAAGAGTTTATTTGCACAACTATAATGAAATAATTTTCTCTGCTACCTACGAAAATGCAATAAACTTTTTATATTTTATGTGGCCTGACCTTAAATGAGAAAAGTGAGAACAGTGACCAAAAGTGCATAAAAACTGCAAGAAGTACCTTCCACAAGCTCACTGTTACTATTTTAGTAGAATGATGATTAGGAACCAGTATGAATCCTGTGAATACAGAAAAGGTTATGCTTCCCACCTCCTGACTTAAGTTGATGCATAAGGATTAAATTAAAGTAAATATGTCTGTAATTTACTGTATTGCGTGCATTCAGCATACTTGCCCTTTGAGAAGTATCCAGCTCTGTTTCGTGCCAGCTGCTTCTTAATCAAGTAATAGATGAGGCTGGAAGGAGGTTTAACGGGGCCAGATGCAGAATAAGCAAGAGGAGGCAGGATGCTATAGCAGCGTGGATGCTGGGAGGGTGGAGCGTGCTTCAGCTACTTGTAGTAGGCATGATTTATACCTCTTCCCTTAAAGGATCCTTAAAGTGCATAAATGGTGAGGAAAGGAGTGGATTTAATGTCTATAGTCATGGTGTTGATGCTTGTCTCGAACGAAGCGATCCCCTGTCTCTCTTGCTAAGGATTGTAGGACACAATTTTGAGAAGTGGTGTTTTTTGATGCATCCATGTTGTCCTTCTTGCTATCTGGAATATTAGCTGCTTTTTTTTTTTTGTCATTTAGCTGTCATTGCAGTGTCTTCCGTTCTTGTGAGGTTTATAAACCCCTGCTGTCAAAAAAACCCCCAAACAATAAATTAAGAAGCAAGTATGAATTTGAGCTGAAGCTTCATTAGTCCTGAGACCACAGGAGTGACTACATTCATTGATCCACATTGTGTCTGTATTAGGAATGCATCTTCTACAAGAAGAATTAGATATTAGGGATGAGTTTAACCAACCTGTGGAAAAACTGCAGAACAGTCTAATTTTAGACTGTGGCATAAAGTGTGTCCATTTTTTCCTGAAGTATTTATGTAGAATTTCTTGAGAATTTTGGTTAGAAGCCTGACTTAAATGGAATTCTTTAAGTCATAGTAAAAGCGATCCTTTGTGTTTGATGCTGGATGTCATAGTATAGATCTACGAAGCCAGATTGAAGTGGATATTGAGCTTCTGCTTTGAATCTGTAAAATGAGAACAATTATGGTTCCTTACATTCCCATAGTTAACCTGAGAATTAATTCATTAATATCCAGTTGCTAATGATGGGAGGTCTCTTAAGTGTATGGTGGGTATGGTGGGAGTGTTTGTGTTGGCTATGGTTCCATACATACTATATCCAATTGGATTCCATGAAATACACGGTGATATTTTTTAGGTTTTCTGAAGTTTAATACTACAGACTGCAGTGACAGGAGGGCAAACGTGGAATCTGAAGTTCTTGTTTGCTTCAAGACTGTCAGTTCATATGACTTGTCCTTGAAACCTGAGACTTTGGTCTTTGCAGCCATGATCTGGGTTAAAACAAAAGTGAAATAGTCTTTTCCATTGTCTCCCAGCAGGCACTGGACATGCATTGTCTATGTGCCTACACCTTTATTATGTTATAAAATGCATGTAATGGCAATAGCTGTGGTTTGTGTTAGAGAGATCAGTCCTGCAGCATGCAGGACATTCCTGCCAGTTCTTAGTGGCCTTGCCATGGCTCAGAGTGGTCAGTGTGTCCCTTATGACTATGTAACCAAGCTGAAATACATTGCAGTGCTCACTGTTTATATTTTTATTATACTGCCTTTCCTTTCCCTGTCTCTTTTCTCTGTTAACTGCCCTCTTTGTCTGGCTTTGGGCTCTGAATATTCTGAGGTCTGTAACTGATTCTACGTTGTTAACTAAGTTTTCCACTACCTGTCTACTTCGTATTCCCTAGTGAGAAGACTTCTGTGTAGGGGGAGAAACTTTCAATCTGTGAAGATCTCGTGAGCCAAGTGGACTTTTTGCAGACAAATTAATTTCTAATGGTGCATTGATTCAGTGTCTAGCAGCTTACACGTCAGAGCGCATGAGGCTCGCCCTTTGGCCCATCCCTAATGCATTTCCCTTTAGCAGTCACTGTTTATGGGGTTTTTATTTTTTGATTTAGGACCTTGAAATGCACTGGTGCTGCTTCATTAAGTTTTATTAAGTAGTAGCGGATCGTGTTGGTGATCTGTTAAGCTGGTGAATGCTGACAGGTCAGTGAAACCACCTACAGCCCTGGTGCACTGTCCCATGCACGGTGCTGCTCTTCCGCCTGCTCGGCACTGCCGGACTCCAAAGCAGAGGCACTGGCTGAACTTGCACGTTTAGTGTGGAATAACATAAAACTCTCTGTCATGAAGCAGGAGCTGGCACTGCTGGGGTTGGTGTTCCAGGCAGATTTGTAGGATGCCCAGAGTGCAGACGTTGGGATGCTGGTGCTGGCTCTCCTGGTGGTTTGGTGTTGCTCTGTCTTACTGTGCTACCACAGACTCTGAGCATCCCAGACAGGGAGCCAAACATCTTTGTTTCTGTGTGCTCTGTACACACGGCATGACATGTGGTTTGGGGGACACTTTGCAAATGTATATGAATAAAATTAATTTTCTAAAATTTATGCTTAAATATGTAAATGAACTTGAGTGTTTTTTTCCCTCAGAAGTGATAGGCTGTTTTTTCATCCTTACAAAGGCCAAGGACCTAAGTCTTGCAGAAATAAATTAAGATAGCAGACCAAAGAGCTTTACAAGTGATTGATTATGATGATATATTTACAGTTCTTTCATTATTTCAAATATTTAAGATTTTTGGATAGCCATTTTTGAGTTGTTTTTTTTTAAAGGATCATTCAAAAGGACCAAGAACACAGTACTTTCTCAAAATGAGGTCTAGTTAAGGTTGCCTACATTGGAGATGAGTGCAAGTCAGCCTACCAGTCACTTTTGAAAATCTACATCTGTCTAATTTGCAGACCCTAATTTGAGATCCCTGTGTGGAAGCACTGATGGATTTTTTTTTTTCTCCTGTCTTCATCTAATCCCTGTGTACCGTGGGCTAAAAGATATATGCCTCATCATGGTGCTGTCAGAGTTAATACTTCTGAAAGACTCCAAATACTTTACAACTTACACCTCTGAAATATTAATTTATTTATTATTGTGGCCCCTGGTGGACACATACTTTGCCTTTCTGTTCCTATAGCTCTCTAAAATGAGCACATGGTATTATTTGTTATTAATCTATATTTTTCCCGTGGTAATGGAAACCAGTCGATAGAGGCAGGAAATTCTGATGAGCTCCCCCTTGAAGGTTCTGTAGCTTTAGAGTTCCCTCTGCCACACTGCTGTCCCCTTAAACTGCAATTTGAAGCTGTTTCCCCCTCTGATTTTGATGCGTTGCCTACTTTGTAACATATTCCTATTAACAGAACATTTGTGTCCTGCCTTCTCTCTGGTGCTGCTATATAGCTTGAGAGGTGCAGGCATTTCAACCCAGAGTGAGTTTGTGGCTTGTATTCATATTCAAATTCTGGCATCATCTATCTATGAAATTATTCATCAGATTCCTCTGTGAATGCTTTTAATGGTTTAATGTGTTCAGCTGATAACAAACTGCATGCTCAAATGTAATGTTGCTCTTTTTAGACTTGATTAGACGCCATCCTTGATTGTGATTTAATGGCTGTTCACAAGCTTGTTCACTCTCGCTGTTGCATATTAAGTACCAAAGTATGCAGCCAGGTCTGCCAAAGTCTTTCAAGGGACCATGGTTTCTCAAGGGAGATGAAAAGCCCTAAGTAGGCTAGCATTTTGATTCAGGACTTGGATTGTATTTGATTGTTCTTGATCACCAAAGATTTTGTCTGTAAGTCCCTCTGAAAATGTTTAAATGCTCAAAGAACCTGTCGCAGTGCTGGATTTTACTCTCTTAAAATGCTGTATAAACAATCAAACAAAATCCTTTTTAAAGGAATTAGCACAAGCAATAACAGTCAAAACAATTTCAAATGTAAGTTTTATTCACCTTCTCCTTTTCATTTCCCAAATGCCTATCTGAGCTATTGTGCCTGAAAAACCAGTGTCTGATTAGAAGCCGGCTACTTCTGATGTGCTTTGTGCATCAGCTTTGTGCATCAGCTTTACCATCTCATATTCGTGTACCGTGGGTACTTACATGGTCCCGATTACTATAATCTCTGCTTTTTAGCATGCTTTATTCGTCACTGTGCCCTTGGAGAGGTGCCTATAGACGTAACTCACAAACAGAAAGATGCGGGGATTTCTGCAAGAAGTCCACAGAGCAAGGACTTGATCTTCTGATCCTACGCTAATGCCATTACCAGAGTCACTTTCCCATAAGTATCTAGTCTTGTCTGTTTAAACGGGGCAGGATTAATGGAAGTGTCATACACTAGTTGGGAGATTGTTTGAAGTTATACCATATGCTTGAACAGCACAGTGAGAGATGAAGTGTCTTCAGTAGTCTTCTGGAGAAAGGGTCAGATGAGGGAAGATGCCCACTTGGCCACGGGAATGTGGGACCACAGAAGTATGTTGTTGTCTTCTAGTGATGTGTTAGACTATTTCAGTTGGAAGAGAGCTACAACAACCATCTAGTCCAACTGCCTGACTAATTGAGGGCTGTGCAAAAGTGATTGTTAAGAGCATTGCAAAAATGCCTCTGAAGTGCTGACAGGCTTGGGGCATCAACCGCCTCCCTAGGAAGCCTGTTCCAGTGTTTGGACACACAGTTAGTAAAGAAATGATTCCTAATGTCCAGTCTAAACCTCCCTTGGCATAGCTTTGCACAATTCCCATGCATTCTATCAGTGGATACTGGAGAGAAGCACCTCCCTCTCCACTTCCCCTCCTGAAAAAGCTGTAGAGAGAGATGAGGTTGTCCCTCAGCCTCCTTTTCTCCAGAACAGACAATCTCGAAGTCCTTAGCTGCTCCTCCTAGGACATTCCTTCCAGCCCTTTCACCAGTTTTGTTGGCTTTTTCTGAACACATTCAAGGACCTTCACATCCTTCTTGAATTGTGGGACGCAGAACTGCACACAGTACTCGAGATGGGGCCACACCAAGGCTGAACACAGTGGGACAATCCCTTCTTTTGGCCATCTGGTTTTACTGTGTTGGGTGCACCCCAGGATGCAGTTTGCCCTCTTGGCTGCCAGGGTGGGCAGGCTGCTGACTCCTGTGGGGTCTGCTGTCAGCCAAGCACCCCCAGGCCCTTTCTGCAGGGCTGCTCTCCAGTCACTCCCCTCCCCGTTCATACTTGTGCCTTTTAATTTTTTGTTTGCTTTTCCATAGATCAAAAACTTCACATTGAGGTAAGTTTTTGGACAGAGACGGCGATTGTCGTGGAGCTCCCCTTGTCCACGATTGTGAGGAACTTCCAGGTGCCTGTGAGGCTGTGGGGCGGTGCAGGCTGCGGCTGTGCGTGCTTCTGCGTCCTCTGGTCAAGGGCTTTGCGGAAGCTGAGTGGCTGAGGAGATAGGGGACAGGAGTGTGCCAGGGTCTAGCTGTGTCCCTGTCTGGGCCTGAGGCATGTCTCCTCAGCAGCCTGGAGACACCCGTCCTGGGGTGGCCACGTCACCAGCCCCATCATCAGCCTGCTGCCCGCTGTGACAGGGATGCTGCGTTGTTGGGGCTGTTGCGAAGAGCACGTAGCTCAAAAACGGCACTGGCCACGTGTTGTTTTGATTCCTTATCTTTATGCTGCTGTCCTTCTGGAAAGTTGCAAATCTCTCTGGCTGAGCAGCTGAGAACAGGAGCACACCATGGTCTGGGAGCATCCTCTTTGGAGGTGCAGCCCTTCTTTGTACCCTCCCTGTGTCAGTGTCCCCTCAGTGGCATGGCCCTGCCCACATCCTGCTGCAGTGACAGACCCTCCATATGGGAAGGAGGTGCCTGGGGCTGATAAAAGGCCCAGCCCTCGGCTGCCCAGGATAAAAGGGCTGTTGCACTTCAGATCTCCTCAAATGAAGAGGGACGGAGGATAACTCAGGCCTATAAAGAAAATGTCCAGTACAGACAGCCCACTGTTACTCCTTTCTGTGTGGGGACAGCTTCTTGTCTAGGGCTGTGGTCACATCACGGCCCCCCATCACCACCAGCCCATCCCACCTCCTTTTGGCCACCTTCTTGCTGTCAGTGCCGGGCCAAAGGGAAGGCCAACATGAGGGTGCAGACAAGTAAATATGGTGTCTAAACTCAAAATACATTGAACAGAACTGGCCAGTCACCAGCGGTGTTCCTAGGGAGCAGCTCAGGTGTTTAACATACTGACCCATCACCACTTTGGTTGTCCAAACCCCTGTATCCCTGAATATACATGAAATCAGCAGAACAGTGGATCTGTTTCTTTAGATCAGCCAGGTGGGGTACACTAAATGTTTATTGAACTAAATACTTATTTTAATTGCAGTTCTAATACCTGGAACTCCACTGGCTCCAAGTATGGATAGCTAGGTCACACCCGGCTGCACACCCGTGCTTGGGAAAGGCACCAAGCTCACTAGCCTTTTATTAAGCACAGGTAGAGTTTAAATGCAGAAAGTTGTACATGAAGGAATGATTTTGCTGTAGCACGTGCCATGGTAAAGAACAGTTATTAGGAAAAAGCCACAGATGGGAAAGATGTCATTTTGACCCCTGGTGAGGAGGTGCAATTGACTTGTTTTGAAAGTAGTTTTACAAGGAGGCAGATTCTTGTGCCCTGCTTTGAAACACTTGGAAAGATTAAAACCTCCAACATGCCTGTTCCTGTCCAAGTGGCTCTTCTGTGCTTGTATTCAACCCCATGCCTCCATCACTGCCTGCTAAAAGTCCTTCATTTTCCATGGGGAAATAATCACCAGCTCAAGTGGATCAAGAATTACTTCTATGTGAATCATACTCGGCAACAAGTTTAATTACAGCTGAAGTGGCAGATACTCCCCTTGTGACACATCCTCCTTTTATTGGCACCAGAAGAAACATTTAGCTGTGGAGGAACTCTGAACTTCCAGGAGAATATTCTGCTTTTCTGCTGCTCTCACCAGGTGACTCTTACCTTATCCAAGATGCCCCTTTCATCTTCCTTTCTGGAGAGAAGGAATATATGTCTTGTGATTTAATGCACACCCAGCACAAGGACTGGGTATGGTATTTTAAAATCAGCAAAATACTCTGCAAGCTTAAGTAGCATGATAGTATTTTATTAAGGCAGCAACTCTGGATTTTGTAAGACGTAATGTAGACATTTTTATTACTTATTAATCAAATCTCAGATATGTCAGGAACATGATTTAATTCCTACTTAATAATCCTCTAAATGCAAATGTTGGAACTCTTTAAAACAAGTTAAATATTTTTTCACTTGAGCTTGATGAAGCTGATTAAGAAATACCTGCAATAAGTTATTTTAGTTCCAGCGTAGACTATTTGTTTAATAAAATAAATTACTACTTAAGAGGGTGTAAAGAGAAACAGTGGAACATACCAAGGGCAAGATTTTCGCAAGCGCTTTGCAGTGGCTTAACTCTGCTCTGTGAATTTTACCCTTCACTTCAAACGGAGGAAGGTGAGGGAAACACACCCAGTGTCCATCTTGGATAAACAGTGCACAGAAAACGCAGAAACATTTTTTCCTATTTCTCTATAAAATGTTTATTCAGCATTGCTATGAAATCCCAGTTGTCTTGCTAAAATCAAAAGTCTTCTGCCAAAGGCAAGGACAGGTTAAGCTAAGTGAGCTGAAAACCAGCTGTTACACTCACTGGCAGTGCTTTATTGTCTGTGTCTTGTTAGCTTTTTGTTGGAGTTGGCTCAGTTCCTTGAGAAACAATCCCATCTCTTGAAGAAATAAACCTCATGTTACCACCTTAAAATAATATCAGAAGTACTTGATTCTTCTTACTACATTCCTCCCATCATCTTCTCTCTTTAAGCTGTGTTGTTTGGTCTTTTTTACGTTGGCCCTTTTTGGTACTGAATCTGATACCCACGATATTTTTAATTGCCTTTCCCCATAAAAACTCAAGCATATCACTTGCTTGCCAGAAGTTGTTCACACAAAACATTGCCCATTTATGAAATATCATTAATTAATATGCATATACTTATGAGGAATAGGTAGTGTTAAAGACTGTTCAGCCAAACTAAGCATCGTGCTCTTGTTTTTATCCACAGATCTCATGTCCTTGGTTTGCTTGAGTTCCTGTTGAATCATAACATGAAGCTGTGAGTCTTTCAGAGGGTGGGGGATTTGGGTAGTTTGCCAGGGGGCTGGGTCCTGGAGCCTGGCAAATAATAGACCATGCTAGGGAAACAGTGCGGATCCAATCTGGAGTCCGAGAAGTGAGTATGTTCTGTGGTGTATCAGAAATGCACAGCTTTTAACCCACTTTCTCATGCCTGGCTCTTGCTGATGTCCTTGAGAGCACAGGGATCAAACATGACACACAACGCGCACTATCTCAGCTAAGCACGGTGCGGCAGGGGCGGGCAGAGTTACGGCCTTAAATTTGAATTTTCCATGGCTTTGCAATAGGCAGAGCATAACTCTCTGCTGGAGCTGATTCCCAAATATGTGTTTTGTGTGCTGAGAAGGCAGGCACCAGGGCTTCCCCGATGCCCCACACGGCTCCAGGCTCCTGGACAGCAGCAGTGCTTTGGGAGTTTCTGTTCCAGCAGCGAGTCATAGTCACCTCTTCTGCAGAGCACCCAGATCACATCTTTATGAGTTTTTATTAATTGTCCTTCTGGATGTTGATAAAATAATGAGTAAAAAATATGGTGAACAGCAGCTTTGGTTTCTTTTCTTTCGGGTGCTGGGGTTGGGTGCATCTGCTAACGTAAGTTGCACACTGTAGGAGCAGAGAGCGAGTAAAATGTCTCCTGGAAGTTGATTGCTGGAGAAACTGAATATAATTGCCTTTAAGAAGTGGATATATTAATTTCAGGACTCTGCTTATTAAGCTTCCATACAGAAGGAAAGAGAGCTTCCCATGCATGATCCTTTTCATCTAACTTTTTCATCTAGTCTTTTCTAACTCTTGTGTGCTGGCTTGCAGATAACTGTGCATTTGCATGCTGAGAAGGCTTTGGTTAGGCAAAGGCACCCTAAGTGAGGCCATTCGGTTTGATGTCTAGTCCGTACCCCTGGCTGCCTTTGCAGCCTTAAAGAAATCACTTAGGCCAACATTCTGAAAATGTTGAGGTCTGAAGTTAGATGTCCGAATTTGTAGTTAAGCATGTAAGTAGGACTGCTCTGATTTCTATAGACACTGACTCCCATGGCGTCTTTATGTGTTATCTTGTGGGGGGGTTGCAGCATTACTGAAAACCAGGTGTGGATTTAGGAGTGCAATGGAAGACAGCGAGGTTTGAGAATGTCAGCTTTGACCTACACAAGCTTAATTTTTTGTCCTGCTGTTAAGCTAACCCAGTAAGGCTTACCTGGCTGAAGAGGACACCAGGAAGACTGATGAACAGTGGGTTTCCTGATTATGAATGTATTTGATCAACCAGTAGCTGATATTTTCCGGTTTATGAATAAAGACAGCTGTTGTTATCTTTTAAGGAGGGAGATTTCTTCAGACCTGTTGCCCAAACATAGTGGGCATGTTGTCCTGCCCAAGTGTAGCCATCTAGTAAATTTCTGAGTATCAAGACTGTGATGTTAAACACACTCTGGTTTGATCCACCCTCCACCAAAACAGATGAACTGCAGTTTCTTAATCAGCAGGTAGATCGTGTCTTTGAGACATGGGCAATAGCATACTGGAGAGATAAGGGATCCTTTGTGGTACTCTAGATTCTTAAGCATCCTGGCTTCATGGGCTGGGACAGAATCTTTGAGCATTTTATTAAAAAAATAAAAAATAAATAAAAAAAAAATATTTATATTCACTGTTTTGGTAAAGTTTTGGGGCCACATTCCAATCTTGTTTTCATCACATATCTCTGGCATAGAGAACAGAGGAGCTTACAGCTGCACTAGGGTCGAATTTCATCATGTGGGGACCAAAGCGTAGAGCTCTCTTTTTAAATTCCTGTGGTCCAGGTTTACAGTGGCAAGGACATGTTGATCTTGCTTCATAATGGAAAGGGGGTGAGTTCCGTGGGATACTTTAAAGGACTAGATTTGACGATAGGAAGTGCAATTGCAGCTTTCAGCTTGTTACAGAGGTAAGCTCCAGAGCATGCACATTAAAAAAGAATTTCCCAGTGAATATAATATTTTTTTTGCAGGCAGAGCATCTTCAGTTCTAGTATCTCTCTCCCTTCTGTTTCATGAGTGCTGTCACAACTCTGCCCCTTTTGGGAAAGACCAAAGTCTGATGCAACTTTGTGTGGAACGTGGTTCAAAGCCTACTTTTGTTCTGCTGAATTCAATGGGAATTTTGTCTTTAAATGTAGTGGCAGCCCCGTTGGATTCCTTCTGTTATAATTTATTCTTTAGGGAATTTATGTCCAGAAATACTGACTGCCTCTTGCTTCCAGTGACTTAAACATGAGCTGACTGCTTATCACCCTTGGAAGGTGGAGTTCTTTGCTGCAGACGATTCCAGTTTAAACAGTGAGACATAATTGCTCAGAAACAATTTTTCCCTTGGCTCCTGATGAGACTGTCTGAAGTCAGGCTCGGTTTGGTTTGGTGTGCTTTGATACAGAGGTGTGACAATGCTTTTCGCATAATTGGGTTAACACTGAAAGCGTTGTCTATTTTGATTAACATGGTGCAGTTTTCCTTTTAACAGGTAGGGAACCAGTAAAGACACAGAATCATTTTGACTGCCAGAAAGACATTCTTCAAGCAAAGAAACTTGATCAATCTTTCAAAATCTATTTGTTGAGCAGAATCAGCACAGACAATTGTGTTTTCTGTGGTTTTAAATAATGTATCAGGAAGGATCTTGACTTTTAAGAAATGCACTGACTTCCCCCCCTCCAAAGCCATCAAGCTGCTTTGCTCCAGTTTGGATTCAAGATTCAAGTGTCTTGTGCAGCACAGGGCTGTGTGCGGTACACAACTGCTGGAATTGTTTCTTTTTTTAACTAAGAGATTGGCAGCCACTTGGATGAGTCACAATCATGGGCCTAATTTTAGCTGGTATGTATGTATTGGGAGAATCTACCAGAGACATTTGCATCTTAAGGGTTCAGAGAGGTGAAGTGAATTTAGTTTTGGGGCTTCTTGGAAATCAGCTTTTGTGCTTGAATTCTGTTTCATCTCTTTTGGTTTTGTACAGTCCTATTATATGCCCTTTCTGTTGGAATTCACCTAATTCCTTCTTCTTCAAAGAGTTTATCAGAAGGAGACAATCTGGAGTGACAACATCAATACTTGGACTGATGCTTGTTTAGTATGTGTTTGACTTACATTTGTGTTTTGAACATAATGAAGTCCAGAGCTGAATCTGTCTGTAGTGTCCCAGGTCATTTCTTAAGTTCTCCTTATGCAGCTTCTGCTGGTTTCCCTGAGCATACCTGGGAAATAGTGTTGAGGAAGCTGTGGTAGTATGCAGTTTGAGAGGAGATTAGTATATGCACTCAGCTCTCCAGTGCTTCAGGCTGCATAATCTACCAGCACTCAAGCCACTGTTCAGCAGCTGCTACTGTTATTTTAAGTCAGTAAAGGTATTTGGTTGAATACTGCATTTTGCTCTGTTGGTCCACCTGTATCAAAGTAATACAGCCTGTGGCCCGAGCTGGTTCCTACTTCTGGAACCCATTAGGAAAGCAACACGAACTGTGGTGCCTGCCTTTAAATGCTGTGTGAGAAAGAAAAGGAGTGTGCTTTTTATGGCTGCTCTCTAATGCATTATTCCTGTTTCCTGTGAGGCAAAGGTGTCAGACTGGATTGTGCAAGGAGATGGAAGCCAAGTTGTCATTTACTACCCATTTTCAGAACACAGCTGTTAGTAGTACCCAAGTCCCTGCTCTGCTTTGTGTTCTGCTCAGCTTCTGTGTGCACCTAGGTAGTAAACTACCATATGTTGTTTATAGAGAATGCAAAGGCAGTGTATCATTTTCCACTTTATCAGGATGTTCCTAATTGGGAAATTGCCCAGAGAACTAATAAAGCCAAATGTACTCAATAACTGCTGTTTAAGAGACACAGTAATTCTGCTTATTGGGAACGTCCTCACGTGATTTACAGGTACCACATTTACAGGTGATTTACCTGGGGCACATCCGATTTTTAAACTGAATGTGTCCTAGTTTCTCCTAAGGGTGCTCTTACTTTTGTCTGAGCTGTGATGCAGGGAGTACCTGTACAAACAACTTCTCTCACTGTCTCATCGGTACTGAAGCTCCTTTCCATACCAGGTAGGCAGAGTGTCCTCCCAGTCATTGCTGAGACTGGACAGGAAGCCCTGCTTCTCTCCCAGGCACAACCACTTCTCCCATTACCACGAGGAGGCTCAGGCTGTGGGCTGGTGGTGGTGATGGTCCCACTTAAGCTTTGCTTATGCTGAGCATAAACACCTCCTGGCCCTGGACACATGTTCCTGATTTGTGCTGCTGCTGGTGTTGTCCTGGCAAACTATTTGTTCAGCTGCGCAGCAGCTAAATCTGGATACTGATCTGGCTGAAAAATAACCCAGAGAAAGGGGTTGGGGGGAAGAAGAGAAGAGAGGTATCTCATCCAAATCATTTTTCTATCCTGGTTCACGATGTGCCTACAGAAACAGCTGTACAAGCACAGAGGAGGGAGTGGTGGGAATAAGTGGGTGAGGTCAGGGAGAAAGGAGGCTATTTAAGCCAGCGCTGCTGCCAGAACATTATTTGCCAAAATTACTTCTCAGCTCCTCTGTTTTCTTGAACATTTCCTCACATCTGCTCTGTCACAGTAAGCTCTTATGGATGTTACCACTTCTGCATAATAACATAACAGCTGTACTGGTTCAAAGACTTCAGCTAGTCCAATATCCTGTCTCCAACAGTGGCCATAGTAAGCAAACCCAGGGGGTAAGAAGGGGACAAGCATGTCAGATACTTCCATGAATGTTCTCTCAGCCTCAAACAATGTTTAGCTCAGGATTTCTTGAACCTGATATGGCTCATTTATACTGTAACTCTCAATGGATCACTTAAGTAACTGTCCAACTCAAGTACTCCCCCGAAGGCCATGAAAAATTGTGGTGTTCTTTTGGCAAGAAGTTCCTTAGTTTTCCTACTTAGGATAATAATTAAGTCCATATGCAGGACAGACCTATAGGACCAGCAGGAACAGGCTTGGGGCCATGCTGGCCCCGATGGTGAAAGTTGTGGGAGCAGCAGAGGCAGTGCTCTAGTGTTTCCTGGCACACTTTAATTTACAGAAGGAGTTAGAACCATGGTGCCTTCAGTGAAATGTGTGGACGAATACTGGGATATTCCTAGATAAGCATTTTTAAGCTTTGAGGGTCTCAGGAAGATAATTGCCTAGAGGACAAGATGGTTCTTATTTAGTGTCCTTAAATGGGTAATTCCAGTGAGTCAGGTTTAATGCCCCGTCCAGTCACCTGTGACCTACTGTCATTATTTTTATTAAGATACCTTTTTACATAATGTTGACTCACCTATGCAACAGATAAAAATATTGCAGAAAAGGCTTGGTAACAGTTGGTAAGTTGGTAACACCCGCTATCTGATGGTAGCTGTCTGCTATCTGATGATCAGCAAAGACTAAACATTTCGCTTGTCTCAGTCCAGGATGTGAAAGAAAGATGTGAAAGGACCCTTTCCATAAGCCAGTGCAGGGTAATTCAGTTCTTGGTGTGTTCAGATGAAATGACCAGGAAGGAGCATCAGGATGCTCATTATGTGTTCTCCTCTGAGGTGGACGGGCTGAGTTCCTATCTGGGTAGCACACCAGCCAGTGGAAAAGCTTGCAGCCTGCATCAGGTTTGTGGGCATATGACAGTTTTTTGGCATCCTAATGCTTATGTAATTCCATTGGCATTCACTGGCTAACTCTGGATACCATCGTTTTCTGTGCACATCTGTGCTTTGTGACCCAAGTCAGTGAATTTCAGTGCCTGCTTGAGAGGGGTGAATCTGCTGAGACAAGGCTGTGTTGACAAATTAGGGCAAATTTTACATGTCTGTTTAGTAGTGTGTTTGATGGACATTGTAATTATCGCTAGAATGTACCTACTTGTTTAGTGGGATGAGAGGGAAACTCTCTTTTCACCTGATGTTCATGGTGTTTCTTACAGTAATCCACGTTTAGGCCTGTGATGCAGTCCTGGTTGGTGTGGCACTGCCTGAGTTGCTTTGTCAATGAGGAACACACAGGCAGAGAGTAAAATTACCTGGTATTTATTTTCACATTAAACTCTTTTTATGAATAGGCTGTACATTCATGTCTTCTGTCCCCTTGGGATGTGATTCCCCCTCTGTAAGATATTCACAGTTTATGTAAATGATTGTGATTGCCAAACTCATCAAACCAAGGACAAAAGCAATCACAGGCGCTCATCTAGCATCCAGCTTCCTGACTCCAGCCCCCACATTAGCCTCTACTTCATTAAAATATATATGACCCAATTCAAGAGCTAATTTGGACGAAACCATTAGGCTTTTGTCCTCATCACTGGTAGAAGTCTGAGGTTCATTTTCACACACGAGTGAGCAGTTGGAGCTTTAAGATGCATGAAGGTTATTGCTGTGTATGTGCATGTGGAAAGGAGAGGGAAAGTGGCAGACAGTGGACGCACTCTCATTATTTCTGTAACCACTTCATTTTATAAGGTCTTATTTGTGCTCCACCTGTGGAATGCTAGGCAGGATATAAAAATACATGGATGAGTTCAACACATGAAAGGAAAATTGGGCCTCTAAGGAGAGTGGCAGGATGCTCATGTTGTGTTCTAACTGTTTGGTGGCTAATACAGAAGTTGGAGATAGTCTGAGTAGAGTCCCTGGCAGAAGATGTCTTGTCATCTTCTCCAGAAGCCCAGAGAATCTCTACACACTGCAAAGTTTTGGTTGGTTGGTTGTGGGGTTGGTTTTTTTTGTTTTGCTTTGTTTTGTTTTGTTTTGTTTTGCTTTGTCGTTGTTGTTTTGGGTTGTTTTCATATTGGGTAGCTGTTTTAAATACCTTAACTTAGAAGAAGCTGCTAGCAGGCAGAGTTTGCAGAAATGCTTAGAAGATCTACAGATTCAGACTCTCCAGATATTGTAAATCCAGGAAATCCAAGTAATTTATCCCAGTGATTTCCCAGTCTCGGGGAGGATGCCATGCAAGGCTGTGCCGGTACTATCCACCGGCGTGTGTGGCTGGCAGGGGTTTCTTCCCTAAGCCACTGCGTGGGTATCACGTTACTCTCTGGACTGATGGATGAGGCAGTAGAATCTCGGTTTTGTTTGTGCGCTTTATCAGAGATCATCAGGCAGCCGTCAGGATGATTGACTAACTCCGCGCCAAGTGTCAGGCAAAAGTAGCTCAAGTGAAGTAACACAAGTGACAGCTAAAGAATAAGCAACAATCTGTCTTTTCAAATGAGTTGTTCTGTTGGCAATTTGACAAATTGTATGGTGTAACTGAAAGTTCTAGTTAACGTGTTACATTACTTTATTTCAAAATATTCCGTTATGAATTGCTTACATTTAAATTCTGACAGATAGAATGCTTAATGATATCAGTACAAATACAATAAAATTGACATAAAAATGCTGAGACAATGCAAGTCTTCTGAGATTCCTTCCTAAATAGACTTGCAAAGTCCTGTTTCAGCATTTTTAAAAATAAATTGATTTTTGTTTCCTACAAAACAGAATGTAAAAGGAGAGTCCTCTGGACAAGAAGGAGAGAGGGTGGAATTGGAAACTATTTATTTGCCCGTATAAAACCTCCTGCGAACTTTTGCCTAACAGATTTATTTGGGTGCCATACCGACTCATTGAGCTAATTTGCCTGCCTTGCATCGAGTTTTTCCTATATTAAGAAAACCTGACTTCTTTTTTCTTTGAGTTTGGTCAAAATTACTCTGGTTCCATGATATTAGGATGACATTTTAATGGGACCTGTAAAGAAGAAGTGTCTCCATGAACTCCATTTTCGTCAAACAAGTATACATCAGGAATGTTGGAAGAATTTTGTTCCAAACTTTTATTTTTCCTGGCTGGTTAATGCCTTAGGAGAGCTCACAGCTCTTGTGACTGTCAGTGTTTACCCATGTTTTCTGAAATTACTCTCATTCTATAAGAAAATGAGAATCATGGTTAACTGAGCAGTGACTGCATTAATTTATTACAATTATATTTCAAGGTCTTATAATTTGTTTCTCACAGTCTGTCCATTCAGTGTCTTGTACATGCCTAGCTAATGATATAGCTTGTAAAAAGCTTTACTGGAAAAATCAGTGATTTTAAACAATTGCAGTTTTACTGGTCTGTGTCCCTATGGGGCTATCCTTATGCTACAATGATCTTTTGATTTTGTTCCTTTTTTCCTGGACTGACAAATCATGTTTGTGACAAAATTGAAATATTCTTCTCTGATTCCAGAGTAAGCATTCCCACCTCGAGAGTTATTTGCAAGCAATCAAATGGCCATATTTCAAAACCATGCTGTGAAGGTGCTTTAAACGGCCTTGTTTTCTTTTGCCTTGCAAAGGTCCAGAGAGCGCACACTGTCAGCTGCCACGCTCCGCTGAGCCCCCGTGATCATTAAAAACACCCACTGTCCAGTAACCCACTAATACTCTATCTTAGGCTACGGCTGTTTGGGTGTTTGCAGCAGCTGACAGGACCTAGGTGCTTTAGGTTTCCTGCCGTGCTGTTAGGCTGTGCAGTGTGAAGACAGATGGTTTCTGCTGGCAGGTACAGGTCGCAGACGAAGCGGCGGTTGTGCAGCAGTGCAGCGGTCTGTCCGTCTCGCTGCTGCCTGGCACCGCGGTCAGCAGCTGTCCAGCACTCTCTGGGAGAACAAGAGCGGGCAGCAGGAGCAGATTTTAATAGCTATCACTTCTTCTCTGAGTCCTTGAAAACAGCAAAGGTATTTTTTTTGCACACGTCATTCCTTGGGCTTTAATCTCATCCCTCCTGATGATAACTGTGTGGTAGCTGGGAAGAAGCACAGACTGCAGTTGCTGCGTTGAGGCTTGGGGCTGACACAGAAGATAGAGCCAGTTGCTCTGCTGAAAGCAAAGCAGCATCTTCTCAGTTTGACCCTGGTGGGGCCGTCTCTCTTCCTGCTGATGCGAAAGCTCTCCCTCATGTTTTGGTCTGATTTAAGCACTTCTGGCATCAAGATGCGTGACTCTTTTCTAGCATAGCTGATGTGACCAAGGTTCTTCCTCAAAATGGGTTGATACTAGAGTTCATATAGAGGCTAGGTAGTTACATCCTAACATAGATGAGAACGAGCAGAAACCATTTAACTAGAAGGTTACCAGCAAGTCATTGCAGGGAATAGAACCACTGCTTGCCCTGAAGATATTTATCTGTTCTATAATAGCTGAATTTGCAAAGGCATTTTAGTGCCTGTGGCAACTAGTGCCATAAGAACTTCTTCTTTCAAATAGAGGCTTTGTAACTAAAGCTCTTAAAGGCTGCAGTAGCTGCAGAAGCCAGGCTCTGCCTGTGCTGGAAGCAGCAGGGCTGTAGGACGGCAGAGTTCCCCCCGCCCCGCGCTGCAGCGAGCCTGGCTGGTGCCTGCATCGGACTCGGGACTCCTTGCTCTGCACTCTAAAACTCTTCCCTCTCCCCTAGCCTCCAGTCGGCCCTTTTTTGTGTGGGGTTCTCCTCCGGTGAGAATCTTGTTGTTTTTTTGGAGGACACAGACCTGCTGGCATTACTCAAAGTGCTAGACGTGACCGTGCCTTTGAGATCCATTGTGCGGAGTTGCAGGGGGGATCCCTTGGCAGAAGTTCAAAAAGGAAAAAAAGATGATTGCACTAACCTTGCTTCTCCTCCCGTGTGTAAAACAACGTGGATATTGGCATTTTCTCTCCTGTTTTCAGAAGGATATGCACTAACGCAGAGGCTATGATGATAGCGGTTGATGGGTTTACTTTCATTATGTAGTGACTGTTGTATTATCTTTTTGTTCTGTGATTTATGGTAAAAATAAAACTGCCGCCAGCTCTGAGAATGCAGGGGAGGCTTGGCTAACATACATAGTGAAATAAAAAAATAAACAGATGAGAAAAAATTGTATTCTTTATTAGTATTTCTTTCAGGCTAATTTTTCTAAGGTGGGTAATAAAGTTATGTTAACTAAATTCAAACAACTATATTTAAAATATTTTATTATTTTCTTGGCTCCCTTTTTTATTATATATCTCCAGACTTGTGAAGCACAGAGGTCATCTTCTTAAAGAATCCCAACATTGCCTTAGTTTGCAGATTATCTCTTTGAACTATCAGCTGTACATATTTTGCATTTAATAAATTAATTTATTAAGGAAGCAAGAAATTGATTATTCAATTACTGTAGATCAGCTACCAAACATCCTAGTATGTTAGATGAAGCATGAAGATGATCAATAAAAATCTACTTCATCAGCATTTCTTAGCAGTGAACTACCTGTTTGGGAATGAAAGGACACACATGCAAACCCCTCTCTTCTCTACATGTTTTCAGATGATGTGACTGAAACACAAATGTCCTGTGTGACAGATCTGTGCATAATCAGGGAATTTGTGATGTATGAAATGCAATTTGCGTTTCATTCCTGCAAAAAAGGTTAAATACATGTTTGTTTGTATTCTGTATGCCTGAGTGAGATACATGGATCCCATGAGTGAGAAACATGTTATAAAATGGGCATGTGGAAAAAATTTGTGTAGCTTAACATTAAAGCTGTGCTGAACACTGGCAACAGCCCAGAATCAAACCTGCTATGGTTTGTATGTGTACTGCCTGTTTCTTTCTTCTTAAAGATCCTTTAAAACTTTGCTTGAGAGCAGGCTCCTCCAGAGAGTTTATAGAGGGTGCTGCCAAACTCTTCTCATAGTGGACATTATAGAGGCCAAACCAAAACCAAACAAGTCTTGGCATTGGGAAATTATGTGCAGAGTGATTGCTGAAAACTTTGCCTGCTTTTTTTTCTTTGGGTGGGGAGTGATGTCAAAAATGGTCCTGTTGTAGCTGATGGAATGGATAATGTCCTACTGTGTACTGCATAAGAATGACAACATGTCTCAGTTTTGGGATACAGCCCATAGAATATAATGAACCTGTTGTCTTAACATCAACTTCCTTAATGTTGCTCTGTTTGGATTCAAAATGCTCAAACATCAGGACATTGCTTGTCATTGAGTAGGAAATACTGATGGCGTTGAGCAGTAGTGCAATTATTCTGCTTTTGTGTGCGTATTTGTTTAATAATCTTCAATTCGGGTTCCCTGGGCCACTTTTTTAGGGAAGTCTTCAACATTTGACTGCAGGCATGAGTTTAATCCATTTTTAGTCAAAAAGTCACTTAAGCACATGACAAGTGCCACTGCATTACCATGAGAGGTAAGCGTGGGCGTGCGTGCTTTGCTGACTTGGAGTCTATTCCACACACGGGTGTAAGAGTCCGATAGTGTCAGGAGTGTGACCTTCGTGCCATGATAGTAAGGAACAAAGCTGCAGCCTAGGGGTGAATCATCTGCATCACCACAGCAACAAATTTCTTAATACTCCAAAACCTTGCCTCTTGTGAGACAGAATCTCTCGTTACATGACCTTGGTAGAGCAGTAAGGAGGTTTTTATTGGGACAGCCAGAGCAGAGAGGCTTGCATGTGTTGAAGTTCAGCCGGCAGCACTGCTTTGCTTTGCACAGGAGGTCTCAGCTTGGCCTGCCCTGGTGCTCTCATGTACTTAACAGAGATCTGCGTCCGTCCCCACGCTGATGAATGTGTGAGGAGAGGGGCACTGAGTACCCTGCTGCTCCCTGCCACCTGTCTGCAATCCAGGAAGGATCAGACTTTGCTAAACCCAGAAACATCTGTGTATCAGCAGCAGCTGCATCTAACTGCGCCATGTAGGTCCATCCATGAAATTAAATTATTTGATATACCAGATTCTCAACTGGTAAGATTCAGTACCTGAAATAATTACACTGATGTAAACCAGCCAAGGGGAGGACCCATCTTCCTGCGTGTGTTTTCCATTCAGAGAGTTTGCTCACTGAAGCAGACGTCTGAAGTGCTTTTGTTTTTTTTTAAATAGCAACATAAATTGATTATTTTGAGAGAATGCAAATGTTCAGAATGAACCATTTTCAACCTGTTTTGGGATTTGAATGATTGTACCAGAAGCGAAGGCTGGTATCTCTTCCAGTCTCCAGCAGGGTGACAACATTGCTAGAATGAATTGCATGTTGTCCTCACTAGCATGGGTACAAACATTTCCATGAGGACCCTAAAAAGAAAAGATACTTTTTTTATTCTTTGCATAGTGATCTGTAGTGAATCTGAGATTCCTTATGGGATATAGTTTGTCAAACCCCTGTCAGTCATGTAACATTCTCTGCTTTGTTGAATTCTCAAGAAAAGCATAGGATTCTGTTTTCAACTTGGTGCTTTAAAATGATTTAACAACCATGATGAGTCAAATGTTTTATGAGGCTTTTTGGCTTCTGTATGCTTTTCTTGATATAGATGAAGGCACTTGAAGCTGAACTCATAGCAAGGGTCACAAGAGGGGTTACGATGAGATGACCATCATAGGAGTTCTTTTTTCTCCCTGTAGTATTTATTTTGATAATAGAGCTCTTGATGGCAGCAGAGAGGAGATTCATGGCTGCTTGCAAGCACGAAGGCATTGCAGGTATAGCAGGGTTGGGGGCTCACATGAAGAGTTGCCAATATTCATTCATTTCTTGTGATAATTACGGTTTGAGGTTTTTTATATTACTGGAAAACAGTGGGAGAAAGACAATGTTAAAAAGTACACAGAGAAGCCAGGGCAGTGACTCTTCCTCACCTACTGGCTCTTGGAAGTGTATGCCTGATGTTGTTCTCTACCTTGACAAATTAGTTTGGAGGTAGCAGAGACACTTCTAAATTAAAAAAAAAAAACAAAACAAACCAACCCAAATCCCCCAAAACGTGGAAAGAATTGTTTGTTGAATGGGAGAGAGAGATGACAAATGTTTGGCCAGCTCATCTCTGTCTTCACTTCATGACAGTCTTTGTCTTGACAGGTGTCTTGTGGATCTGACTAGGCTCATTTCCCCAAATCTATGTCTATCTGTAATCAGAAATTAATGTGGTATAGTAATTCCAGTCCTGATTCTGTGCTCTTCATCCTAATGAAACTACTGAGATAGTTTGGGGTGAATGGGGGCAGTGCTACCCAGAAATTGTAACCTTGTGTCTGTATTGCAGGAGATAAATGCTGTTTGGTGGGTGGGTGTCCCCATCCAGAACACAAAGCTTCCTTCCCAGATTAGTGTAGTTAGGTTTAGTGGTGTATGTTTACATCAGTCTCTGTTAAACTAAGATGTTGTGCCAGAAGAGTGCCAGCTAGCGCTCACAAGCCTTTCCAAATGCTCTGCCCAGCTCCTCCAAACATACACTATTTTTAATATGATAGTCTTTGGAGTTCACTGACTTAACAGGCTGCAGCTGCCGTTGGCATGGCAGTACTCCTACAATGTAAGTGTTAAGCACATGTCAGCTCTGCATTTTAGTTGTGGGAATGAGATTTTATCCAACTTGCAAATTGTTAGTGTTTGCTTACAGACTATATTTATAGTTGAAATTTTGAATTTTTAAGTATCACACAATGTGGTTGCCCTCCCTGACTGAATAGTTGTAAAATTTGCTCTCTAGCGTAACTATATTTTTAATAATTTAAAAAAAAGAGAACACTTTGATTCCCGGGAACACTCTCATCTCTGTTACCGCATGTGCAATAAAGGGTGGAAAAAGCTGCGTGGTACAAATCTGTTAATGCAAAGATGCACAGGAGAATTAGAGAACATCGGAGAGGACATTTTCCCCAGGTAATAGAGCCTGTAGCTTGTTACTCTGCAAAGCAGATGATGTGTTAACTGTACAGCTTAAGAGACACATTTCCATTGTAGTTTTTGATGATCTGAACCAGTCAAGAGCTTTATGACTGCTCGGTCTTGAAGAAATAGATGATGTTTTCTCTTGTATTAGTGATTACATTTGCAGTTCAGCAATATTTAAATACTGCATAAATTCTCAGAGCTTTCATTCCTCTTTTGATGTACACATTATAGTCATTTTGTGAAGCAGGGTAGTCCTTTCCAGTCACAATATAAGGGTTGCTGAACAGTTGACGTTTAATTCCAGAAATACCCATTTCTAGGTATATTCCTGGAGATGAGGCAAAGCTAATATAACATTATGGTTTTCTTTTCAGTCTACATGATTAATTTTTTCTCATGATATGGATACAACCCCAGATTTATCAGTTTCAATTTTTCAGGTCAATAATGGCCTTCTCTCCAGATGTAATGTATTGAACTCAACAGACAGCAGCCTTTTAACATTTCTGTCTTCTAAATTGCTATTTACGTGGGGAAGATGAGTCAGTGGAATCAGCTGGATTCATATTTTCCCAGGTCTTCAGAGTGGAAGACGCTAGAGGAAAATAAACTTCTGAGTGCCTTCCAGGTCTAACCAGCAGAGGTGTCTTATTCTCTGCCTACACTAATATATCATAACATATTCTTTGCTGTCCGCAAGCTAATAAATTGTACTGTGTGCTATCAGGGGAGTGCAAAATATGACCTCGAGAATTTGATATCCTTTTATACTGAGGGCTAGATAAGACATGGGTTCTTTATTTACCTTGAGGATTCAGAAATGGTTTAATATTTAATGGCAGCTATTGATTTACTAGGTTTTTTATTCTATCCTGAGGGGCTGGAGTGCTTTTGTTCATGCATGAAGTAACAGCAAGCAAAATTTTCAAATCCCAGGCACATCTAAAGGTACATCCCTAAATCAGCATAATCTAATTGGTAGTCTTTGGACTACTTCTACTGCTTGCTTTCTGTTTCCCCGAAGAGGAATCAGAGGAGATGGGGGTTAGCTCCTCCTGTACATGGAAGGGCACTCAGATGTGTCACTACTGCATCAGCCTGGCCTGTGAGAAGACCCCTGAAAATGTGTAGTCACTTTTATATATGAGGCTTTATCACTCCCTCTTAAATAACCAAATGCCCTGATCTGTACTGGTACAAAGGACCCATAGCCTCTGAGAACTTTCCTAAGTTTCACAGTGTTCATAATTTGGAAACAAGTTACTCAGATAAATGTTTTCCAGCTTTAGGACGAAGCCTTCAGTATTTTAGCCTTTTTTTCAGTGACTTGCTCATAGGCTTCAATGCAGTTTTCTGGAACAGTCTTTTAGATGCATCACCTCTTTGGCCATTCTTACCTTCCCACTCTCCTTCTCCCATTCCTCCTATCTGCAATCCCCATAGCAGCTACAGCTGCTGTTCTTGTGCTCATCTGAGTAATCTGTAAGTGAATAGTGCTGAGTGAACACATGACCGTAATTCCTCTCCACCCCAGTCATTTAGTCGGTTATCCAGAGCTGCCTCTGAAAGCAGGGATGATCTGAACATCTGTGTAGAGGTGTGGTTAGAAGCGTGTGTTGCTGTCTGGTTCCAGAGTTCTCGCAGCTCCATGCTGTTGTGCCTCTGCCTGTGGTTAGAGGCTGAAGTGATGCTCATTTTTTCAGCTTCAGAATGCAGTGATGCCTTTGTTATACCTTACCACGTCAATGACTAACATGTACTTTTAGCATGACGAACAGTACTTTTGATACTAGGGGGATTTCTGCTTGCAAGGACACATAGACAATGTAGCTGGTTCAATCTTCAAGGTGGAGAGCACAGGTTGTTTTACATGTAAATTTGCTAACATAGCATTTATGTTGTACAGGTAGTAGTGCAGGCCTGGCCTGATTCATTGAAGCAGCAAATTCCATGTGGTTTTGTATGAGCTAATGCTGAATATTGTTTACTTCCTTATCTTTTTATATGTTGATATGCTAGGTCACAAGGTAAGTTGAAAAAGTTGGACTGATATAAAATGTGAATTTTTTGAACAAACAATTCAGAGGACTAATTCTTTCACGCTCATTACCAAAAAAGGAATATTTCAAATATATGAATCAAATTCTGGGTGAAATTGCAAAAGGAACAGTTGAGTTTCTTTCACCGAGTGTTGATGGTTTTCTCTAGCTTAGCTTATCCCATTGAAAGGATCTGCCTGGTGATGTACCGGAACTCTATCAGCCCCACTGGGAATTCGGTCCATTCATGAAAGGCGATTTTAATTTGTTAGGCAGCCTGATGTATTCTTTGAAACAAAAGATGTCTGTGAAGAATGTGGTACGTGTTGAATGAGCACATGATGTGTGTACTGCAGAAAGAGAGCAACTGGTTTATCTTGTGGTCTCTTGCACATACAAAAGCTTGCAGTAGGTTAACAAGTTTGGGATATTGTTGCTGGAGGAAAGCCAAGCTCTGCTCGTATTTGGCTTCAATTCTGGTAAGTAATTTTTTTATTATTTCAATTAAATTATTCAGTTTATATCATTCCATAATGCCTTGAAACGCACACCTGCAATGTCAACTTCATGCAATAGCTACTCTTTGGGAGGAAAACAGTAGAAGAAAAAGGAGTAGAATATAAAATTAGGGGTTTCACCTGGTGGTTACACCAATAGTTTTACAGTGTGCTTGTTCTTTAATACATTCCTATCGGACACATTTTACCAACACCCTCACATAAACATAGTAACATTGTGGATGAATAAAAGATCCATTTCTCCCATAAGAGAGCTCTTCAAACCATGTCCTATTGCTTGGTCTCGCATTGGGAGTGCTGGCTGCATTTGAGGCAAGCCTGCAGCTGCTCCCTGCACCATTTCAGGTCTGGGGTCTGTGGCATTCGGGATCCAGTACCATCCAAATGCAAAGGCACATGGCTAAAGATGGAGCGATATTCAAAATACCTTTTTTAAAGCATGAGTCCTTTCTTTTCTTCTTCTTCAGTAACACTGATATCTTGCCATGGTTCCTGTTCATCAAAAGAACCCTTTTCTTCTTCAAGGAGCGAAACTATGCAATTGCCATAACGCTCCTGCTGGGTTTGCTGACAGAGCTGGTGTTTCCATGAAGGTTGTTGTTAGAAATGCAGTTTCTTCTGTCTTGGTTGGGGAATAAAGAAATTGTACTTCACGTTGGAGATATGGCATAGCTGTCCAGAATGGAAATCTTTTAAGGGGAGAATTTTCTAATAAGTCATAGATATTAAAGTAGATACTTTTTTTTTTTTTTCTTCCTGTCTGTCTCTACTAACTATCTGATCAGGAACTACCAACCAGAATGCCAGGCACTTGCTTTCTAAGCTTAAGATACTTGCATTATTAGAATCTCAATATAAAGCTGCAATCAATAGGATGATCAGTTTTCTGCAAGCAAAGGGAGCATAGTGTATGTAATAACCACTTTGTGTATATGTAGCTTGTTGAAGTGATTAGAAAAATGATGGCATCAGCCTTTTTATTACAGCAGTTAGATTAGTTAGGGCTTTGGCTTGCAATATTATCTCAGGGATGGCAGATAAAGCAGCTGTTAGGGAAGCTTTTCTTGTTGCCATTTGCAAGGAACCCGCACCTGTACTTGTTTATTTTCCAGTGTGTGGGGAAAAGGCTGAGAGCATAAAGCCACTAAATGGCCAGAAGCGATATCAGTCCATTATAGTTTTCATGGTTCATATTTTTTTTACTGTGCTATAAGTGGTTAATCCAAGGCAGCCATGGAAACACACCTAAACCATGTAACTCCCATGCTATAGTGGATGCTACTGTTTGCCTTCATCCTTCCATAGTGATATGTTGGTCCTGATCCCGTAGCCTTCTCCTTTTTGAACAGTCATTCCTTGCACGTAATCCTGGCTCAGCAGGACCCTCCCTGGAATTATGACTTTGTGTGGGGGAGAACGTTCAGTGTCAGGTTGTGATTTCTCTTTTAACTTCCCAGGTGCATGGATTTCTGCTGCTTACTGATGAAAGGCAATAGAAATAAATATACGCATGCCAGGATTAAGAGATACAGACACCATGCAACTCTTCCCTTCTTGGCCATATATGACTCCAAGGGTAGATTTTCAAGTCTGTGTGGTTTTTGAGGTGGATGAGGTTTTTTTAATTTACCTTCTTAAATACACACAGTTTCATTTTCAAAGGCACTGAATACTGGATTTCCTGACATCAGATGCTGAATACTTTCAAAGATTTATAGGTAGAGATTTAGAAATCCAATTTAGTTTCCAATGAAGTATGAAGCTCAAGATGTTTATTAAGCTTTACTTTTTTTTTAATAATATCAGTATGTATTCCCATCAAGATTGTTATTTCTTTGCATTCACAAGCATATGAATGAAACATTCCTTTTTTTTGCTTGTGATGATGATTTTAATTGATGCTTCACCTAGAAAAAGTTTTCCCCAAAATGTAGTTTGCATTTGCAGTTAAACAGCAGGCTTTGGCAAATTTCTTTTGAAAAGGACTTTAATATTTGGCATCCAGCCATTGAAAATACACAATCCTTGCTGCTTCACTCAAAGCTGCATTGTTCCTTGAGAGCAGAGCTATCGTGCAAGATCATGGATTGTAGAGGCAGCTTGGTTAAAGGCTTT
Organism: Todiramphus chloris collaris; assembly: GCA_025345505.1. Classification (NCBI taxonomy): domain Eukaryota; kingdom Metazoa; phylum Chordata; class Aves; order Coraciiformes; family Alcedinidae; genus Todiramphus; species Todiramphus chloris. The sequence continues at coordinate 31,401,342 of JANVCC010000035.1, forward strand.
GCAAATCTAAGACAAGGCTTTAAAATATTACTGAGCTTGAAAAGACACTCACATACTGGTGAGATGTATTCATGTAGACTCCTGTTTGCCATGTGCGTCTTCATAGTCATAAACCTTGTGCTAAATGTAGACAGGTAGGGCTGTATCAGATTTGTATGGGAACAATAACCCACCATCAAATTTGCTTCAGTAAAAATGTCCTGCTGTTGGCATTATTAATTAAAACTAGGAGGCTTCCCTTAACAGTTATAGCACTCAGAGAAAGAAAGGTGGTCTTAAAAATAGCTGAGACCTAACCCATATAAAGACTTTCATAGTTCAGCATCAACATCTTGAACTGTATTAGGGTTGAGAGGGTAGTCATATGGTCTGAAAAATTGTTATGTTGTATTCCTTGTGGATAGCTGCTTTCTCCATTGCTTGCAACCCTTAAGTGATCCATGGCTGCTCCATGTGAAAATCAATACAGTAATCCAGTCTGGAGGTCCTAAGGTGTAGCAGCAGTGGCAATTATGCTTTGACAAAAGACTTCAAAAGTGTGTGGTATGGCTTCATTACAGTGAATAACTTTTAAGTATACTGCTGGTTTGCTGAGGCTCCACTGATCAGGGCTGAGGTGGAGCGGAGATCTTAAATCAAGAGAGCTCCTCTATCTGAGCAGTCCGAGCAAATAGGTCTTCATGGTGGCAGCCAGTGTGGTAATGAAAATCTGTTATCCGTCTTGCTTGGTGTGGCTGAGCTTTGGATACCACAAATTTGTCTTCAGATGAGACAGAGGATTAGGATTAGTTTAAGGCGGACAGAGCAGATGGTTAAAGAAAATTAGCCACTCTGTATTTAAGGGGAACAGTGAAGATTTCAGATCACTTTGTGCTGCCTTTGTTGCTTTTTAAAGTGCAGACATTTGCAAAGATCTGTGTGTACCCCTAAAGAAACATGTAGTTTATGCAAACAAGGAGTCTGCCTTTCACATCTATCAGAGATAGAGAAGATATTTAAGCCATTAGGGAAGGGAAAATATAATGATAGAAATAAGCCCATACAGCTATGGCATTATTGTATTTGGTCTCCTGTCACATACAGCCCATGGAGTTGTAGTGTTTTGCTGTCTTTATAGCGCTGTGGCCACTGAGACAGCTGGTCAGAGTTGGGAGTTACTTAAATCAGAATGTAGTATTGCCAGTTGAGGCTTGCAGTTGTAGGGGACTGTACCTTCATCGATCAGATCAGGATGGATGGCTGTGAAATTGGATCCACAGCCCCTCTGAGCCATGCTGGAGTGTGCAGGATGCAGGCAGAGGAATTAGGCTCTGGTTTGGCCGTACCCCTCCACCTGCAGCCCCAGGGCTGCTGCTGCCATCCCAGCAGTCTCTCTTTTGGCTGGAGCCTGACTGCCTCACCCTTGAAGAATTTTAAGTTAAAGGAATGTGTGTTCTAGTCTGAAGAAAAAAAGATGTTGCTCGCTGTCAGTATAGTGTATGTAGCAGGTCTTTTCTGCTCTAAGTTAGCTTCAGGTTCTTATGGGAATTAAAAAGGTCAATCTCTTGCAAAGTAACCAACAAGGCAACGATAAGTTGCTCAGACATCCATCTATTTCTCTGAAGCGTAATCTATCAGTCATTTTTCAGCCTCTTTCTTCGCTGTCCTGAGATGACAGCAAATTAATTGTAGGTCTGTACATCAAACTTCTAAGTGCATCTTTGTGCTTCTCTGCAGAAATGGGTTTCACATGGCTTGGAAATTGTCATTCTAGGCGCTCTCTCCTTCACCCATAAACACTTCATGTCTTTGTAAAGTCATGAACAAGAATTAAATTTGGTTTAAAAACTGGGTTTTATAGTTTAACAATTGTTAACAATGAAGGATGGGCTCCTCTACAAAAAATGGTCCCCTAAGAATCCAAACCGCTTTGTCACCCAGGTTTTGCTAGCAGGCTGTCCTTATCAGTGGGAAGAAAGTTTCTATGGAACTGACTGAATTGAACAGTGTAGCAGGGGTGTCCGCAACAGGTCACAATGCAGACAGTGTTGCTCACCATTGTTGAAAGGGCAGCAGGCTCCTGCGAGTTCGTGTCTTGCTGCAGCAAACGAAGATCTTAACTGCTTGTGCACGTGCTGTAGGGTTGACCTGCAGAGCCACATGAAAGGGCATGGTTGTAGTTCCATGGCAAAGTAAGCCTTAAAAATCCCATTCTTTACTACTCGAACTGATGAGAAGACCAGCACCTTTTTCAGGGTTTTTTGTAAATGCAGTTCTGTAAGGTAAGTATCTGGGTCAGAAGCTGGAGGTGCTGTTACCTGGTTTTTCAAAGCTATAGTATGTTTGGAAATGCTTTAATAACGTTGGGTTGCGATAAGGAATCCAGCATTTTTCATTTTCACCTGTAAAACTCGACTTCCAGCAGGTTGTCAGCTAGTGCCTTTGTCTCGACTGAGGTTGCCATGAAAATTTTGAGAAAAAGCAAAGAAAAAATTCTGAGTTCTCTTTATCCTATTCACGTGCCTTTTGAGCTCATTTACTTGACTTCCTTCATTACACTGCAGAATTGAAGCTTAACCGTCTGTCATTTAGCAATGCAGGGACCTGTCCATGAGGCCTCATTCTGCTGCCAACGTGGGTGTTGACTGTGGTGCTGCACACTGAGCGTGCCCCATGGAGCTGCCAACGTGGGTATTGACTGTGGTGCTGCACACTGAGCGTGCCCCATGGAGCTGCCAAAGTGGGTATTGACTATGGTGCTGCACACTGAGTGTGCCCCATGGAGCAGGAGCTGCTGGTAGCAAGGGTGTGAGCAATGTGGCATTAACTCCACGGAACCCAGACCTGGATACAGTGGCCTTGCTGGGTTGTGCAGAAACAAGACGCCTAAGTCATGTTTGTTAGGACAGAAAACCTGTCCCCCTGAGAAGAGCTTCAGCTTTGTGCTGAGGGACTTGTTGCTCTCGAAGTCAGTTTGACAAATCATGTCTGTACAGCTCTTCAGAAGATGCATCCTGCTGATATCAAAACACATGACTTTTGCTTCTTGTTTAGATGGTTATTCTCCGACTTCAAGAAAATAGGGTTTTTAAATAGTGTGTCAGTATTTAAATGTTCAGGCAGAGACTCTGAAATTTTAAAACACAACCTGTTAACAACCTGCAGTTACTACAGGTGCCTACATGCCTTTAAAATCTGCCCTGTGCCTGCTCTACTCTAGAGATTACTGCAGTAAAATGAAAAAATAATCAGGATGAATTCACTAATGGAAAATGTGTCGCAGTTGGACAGTGTGCTGAGGACAAAAAGTAACTTCCAAGAATCCAAGAAGTGTGAAACTCTCAATGCCTGTGTAAGACCAATATGAAATACATAGGTCTGACATGGTGGAGGTAGTAAGAAAGAAGAGATAGTTCCACATACCCTCTAAAGAAACAACATCCCCTTAATGGCTGAACTCTGGGGTTCTTCTTTGCACAAAACAGTCTGACAGCATTTGTAGGTTAAATGAAACGAATTAGCAAACAAGTAATTATATTTCCATGTAACCTTGTTAAGATAATATCCTGTCCATCTTAAACCTGTCATATTAGACATATTTAATCTTTGTGACGCATGGAGCGGTATATTATGTTTGACAGCTTCTAAAGGAAGAAGGACGAGAGCCTGTAATTGGAATGCGGCCTTTGGATAATAATGATGAGCACTTCTCATCTTCAAAGGGTTTTTAGCCTCTCTAGCTAATCCACACATCCGCTGAGTGGGGAAGGTAAGTTTTATCCCCATTTTAGAGACTGAGGAACTGAGATGGAAGAGGAATCACCGGATTTTAACTTGAAGTGCCTAGATTCTAGTAGTGCTGTGTAAACCCAAAATTTATTTAATTTGCAAACTCAAAATTAGGTACGTGTAGTGTTTAGATTTAGATTACATGAATTACCTCAATCGTTCTGATAGCAGACCCTTCAAATATGAAGTCAGTCTCCTGCATTACCAATATAACAGGTGTTCTACGGTAATCGTAGTACTGTTGAGTTCAGTAATCTTTACAAGTAAAATGTGCAGCGTTTCTGAATATTTGCACTTGTAAGTGAAGATCTCATCCTGAAAGCCTTCTGGTTATAGCATGTTTTGTAATTAGCAGAACTTCAGACTCAGAAAACTGGGAGACTATTAACCAATGCACTGGCAAAACTCTGACTGGAGCGTGCAGCTTCCTGAACAGCTTTACCTGCTGGATTGGCATATTAAGGCAATTTGAGTTTCCTGGTTATTACCATGGTAAATCTAAATCAGTTGCTGAAGTGGACATCTTCCTCTCCTGAAGTGATTGCTTTTGGTGCTAAACAGGTGGTTTAAAAGCAATATTTTGTTTTCGTTTTAAGCCTGCAACTTAAATTATTAAATGGGAAAATGTTTAAGAAAAATAAGTTAGCCTACTACTGTTCATACTTTCTACTAGAATTTCTTTTCTATGAACAGCAAAAGATGAGTCAATTATTACACATATTATTTGCCCCTGTGTGATGTCTAGTGAATATTAAATATACATTACAGATTTTTACAGAAAGTCTTAATTTAATGAAAAAATAAACACTAACTTGTTTTCTCCTCATTTTCAATTTAGTAAAGCTTCCCTGATGTTGCCAAATTTTAATGTACAGATGAGCCATAAACTGAACCATTCTGTAGTCTCCTGTTGGAACCCAATGGATGAACTTTATGCAGCTGGTGAACAGACACAAAAATATTCTGACTGATGACATTTCTAATTACTGTCTATCTGGAGAATGTTCATATATGCAAAAAAAAAAAAGCAAGAAAAATTGCAGCATTTAAAAAACTCATTAATAAAAGCAGAAATAGTCCTTTTCCACTGATAATCTTCCTTCACTTATGTTGACATTGCTGCTCTGCCCAGTAGGTTTGTGAGTAGACGTCCCTTTTGGTTTTTTTCCTATTGTATTTTCTGGGGAAATTCCTATACTCACTTGCTAGTTCCCCAATAAAAGAAAATGTTTTCACTTAGACTTTACCTGAGTTCTATTGGCTGAAATGACAACACTGTTAAAAATCAATGTGCAGAAAGCCAAATCATTACTGAGGTTTTCCCTTGAACAGTTCATAGAGACAGCAAGCTCAGGAAAACAGCCTGAGTAAACTGCATTGTGATTGATTTCAGGTACATCTGATGCAGTATAATTGCCTGCCCATTCATTTCTTTTAATTCTCTTCTCTTCATGCTTCCTCTTTTGGGATCAGATAATCAGTAGCCATAATCACAAGCAGCAAGAACAAAAAAAGAAAATACATAGAAATGATCCTCCCTCAGTTTTGGTTGCAAAACTAAATAGCAGTAACTTTATATTTCATTTATGAATTCCCATATTCCATATAAACTACAGTATCTTTTTGAAAGCCCTGACTCCAATTTCTATTAACTTAATAGAAATGCACACTTTGGTTTATATTGATGGTTTCGCTGTTAGTGGCATTAAGACTAGATATTCAAGTATGTCAACATCACCACCAATATCTTCTCCCTCTTAATTTCTTTTAAAATGTGGCAAGAGAATCAATATTGTGAGGGGTTAGGATCCCTACGTTTCTGTGTGGTTGTTTTTTGGTTTGGTTTGTTTTTTTTTCCCCCTTAGTTTTAAATAGGCATTTATGTCACTCAAAATGGAGAATTTCCAGTTCAGAAAATATGACTCATAACTGGCGTTTTTGAACAGAGCATTAACTGTGGAAAGTGGTCTGATACCTACTCGATATAAATCCAGACTATTACTTTGATACATAAACTTCCTTCAATAGGAATATCAGTTGAAAGAAATGTAGTACTGATATCCTTAACCTTGTAAATTGACATCAGCACAAACTCAGCATAGACTCCTAGTATGAGAAAAAATTGTTCTTCTGTGATTATCTGCCACAGACAGATACCCTGCCTAAAACATTACTCTAGAAGTTATTTAATATATTGTTATTTTTGGTTTCAGACATCAACAGGTATCTTAAGGAGGCTACCTACGCAGATGGTTTTGGAATGGTTTTAAAAAAACACCAAAAAAACCAATCTTCTTATCTTACCTAAATTTCTCTCTCAAATAATGCCTTTGTCAGTACTTCCTAGGGTTCCATACGTGCAACTTCTCAATGTTTTAAATACCAAATTTACTAGGGAAAAACTCTGGTTTTCTTTGGTTTTGTTTTTTTTTTTTCCTGCCAGGCTCATAAACTCAATTTGAAATGTGAGAATTAATTAAGTTTCTCCTTTTTCTCTGGGCATGTGTGTGTGTGCTTAAATCTATGTCCAGTAAGAAATAAGCTTCTTCAGGTGGAAGGTTCACTGACTGTCATCAGAAAAAAAAAAAAAATCAATTTTTTCAGATAATGCCTTCAGTGTCTAACCCACTGAAGTCTATGGGACTGTGCAGTGAGAACAAGGTTATGAGAAATGAAAGCAGGAATATTTGGTTTTCTTCAGCTGTATCTCTGCAAGCAGCAGATGCCATGGTAAAGGTGTCATTTTATTTTAAAGCTCTTTAGAACAGAACGATACTTTTGAATATCTAAAAAGTCGTGTCTTCTGTCATTTTTATACGGAGATCATTATACACTTTCTAGCTATTCAGTTTCTCCTTTTGCACTCACTTTTAGGTGTACTAAATCCTTCCCTTCTTTCCCTTTTACTTTTCACATAGTTAATCATCAAATACATTGATGTTTCCTTCTCTTTCCTTCAGCTCAGCCCCCATAAGTTTAGCTTGGTTTGTTCTTTCCTTGTCGGTGAGTCCCTCCAGCTCCGATCATGTTTTGTTACCCATTGTGAGAGCTCTCATTTATCTATATCTTTCAAGTAATACTATGCATAGAGGCATTGGTTAGCCAACTAGATCTGTGTTAATACAGCCTGTTAATAACCGATTTAGTTGTTTTCATTTGAGTTAATAATATGTTAATACAAGTAAATTTAATCAGTAGTACATTGGCAAATACATTTCTATGCTACACGAACTTTTGTATATTCTCTTCCTATTTCACCCGTGACTTTAAGGGAGTGCTCTTTACTTCTGCCATTCTGGATGAGTTCTTATATCCTTTTAAAAAAAATATAGGAAGACTTTATGGTAGAGAAGGCCTTCTCCACACTAAGACCATCACGCATCATGAAGTGTTCTGGGAAGCAACAATGAATTGATTTCTGATAAGAATTAGAACAGCATTAATTACTTAATTGTGTTAGTTTTTGAATACAAACTGACATTGTGGGTATTCTTATTGTCTGAAAATGTGTTTTCATTAATTAAGCAAGATAGCTTAAGGTATAATAGCTCTGGTTTAAAATAAAGGAAAACTTTTGAGTCTGATGTGTTGACCTGAGATTGATATACACATTGTGCTTGTACTCCTTGTCTTCTTGTATTTCAGGGAAGTTCAAATGTATTGGCATAGTTCATGAAACTGTACAGCAAGGAAAAACTGGGGAATCGTATTCCAGATCCAAAATTCTACACATAATTCTATCCCTATATTTAGTGAGCTTGCAGCCTATTTTTTCTTGTATTTTATTCATTATTACTAAAGTGTTTCTCCTGGGTTTAACTGTTTCTTTCTGTTTGTTTCGTTTGCTTGTTTCCTTTTTTATTTTTTCTTTTTTAAAGCTGACGTGTGTCAGAAATAAACCTTAATAAACCTTCTGGCATTGGAGAGTCTGAGGTGTGTTTCTCAAGGTCAAGATTTTGGGCTATGATAAACCCCTTTTAATTCCATGCCCACAATCAAATAGCCAGTTAAATTACTGGGTGAAAGACTCTTACAATAAATGTAACAGCTGATGCTGCTCTGTATGTGACAACTCACAGGTCTGTTCCAATTGCATGTTAAAGGACAGGGAAACACACTTCTGATTTCATCTGCTTCCAAGCACAAAATTACACGTTGTTCCTCATTAATAATATTCTTTTAAAAATACTACAAGGATGAAGACAGAGCCTGGACTGTCTCTTGTAATGATATCCTGGAGAATTAGAGGTATTACAAGCTTCTGGTCTTAGTGTGAAAACAGTGGGCAAATGGAAAATGTGTATCAAGAAGGCAGTGAAGTCTTCCTGAATATTCTCATGCATACTTTGTTTTGGTGGATTTGGATCTATACCACTGTATTTTAACTCCTGCCCAGTAGAAGATGTTAGTTTGTAGTTACACTGCTTTTCAAACAAATGTAGATCTCCAGGCTGGTTTTAGAGGTGAGGGCTTAATACATTAACACAGAGTATCAATCACAGTAGCTGCTTGTTACTGAAAATACAGAAGGTGTGTTGTTCTTAGAAAGAGAAGACTGCCTTGTGCCTGTGAAACTTGAGAGACACGGACTCCATTTCTTTCTCTTCCACAGATTTTCTGTGTAACGGTGCGCAGGAAGACCTGGGTCCTAGTATTTGCTTTTTGTGCTGTTTATCTTCCCTCTCCCCTTTATGTTTTCTTTTTTAATTGTAAAATACCTAAATAGCTCCTACACAGGCAGTAGAATATTGGAAAGTATCTCTGTTTGAGTCTTTTTAATGACCTGGTGGTTAGAGGGCCTTCTACCAAAGCAAGAGATGCAGGTTTTGCTGCAGGACCAATATCTACTGGATAAATGTTTTCTCCTTTGCATTAATACACAGAATTGTGAATAACAGAGAGTAGTGAATGACAGCAAAAAAGCTGAGAATAATGAATGTAAGTAAGTGTATAACTGAATGCAGAATTAACTCCTCTGCCAGGAAGCTTTGTGTTTTTTCTGTTGCTGTCCACAATTTAAATTTACCTTATAAAACTGGTTCTGTGCAATTTAAGAGTGAAAAGAGGAAGACAAGCTGGTTTGAATGGGAATCTTTACCATTGGAATGGTGTGCTCTCCTTGGAGTCCTTGGGAAAATGCTTCTGGGAAATCTACGTATTGATAGAGCCCAGGAGAAACCATAGAGGGGACATAATGACAGCAGTGATGTTGGAAGCAAACAGAAAGATGTTTTTGGAAGGTAATGCAGGAGGACTGAAGTGCAAGGACAGGGGCGAGCTGTCAGAAGAATTGTTCTCTTGCTGCCACAATGATTGTATGTACTAGACAGAGAGATGAAAGACTACAACTAAGTCACCTCTGAGGAATACAAAAAGGTGCAAATCTGGCAGAGATATCATAATTGGTAACAATTGAGATGCTAAGGCAATATTGTAGCTATGTAAAGCGAGAGGAGGCTCAGTATGTATATATGGCAATGGGGTTCCAGCGCTTTGTAGTGGCAGAGACATGTCTAAGTGGTTGGGAAACACTCCTATTATGCCCTCCATCCAGGCTGTTACTAGGACCAGTCACAAGAGAAACTGAGTCCTCCTATTTTAGGCCCATTCCCGGGTGCAGGGGAGGTGCAACTTGGAGCAGCTTCCCCAGTTAACAGTTGTGTGTGCACCTGAGCCTCTCACCCCTGTCAGCTCCAAGCACCGCAGAGGTGTCGGGGAGTTTGGCAAGGCTGGGACCAGCAGGACATGTTCTTTGTATTGGAAACGTGTGGTTCTTATACTTCGGAAACTACTACGAAAAGTGCCTTCAAAGAAGAGGCATCCCTACTACAAACCACATGCCTGTCACCAATTTTAAAGACTGTTCAAAACTCCCAGATTCTCTCTTCAGTTCCTTTTCCGGTGCTTTGTTTTTTCCCCCCTTCTCGGCCAAGATTGTTTACATTTCATTGCTGTATATTGCTTGTAGGCCATTTAGTCTCTATAAAGCACCTGTAGCTGAAAAAGGTCTAATAATGTCAGGTGCTCAGTTCTTGTTAGTGCAGCTGCCATCTGTGCGAAGGGAATTCTGCACGGGTGGCTGTAGGTGCAAATTGGAAAGAACAGGGAGGTGGTGCAGAAATCGAAGATGTGAATGTGAACGGAGAAATTGGATTGTTGAACATTTCTTGTCCTGCAGCATAAAATAATTATTGATGAAAGTTTTACCCTGCAAATAATCTGTTTTGAGCTTTGTGCACACCAGTTTTGCCATTCGGCCTGCAGATCTAAATGAGATGGAGAAATGAGGTCTCTTTTAGAAAAGTCGCCGTTGTCGAGACCGGCAGCAACCTGGAGTTTGTTTCTATTTACTGTGAGTTTGGCAGGAAAGGCTGGAAGAGCGCTGAGCATCCTTTGCTTTTCTGATAATGAAGATGACTGATATTTTGCACTGTGCTTTGGGTTCCTCCCACTCTGCAGAATAGATTATCTGTTGCTTTTTCAGGAAGAAGTTACAATAATTGTATTGATTGTCTTTCATTTGACTCTTGACTGAGAGGAATAAAAAGCTTCAGGATTATTGATTTAGTTTTGCACTCAAGTATTTTACTTTTGTTTTCGCTTCCCATAGGACCTAATCCCAAGGCCATTTAGGCAGTTGTGTAAGGCCTTAATGCAGCAGAGATAATGCAGTTTCTCTCTGCGGAAGCCTGAATCAGCAGACAGCCCATGCGTCTGCCTCCTTGCTCAGGCATTTAACTGTATCATCTGAGAATAAACCTAAAATGAATTAAGATAAATTTAAGCAAATGAATTGGTTTATTCTGCCTTCTTAGGAACCATTCTTTTATCTTATGTACCCAAATGACTTCTAATTAGATCTTTGCTGTATCTGTCCCTGGCAGTGACCAGCACCAGAGGGATAGGAATTTAGGGCTAGAGATTTTCAAGTGCCCAGCACACCTTGTTCTTGTGGCTGCTGAAACACTGTAAGATCAGAAGTGGTAAGTTCATTGTGCTTTGGAATATTCACAAATACGAATTAGGCACTCGTCATAGCCGGCACTTAAATGTTAGTGTTTAAATGTTATTTTCTTCTCCTTACACCCTGTTCTGTATCTCTAAGTATAGTTAAGCTTAGACAATACCCATCCAAGCAATTCTATAGGAAAGGCTGTTGAACTGCATGCTAAAGAGCTGATGCCTAGCTCAGAGGCCGGAAGTGAGAATAGTTTTTTTCAGTCTCTCAGTGCTTCAGTGTTTGTGCAAAATAGGCTCCCATAAATGTGTCGGGTTTTATGTTTAATACTGATTTCTTCAATTCCTTTGCTTGGAAAAATGATTAAATAAACCCATAAAGTATAAACAAAATTTGCGTGGACAGAAATATTTAGGCACAAAACACGGCAAAGCGAACATGTAGTATGAGATAAGCATGAAAATATGCCCTTAAATACAAGTAGAAGTTACTTCGTGGATTAGGGTCTGTTGAGCTTGAATGCCTTGTGGTTCAAAGACCTCTCATAGGTCAAAGCCCAACTTTTGCATCTGGCAGTTTATACACTGCGCCTATGTGTGTAGTGCTGGTTTGTGTAAGTGGAAAGGCATGGGGCACATGAAGTGATTGTTTATAGAACACAGTTCCTGCGCTTGCTGTACCATTATTAAAATCACAGAATTTTGTAAGAATGTAAGTTTGTCTTAGGCTTTCTGGACACATTTTTTCCATCACTTTCAAACATCTTCACAGGAGTTACATTGGTTCTATGTCCCTCTGCCACCTCATTTTTTTGACCTTGCAGGAAAGGCGTATTAAAAACGAGGAAATGCTTTGGGACAAAAAGGTGTGTTTAAAATTGTTTTACTGTATTAAATTCAGCTTCCACTCCACTCTGAACTTATGCACACCAGCATTTTAGGAAGGCAGTTAAATATACTTAAATCCAGGTCAGCTTTGTTCTCATGGAGAAAGTTGTTTCTCCTAGAATGGTTGGTAGCTAATAAAAGAGTCTGGTTCTCTAGTCTTGGTTTTGACTTACTGGATGATGTTGGCAAATCTTTTCTGTGCCTTGTCCTCCTCATTTGTAAGGTAAAGATAAAGTGGCAGAGATCCATTGCACAATGCTTTGAAAAATGCTGTGCCGTTTCCACATTTTTGTTACCATCCAAGCGTGGTCATTAGTGTACTGTTTCCTTGAGGACATTAAGCTGTTCTCCAACCTGTTCTCCTTTTCTTCCTCCCCACAAAAATGTGTATACATACCTTATATACAGGAACCTTCTAGTACTTCAGAAAGATTGAGGGATAACATTATCTCTGCTTGACAGATGTAGCAACAGAGAATCTGTAAAGAGTAAGATCCTTCTTAGAGATTATACATCTTGTCCAGGTTCCTGTCTCCCAGCAGCTTTAATCTCTAGACAACTTTGCTACCCTTTGTAAGAGAGAGGGGGATGAAAAAGCCGTCTGCTGCTTGTGGTTGCTAGGGAGTCACATGCTGCCCTCAGGTTAGGCTGGTCCACCTTCTCTCACATTTGTACTTGTTTGGACCACTGCTCTGTGCTGAGCTAAAGTTGATTTAGCTCTTGTTTTTTTCCTCCCCCTCCCAGCAGTATGTCAATGGGACAAGTCAAGGTGAGCTGCATGAATTTAAACATATAACCTCTTCACGCACACATGCAGAAAGGGAGAGTAGATGTATGTTTTGTAAAGCGTTGTTCTTCTGCTTGCTTGTTGTTTGAGGCTTGCAACGCGATAAGGAGGAAGGCTGGTTTGAGTGGAGAGCGCTCACGCCCAAGACACTGCCGGAATACTGAGGTTTCTATAAATCTGTTCATTATGGCTCTGTGGGGAATTTCCAAATTACTAGCATTTTTAGGTCCTCTTATCAGCACTTCAAAGATAAAGTGGTGTGAGATGAACGCTGCTCCCTTAGCACACTAGGTTTTACATACACTGTGCACCCAAAATAAGTAGGAAAGTCTAAAAGGGGATTCATAAGCAGATGCTAAAAAATGCAGTGAATGAGTTTTTGTATGATTTTTAATTATGGTTTGTCAGGTGGCTTCTCATAGGAGCATAATCACAAGCTGAATAATCAGTGATGGTTTATTTGAAGAAAAAAGAGAAGAAGAAAAGGCAGGCTGGGTAGTGTTTTTGTGAGGGGCTCTGTGTGTCTCCATCATGTTTATCTCCCTGGTCACTGTCGTCATGGAAGCTTAGAGCCAACTGGGAGATCCTGCTCTGCCCGGGACTGGATTAGTGACCCTAATGCATGGAAAATTGAATGTATTAAGCAGCAGCCACATTTTCAACCCTAAAGACTTCACAGGAATTTGAAACAAAAGGCCAGAGCCCTCTGTGGAGATTTTCATCCCAGGGGGGAGTCTCATTTTAAAAAACAAATTAGCATCACCATAGAGAAGCAGCTTCCAATGACCAAAAATTAGAAAACAAAATGAAAGATTTTTTTCATTCTCTTGGATTCTGCTTTCTGTCTTTTTTTTTTTGCCAGTCGAAGGAGCCCTCTTGTTGTAGATGGAGCTGAGGTGAGCTAAGCTCTGACCTCAATGCAGTCGGTTGCACTCACATTGGAAGTGGGAAAACTAGCGACATCAGAATGTCTTGCCAATCCATGGGTGAAAGATAAAAGAGGCTTATTCTTTTATAGCGGGTTAACAACAGTGTTTTCTTGGTTTATATGTATATAAATTTACTAAAGGTTTGTGAAAGGAGAAATCTACAGGAATTAATATAGCAGGGACAGATAGGGTGGGGGTTTTAGATCTGCTTTTCCTCCTGGTGGCAAATAAAATATTTTACAGACTTCTAATAAAAGATAATCAGAAAACCGAAAAGACCTATGAAAGAAAGCTCATGAATCTTGGCTTGCATGTATTTGCATGTGGAAAATGTGGATGTCATATCCCTCAGGACAGGGATATCCAGGAGCTGTAGGAAGAGTTAAAAGGTTCCTGTTTGGAAATAAAAAGGATGGAATAATCAGAGGTGAGGCATGGACAAGCTCCACGTGTCTCCTTAACTGAGGTTTGCAGCTTTGTCCCACAGATTTGTGTTACAGCTACTGGGCACTGAGGTGTATGGTGAGGTTAGTGGCAGATGTGTGTCTCTGCATGAGAGATGGAGGGCACGGGGCGAGCCTGAGAGGCTTGTTTTGCCTTTTTGCCCCCTGGGGCGATGGCAGAATAGCTCCTGCCAGAGAAGCCCGTGGGGACTGTGTTCTGAATTAATACAAGATGTGTTTCACCTGCCTTTTCCTACAATAGCTGCTGTCCTCTGAGCTCAGGGTACATCTTTGGAACCCCTCTAAGGAGCTGTTGTGGCCTCATTGAAAACGGTAGCAGGTTTATAAGCTAACAAGCCTATACTGATGTTTTCTCCTGCAGCCTGCCTGTCCAAATGTAATAATACTCTGTGGGTTTTTCCCTGAAGGGTGTCTGTGTAGCCTGTCACTTCAGGGGCTATGCACTAAGACTGAAACAACACTTCATTATAAAGAATAAGCAGATTTTAAGGATAGCTGTTGTCGTATGAGATTTTGCAAGTGAAGCATGCACTTTGGGTGCAGCCAAACCAGGAGCAGACCCAGCAGTACTGTCACCGCCTTTTGACTTTTTGCTGTAGAAAAATAATACAAATATCTACAGTTGCTTTTTTTTATACGCAGAACACTTCATAAATATTAAATAATTCGTCCTCACAAAATATATACTCAAAGCTAAACTCATACCACGGCCTCTCCTCACCTCTCAGATTGTTTCTTAGTTTCTGTCATCTCAAGTTAATTCATTCAGTGCTCTGTGATTTGTTTTTGATGGTATAGCACCTGATAAAATCGTAGTATAGGAATTAAATAGGTCACTATATAATTTGTATTAAAGGGTTATTTGCTACAGCATCCTTTGGTGTGTTTTTGTGTAAGTCTATACGTGGACATGTGTCTCTGTACAATCGACAGTACTGACACAGCAGTTTCAGCACCCCAAGCGCTGGTTTTGGACACTCTGTAGAACATAATAGGAATCTTTTATTGTAAAGGTGGTGGCAAAATGTCCTTTTTATGCTCTGTACACTGCACATTTAAAGGTCATGCTTGTCAAGAACAGCAGCTTTATTCCCGCAACACAAATGAAGCGTTTTGTCCTGGTTTATGCATTTTACTCTGAGGAGTGAGTTGTGGCACTTGTGATGTGACTTCACACCGGGTCTGTTTGGTGGGTGTTGGGTGACATGCACTCCAGCCAGTGGGGACACAGGCAGGCAGGAGCAAAACACCTTGGTGTGCTTTTGATAAAGGAAGATGCTGAATCACTGTTTGCCCTGAAGAAATGTCCTCCAGCACAACAGTTAAGATTAAGTGACAGTAACTGCTCAACTGTATCACTTCTTTTTTTAATTTATTTTTTTATAGTGTCTGCTAGCATAAGCATACAATTATGGTGGAAAGTGGGGTAGCCAGAACACTGCACAGGGTAAGATAATAATGGTAAATCATGATAAAAGAGAAAATGAAACAAGAGATGTTTTCTCCAGTGCCACAGTTATAAGGGAACAAAAAAAAAAGTGAAAAACTCACCAAAAAACCACACTATGATTAATGTGGCAAAGAAAGCAGAGATGCTGGCGTTCTGTGTGTGACTCAGGAGAGGACAGTGGTGACAAATGGACACGCGACAGCCCCCCAGACATTCGCAGCTGATTAGAAGCACCACAGACGAGCAGCTGTCATGCCTATGAAATATTATGGAATTGAAATGCACTTACAGCTGGTTGGGGTGCCACCCCTCGTACTTCACTTTTATCACTGCTGCTCCAGGCTCCGATTCTTTACGTAGTCAATGAGTCTCTCTATCTCCCTGCATGCATCCCATTTAATTAGATTTACTCAGAATCAAAACGGGCCTCAGTTTCTGCAAGCCTGTCTTTTGTAAGGTGGTGAGGAGTGGAGCAGGCTTGAGTGGTTCTCCTCAAGTGTAGCTCAGACTGGGGAGGTTATCACGGGTACAAGTGCACTGCTGATCAGTTCATGCCTACAAAAGTTTGGAGACCACTAGCTTTCAAAAAATTCTGGTGTCTCTCTGCTTTCAGCTCTTCACTTGTATCACCTTTCTTTTCCATGCTGTTCGTCTAGCCCTGCACAAAAAGCTTGTTAATATTTTGTTCAACTACTGGCTAACAGAACGAGGTTGCAGATAAGGGAAATACTTCTCCTGAAGTAGCTGTATCCTTAAGAATATATACCTGTATACCTAAAATGCTGAGCCTTGGTATAATGTGTAAAATATATTTGCAGATCATTTAGCTCAGGCTGTGGTGTGAAAGGTAATTCTGGTTGACTTGCTGGGAAATAGGAAGTGTAGCCTCTCATTTTCTGCTCTCAGTGCTGAGCTATTCATGGAATCTGCAACATATTTTTAATTTTTTTTTCTTTTTGGTCTCTATTATTTTCATTATTCTCTAGATTTAGCTTCTTCTAAATCCAAAGGAATACTCTGGATTTAAAATATTGCCTCCAGGAGCAGAAAGTCTGTTTTCCTGTAGGATGGATGTTTTGCTCTTGGGTCTATTAATTATGGCCTTTTCTTTCAACAGGAATAATTGCGTTATTAATAGTCTTTTGATGAACAGAAGAAAGGCCTCTTTGGAAGGAGAATGCTTTTGCTTCACAAAAGGTTTCTGATAGCCTTAAGGTGGATTTATCTGGTGGAGCCTTGGCTACCCTTCATATTAAACAGACAGAAGCAGTTCAGGGAATTTGGGGATGTGAACAAATTAGAAAATAAATTAAAAGCATTATAGCTCAATAGTATAAATTAATGCAGCTGCCGTAAGCTTCATCCTGAGAGAGTTGTCAATATCTGCAAAGCTCCTGCTATGGGGAAGAAAATTAATGTGTATTTTACCATTTGCGTTTTGCCCCACAAGAAGCGATTTGAGAGCCCTCTGTAGCTTTGATGGCTTTCCTTATCTTAACTCCTTCCATACGAGTGCCCTGGGTGTCCTCTGGGAACCGCAGAGCAAAGGGGCTAACGGCTCCTCCCGGGCGAAGCATGTTGTGAGTAAAAGCTGTGCAAAACAGACGCTGGTGACAACACTGGTGTCCAGGCTTCCCTCTGCAGCCGCCTCTCCAGGCTCCCGGCTGTGCAGGTTGTGGCAGGCTTGGTCTAGCAGTTTCTCTGTCTTACAGATGAATAGTTTGGAGATAGAGGCGTCGGTTGCTTCTGTGTCCATAGAACAAAAGTCTCTTCTGTTCTGCTACGGTTTTGTTAGTGTTGGTGGGAGAAGAGCACTAACCTCCCTCCCCCTCCTATATCCCAACCCTCTGCAACGCCATTCCCTCTGCAGCGGCTCTTTGTGTCTGCTCTTGTCAACCGAGATTTTAGAACTGTCTTTTTCCTCCCTGGCACCTGGATGGAGGCTCTACCAAGAGATCAGAGAGAGCAGTGGCAGATCTCTTTTTGCTTATGGAACATATGCTCATACTAAACCAAGAGGAGACAAACCTCCCAAAGCAGAAAGAGTAAGACAGCAGGAATTCTGTCTTCAGCATGGATGGAGTCATTCAGAGTGGTTGCATGAGACTTGAGGATAACAGATAAAACATCTGAAGTTGCTGATTAAAAAGAAGACTGTGTGGCATTTGTGTTGTCCAGTACTCTAAATCTAAACAGGAACTGAAAACTGTTGTTGCTGTTCTCTTTATATTCTAGTTGCACTGGGCATTCTTTGTCAAATCTGGTCCCTGCTGTTCTGAGAACTGTGCAAACACATAGTAAATGAGGGTTTATGTACCGGGGAGTTACTGATTTCAGTCAAAGTAAGACGTTTCCGAGTGTGTGAAGGGATGGAAAATTGTGAGGGAAACCATGGTATTGGCCCATGGTTGGTTAGCAAAATCAGTTGGATAGCAAAATTACCTGGGTAAGGGTAAGCAGAAGGAGACGGTGTCTGGCCCCAGTTAACTCTTAACCTCTAAAAGAAATAGATTTTAGAAAATAATCTTTTCAGCTGTTCCTGAGACAGCATTTCTGGGGCTGGAGGTGTCAGAGAGTTTGAGGTGACAGAGGACGCATGGCTATTTGAGGTTGCCATTATTGGTGTGTTGGAGCAAGCACTGGAAGCATAGGCTGTGCAAACGCTTACTGCAGGAGCCGAGGAAGGTGCCGTGGCGGAGAGCCAATGGAGAGATTTCAGTGATAAGAATGATATGTCAGGGCTTTACCATCGTCCTCATGGAGATGAGCTGGGTGTTAAGAAAATGACAAGTATGCATGCTGGGTGCATTTTCCTCCTCTGTGAGGACAATGCAGTCTGTGTCAGAATATGACAGCAGATGATACGGAGAAAAAAGTTTAACTCATTTGCTGATATCTATGAGGAGATATCCAGGAGACCTTGTTCCATGGTTATAGGTAAGGTCAAAGATACCTTTCTAAATCTTAGCTTGCTGGCTCTTTTTAAGGGGTTTTGTGTCTCTTAATTTTTAATAAAAGAACTACTTGCTGTCTTTAATACATGCTACTACTCTGTAAACATGAATTATCATTTTAACACTGTGCAGTAGATTATGGCATGCTTCTGGCAGAACATGACTTGCCTCCAGAGCAAACAAAGAAACTCATAAACTTGAAAATCTGACCTTTGCTTAATTTCTTCTTACACTTGTTCTCAGAAGGTGTTTCTCCCGTAGTCTTCTCTTTATTGAAACCATGAGAGAGTAAGAGTCTTAGCTTTGACTTTCTGCCTTCATCAAGGTACTTGGTGAACTTTGAATGCCTTGTAATTGTCTGTGTACGGAGTAGGGAAGGGGCAAGGAAAATAAGGAACTGCCTGTATGTGGAGAAAGATGAAATGGAGTAACTGGAACAAGGTTGGACTGACAAATTCTTACCAAATGAAAGCTCACTTAGGTATTACTCAGCATCTGGTATGTACCTGAACTTCTTGCAGCCTCTGCTGCAAAACTAGAAAAATACTGCCTGGGAAATTTGTTTGAGCTCCAAACATCACAACTGGAGGAAGGAGGCCGAACATGTGGCAGCGGGTGCTGATATCTTTATTCTGCTGCACCTGAGACCCTGACATTCACCTTCTAGTGCTGCTGAAAATGCATGTCAATTAATAGGAGCAGAGTTCTCATTTTTGATCCTGTATTTAATTCCCTGAAGCTATTATTGCCTTGCGGGAGTGGGGGGAAAGTGTAGAAGATAATTAGACTTGACCTTGTGCTATGGACTTGTGCAAACTGTTGGATTAGCAATGAACGCTGTCAAAGCCTGGATAGAAGGAGGGGGGGACGGATGTGTGGGGACACACACAACACATTGTAAAGCATGTTCCTGAATATGCAAGAGAATAAAAATTGAAATGGAAAGGACAAGAGGGAAGCTGAAAACAAATACTGAGGCTAACTCTGTAAGTGGGACACTGTCAGGAGTTAATGTCTTTTTCTTTTTTTGTCAGAACAGCAGTGATAATCAGGCAAAATGGCAAACAATTAAGTTGGGCTCCATAGCCTAAATGATTAAAAAAAAAGCAAAGGGAAAAAAAAAAAAAGTAGGAATTACTCTAAGGGATCATGTTATAACAGAACTCGTGATGGCTAAGCAGCAGCCATACATCAAATAGATGGAGCAGAGCAACTGAATCTGGTCACCTTTGCTTTTTCTTTCCCATTTCTCAGTGCACATTCTCTCACATCAGCCTACTATTAGCATTACCGGCTTCCATTTTGCTGTGGATTACAATGACTTGAATGAGTCTTTCTTGGAAACCATCTGGCCTTAGACATCAAAGAACAGCTGTAGATAGAGCTGGCTTTTAATGTAGCTAAAGTTCACATCTCTGTGTAAAATAAAATGGAGCAGTGCCCACATTGATGCTGACATGGCGACACTGAGCCTCGGGGAATTCAATTTCTCATTTTCAGATCCTTTGCCTTCAGTCTTTCCCCCCATTATGGATTCTGGGCCAAATCCTGTTCACCTTGCTTGCGTGAAAATAGTTTTTGATAGCAGTAGGGTTCTTTGCTTGTATCTTTAGACCATACAGTCTGTGTCCTAAATGTAGGCACTGTTCAGCAAGCAGTGGTGAAAGGGAAAGAAGGCAATTTGAAACCAAACATAAGTAGGAATTTTGCTATGATTTAAATTTTGCTAAGTGCTTTTTTTTTTTGTCTTGAGTCTTTGTGCCACTGCAAATCAAAAATCAGAAGAGGTTCTACAAAATGATACAGGCCAGAAAACAACGGGAAAGGTGAAGCTGCCGAGCTAAATTCTGTTCTCGTTTGTAGTGGTGTAACTCCAGAGTGATGTGGACATCTTCCCGATTTACGTAGCTGTCACAAACAACTGTACCCAGCCCAGGAAATGGAACCGATCGTTGCTTTCAAGACAAGGCTGAGTGCAGGAGGGACGATTTGAGAACTTGATGTGACTTATGAAAATGTATTCATTTTTTTTTTGTAATTCCTAGGACTTAGCAGTAGCAGTACAGCTCAGCTGGAGCTGTAATGTGAGTTAGAGAATTTCAAAGGCAGCTTTAACAGGCAGGCTGCTTCCAAGAATGGGCATGCGGTTGTTGCATTCCCTGTGCGTGGGTTCACAGAAAGGAGAGCAGAGCTATGGTCCTTCCCTTCCCTTCCTGCCCCTGGGGCTTTGCTGCAGTGAGCAGTGCTGAGCTGGCCCAGCCCCGCCGTGCAGAGGAGCAAAGCAGTACATAAAATGATTTATCATCTTCATACTCTCTTCTGGCTTTTGAGAATCCAAGTAGAACCTGGGAAGGACCTGGCTTGCTGCTGCTCACCACTTTCTATTTCAGTTTCTGTAAGTACCTGTGGCCTCTGGGTAGTGTGGAGCTGACAGCATCGTATTTGTGTTCCTGCTTTACTGACGGACTGTACTGTCAAAACAGAGCAAATGGGGAGTGAGCAATGATAGAGGAAACTAATCCCCTGTTTATACCAAATCATCTTCCATAGTCCTCTCTGAGAGGAACAAAGAGAAAGTGAAGGCGAGGGAAGAAGGTGCTACAGAAACATGTTTCAATTACTTCATGGAGAAGTTACTGTAAACGTTCCTCTTTAAAATTTGTTAAGCTTCATTGATTTAACATTGCACTCAACATGGGAATTTTCCTCCTGAGCAGCTAGGTTACATTACACCTGACTTGTTTCCTGCTCTTTCTTTTATTTTTCAAGAATGACTTTTTAATAATGATTTGCAAAACAAAATGAGATTCGTTTTTGTAAGCGCTTGCTCTACTTTCCTATGTTCTTTGGCTTGTAGGCGACAAATACGTTAATGTTATGAAGAAAATCCCTGTACATATAGTGGATCCAAACTCATGTTCTTATCCTGAGCAGATGTATTTTTAAGATAAAGTGCCCTTACATACAGTCTCACATTTAAGAAAATGCCTTGCCCTATAAATATTCCTGTGAACATGAGATGAAATAGGTTTTGGGCTGGATGAGTTCTAATATTTTGTACTTCCTCCATAGAGTCTCTGGGAGTTAATCCAAACCGTGCTTCTCTTGGGCTGCTAAGGTAATGGGGAGCAGAAAAAGAAGGGAAAAAAGAAAAAAAATCTCCAGCAAACTGCAAGGCTTATTACAGGAAGGAATGAAATACTAAAAGGAGAGGTTAAAATCACTGCCCAGCTACACTGTAGGATTATATGTGTGTTATCTAATGAAAGTGCAATGAGAGGAGTGTGTATGATATATATTTGTGATGTAAATGTAAATTACACGATTGTCATCCTACCTTTAAGAAGGTAACACTGGTTTAGATATATTAGTTGAAGTTTATGTACAGGTTATATTTGGGTATTTTAAGTAATGCAGAGGTGAATTGCTTGAATTGCTGGAAGGTTGAATGATGTGCTGTAGCTACCGGGTCAGTTGTGGAGCTGGGATTAACTCCCAGTAACCTCAGAGCGAGGGACTGCGGTGACCGGCTGTGCCGAGAGCAGAGCTGGGAATGGAGGATGCCTACACGCAGCGTTCATCGGGAGAGAGTTACAGGTCTCATGTAATGTTCTGGTCAGTTAAAGTTGAAAATAACCTCTGATTGCTGAAGATTTTTTTTCAGTCTTTTCTGTTTTGTTTGTTCTGGCACCTGTCTGGAGCGTGGGTTGCCTGAAGGGAAGACTTTCTCTGGCTTCCTTGCTGGGACATCTCTGCGTGTCTATAGCCTTGGGCTTAGATAGCAGTCAGCAAATGGTATTAAAGTTGTAATCATGGGCTAATTGATCCTAAGGAGCCAGATTTCATACTTGTCCACCTCTTTGACAAAGGAACAGGTGATTCTGAATGACTTTCTGGAGGCTTCGTTTCTCTTCTGGAGACTTTACCATCTGTGGATGTGTTAAAAGTTGACTTGTCTCTCCAGGCCATAATTTCCTTCATTAATGTCTCCCCAGGAGTCTTGTTTCAAGGTGAGGGAAGGATAGGTACCTGCTCCAGCCATTCCAGGCTCTTTTTCTGATATTTAAATAATGACTTTCCAGATTTGGGCTTTCTGTGAATTGAGTGTCCTTTGCCTTTGCACCATAGTTCTTCAGAGGACTCCAACTCACCACAGGTATCACTGCTTTACCAGCTGCTGTAAATCAGCTGAGCAATGCTGACTTTCTCTGAGTGCTTGTTCATGAGTCTTACGTACATCCTAATTGCTGCACAGACATCTTCAGTCAGATCTCCATGACTTAACAGACTCCACTGGCTTGCTATCTCTGTTTTTCAGCGTGTTGGTGTTCCAAAGTGAGAAATGTGCTTGAAGTTTTAATTGTTTAACAGTTCCTAGTCCTGGAGAAAGCTTGGGTTTTGTCAATTTTAAGATTCAGTTTACTGTCCTTTGAAAAAATCAGAATGTGTATTACTTGATAGTGTGATCAACTCTGCAGCAGCAAAGGCCAGGCAGTGCCTGTCTGCCTGTTGTGCCCTCTGGTTTGAATAGGAACAGCACATTTTCATGCTGAGTTTAGATGAATTGGCTCCTGCCTGTGTGTGCTGGGTAATGTCCTTTCATATTCTTGGCATTGGTAATGAATCGGATTTTGAACACAGCTTGCAGATGTTAAGGCTTATTGTAGGAAAAACCCTCAAAAAACCTTAAAGCTTCTAATATATGCCTAAAAGCCAAAGAGGGTGTCAGAATTATGGTGCTAATTCAGCTGCTATTGGTTGCTTGCTAGATGTCTAATTGCCTGTACAAGCACTCGAATGCTTTTGGTGATAGGTGACTTAACTTTTTAGTTCCCAGATTTTTTTTTTCCCGTCCTTTTGTCCATACAGGGGAGGACATTGTCAGTCTGCTTGCTTTTAGACCTGCATTTGTCTTTGGAATCCATAGTATCTTCTTGAACATTAATGATGTTCTTAATTAAGATTAAAGTTTGGCCCGTTTTGTGGTTTGGGGTTTTTTAAAATTTATTGTAATTTTTATTTTTCCCCACAAGGTAATATATCTCTGTTACTGATAACATGGTTTACTATAGAAAATCCTAAAAACCCACAAGCGACCCAAAACAAAGCCCTAAAAATCCCCCAAACCTCAAGACCCTACTAAAATATTTGTTGCCTGAAGACAGTGAGAGTATTTGCTATTTTGTGATTTATTGTTTGAAAAACCAGGAACTGAAAAAAACCTTTGCAGTGTCAAAACTGTCCATTTTGTATTTTAACAGGCTGTATTTCTGAAGACTAATTCAAATTATAAACAACTAACAATAACAAATCTTCTTTTTTGAGAATTACTGCAATTTACAGATCCTGTTTGATTTTGTAGCAGAGGGTAATGCTATTGAGAAGCCGGATTTAACACAGACAGTTAAGAGGGATTCTGTGTGTTGGGGTTTTTTGGCTTTGTGTTGTTTTTTTTTTTTTCAAGAGAGATGTTTATTTCAGCTGTGGATTTAATCCTTCCTTCAAAGAGAACTGGAGGATAAAGTGAATGCCAGAGCAGCACTGTGGGTTTCTACTGTACTTTTGCTCTTTGTTGCTGCAGTGCTAAACAAGTTCCTGTTAATGTGGTGGTGCAAGTGAAAACGCTGGGACTTCATTAACAGTCCTGCTGGTGAAGTGTGAGCCAGAATAAAATCCAGTTCCTCCTCTATTCGCCAAGTTAGATTTGCAGGACGAGCAGAAGTAGAAAGCAGCTTGCCCTGCTCGTGTTATTCTACTGAGCAGATTTCATCCACAAACAGATTTCACTCGAACTCCACGTGGGCAGTAGAATAAAAGAAAAATAGCAGTAAAAATGTGAAATCTTTATGCAGTCACATTTCTGGGTAAAACCAAACATCTGAGACCTTCAAGGTGAGACTTCGCAGGCAAATTACAATGGGTCATCTGTGCTGTAGCCAAAACATACTGAGAAAAATAACTCAAGAATGACACATTAACAAGGAAAAGGTAAGGAAATGAACACATCGTTTTACCTGGTATCTGGTGTAATTCAGCACGGTGTCGGAGAAGGGGGTCAGACTCCAACATAGGCGTGTGTGGTTGTACTGGTGCCTCGTTTGCTACCTCCTTCACTCCAGCATGTCTTGTGCCCAAAGACCCCATCTAGGTTTTATGAGTGCATCTGAAGGAATTGTACTGAGTTTTCTAATTTCCTGGCTAAAGTGAATTAAAAAATTGGAGACCAAATCAAATATTTAAAATCAGTTTTAAGCCATTGATTTTTTTTTTCCTGGCATTGGTCCCTACTCTGATGTGAGAGTAAATTCAGTGATGTGTGCGTACTGTTGCAGTGGAATCGTATGAACAGACAGGCAGAGACAAGAGAGTCCTGTCTGATTAAAAAGTAGCCATATCACTGAAGAGTTACAGTAGATGCTAAAGTAAAACCTGGATTTTTTTTCTGCCATTCATAATCTCTCTGGTAGAGTTCTTTTCTAAACAATGGTACATAAACCAATTTAACTCCTATTGAAAAGAGTGCCTCAACGTATTTTTTTAAGAGAGATGAACAAATAAAACCCTTTTCAACAACAGAAAACACATCTAACTCTTCATTGTTGTATCACAGAACACAAGAAAATGAAAAATAGAAGAAGATCATAGGCAGATGAAGATGGTAACAAGAGAAATTCTTTAAAAGCTGGTATTTCTTGTCTCTTGGTAATTCAATCAATATATTCTCTAAAAGCTTTAAGGTAAGAGTTTCTTTAAATAGTGGAGCAGCTTTGAAATTCCCTTTCATAGTTGTGTAAATCAGGAGACAGCATCATCAAACTTGCTTTGACTGATGAAAGAAAAGGGGTAGTTTTCCAAGCCGAGTCCTTTTTTCCTCCAAGAGATCTTGCTAGCTGCATGTCATTTGAGACAAAAATCTGATTCTGCATCCATATTACCTTCCTAGAGAGATCTTTGCAGATGTGACCAGCGCTTTCCCTTTTTCCCTAGGAGTCACCCAAATCTTTACTGTTTTTCACTCAGTTGTATATACTGGAGGCTTTGCTTATTTCCCAGGGCAGACTTCAGATGATGCATGAAACTTAGGTCATGACCACTGGTGGTAATTAAAGATCCATGGTATGTGTGTTCTAGGTTGTTAACTTGGGTATCTGGGCAACATTCCAGCTTGGGTAATTATGTGCTGTCTCGCTGACTTCTGTCAGCAGCTTCCGCTGGGTAAGGTATTGTGTGCAAGTCTTCTCCTACATGAGTGTGTAATATTAGTTGCTCAGTCTCCTGGGCCTGTGGTTCTAGGAGCTGATTGCTGCTTTATGCTTTGAACAATGTCTGATGATTTTATGTGTCTATCTTGTTGCCCCATAAAAATGTCTAGTTCTGAGAGAATGCTTCCTCAACACTTACCAGCAAGCAAATTCTTCCAGGATTTCTTGTTAACAGTTAAGCATGTGAAATCAACAGTTATTTTGGAAAAATTAAGCTTTCAGCAGAAATTCAACAATTTCTCGGTAGGTTTTGTTCATGGGTAACTTTCAGTGCATTTACAAAAAAAAAGAAAAAAACCAACCGCGCCTCCCTTTTCAACAAAATACCTCCTCCACCCCCCAAAATATGCTGAACTTGCCTGAGGGTACAGGCATCTTTCTGCCAGAGATGAATCGGGGAGAACTGCTGTTCATTCTGAATCTTTCTTGGAGTCAATTAGTAGGAGACAATTCTCTTTGCTATTATCTTAATTTATTCATATATTTGTAAATATTGACATTATGGTCCACTGTTTTGCCCTTGTGTTAGCTGAAAACTTCTGAATATGTAAGTCGTTAATGCTGTAACAGATTCTAGTTTGAGGAAAACGGTGCTACTTTTTATTCCATCAAATCCTTTGCGAGAACTGGATTTTGTCTTATGCATGCTCTGCTGTGTGTTACTGCTAGGTACCAAATTCCTGAAGACATTGGAGGTGTAGTTTTAATAGCATCTTAAGCCGCTTAGTAGAACAGAGGACTAAATATAGCTCTGGTTGTTTTTGTTTTAGAAACCGAGTTTTATTGTAAGGAGGCACTCCAGTAATGTATCCCAAGGGACTACTATGATAAATTTAATATAGTGGAGATTTTATGTCTCATAGCATCACCTGCGGCAGTCTGTGTTGTCACCAAAAGCATGCTGCCATTGTGGAAACAACCTCCTCGTGAATAATTTCTGTGGTTTCTTGAATAACAGGAGTGGAACTTCGGAATGAAAATTTCCAGAAACATAGGATAGATGTTAATGGGATTAGATATATATATATCTCATGCCTCTGAGAAGAGGATACCTAGAGACAGCTTCACCATCTTTAAATCTGATGCTGGTATTGTTGACTGCTTATGCAGACTTTGCTTTCTGGTTTCAGGAAGAATCACAAAAGCTAATGTCATGGATTCTAAGGTGCCAAATAAGCAGGATTTTTCCCTTTTGAGCTGCATTTTTTCCTATTAAGGAGTAAAAAAATAGGGGAGAGGATGCAGTATGTCATCAGATCTGTTCTGGAAACCTCTGTGCTATTGAGGGGGGACCAGCAACAACAGTTCAGAGACATTCTAGATCCTTTGCTGCTATAAAGAACAAAATTTATGTTAGATACTAGTAAAAATTTTTCCACCATGAAAACCACTGGTGGTTAAGCATTAGAACAGGTGCCCAGACAAGTTGTGGGATCCCCACCATTTGTCCAGATACAGCCTTCAGCAGCCTGCTCTAACTTGGAAGTTGACCCTGCTTTCATCAGGACATTGGACCTGGTGACCTCCAGAGATCCTTTTGCTTATATTCTGTGATTCTAAATATGTATCTGGATATTTGGAGATTAATTTATCAGTTGTTATTCTACTAACTTGACTAAATTTTGTCTAAAAGATCTGTTCTCGTGCCATCATAGCATGTGGAGATGTTAATTTTGACTTCAGTTGGAATTAGTACATTTTCTGAGTCTCTGTAGCTCCATTTCAGTGCCCATTAAATCAGACTTTTTATGACTCTAATTCATTTCTCTAATTTCTCTAATCTATTTATATGTGTGACATCTCTAACAGTGTGTGGGAGGCAGTTCCACAGTCTCACTACATGAAAATACACTATTCTGTAGCCTACAAGTTTATCTACTCTTTTATTTGCATTCCTTCCCACTGCCTTCTCTCTGCGGTTTGATACAAGTTTGTCAGACCATTTATATGAAGCAGAAACAGTAAGAAAAAAAAGTCTTGAAAAAAGAGCTTAGTACATAACACTGGATTGGGAACTGTCAACCATGACAGAAGATGAAAGTGTTGAAATTTAAATAAGCATCCTGGGCAGTGTATTTCTACCTCATCCTCAATGTTAATATGCCCCGGCTGTGATAGTAAGACATTCTGCATGCAGAAGTTACAGCCTCTTCTAAGAGTAGGGTTGGCGTGCAATGGATTATTTCTCAAAACTTGCTGACTAGCAGCAAGTCCTCGGCTGATTTAAGAGCATCCTTCTACCCAGATGAGGAGCTTCCTCAGCAGTCTCCGTGCTCCTGAGAGGAGCCAGATTTCAGCCAGTGACCCGGAGGTGAAAAGCTCTGTATCCCATTAGCTATTCTCTGGGCAATGTTCAGTCTTTCCAGTTTTAACTGTTTTAAGGATTGACGCATTTCCATTGATGGCTGCATTTGGCAGAAGTGAACCATTGGTAAGAAGCTAGATCAGACCCATTGCTCCCAGGGTTTTCTCCCTCACCCTTTCCACTTGTCACTTGACAGTTTGGAGGGTGAAGAAATCAGTTATTTACTAACATTTTACAGTAGTTGAGCAGAAGAATGTCATAACATCTCTAATACAGTCTTTAGCTCCACATATTGCAAGGTACTGTTCTGAAATGGCTGGAAATATGCACAACTGCATCATCAGAGAAGTTATAGCTAACAGGTTTGCAACCAAGTTGAGATGACTGTATATGGATATTTCCTAATATTTGCACCTCTTCTATTCTGAGAGTGGTATTTTTGCTACTTGTAGGCTGGATTCTTGTAGGATTTATTAGTGTGAGGAAGAAAATTTGTCGGCTTGGGTCTATCCTCTGTGGTTCTCAGTTTTACAGGTGCTAGTTGCATAACCTTTTTTATTACTGGCAGGTTTGTTAGTGCAGGGTTGAGTGGGACCAACTTCTGAACTGGCTGTTACACCTAGAAATCTGATGAATGAGGAGAAGTGTACTTAGTACTTTCTGCTCTGAGACCATGGTTATGGTTCCAGCACCTCGCTAAAGGCAACCCAGAAGCTGCCACTCAAACCAGACTTGTCAGTACCAACATCAAGCTGGGACATGGAAGTGCAGCTCTCATCAGAATGCCTCTTCTTGAACCCCCTGGAGCCTGCTCTGACTCACTACAAGGCAGTCTGCAGCTGGGAACCGGGTGCAAGGTGTTTGTAGCCACTTCACACACTGCTCTCTAGAGCCCCTGGCCAGGGACGTGATCTCTCCGGGAGATGGGAGAGTGTGGCATCTCCAAGTCTATGCAGAAGAAGATTTGTTTCAACAAACATTATGTTGGCTGTAATAAGCAGATAGTGGACTTTCCCATGAGCCTTATTCTTTTTCTCTGGAGGGTATATAGCATAGGAATTTACTTTTATTCCAGGCATTTCTGCCTTGAATGATGAGTGAGAATGGGTGATTCTGCTTGAAAGAGCGTAAGATAAAAAATGAACAGCAATACTGGTAGTTGTTTTTGGGTTTTTTTTTAACAAACCAGCTGAATTAATTCTGTTCAGGTGCTCCTGAGTATGGCCATATTCAGCAGTCTGTTAGAAGGTAACCAAGCAAGACATCTCTTACTATGTATGGAGAATCGATTTGAGCTGATAGCCTGGAATGTAGGAATCTGCCACTACAGCCGTGATGCCACCAGCGGAGCCAGATGACGTTCCTTGTGGAGCCTGATAGGATGCCTCAGTGCAAGGTAGCTCTGCCAGCTGTCTCTCTTCCACGGAGTGTAGCACAGTCCATTTAGATTCAATTTTGTTTTTATTCTTTGATGAGTGTTTAATAACCATTTCCAAATCTCTGCACAGTTGGAAAGTGACATTGTCAAGAACAGGTGCAACCAGCTGAAATTATGTGGTAATGCTTGTTGGAACAGCACTGGGAAGAAGTAAAGCAGAAAACTTTTATTTCCTTCAGGGCAGAGCTGGCTGAATGGAATTGAGATGTCCCTGGATAAAAAATAAAAAAGTTACCCTCGTGGTTTTGGCGTGCGTTCTATTGTTGAGAGAAACAGGATGGCATTTTCGGCTAGGAATAAAAGTCATATATTCTCATCCCAGCCTTGATGTCAGCTTGCTGCGTGACACTTGAAAAGTTACATGGACAAAGTTTTGAGTTTACTTGTTCTACAGCCAAGTGCTTGTATAAGCCATCTAATGTCTTAAGGTAAACTCACAACTGCTTTTCATTCTGGACACCCAGTTTTTCTAGCACTTGCTCTTTGGGTAATTACCTTAATATTAATACAAGCATTTGGGGCTGAAGGTTTTGGCTTTATTTTTGCTGTAGGAACTCTCTGGGCTGCAAGGAAAATTAGTTTAACCTAGAGGCATGCCGTACATTCTGAAATAATTTCTTTCATTTTTTAGTTTCTTTCTGGTTAAAATGGAGGCAATAATTAATCTCATAGTGTTGTTTTGAGGCTTCTAATCAATTAGTGTTGGGTACTGTGAGATATTTAACATTTTTGGCTGTGATGAATAGTAACAGATGAGCATGCAGAGCACCTGGTGTAAGAAGGGATCTTAATATTTGTGGTTGCTTTCAGATCTTTGCTTTGAAATGATATTCAAGGGCTAGGGCTTAACTAAGCTTTATCTTAATGGTAGCAACCCTCTGCACTGTCAGTGGGGACTAGCTGTTTGTGGCAGTGCTCTTTTATTCATGGTATGTTTTACTGCTATTTCTCTGTTGCACTGACTGCTTCATATAAATGTTTTGATGAACTCTGTGAGTGCTCAAGAGCCTTCCTTCTTGCAACTCTCCACTATGCTTTTCTCTGTTTGCTTCTTCGGATACTCCACCTTTCTGCTTTGCTGCTTCGTTGCCTCTTCAGAGCAAAAGGATTACAGGGGTCAGATGTTATGAAGTATACATTGATTTAATAATTCCCATTAGGAAATCAGTTTGTTGACTAACTATGGGAAAGGAGCAGAGGAGGAAGGGAAGAGAAGAAAAGGCTTACTTAAAATTGTTGTTAGCTCTTGAATCTGTGTTAGTGTGAACAGTTGATGTCTGGGGAAGCTCTCTAGCCTCCTTGCCTTAACCATGAACCTTCTCTTCATCGCTTTAACTCCTTTTTTCCTAATAGAGGGTTAACTCAGTAGATGGCAGTCTCTTTCCTCCAAGTCAGCACAGAGAGACAGGGAGCTGGAGCTGCAAAGTGGTTTTGCAGATGCCCTCTTTTGGAGAAGATATAAAGCCCATACCCTGATGAACTGGGGTCAGTCAGGATTGCTGCGCCGATTTCATCAAAAAATGTGTGTTCCATCCCAGTAGGCTGTAGCTCTCATAATTACATCACATCTTTCCAAGTTAACACTAGCTCTTTTTATTTTACTGTAAAGTCTGGAAACAACATGGACATGAGATTCAAGCCTTGCCTCACTAAAGGTAGCTTTGCATGGCTTATGAGCAGTGTATGGAAGTGGAAGGGATGTTGATCCCAACATGTTGTCTTTAGCAAGGTGTTTGTCCAAAAATACAAGAAAAGGCCTGTGAAGGTAAGTAATACGGGTAAAACCCTAATGACAGA
Source organism: Todiramphus chloris collaris (assembly GCA_025345505.1). NCBI lineage: Eukaryota > Metazoa > Chordata > Aves > Coraciiformes > Alcedinidae > Todiramphus > Todiramphus chloris. The sequence continues at coordinate 31,432,341 of JANVCC010000035.1, forward strand.
GAGCGTGGGAGGAGGTGTGCTGCTCCCAAGTGCGGCTTCTCACACAGACCAATGTCCTCATGGAATAGAAGCTCTTCTTGTATTGCATTCACATTGTGATAATTGCAGCAAAATCGTTAGTATTTTATTAATGTACTTGAGGAAGAAATGAAATTTGGGATACATTGCTAGATTTCATATTGAAAATATTCAATCCTAAATTAATGAATTAGACTTAAAAAGTTATTCATGAGACTTAAAAAGAAGTTTGGGGTTTTTTTTGGCTTCTGTGTGAGGTTCTGCATGGTTTGAGTTACTGCAAGAGAAACCAGGGGTACTCTTATACACTGCTTTGGATTGTCTGACCATTAGCTCAAAGAGGTAAAGTCAACTTTCATCTCCAGACTCCATGATACAATGGAAGAAATGCAATGCTGGAGTTTTCAGTTGAGGGTCAAATAGTAGGCTAGATTTGAAGATGAAAAATGTGTGGGTTTTATTTATTTAAATTTTTCTTTTGAAATTTTATTTTCAGCAGTGAGTACAGCAACCAGAGCGTCAGTGTGTTCGTGAGACAGTGTATTCATTACTAATTGGGCAGCTGCCTGGTACAGCAGCTGGAGTTTGTGTAGATCTCTGGCTTGCAGTTCCATACACTGTGCACTGCAGTAGTCAGGCTTGGAGATCATATATACAGATGATCTTTGTCTCTCTTTGATTAGTACAGAAGAACATAGAGGCTTGAATGGATTAGTTATCAAGTGGAGTCTTAAGATGTCCTTGCTTGTTATAATTTTTGCCCTCTGAGCTTAAAAAATATATATATATTTAAAGAATTAGCCATTAATGGCTCTAATTTTGAAGCCTCTGCATATGTTTTGATAAGGTATTTTGCACCCTGGATTCTGACATACTGTAGGCTGCCATAGTATTACTACAACACCTGCTTTGAATTCTTTTCTCTCCTACCTGTCAGTGCATCATTTCATGCTCCACTAAGTGGTGTGAATAGCAAAACCATCTGTTCATTACTCATGTAGCTATTGTGTGAAATATGAATGAAATGTCTCATGTCTGAAAGAGTCATTGTCAGTCGAGTCCAGCTGGTATGGCTGTATTTGCCCAGACTCCAGCATCCAGTTGTTTCCTTCAGTTGTTGTGCTTAATCTCAGCTCAGTACTTACTCAAGCAAACGTCTGATGTGTGATTGGAAATCTCCTGTTTATTCACTTTCTCCCCCTTGAAGTGTACTTAAGGGTTGAGATCCTTGCTAGGACATTAACTGTGACATGATGTCATTCTTTGATTTTATCCTTGGAGGCACAGGTAAGTGAGTTATATATGCATGTACACCTACAAATGAGGGAAAGAGATGAGTTTGTTGTGTATTACAGGAAGTAAATCAATATTTTAAAGAATTCATTTTCCTCCCCCCCACACCATCTTTACTGAAATAGCTTCCATCAAAAGTTTTCTCCACCAGGTCTACAGTTCCATCTCCATCAAAGCTCTTTGTACCGTTCTTTCTTTTGGCAGAAAGAATTGTTCCTTGGGAAGCCATCATTGTCAGTACCGCACAGATCAGATGGCAATGGCTTCTAAAATAGCAGGTTAATATCCCTGTCTGACAGGATTAAATGCTTAACAGTGATTCTTGCTTTTACAGCTATCAGTGTAGGTAAGTGATGCCATATGCAATGATAAAGATGTGACATTGTTCAGCTTGCCTTTTGGAGAATGATTAAATGACATGCTTAAATCCTTTGTGGCCTCCAGGTTTGATGGTGCTGAGTGATACAATGGAACAGAACAGCTATACCTTAAGTGAGGAACAATGGCTAAGTTACATATCTAAAATTCAGTTTATACTTACAAATTACAGGCAGAAGGAACAGCACACACTATTTTCATTTGTAACTAACAGACATACTGTAAAATCTGTCTGTGGTGTGAGCCTTTCCGTACTCCTCGTGAAGGCACATGTCCCTTTGGGGTGGAAAAGACTGAACAACATGTTCAGTAAAACCTGAACCTGCATCATCACTTTAGACTTCAGAATAACATTCTGTTTGTGAACTTAAATACTTGAATAGAGTTGTCTATATGTGAAGTAGGAGTCTAAGCTTCTGTTATAAAGACAGTAAAGAACTTCTTATAAGAATCTAAAGCTATTCACCTTCTAAAGCAGCACAGTCTAGGGCTCCTCAGCTAACTGGATTATCCATTTTAGGATGAGCTGAGCAGATGACATGAACTCCATTGACTGTAATGAGAGCTCAGGTGACTTCTGCACGTGTGAACACTTGTGTGTGGCACCTAAATTTAGGTGTCCATCTGTGAGCTGGATCCAGGCCTCTCTTTGTGCAGTTCACAGTGAGCTGAATATGTCTTCTCATAATCCATGGAACAAACCTGAGCATTGCAGCACTACACGTGGGGGAGGTTTAGCTTGTTCAGACAGAGCTGTAAGAGTCAGGTGAAGGCAGGGTTGGAGGTGGGTTGTTTTCTGTGTACAGACTTGTGCAGGTTTTAACATCCATACACCGGGGGCATCCATACACTGAGGGAACAGCTGAAATGTAGGTTTCTCAGGCTGTCATAGGACCTCAACAATAAATGTGGGTACTGAAACAGAGGTTGATATCTAAAATGTCTTTGAGGACTTTGACCTTGCATTGTGCACTGGTAGCTGACATATTTAAAACCAGTGTTTGGAGTGGTAGTTTTGTCTGCTTCCCTATTTATTGCTAGCATAGAATTAAACAGTTGTGTTGTATCATATTTAATCATTCATACTAGGATATTTCAGAAGACAGTGCTGGGAGAGATCTCAAGTGCTAGAATGGCTATTCTACCTCCAAAGTCAGGATCCGCTGTACCAGTATATTTGGAGAAGGCCTTGTAAGGGTGGAGTTTGGCTGGTAGGTGTTGACAGTCCCATTGATCTGGGTTCTGTTACAGGAGTTTTAGCAGCTTCTCTTCACGCTTAAGCTTTTCTCCAGTACGGAGGTAGGAAAAAAAATGTTGGTTTTACTTTAGTGTTTTCAGTCTTTTGACTGTTAATCTGTCACCCCTTTGTGTTTTTCTTTTGAGTATCATGTATTATTTCACACACAGAAATTACATCAGTAACCAAAGATATTAGGAATATGAGAATTCTTAGACTAGATTAATGTAAGATTATGTGTTTCTTTTAAATGAGAAGTCGTAGATGTCTGGCATAAGCCTTCTGCTATCAAGAGCAAAACCTGTGATTCTTTAGTTTCTCTGTTGTTTATCTTCAAGAGATCCCTTATATAATTAATGAATAATGGGAAATTAACCCTTATATAATTAACCCTTTATAACACTTCGTGTTAGGATAGAATATAACCTGCAGGTTTGTAGGGTGTGTAATTTCCAGGCTTGTAGGATGTGAGCAGGTTTGGGTCAGCCCTAATGCTAAAAATGACTCAAAGTTCAGAAATCTGGAAAGCTGCCGGTGTTTGCTTTGCTTAATAAAGCAAACTGTAAGTCAAACATTTAATCACAGCATTCTGGTAACAGGGGGCCTGTTTTAATACAGCTCTTTTATTGGCCTCTTTGTAGTTCAGAAATAATAAAGGCGATCCTGGCGGATAAGGTGTTTTCAATGCAAGTCTCATGTGGAACCTTTATTTTCAGACACAAGCCTTGTACAACAATATGAATCACCGACATGAGAGCTGTTCTGATCTACGGTGGGTTTTCCAGTAGGGAAATAACCTGCTGAGTTTATTAATGTTTGTCTAATTGACATCATTAGGGTCATTTTTTAAATAGCCCTGTCTGTTTGCTTTATTGCCGGCACCAGTGCTGGGAGGAGAGCTGCCAGAGCAGGAGTGATGCTGGTTTCTGAGCGGGGCGGAAAGCCGAGCCTTGCGTCCTCCCGGGTGCTCCCCGACTGGAGACAACCTTCGAGGCTTCAGGCTCTGAAGGCCCAACACACCAGTGCAGAGGGACGAGCTGCTCTGGGCCTCTTGGAGCTCCTCACAGCTCCTTCCTGACAGCAGGAGAAGGGCAGGGTGCGGGAGAAGGGGGCTGCTGTGCTCAGCAGGGAAGCAGCGCGACACCTGTTGCAAGATTTCAGAACAGAGGCTGTGCCAGCCCCCTTCTCCCAGGTGCTGCTCATCCCCGTTACCAAAGCGGCTGGGGGTTTGCAGCTCTTTGCAGCTCCTCCGGCAGCGCCTGCAGAACTCGCTGGGGTGCTCCTTGTGCTGCTGGTGGAGAGGAGCCTCAGCGGTGCTGCTGGGAAATGCTGTGGGGTTTCTGAAAGGCTCGCTCAGCTCCTCAGAAGCACCATCTCCTCCGAGGGATGGAAGATGTTTTTCTATGTCATTGCAGGAGACAGTAAGGTGCCTGTTCCTACCACCGGTAGCAGTGATGCAGGTGAGACTGTTTGCTTGAAAAGACTGACCTGCAGGTCAGACCAAAATTCTGTGTTCTTTTTCTCCTTGTTCATTCTCAAATAGAAATAAATGAAAGGAAAAGGTAATACTACAATAGAAATCTAGCAGAATAAGTTGTGTTCTTTGCTTTCCAGTGCAAATCTGGAATCTCTCCTTAGTTGGCATGAGATCAGAATTTGATCAAGCTGCTCTAATTCTTGTGATCGTTTCTTTCCTGATACCTCTCTGTCTCCCTGTCTGCACGTAAATAGGCGCTATGTGGACAGTTGCCTGTACTTGGCTAAAATTGTACTTCATTGTTGTAATGGCAGACCTGATTCAGCTCCACAGTTTCTGTGGCTGAATCCTTTTTACCTGAGTGGGAAAACTTTCAGGAGTTGTCCAGCATGAGCTGTCATGCCTGTTGAGTTTGGTAGTGAGCAGCAGTGGGATGCTCTGTCCTGCAGCGCATCTAGCCAGGCAGAGGTTGGGAAAAATCCTCATCATTAGTGTTTCTGAGTTTATATTAAGCTTCTGAGTTAAACTTAACTGTCTCACTAGTACAGTGTTGTACAGATTCCTAGGAGCAGTGTGTTTGAATGACGGATTCTCCTTGTGTAAACAGATTGCAGCATTTAAGGTTTTGAGGTTATTTGGATTTGGGATAAAAAGGAACTCTCAAAGAGCTCTTTGGTACCCTGGCTGTGCTTGGTTTTGTATTGGACTGCAAGGAAGAAGTTACAGGCAACATATTTTTTTCTTTTTCGTGGTTAGGAAAGTTTTTTTAATTTCTTTTTGTGTGGACAGCTGCTGAGCTGCAGGTAACAAGTGTTACAGTTTATGGGGCTGCCAGCTGGAGCCAATTAAAATCTAATGGACCAGAGCTGGCACTGAAATATCTTATTCTGCCCTGGCAATGTAGAGGTTTTGCTCTGCTACTTATATGTGATTTAAAAGGTTTACGATGTCATTAAGAAAGAAATTTACTTAGTATTTTGCAAACCAAGATGTGTTTGAGTTTGAAATCTGACACAGAAGTATTACAGTTTGGGTCCTTTAGTGAGGTCATGGTTCCACCAAGGGTGAAGAGTTGTGATGGAGGGGCTTGCCCTGCCTGACCATGTTCTTCCCTGAATACATGAGAAGGAAGCAGAAAGCTAAATGACTTGCTTTGGTCACGCAAAGGATCTGCTACATAACTAGGAAAAAAATCAGGTCTTAAAACAGATGATCTGTCTTTTAGTTCTGACCGCCTCAACCTAAAGAAATCTAGGTCAAGACTAGGAGCTTGAGGTACAGTACTGGAGAGTGAAAATCATTATTATGAAGAGTAATGTGGGCAAAGGGAGACGTGGATGAGGTGTGCTAGAGAGACAGAACAGAGACTAAGAGCTTGGCAAAAAATTGCTTTTTGGAAGAAGAATTCAGTTCATTTGAACTGGAAGGAGCTGTTGCCTCTTCTCGAGAGGTGTGATTCAGACTAATCTCTTTGTGTAAACCTAAAGGCTTCAAAGGCAGTTTTGGCCTTTCCAAAATGAAGTAATTTTTAAAGATTGATTAGGGACTTCTTCACTTAGTTTTGAAGGTGGAGAGATATCTTGTTTGTTTTTTCTTTTCCCAAAACATACAATTTTTACCAACACTGTATGAAACATGGCTTGTGTAGGCAAACTTTCTATCTAGGAAACTGTTCTATTTCTTTTCTTTGTGGTAGTTCAAGTGCATTTCACTTCATATGCTCATTGAGAACATTGATCAAGGTTCTTGTGATAAACAAGAGCTCAGTTGCTTGTGGTTGTTTCTCCACATTCTTGGGAGTGCTCGGGGCACAAGAGAGAACCTGATAACAAGTACAAGAGTAATCCTGTAGGTGTATGAAAAAGGAAAGAGGTGATTCTTAAGTCATAAGCCTAGAGCATAGTGTCCCATGGTTTCTGCAAACAAGCAGGCTGTGCATTTGAAAGAGTGAGCAATGTGAATAGCGGGCATTGGAAAGTGTGATAAACTTAGTCCCGATTTCTCTGTTTTGCTATTCATGGAGCAAACCTTAGCTCCCTTTAGGCATTTTGCCATTTTTTTTAGAGTCAGGTATTCAAAGACTGGTCAACGGCTGATTTTTTTTATCTTGAACTTTCCAGGTTTAACCCAGAAATAGGTTATTTCATGCATGTGTTCATACCTGCTGCGGGTGGTCAAGTTGAGAAGGCAGGAAGAGGATTGGGAAGACAGTAAAAGAGCATGAAAAATAATTGAGTTTAGAGATACTTGTATGAAACTGATTATACAACACCCAAAAACCTTGTGTATTTGGATGAGGTGCTTCCAAATGTCAAAGGGGGGGTCACAAAATCTAGGATGCATCTACTGTAATGGTAACCACAAAGAGTTGATGTTTGTCCTGCTTCAATTTGTCGCAGAGTTTCACTGCTTCCTGGTTGTCCAGTCTTCTTGTGGATGAGGTACATGCCACTGCTGTTGGGATGGAGGCATTTGCTGCTGTCTTGACTGAATGCCAACCTCAGATGAGTTTGTGTTGAGGAGCATTTACTGTTAGACCACTTGGAGGTGAAGATGTGGCGCTCGGAGAGAGTTGTCCTCAGCAGAGTGAGACTGGGGCCAGGACTAATTCAGTCCTAATTTTCATTTTTCCATAGTTTTCCTAAGGACTTTGTGAACCATTTCTATCCATTTTGTGAAAATTAGTTAATGAAATCACAGTTTCTAAAAGCTTTACACAGTTGAAACTATGTAGTTCTCCTTATGATATATTCAGCTCCCCTAAGTACTGGAACTGAGGATTCAAAGAGAAGTGGAGATGGTACAGCTGGTAGGGTGGTCCTCAGGCACAGGCCAGAGATACACTCTCAGGAAACCATTAGAAATACTGCATAGGTGGTGTTGCTGTGTCTGTATCACAGCCAGAGCACTTCCCTCTGAACTTGTCAGTGTGTCACTTATAATGGGCATGAAATTTAATATTTGGAGAGACACACAACTTCGTAATATTAATAACAGCTTCATAATGTTAAAGAGAAAGGTATAACCTAGTTGGACAATGAATGTAGGCTCTTTTGGCCGCTCTTCAAGTGGGAGATTTATTAGAAGCATGGTAGTACTATAGCTCCTAATCCATCTCCTCTCCCCTGGTTTAAGTTAGCCCATTTGCCTCTCTTTCCTAAGTGTCCTCTTGAAATGGCATCTTTTTATGTGCCTGGTTTTTAGAGAATGTTGTGGAAGAAGAGGAAAAAGAGACCAATCCAAACCAGAATATGGGTGATTCATGGTAAGAATTACTGATGCTGTAAAAAAAAACCCTGGTAGGGATTCTGATGGGTTGGCATATCTCCTTCCACATCGATGAATTTGTCACTGGTGAAAGTGTTTATTCCTTTGCAGTTGTATGATTTATGCTAGACCTTTTGTACTGCGTATGTGGACCTATAGCTCATCCTGAAACAGCAAAAGATGAACTCTGACTAATGGATCTCGGTGACTATCCTGCAATTTATGGAGGATTAGTATTTTAAAAGGGTAGTGTGCATGATTTCAGCAGGGTTTGAGTATATAGCCGTGGTTTGTCCTTTGCTGTCAGCAAAGCCATCCTAAGTTCATTTCTTTAAAGAAGCTCCAGGCCAAACGTCAGGAAAAATTAAATCAAGCAGTGATGTAGTCCCATAGGGAAAATGTATTTCAATTGTGAGGTATTCATGGATATAATGTGTCATGCCGTAGTCCGAGACTGTTGGGTGCACTTACAGGCAATGTAGCTTGGTAATTGCTACTTGTTAAGAAATTTGGCTACAATAAAAAATGACCTGCCAGAGAGAGAGACAGTTTTGTTAATTTTATTTATGAGTCTCTTATCAAAACTGGAAGGATGTGTGTATGTGGTGGCAAATTCTCTGTGATAACAGCATCTTTTATTAAAGAACATTGGTTTTGTCTTCCAGCAAGGAGACTCCATAATCTTTTAGAGTTTTGGCTTCTGCAGTCCGAGAAACAAATTGGATAGAAGCCTCTTATTTTGCTCAGCCACCAACATTTTGCTACCCAATTTGCCCTTCCTGAGGGCAAGTGTAAGCAAATTTTACATCTTACCAACAGATGTGGGACAAAGCTGGGCTTGTCAGATCAGCCTGGATCCAAACCTGGAAAGAATTAACTCCACCCTCTGTAGTTTTGTTTTCATAGAGTTTGTTTTGGGTTTGTAGATTTTTTTTTTTAAACTGACAAATTCTAAATAAACCAAACCAGACTCTTACGGTTCAGGTTATTCTTGCTCCTGCCCCAGGGGCAAGATGTGCAGGTCTTCATTAGAGGCCTGGCACACTGAGATGGAGCCACAAACTGTCTTTCTGTGAGACCCTTCCCTGCTTGTGCTGTTGTATTAGCTTACTCTCTAAGCTCTTCTGGGGGCACAGGGGCCTGCAGTGGTTTTCTCTATCATTTTTAATTACAGGTGGGTTAACTTCGTGGTATGAGGAGTCATAAGCACTTACCTGTAGCATTCAAACATCCACATCCACTTTTAGTCCTGTTATTTGATGACTGTGAAGCATTACATGTAGAGCACACACATACTTTAAGAAGAGTATCTTTTCAGATGCAAATGAACATTTAAATCAGAAGAAGCTGATGCACATTTGATAGCAGCATCCTTCCAGACTGAAAAGATTTTATCGCCTATTGAATGTGATAAAGACTAGACCTGCTTCCTCAGCTGGCCAAAATCATTGTCTTGCTCTGGGCTTTAGTGACCCTCTGACATTAATGACTAACCCAGTACTGTTCCTGTAGCTGAGGAAGAGAGTAATGAAGCCACATTTCATGGATTCACTTTAAGGACATGAGAAATAGAAGAGGACAAATTCTGCTTCAGCTTGTGCCACTCTTAAGTCCAGAAGAGATGAATTAGAAACCCTAAGTAATTTTAAGCAGAGCACTTGTGTTATTCCACAGTAACACTTTCCTAGCCAGAAGCTTAAAAGCAATGACAGAAAAAGATTGAATCATAAGAATTTCTGAATAGTTTCATTGTGTGCTAGCACAATGCATGAGATGTTCCGGGTAAGGAAATGGGTTGCACAGAGTTTTGAATAGGAAAAAAACCCTCATGCAGTTAACCCTTTAGAGTCTGCAGACACAGAGAAGTGTCACACCAACTGTAGGCATTAAAATTAAGGGGGGCTGTCACCACAGATTCATTTGGTCCTCTCATGTCTGGCAAGCCAGTCCTTTTGGGGGATGTTTTATTATTTGTGGCCTATCTGTGAAACACCTCTTTCCAGGTCATATTCAGCTTTGTTTATTGCTTTTTTTTTGTGTGTGGATTTATTGAATTAAAAGACCCATGTAAAAGGAAGACAAATTTTTTTGTTTTATCCTTTATCATTCATTCTTTTTGTATGTCTGGGGAGTGTCATGAATTGTTTGGGGTCTGTTGGAACTAAAATACTTTGGGCTGCTGCTTCACTGGAAAGGAGGTTGGTTGACAGATCAAAGTCCATCTTTCCCATAATAGTGAGCAAAAGATTTTAATCAAGCTTCCCATGTGACCATAAAGAGATGGTTGCTTTTCCTGGGGAGTCAAGGCTGATTCTGATTCAATGAATCTTCCCAGAGTGCATTTCATTATTCTGGCTTTCCTTTGTTATATTGCTGGAACACTTCACTTTGCTTGGTTTTAGTAGTTTTCCCCAGGTCGCTCCAGAGTCCAACCTAAATGATACCCACAGACATCTGCTTTAACTACTGCCATTTCTAAAGAGGATGGTACATACACCCAAAGCTACTAAGGGCATGAAAGCATGTCTGTTGGTTAATTTATTATGGAAATGCATTGTATGTTTCTTATATAAATGCTTTTCTAAACATCAGTACTGACTCTTTAGACCAAATCCTGGTGGTCACAGCTCTGGGGTGAATAAGCATTCATTCCCATCCTTTCTTTCCTGGGTTCTTCTTTATTTTTTTTCCTACCACTTTTCCTGTCGTCTTTGATATTACTGCCTATAGTGTTTTTCTGTTCTGGTTTATCTCCTTTCCAGTTACTGGAACCAATAATTACTCAGTTTTTCCTAGATAGTTAATTTTCTCTCTTTTTTTTTTTTTTTAAATGCTCTTTCTGTTTTTGTTTATTGATAGGTTTTCCTCCAACAGTTTATAATTTCTGCAGGGAGTTCATATGTACTTCCCTGTTTTACCTTGGTTATATTGGACATGAGATGGAGCTTGTAGCTCCTGAGCAGTTGTTTAGCAATACCTGCAGGTATTTCTTTACTTTTGAGAGACTCATTTTTTGCCTATTGGCTCTGGATGAGGCTCTGAGAGATGGGAGCTCTCACTGAAGCTACTAAAAAAGGTTTGTTAAGAGGCAAAGAAAAAGAGTATTCCACAACTGGCAAATCACAGAATGTTAAGGGTTTGTAAGGGACCTCAAAAGGTCATCTCGTCCAACCCCCTGCTAGAGCAGGTCACATAGGAACGCATCCAGGTGGGTTTTGAATGTCTCCACAACCCGTCTGAGCAGCCTGTTCCAGACCTTTGTGACCCTCACAGTGAAAATGTTTTTCCTTGTTTCTGTGGAACCTCTTGCGCTCCAGATTACACGTTGCTCCTTGTCCTAAATGAAGCAACCTTTGAGGAAGATAGAAGAAAGAGCAGCTGTTCACAGTTGTGATTCCTGCCTGGTTTTCTTTGACAAAGCAATTTATGTGGATGCTATCAAATGATGTTCTATTTACAGTGGCTTTCTTGGTGTTATGGAGATCTCCCATGCTTGTACTGTCTGCTTCTGGCCTGGATGTAATTGTCAGAGGTGTGGAGAACGTAGCCCAGAGCTAGCCTGTGCTGCAGATGGTAGTGGGAGCTCCTCTCAGATCGGAGAGGCCTGCCTGTCCAGGCTTACACCTTCCTATTTCTTTGCATTTATCCTTTGAAAACTGCAGTTAAAATTTCAGACTCATTTATGTAGTTTCTTGCATAATGATAAATATGCTTTTTTTACAGAAGCCATTTGTAGCACAATAGTTATGTTGCTCTTCTGTTTCTGAAGACTTTGGGGATTCTGTCTGGGCCATATGACTCACAACTTTGAAGCTGCTGAGCAAAGGGTCAAGCCCTTCTTCAGTCAATAGATGCTTTCAGCTCCAAGTGCTACTTGTACATTCAGGGGTAAAAATCTTTTCTATTGAAACAGCTGTAGCTTCAAAATGTCGTGAAGCTGCATTAACGCTTCATTTCCTGCAGTGAATCATTTTGCTTATGAAACTATTAAGAACTAGGGACACTTGGAAAAAAATAAGAAAGAGAAGTAGAAAGAAATAAACCCTCTGTGTGCTGGAATGAATCTCTTCCCCCCTCCCCCCATTGGATAACTTTATCCCATCACAGTGGTAAAATACAATGATATGGAATAATTATGTGTGCCTTAGCTTTTCTGATTGATCTACTGTTGTGAAAATATATTCAGTAAATTCACCTGTGTGAATTGGGGCAACAAAACACAAGGATGTTATGAATAAAAAGAAACACTTACTTGCCTTATATAATGGAGTGTTGTGACCACAGGAACATCACTGTCAACCTTTATTCTAGACTAGAGTAGGTTTTGTTGTCAGAAAAATAAGTGTGTGGCTCAGAAGGTGAGTGTAAAAATTGACTTGCAGGAGTTCATATTTATTCCCTCCCTCTGTTTTCTGGTCTTAAAATTTAATTTTTGACTGGAAAATCAAGCTCTCCTTGTTGCTGCTAGCAGGAAGGTGATTTTTTTCTGAGAAAGCAAGTGGTGATTTTTCTGGGTGAGAAAACAGGAAAAATGAAGTCTAGCTGTCTTCTCTTGACTGGCTTTCTGTTACTACTCATATTTAAAATATAATTTAGTTTTAAAAATACTCAGGTTTAAGGAAGCAGATACTTGGAAAAAAGAATGTGCCATCATTAATGATTTGCTTGTATCAGTGGCTGTATTTTGAAGCAGCGCTGCCTTCCCCAGGCTGTATTAGCACTGTGAACAATGAGAACAGAAAAATGCAGTGTCACAGATAAAAAGTGTACTCATTAGTATTCCTCTATTTTCCTGCAAGTATTCATCTTCTGCATGTGTCAGCCATACTTTAAAATGTGAGGTAAAAATTGTTTAGATGTTTATCAAATGGGTAAGTGAGAGTTGGGAAATGCTGTAATGAGACATTATTTCAATACATGGGATAATGTATGTGCTGTGTAATACACCAGTTTGATATTATTAAGACATTATTGCAGAATTAACAGATTTCAAAAAGACACTATGTAACAGCCAATGAATATGATGTATTGCAAATAAGGTCATCTTGTTATACTCCTAGAAGTAATAAATTTATACTGCTCATGATTGTTTTTCTATATACATATATCCTTCAGTGGCATTTGAATTTTTCTCTTTGTATCTTAAGACAACAAAAGGACTTACTGTAAAAACTCAGAAAAAAAATGAAAGTAGAAGAAGAAAATCTAAGAAAAGAGAGGAGACAAAGAGGATTGCGGAGGATGGGTAGCAGAGGAGAATGCTGCTTCAAAAATGTGTTTATATATTTTTATTTCAAGAATATTATTTTAACGAGAGACTGTAACCTGCCAAGATAGTTACATAAAGAGGACACCTCTTCTACTTTCAGTTTTTACACTGTTTTAAGTTAGAAAATTACAACAGGAGGTTTTAAATTTTGTGGGTTAAAATGAAGTAATTGAATTTATAACGCTATTTCCATCTAGCTGCCTCCTCCTGTTTGATTTTACTACTGAGAAATGAGAGGATTGAAAAGATTAGGGTGAAGGAGGAAAAAAACCCCAGCAGTGGCAAAAAAAAAAAAAAAGACCTATAAGTTTTGTCTAAGTATTTAAACAAAATCTCCAAATTTCTCTTCCAAAATGCTCCCCCCCCCCATATTTTTTAATTCTGGAGGATTCCCATTGTAGTCTATAAACACCTATTTTGAAAGAGAATTGACTAATTCTCATTGTTAAATTATAATTACCCACACAGGGAGTAACTTTTGAGTAGAGGGATCTTCAATCCACATGGCAAGAGCAAGTGTCTGGAAACCAAAGCTAGACAAATTTGAGCAGAAGGTTTTTAACAGGAGTGTGTGTATTATCCATAGGAATATCTCATTAGGGAATGCTGCTCTATCTCATATTGGTAGGAAGGCTTCCTGAAGGCTGTACTGGAAGGAATTGAGAGATTTCTGGGATTTATAGGCTCCATTCTGTCGGAGGCAAGGTCAGATGAGATATCACAGCAATCCTTCTGCTCTTAAAGTCAGAATTTATGAAATGTATTTTTGTGCAGGTTTGTGAATCTGTTCTCTCTGGCTTTGAGTTTCATCCTACATGCTGAGCTGGAAGAACCAGAAACATTGCATAGACAGACTGATCTGACTCTTTCAAGGAGATGGTTTAGAAGACCCGCATGATCCAGTACAGCATGTGGTACAGTCAGGGCTGCCATATCATCTGTGAATTGGTTGGCAGCTGTGTGTGCTGGCCTGTAACTGCATAGAGCTGGGTCACCCTCCTCACTCCTCTGCATGTGCTTCTCTTTTCTTTCCACCTCACCCCCAGCCAGCTGGTAAGCATGCAGCAGTGTTTTGATGGCCCCTCTGTCATGTGAAGAGTGTGTTACTCATGTTGCTGCAACCCTCTTGATGAAACCTTCATTTGGGAAAGGGAATTTTTGAGCCCAACAGTATTTGCTGTCTTCTGTAGTACTTACCAAGGATGCTAACTGCAAAGCTAAGGAGATGAAGGGAAGGGATGCTAACTGCAAAGCTAGGGAGATGAAGAGAAGGGTTATTTCTGTGAGGTGGGCAGCTCTTTACTGGTGAGTAAAAGGTGTCCTGCTGAGAGCTAAGGTGGTACTGAGAGCGGGAGGAGGTACTTCACCTGGCTTTAGTGTTGGGCGGAGTTAGATGTGGTGTCACTAGCACTCCTGTCCCTCCAGAAAGGTACTGTGCAGGTCCCATCCTGCAATTTCAAGCAAAGAATAGGTGGCAGAGTCAGCTGCCATCACTAGTTACTGAGTTGTTAGCAGCATGAAAATAAAGGTACTGAGCAGAGGGTGAACATCCCCTGAGAAAAAGCTGTTGTATGTGAACAGGGAGGTTTTACTTTAATCATATGAAGATGACTGAAGACTTGAAAAAGTTATTTAAGGATATGCAGGGCTAATATTCATAGTAGCTGAAGAAGAGCTGGAGTAGGAAAAGGAGTTTGCTCGCTTGTTCTTGGTTCTCCATCACTTTGAATTCAGTGACAAGAACCAGGATAGTATTACAGCTCTGTGGACTAGGATATGCAGCTCTTTAGATAAAATGGCTTCACAGTTGTCCACTGGATAAATAAAAGTAATTTTAGGTTCACATTGTAAAGGAGGGAGATTGAGATGACTGGAATTTGTCTGAGGTGTTTCTCAGTACAGTATTTGACTAAGAGAGGAGCCTGTCTTGTGCTGTGGTGAGCTGCAGGTGGCTCTGGTTCCTGCCTTGCCCAGGCTGCTGCCTGCATGATGGGCAGCCAGGGTAACGTGCTGTCTACCAGGGTCCAAGACTTCCCAAGTACAGGGAGAGGGGAGTTGGGTAGAGCTGAGATGGTGACTTGGTGCCTGCTGAGGATTTGCTGTTGGGAGGAGACAGGAGACCTTTTAGCAGATGAATTTTTGCTATCCCGGTGGACAAGAGGAGAGTAACATCAGGCTAAATTTCATGCTGCAAGAGAATTAATTGGTTAAATCTTGATACATCAGAGGGTTTGTGCCAGATTAGTCAGCATTAATCCTGGGCCATTAGGAGTTAAAATATTTTCCCAAAGTCTCAGAAAGGAGAAGAATCAGAGCCAGGACTTGAAGCCAGTATTTGAAGCCAGGTCCCGTGGTTGGATGATGAGGCTCTGCTCTCTTTTCATGGAGTATGGAGCAGCTGGGTAGAAACATCTATTATTTGTAATACACATATTCAGAATATCTGCACAATTAAGTTGTAGCATTGATCCTTCAGCAGTTGCATTTGAGACCTCTGTGGACTAGAGGATTTGGAGCTTAGTACATTTTATGTTTCCTAAATTGATTTTGTAATTATGTTTTCACTATTTCAAATTTTCCCCCTGAAATACTGACATTTGATATACTTTCTCCATCTGTCTCTGTCCGATTCAAATGGTTTGTGAGGTAAATTTAATCTCTGTTGCATCGTTGGTTTCAAAAGCTTGTCAGCATTTCCATCCTGAGGTCTTTGTAACTCATCTGTGTACTAGTGAAATTTGGGCTTAAATGACTAAGATGTGAGTGTTTCCCCCCGCCTTGTTGCTTATGGGTAATTAAAATAAATTGGTATGGAATGTGTTTTTAAGTTTGAGGAAGACCTAATGTTTAGACAGGGAATTGCTTAGGAGGTTGGTTTTTGCTGCTTAAACTTAGATAAAGCCCGCCTCATTAGTGCTGCTTGCAGTTATTGTTAATTATTCCATGCAAAACAAAGCAAGGAGATTACCTAATTCTTTTCTAAATCTCACCTTTTTAAAACTGGTGTTATTCCAGCATCTCTAGTAGAATTACTGTAGATTTACAGTTAATGGCTTCCATGACATTCTGAATAATACTCTTGAAGTCAAACGTGTTCCTTGCTTGGTAAAGCCTGAACTCTTCCATCTTCAGTTGTGCTGAGTAGTATCTCAGGTCAAACAAGGATACAGCTCATTCTTCATGTGTACTTCAGGCTCCTGTATTTTATGGCAGAGGTTTCCTGCTGCAAGCACTGTATGCCCAGAGGGTGCAGATGTAGACAGCTGTGAGTTGTCTTACGTGCAACTTGTTTAAGCTCTTCATTGCGTTGCCACATAGCGAGGTCAAGTGTTGACCCGGGGCTTGTGGCAGCATGGGGTCTGAACTTTGCACAGGCAGGTGCAAGATGTCCTCACTTGGAGTAACTTCCAGCTTTTGCCATGATCAACCTTGCTTGTGCCATCTCATTCCCCTTTTCAAATCGAGATATGCACCGTGTACACTGAGGAAATTAAATCGGTTGTTGAAGTCACAGCTTAGCAACTCTGGTGCGTGTAGTTCCGTGCGTGCCCAAAGAACCAGCGATGTGGTTACTCGGCGTGAGATGAACTCACCGGGAACGAGTAGGACAGAGGTAAAGGTTATGAAGACAAACAAGTGTGGTCACTTAACGTGTTTTAAAATAAATTGCTACCCACACTAAGTATGTTCAGGAGAGATCTGTGGTGTGCTGGGCCGGGCAGAGCCTTGGCATGGTGATGCAGATTGTGTGGTATGTTTTACCAAGACTGACAATGCAAGCAGCACTGCGGGACCATTAGAAATAAAAAATACAAGTAAAACTTCCATGCTTCCATTCACAAGGTAGAAAGTAGAGACCTAAAGGGAAGTTTCCTTTTTTTTATCAGAGGGATTTTACATGAGAATAGTATTAGTGAGGATTAAAGACCCAAAGGCTTGTTGTAGAGGAAGCAGGAGCCCTCCTGTAACATGTGTGCCATTCTGCTGCACCAGTGTCCCTGTTTCACCACTGCCTGTGCAGACGGTTATACCGGTGCAGCTGCTGGAAGGAAACAGTTATAAAATCTTCTTAACCTCTTAACAGTCTTAACTCTGCTTGCTGATGATGCACAGCTTAGAATCCCTTTTTGGTGGCTCTAACTGTTGAGTTTATACCAACATGTACTCTCATTAGTTCTTCTGGTGATTTGCTGGGCTCTTTGTCACTGAGAAGTGACCAGAGTTACACCAGTGCTGTATGTGGGACAGTATGGGGCCCCTCTAGATATTAGGTGCTGGATGATCGAGGCAAATAAAACGCTTTCTCTGGAGAATCCTGCAGACTTGAGAGATTGTCAGCAGTTGTATTCTGAAGATGTATTTCTTACTTGCTTTGTGCTTCCTTATGTTTACATACAAAATAAATCTCCTGTATTCAGTGTCAGCTGAAATGTTGACTCATCTGAAATCATCAGGGCCAGCATTTGAGTGTAGATCTTTTCAGTCCTCATGCTTTCCTCTGCTCTGGGAGGGATTAGGGATTGTTACTAGCCTCTGTACAAGAGCTGAAGATGAGCTCTCCTTTTCCACCCCAGTTCCAGAGGGTGCTTATTCAGGAATATTCCTGCTCTTGTCAGAAATGTTTACGGTATACACTTTTGGTCTTGCTCAAGCAGAAATAATACTTTTTTTTTTTTTTCCAGTTGTCAGGGTGAGTTGCATGCATGTAGTGTAATCCAATATTCAGAGGAGGAGGAAAACTCTCCAAAGTCCTTCTGGCTTTTCAAGAATTTTAAGCTTTGAAAATTAACTTAACTTTTGGGAGAAGCCTAGTATGAAGGCTCTGAGTCAAAAATAACAGTTATTGCATATCTTCTGTCATTGTTTCTGTGTTTGTTCAGTGTCAGCTTGGCAGTAGTATGCTGCTTTTTTAAAATGCTTATTACATTGTGGTACGCAGATTAGTTGCAAAAGTACAGTTTGTTTTAAATTTCAGAGGGGAGGTTCTTGCTCAATTGATAAGATGTGATACTTGTCAAAATAAGAAATTAAAAATATGTATAGGCTGGGGTCATGAACCCAATCCTCATCTTGCTTATAGTGGTCTTACTGCTGCCTTGTGTCTTTCTCAAGTTCACGTGCATCTACTGGATCAATGACATTTCACTCGTGTACAAAACTGGTAAAGAAAAAGGGTAAGCTGACTGCTGAAGAGTTCAGTGGTGGCCTTCCAAATTTCCCCAGGTATCAGTAGGCTTGACTACCACAGTCCTTTAATCAAACTCCTGGATTTACAGATAATTATTCATGCAGAATACAGGGTGCTACGTAGTAGCTTTGTGCTTGACATGTTCTTTTTTTTTATGAGGGAGTAAAAACGAGTGGCTGAATTAAACCAACCAAACCTCTGAAGAAATCTTCAGTAGCTTCAATTAAAATCATTAAATTTGTAGTTTAGTCCTGTCTTATGCTCTGCATTTTTTCAGTCGGACCAGTGGCATCTTCGCGTGATATTTAACAGGTGAACTGTGTGAAAGAAGATGCCTCAAAGTATGAAGCAGAGAAGCAAAAAACTGTATTGGTGCTGTTGTCTCAGTTCAGCTGCAGTCTCTGCCCGAGAAATGACCTGCTGCATGCTCTCCTGGTGAGAGTGGTTATCATTAAAATAGTTAAACTCAATATGGCTCAGGTCAAAATAGAGACTTTATGCAATAGTCACATAGAGGGTCTCTGCCCTTTAGTATTTACAACTAAATAGCTTTATATTGTAGATAACAACAAATCCAACTATTCTGACCAAAAAAAGCTTCTGGAAATATGAAAACTAGGGATATGACATATTGAACATGGCCAACGTTTTGTATTGGAGTAACTCAAATACAGCTTGTATGTGTTTGTGGAACAGACTTGATGCCAAAAAAACCAAAGCTGCGCAAGCCTTATCTTAGATTCTTACTTGAAATGTTTTACTTTTTTATCTTGAAGGCTGACATATTTTTGTCATTAATATCTCTGCAGTACCAAAATATTTCAGATAACAAGTTCTAACTCGATTTGTGGAACTTGACTGTATGTATTTCTTGGCTTTGTCATTTTAGGTGAAGCCTTAACTGCAGATAGGTCAAAAATGTATGAAAATGTAATAATTAATATTAACTTTGCATATGGGATATTGCTGGGGAGCCATGGTTTCTGGGGCTTGGGCTGCCACAGAAAACTCAAACCAAGAAATGCTCTAGTTTAGTTTTGCCTAAGGCAGAAGTGAGCACTGTCTCTGACGTCTGCTGGCTTGCTGCAGGAAAGTGGAACTCAGTGCAGCATTGCGGGTGGCATACATCATTGTCAAAATATTACTTGCATGTCCAGGAGAGGTCTGAAAGAGCTCAGAGTCCAACACAGAGGTGGACTCGGTAAAGGGGACAGTGGGGGGGAGCTTTCACTCTCTTTGTATGCACTTCTAATTTGTCTTGCATCATTTATTGGTATGGGTATGAAGTTACATTTATTTCACATTTGATATGATAGAGCAACTCTTTTCAGCTTTTTGAGACTTTATGCAGCTTTCTTTAGGCATCTTATTTCTAAGTGTATGCTTGCTGTCTGTGAGAAATGCTGGAAGTGACAGCCTAAAGGGGGAGAGGTAGCAGGAGGCAGGGGAGTTTGGTAAAGAGAAGATAAGAATTTGACTTCAGTGTGGAGAGCAAGATCAATAATACCTTTGATCACTGCATTTTTGTAAATGATTTGAGACAGATCATTGGTGACTGGAGCATGCTAAAGCCATGTGGCCACTTCACATGCGTGATCAATATATAAATGCAAGGCACACAAGACCAATATGAGCAACTAGTTTTCTTGAATACTTGGCTGCTTCTTGCAAGTGCAATATATAGGTGGGTTTTAAGGATTGATAGATGAACTTTTTTGTGGTCTCATGTGTGAAGCTGAAGCTACATGATAAAATCCAATGTAATAATTTTTCTTTAGTGAAAGCCCAGCAGGGTTATCTGTACCAGCAAGTACCGACTGCAGTGTCACCAGGGTTGGTATACTTTTAGTTCATCAGTGGTGGTAGATGGGAAGATGTACTGAATTCACCATTTTCAGTTCTATTTTGACCCCCTGCATTAGATTTCTTTTGTGTTTAGTGGTCTTGCCATTTTTTCAGTGTGCATATCTGGGTGAGTGGTGCTGAGATGAACATGAACTGTTCCATCCTCGCCCCTACACACTTACTTCTCTTTTCTTTCTCATCTATTTCTATTCATTCTCATCTATTTTGTTATTATTTATAATAATATTATAATTATATATATTTATATATAAAATATATATTTATTTTATTATTATTCATTCTCATCTGTTTTTATTCATTCTCCTTTTGTTGCTATATGACACCAAGAAATGGCATTTACATTACAAATTGAAAATTTTTGGGAATTTGGTGAAAGAGCTAGGGAATCTGGCATGGTGAATATGCAGAGAAAAAATATTCATGTGGAAGATGTTTCTTCTGCTGGTGAGCCCAGTTTCTGAGCTTTTGTACATACCAGAAATCGAAACTCCTATCTAACTTGGTGAAGAACCCCTGACTCTGGAGTAGGCTGACTTAAAATCTCAGGACACACATTTTCCGGGTTTCCCATCAGCTACAGCTTTGGAATGTAAATAAGTTAGTATTGATTCTGTGTGTCAATGTGTGCATACCTACGTACTACTTTTCCCCCACCGACCAAATCTTTTACAGTTCTCTTTTCTGTAATTTTCTTTCCTTCTGTTTTTTTCCAAGGCCTTTCTGCCATTTCCAACACATCCAGAGTTGCTCTAGGATAAAAATCCATGTAGGTAAGCACCGTAAACCAGCAGTCTGCTCTTCACCTGCTGCTCAGGCAGATGCACAGAGCATTTGAAGGCACTCTAGTCTGAGGAGAAAACCACCTTCAGAAGACAGCATTTGAGAAATAAAACTCACGCTTTCAAGTACTGGGGCAGAGGTTGGATGCTGTTCAGATTTTTCTTCAGCCTATCCTTTCTAAAATTTCAAATTTTAGGTCAAAACCATGTTTCTCACAGGACTCCAGCTACTTCAAAGTCATCCTGCCTGCAAAAGTTTCGCAGCTTGGGCTGAAGTTACTGATATGATGGAAGCTGCTGAGGGCTTTGAGATCTCCTGGGGTGTTCTAGCCAAAAGGCTCTTGTTCATTAAAAATTGAAGTGGAGAGTTAAAAGGAAGCCATGGGAAAGAATGTGTAATGTTTCTTAAAAGTCTAGGCTTCCTAGACTTCTAATGCTTCCTACATTTTTAAACTTAGTGCATTTTATTGTGTTTCCCTAGTGTTAAAATATGCCGTACACCATTCAAAGGAACTCATTTTACTAGTTTTGTAATTAGTTATTTTATGCTGGTGGTATCTACCTGCTCCACCATAAATTAACAACTTGTCTGCTAGAGAAGGAAACTGAGAACCCATTGTGAGTGAACAGGTGTGCAGCCCAACTATACAAATATTAGCAGCAGGCGAAGGCAATACCAGTGTCTCCCTGTTGCAAATAGGGGGCATACGCATGGGGAAATGCGGTGATTTGGGTTTGCATGTTCTGCATCTGCTCAAGGCCTGGATCCCCAGGAGCAGAGCCCAAATTTTGCAAATTCTCTTGAAAATACGAATCTGGTTGAACGGGTCAGAATTATTCAAAAATCATGCATAAGGTAGTCGGTCTCCTCATATACTGGCAAAGTAAGTTAACTGTCAGTATTATTCTAATACCTGTTTTAGTGAAAGGAGAGCTGACAGAGAATTGAACTGGACTTTCTATGGCATTCCCAAGCCAGATATTCCAGAAGGATTATAAGGCTAATGTAGGAATTCTCTTGCTTTCACAGAAGTTCTCTTCTCAACTTTCGCTGCTAAGATATGACCAGAATCACAGTCTTCAGTATTAAATGCCACTGCTTAGTTAGAAGACAGATATGTGAAAGACTGAAAGCTGCAATATAGCTTACATGTGATCAAAGCAGCTGTAAAATTCCACCAGTATTCTAAATAAAATAACGGAAGTTTTATCTAAGTGTAGAGTTTGTCCAGGTTCAGACTGTGAAAGCATTGGAGTTTGGGTAGCCTTAGAACTAAACCACTTAGTATTGTAATCTGATAAATAATTAAATTATAATTTATCTTTCTACTGAATTGTATTTATTTCTATCTGTCTGCAAAAATCAATCCTTTATTTTACTGTTAGCTGTGTTAATACTTTTAACTAATCTCAAAGTCAGATTTTTATACAACAGCTTCTGCTTGCTAATATTTCACTGAGTTGGTTTTAAAGCAAATGAATCTATCTTTTTGAGAGCAGTTTTCCTTTTTACTTAATCATCTTTGTATACCGGGAATTGTCTGAATGCTGCTTCTTGCACTAAACATTTTGTTCATTTCCTTCCTTATTATAAAACCACTTTCTGTAACAGGATTGCCATTTATTTCAACAGTATAAAAATGTTCTGTATCATTATCCAAGTAACCACCTGGAGTGCTCTAAGTAATGCACAGACATGGAACAAAATTCTGCTCTTTATTACAGATTTTCAAATGCAAAGTAGGTGCATGTCAATTGAAAATAACTACTGACTTCAGTAGAGTTGCTCAAGATTTATATTTGTGTAATTGAGAGCAAAATGCAGCTTCGTGTATACATCTTCTAATAATGCAGCAGTATTGCATGAGAAGTAAATCTAAACTTTATTGCTGCCTAATAAATTATCTGGTAAGCACTATAATTGAACTACAAACCAGTTCATTAGGTGCAGGCAGTATCAGTAGATGGGTTCTAATGTACGCTAGGTAGTTGCAGAATGCGAGTGGCTGATTGTGAATATTATTGCTGCGACAGCATCAGTTAATTCAAATAATGATGGAACTTCAATAGATGAGGTTGTGCGACAGAACTAGCAAAAGCAGATTTGCTGAATAATTGGTTCTTTCTTGGTGCAGTAAGTCATTGATTTCTATCTACTTCCCCCTCCTCTTTCCTCTTAACAGTCATAATCATCAGTCTGATCATATGCGCATAATGCCCTGAGACTTCAGCTACAGTAAGAAAAGTTCAGTGCCTGTCAGAATAGAGCAAGCCTGGTAGGAGAAATCCCAAACCAAATCCACCCTCAAGGCAGCAGGTGTGTGGTCCGGGAGGTGCGTATTGTGAAATAAAGTGAGGGAAGGCTCTCAGCCTGGAGTTCCGACTATCCGCACTGAGCTGCAGCCAGAGCTGGGACACCAGGGAGGTTCTGCCACAGCCCACAGGGCTCTTCTACCTGCTCCTAATTAAAAAAAAAAAATTGTTGCTGCCTAATGTAGTGCTTTCTAAGTGTAAATTGCTGTGCTTGCACTGCAGATTTGATGTAGTTGTTCTTTTCTTCATTCACTGTTCCTTGACTTGATCTATTTTACTTGCAGATCAGACACTGTTTCACGCTGTCCTTTTCCCTTCTAGTGTGAGTGCTCCTACGTTCTCATACACGTGAGGCATTGCAAAGTGTGCGCATCTATATGGGCTCATGCCTGTACACGTCTCTGAGAAGGCATGTGCTACAGTGTTTTCAAAGCTATAATGCCATAGTTTCTCAGCAAATGCTTTGAGGGTGTGTAGAGTGATTTAACACGTAATTCTGTTTAATGTATTTTTTTTAATAGTACCAGACTGTGGTTTGTACTGCCACATTCAAATTGATAGTAGTTCTAATAGCCATTTTAAGGGGAAATGAAAGACATAAACTAAAATATTGGAGGCAGTTGGTTAAAATGAGGCTTGGTAGGCAGGTGCCCTAAGATCAGATATAGCTCCAGACTCTGTATTAGGATAGAGCAATTTTCTTATACAGCAACATTTGTTGGAAAACTTGGAGTTGGAGATATATTTAGTACCTCAAGGGCCCTGCTTTGATTTTGTTTTTGCATGCTGAAAGCTTTGATTGGACCTGTGTGTTAACTTGCCATCACTTCAAGGAAGTGTTACATAGATTCATCAATACTCAATTTTCCTGTGCCTTGACTACCTGACGTGTTCTGCAGCAGATGGAGGGAATAACAGATCCCTGCTGCTGATGCCACTGTGGTCTCTACACTCCTCTCACCCACAGATTCTGTTTTTTAATGCCATATAACTGCATTTAGGAGTTCAGTAATTTGGGACATCTACTTTGCAAACTCTGACAACGCTGAAACAAGGCTGCTGAATAATTCTTAAAAAATAACAGTTTTCATTGCTTTCAATACACTGGAGTGACAAGTACAGACTGTGCAGATCCAAAGAAAATTATTTCTTTTCTACCTGCTCTGTGTCATACTCTCTCCATTATTAAACATCGGGATTCAGGCATGATTCCACCTGGATTCTAGAATTCCTTTAATTTTGGGTTAACCTTTTGGGTTCCGATTTCATAGAATAATGAGGTATTGACCCAGACTATGGACTTAAGTATCCACACAGCTTGAGGAGATCTAGAAATGACTTAGATAATATACACATTTTTGTTCCTCTTCTAGCATGCCATTTTTTATTGGATTCTGGAGAGTTGAGAGAGTCGAGCTTTTTGCAGTCTGTAGGATTCTTGCAGATTCTTTGCAAATAGTTTTATACTCCAAGAACTCTGGACTGATCTTCTGCCAAAATCCAGGAGATAGTCTCCTGCTTTTTCTGTTAAAGCAGGCAGTCTTTCCTTGGTATCCTGTCAACCAGGATCTAGACTAGTGTAATGAAATATGTGCTGCTCTATTATAATCTTTAGTGACTGGATAACATTTAAAATGATTTCCAAATGAAAAGCTCAGTTGCAGTTCATCATTATGGTCCTTGTCTCTCAGACAGACAAGATTAGGTACAACAGATTAACAGCTCAAAACCTTGTTTAAATATTATAAAATCTGAATGCTTTCTAAATCTATACCTTTATGCCTTGATTCTGAAAAGAATTAGGCATATATTAATTATATTGTGTGCAGACTTCTGTCATTCTTCCTTTCCACCCAAGGAAGGTATTTAAATGGTGATGATTTTTGTTTCGTAGTAGTTGGTAATACCCCTAAACCAATCTGATATCTAACGTTTGGTAGCATTTGGATTCTGCTGGTTAAATTCAGGTTTGACTCTGAACATTTGTGTTGATAAAGCATCAGCTGCTGTTTACACAGATGTTAAATAAATAACGTTTCCTTTTCCACCCCTCGATTACGGACCTTTTCTTACCAGTGCTGACTGCAGCATCCTGTTGAGAAATGATGCTGGGTACCACTCTCACAGTATTTTTATAGTTTACATAGAAACATTAGTGAGTTCTTGGTTCCAAATTCTCTTCATGTTTCCAGTTCTGCAGCTGATAAAAGCCTTTCTAGAAAATAACAGATGTTCACGTTTCTTGTGGAAGTCGTGGATTTGCTTACACTTTCTCTAGGTTTACTCTTTTTCTTTCCAGAATGATAGCAAATGTAAATTTTCAGACAGGTAGCTCTGACAGCAGTCACTCTTTACTTTAACACAGAAATCCACAGACTTGTAAAAATAGATAGCGTTCCTCATCTCTTTGCAGATGTGCCAGTTAAAGCTGTAGATTTACATCAGAAAAAACTACTTTACTGTGAGAGCACTGGAACAAGTTGCCCAGAGAGGTTGTGCAGTCTCCTTCTCTAGAGCTATTCAAAACCCACTTGGATGTGTTCATGTGCAACCTGGCCTAGGTGAACCTGTTTCGCTAGGGGGGGGTTGGATAGATGATCTCCAGAGGTCCCTTCCAACCCCTACCATTCTGTGATTTGCTGCTTGTACTATTGAAATCAATATTTTTATCAGTGTTTTGGATGAGGGATCAAGTGCATCCTCAGTAAGTTTGCAGACAATACCAAGGTGGGTGAGAGTGTTGATCTGCTTGAAGACAGAAAGGCTGTACAGAAGGATCGGGACAGGCTATCAAGGTTAAGGTCAACGGGAGGTTCGACAAGGCCAAGTGCTGGGTTCTGCAGTTGGATCACAGCCACCCCGTGCAACGCTACAGGCTTGGGGAAGAGTGGCTGGAAAGCTGCCTGGTAGAAAAGGACATGGGGGTGTTGGTCGATAGCAGTCTGAGTATGAGCCAGCAGTGCGTCCATGGGCCAACAGCATCCTGACTTGTATTGGAAATAGTGTGGCCAGCACGACTAGAGAAGTAATCGTCTCCCTGTACTCAGCAGTGCTGAATCTGTACCTGGAATACTGGGTTCAGTTTTGGGCCCTTCACTACAAGAAGGACACTGAGGTGCTGGAGTGTGCCCAAAGAAGGGCAGCAAAGCTGGTGAAGGGCCTAGAGCACAAGTCTTAAGAGGGGTGGCTGAAGGAACTGGGGCTATTCAGCTTGGAGAGAAGGAGGCTCATGGGAGACATTATCAGTCTCTACAGCTCCGTGAAAGGAGGCTGTGGTGAGGTGGGTGTTGGTCTCTTTTTCCAGGTGACAAGTGATAGAACAACAGTAAATAGTCTAGACCAGGGGAGGTCTAGGTTGTACATTATGACCTTCTCTGAAATGTTTGTCAAGCCCTGGCCAGGCTGCCCAGGGAAGTGGTCGAGTCACTGTACCTGGAGTTATAGATGTGTAGATGTGGCACTTAGGGACATGGTTTAGTGGTGGACTTTGTAGTGCTGGATTAACAGTTGGACTTGATGATTTTAAGGATCTTTTACAACCTAAATGATTCTATAATACTACGAAATCATGGAATGATATTTTATGTACAAACCTTACAGCAAATCACTAACGGGCAGTTCTGTTGAAGGATTTTTAAATTTAATTCAATGTTTCCTGGCTGGATTAGCTTTCATCATTAGTTTTTTTCATGTCGGTATAATGAAGGTTCCCCATATAACATAATATGATTAAAACAATAATGGGGATAGTTGCTGTTTGACTCTTTGATAATTATTCTGGTTGTTAATCCTTAAGAATCCAAGAAGCTATGTGAAACTAATTGGGTATTTTAGAGATATGCTATGTTATCTAACAGTTTAAGTACTTCTAAATTTAGTTAGCGATTTACTTTTAAGAATGGTTGTAAAGAAATGGATGCATTTTAATGAATGCATATTCTTCCGTGCACAACTGTATATTGTTTTAAACAATGTTTACTTATGGAAATGAAAGCTACCTGAGTCAGAAGATCTTTTTTTTTTTTTTAAGGGCACCCTGATGTGGTTTGTTAATGCTGTTTGAAGGTACATTGTTTATGGTATAGACACAACTGAGTAAGAATTACTGTAATTGGAAGATGAAACAAATTGATTTAAAATGCCTGTAGCGATGCTTAATGTACGTACGCACACAGTATGGTTGGTAAGTAGTAACTTCCTAAGAGGTTGTGACACCTTGACTCTCAGTGTAGTGCCCATACCTTCAGGGGAAACTTAGGGCTCAGACTTGTAATCAGTTTATTACAGCTTAATAAATTACCATGCATCATCTGAGGCACAGCAGTGAAAGCCCAGCAACATAATCTACCTTATCTCAGTGTAAGAGGTTTGAGCTACATGGGATTACCTGGCTGTGGGCTAAGGATGCACATAGGGATACCAGTGCTGTGCTAACATGAGTTTGAGATAATGAATGGTGCATGGGCATAAATGTTTCTTTTTTTCTGAGTGCATTAAAAAATCTCAGTGGATAGCAGACCCCAGTTTGTAAATGAAGAATCTTTAGTAGAATTCTTCTTGTGGTACTCTGCAAAGTGCGTAAATTTATTACATAGGTATTTCTTTTAATTTTCTTTGCACACTTGAGTCTAAAGTAATTTCATTCACATAGTGCTTAATTTGTAAAAGGAAGAGCAATCAGGATGTCAGGACTTCAGACATCCTCCCATTGACTTGAATCCAGTCATTTTAGTTAATCCAGTCCAGACTAGTGTAGAGTATTGCTTTGCCACTTGGGTGGGTGGTATAAGTAGGCATTAAACCTCAGTATAATTCTTCCTGCACATGCATCTATCCTGCCATATAAAGCTGTGTCAATCTGATGGTGCTGTACCAACTGCTGGACCCAAACTAAGCTCTCTTCTGCTGAAGACCTTTAAGGTTTGCTCAAGGGTTTGCAATTTGTCATGCTGGACCCACTGCGTTGATGAGGACAGCAGGCTTCATGCTTTCACTCTGTCATCGGTGTCTGTCTGGGTGTCTGCTGTCCTGTCTGTCAGTGTATGGGGAAGCAAGGAAGTAGAAATATAGAGCTCTCCTTTGACACATCAACAATTAGGACAATGATCAGATTTTCTCTCTCTCTTTCTCTCTCTTCCTTTCTCTCTCTCCAAATGTCATTATATGATTCCGTTTGTTGGTAGATGCCCTTTTGTCATCTTTCCAAAAGACTAATGGGTTTATTTTGATATCGTTTGAAACTAAACTAAGGTAGGAGAATTATTATAAAACACCATGTGGGTGTTCGAGTTGGAAATGTAGAGGATCCCTTTCAGGTCAGTGCCTGTGAATAATGTTTTCAGCAAAGTAAGGAGAAAGAGGACTGCGTGTGACCTGCTTTCCTTTGACCATTTTGTCTCCTAGTAGAGGCTGGAAGCCACTCGGGGCACTGTATTGTGCTGTTGCTCTCCTGACAAACCCATTCCAATGTTATCCAGGTATGAAAAAGCCTTTGAATCCTTTCATAGATGTGGTTGAGTGTGGCTTTTTCTGGTAATTCTTTTCCATGTTTTCTTATCCAGAAAGGGTGACAGCTACCTTTTTCATAGAAGCTGAGATCTGAAATTGAGAAGCTTTAGAAGCTGTCTTTGATCATTCTGTTAGGAGGAAGAGGTCAGGCCACTTAAAGATGATGAAGACTGATGTATCACAGACAGGGTCAGCAGCAGGATTTGCTTCACTCTCATAGAATTATGTTAACTCTTGAAGAACTGGATTTTGCCTCAACTTTTTCTCTCTAGGCAGTGTTTTCACCTGACTTTTGTGGAACAGTTCACAGAAAGTGCCACTGTGAATGCATCACTTTAATCACTGATTATATAAATCTGTTTTTTCCCACCTATCATCATATCATGAACAACTATTTTACATTTCCCTTCTTCAGAGTTTTAGTTTTCTTTTTGGCTCACTTTGGTTGCATAAAAAGTCTTTTTTGTGGAAAGTAGGAATTACCATCAAGTTTGAGCGAATACACTTTCCTACAGCGCATCACGTGCCTATTGATTTCAGCAAATTCATTTGTGTGAAGTACATGGCAGGGAGTCTGTTCTAAAACCTTTACTGATGGGAGGTTTGTCAAGAGACCCTTCTTGAATTCCTAGTAGAGAGCAGTTGGCAAGGTCAGGGTCAGGTGGTGACCATGGGCTCAATGCTTGGCTGAATCTGGATTTTGCCAAGGATTGTAAAGGTTTCAGAAGGTTGCTGCCATATGCTAACTGAGCAGTGACCTGTATTATTGCTGAGTTTTTTCATGCCAAATCTTTTGAAGCCAGTGACTCAAAAACATACGTCCTATGATGTCCATATGCAAGACCAGGTTGAAACATTGCTGCTCTGATACAGAAAGGCTGATGTCACTACAGCTTTCTTTACCAATTCCATGGCTACTGAGGCACTGTTGCTCTTTAATGTTGTTAATGGGCCATGTTTAATAGAAGTAACTGCTTCTGTTGTAGTTTAATACATTGACCCAGATCTGACAATGTCAGAATCATCAATCACACGGAAGTTTCCCATCTCTTCCTGCTGGCAGGTTCTGCACCTTTGTTCCAGACAGAATTGCTGTCTCCTCTGATGCAAATATAAAGCCACTTCCTAGACGATACCTCTATCCCATAGGAAGAATTATGTGGCTTTTATACATTCTTTGAACAATGTAGTTACCTATTTGTTTCAAATGTGGCTACACTCATCCCTGGAAAATGTACTTTGCTTAAAAAAGTTCCTTCTGGACTTTGTTCTTGATCATATCCCTTGACCACCATACCTTTTCTAATAACAATTATTAACTTGTAAGTGGTTTCATCTGACCTGTGTTTCCATGGCAGTTCCTTTATACTCTCACTTGTACTGTTTGGTAACATTTTTGCTTTACCTGAGCAAAGACTCTTTAAAAACTTTTAATGTCTTAAAAGGAAATTCAGTGTAAAGAGAGTTGGAAAAGGTTGCTTCTTGAACATCCCATTATGCAAAGAATACATAGAGGGAATAGTTCTGGTACCGTGGGGCTTCATGTGAGAGTGATTGAATGGGAGGTAGTATTTTAATGGTAAGATTTATGCTGTATGAAAGACATGACAGTGTTTCACCTCGCCTTGAATAAACTAGTAGGTGAAATCATCATTTAGGTAGTCAGAGAAACGACTGGACATATCTATCTCTCTCCTTCATTCTCTGCCATTCTTTTTCCTCTAGGTCTTCCTATTCAAATTCACCATGCAGAACAGCTGCCCTGGCCAGCTCCTGCTGAGCCAGGCTGATGGGAGAGCACAGATTTTTGCTGCTTTTCTGTGATAGGTTGTGTGTGGATGTTGAGCGTAATGAACCCAGACATAAAAAAACAAACCAACAAAAAACCAAAACAAACCAACCAAAAAAACCCAGGAACAACAAAACCACAAACAAAATAATAAACACACATCCCCCCCATACAAAAAAAAAAAAAAACAAAATAAACCCCATAAACCTAAATCAAATCAAAAAAACAAAAACAGCAACGAAAACCTACAAAAAAACCCCAAAACATACTAAAACCAAAGCAGAGCCCTCGCACTTTTGGGGAGGGCAGGATGGTGTTCTGGGAAAGTGCAATTGCTGTGTGTTCCATCTGTGCCGGCATCAGAGAGGAGCGGTTATTAGGGCAAGACCCAGAGCATCACACCTGCAGTCCAGTTGCTGTGGGATCAGTAATTACGTGTTAATTAACAAGTCTGGAATGAGTGAGAGTTTGCATGTCAGCAGATAATCTGTATAGTGACTAATAAGGTGCAGAATGTTTTCAATTAGCAGGCTTGAAAAGGAAATCCCAGTGAGTGTTTTGCTTGGTTGGGAAAGGACTGAATGAATGTTCTGTGTTGTTAAGACCCTCAAAATAGGAAAGTGGCAGTTTTCAAAAACTACATTGTAAAGATTAAGATCTGTGAAATGCATATGCTTAAGTTTCTTGCTACTGCTGTGCATTGATGAAATCTTATAGAGTAAACCAGTGAAATGAAATTTTTCACTTGATTAAATAAGAGCAAACATGGAAAGCACTCCATTCTTGCATAGCTTCATTAAGGCATTTTAGTAGTCTAAAGTGTAGTTTTATTACCAGATTTTTACTGGACTAAAGTAGGGACAATTCCAGAATCTGTTCTCTTGGGATGGAAACAAATGTGGCATTCTTTCTTTGACACAGATTCTGGGGGTCATTGACTGTACTCCGCCTCTGTTAGGCTTTTCACTGTCATCTCAAGGTGTTAGATTCCCTCCTTTATCTGTTTACATAGAAATGAAAGGAGTAAATTTACTTCCCAATAAGTGTTATTTTGTCTTATTTTGACTTGACTTTATTTCTATTCTGTCCATATTTGCACTTAGGCAGCATTTGGGAGGTACTTTCCAGAAGTGTTTGAGCAATTTTACCTGCCCACCCCCCCCCCCCCCCCCCCCCAAACTTACGTTGAATGTAAGAGATCTTTATACCATCTAAGGTATCATCTCCCTCATGGAGCTAAAAATATTATCTTCTAATTAATTTGTAAGGTTCTCTGTGGTACTTGTTAAGAAATTGAATTGGATGTATAGATTTGACCAAGCTCCTTCTAGAGCAGGCAAGCAGGTGTTCTGCCCTGTCAGCTAAACTAAGATCCTTGACTTCAAGCCTTTTTAATTCTCATGGGGCTTATTAGTGCTCACCTCCATCAACTGCATACTAGCAGGTTATTTTTAATGAAATTAATCTAATTAAAGATCTTCCCTCCTCCCCTCACCAATTTTTAAAGGATACCTGAGCTTGTACCTCATTCAGATCAGCCTGCAGAATTTTTAGTCTTTTCATGTTAAAATGGGGCTTGGTTGGAGCCTGGAAATGGCATGCTTTCTTCACTCCCAGGACAGCATGCACCTAGAATTATGTCCTCAGAGGTAATTGAAGTTGCGGGTGTCGCACGAGCCACCTCTTTTCACACCGACAGAAAAGAGGCATCGTGGAAGACTACTAGCATCTCAAATCACCAGTGTGTGTCTCTAATACGCACAGACCATTGTGTGTATAAATGTGAAGGTTTCTAAATATGTTGGAAACTGTAAATTGGTTAACATCAGAGTTTTCTTTGGATAGAAAATGTCATTGTGGTTATCTCCTGTTAATTCTTCTGGTTTTCCATCAGTCTGACAGCATCTTTAGCTTATTGTTGAGAATGTTTGTAAAGTCATGTTGTTTCTCCCTTACATGGCTTGTTCCACACTGAATTAATCTAATGTAATTAGTTAAAAAGTAACATTCCCTCCTACTTTTGGGTACGTGTAGAAATGGTGTAATTACTTGTGATTCCTCTAAAGAAAGCACTGTGTTCATTCCTTCCTCCCCTGCAATTTGACAGCTAATGCTATACGAGATGCTCAAAGAAAAGTGCCGGGGGAACAATAGCAGCAGTTGCCAGCGTGTTGTGTTTGACACTGCCGTATGGCCAAGTGAATGGACAGGACTTGAAATTACCAAGAAATAAAAACACGTGAAAGTGGAGTGTAAAGAACTTGACTTAGGCGTTCAGACATTCAGCCAGCCTCATGGAAGTCATTGAAATTCTCTGTACCTGTTCGCCTCGTTTCCCATCACCCATGTGATTTACAGTTTCTAAAAATTCTTCTCACGAATGTCTCTAAAATACAGTGAGACACCTGGATGCCAAGAAACTATAAATATTGACAAATACTTTTCTAATTCTTAGAGCATTTGTGCCGCGGTCTGAGCTGGGATCACCACCGTAGCTTTAACAACAGGCTCTCAAACCGCACGATCTCAGATGAGAAGCAGTTTTAAAAAGCTGATGCTTTTCCCAACCAGCTAATCCCAATGAAAAGCCATGTCCTTAATTCATCTCAGTGTAACTCCTGCAATGTTAATGCCTCCTGTCCCGGCTGTCGGCGCGGCTCTGCGCTGAATGTGCTGGTTGCAGGGCTGGTGGAAGCGGTGTGGGATCCCTGGCTGAGGTGGCTGGCCAAAATCCCATCCCCCTGTCTGCTGCTTAAGAGTGAATTACCCCAGCCAGGCTGGGCTGGCACGCAGAACCTGATGGCTCTTTAGGCATCATGAGTCAGACACTTTACTGTTAAAAGTGCAGAGTTTGGGCTATTTAATTATTTGTTAGCCATAAAACTCTGAGGATTCATGAACCATCTCTTTTGAGGAATGCAATGATTTCATCAGATAAATGTTTAAAGCAGGTCTAAGATATCAGCCAACCACAGCAGAAAAATATTTTTTCCTTTGAGATAACCTCTTAAATATATACATATTTAAAACCATTTTATCTTCTCTGTCTAATTCTAAGCACCCCTTCTGTCAGCACCAGACAGAATTAAAAAGAGGAAACCCTCAGTGGATGCCTTTATGTTTTTGTGAAATGTGTCAGATGATAAGCGAAATGTAACTGGGTATTTATTTTACTTTTCATGTGCCCTGCAAACTGTGGAAGGCAGCAAGAGATAGATAGAACAGCAACAGCCTGATAAGCATGGTTTTTCCCTTTCTCCTGGCTTTCTGTTTATACTGCCTTTGAGCGAACACTGGGCTAGAGACCAAATGTCTTTACTCATCTGGGAGATTTCAGAGCTGCTGGGAATGAACCGGTGCAAAAAGCAACTCCTTGATTACAAGATGTGTAGGTAAATATTAGCCTTGCAATAATCGCCGTCTCCCCTCCATCTCCTCCACAGCACATTTTGTTCTAGCAGTGCCTAACAAACAATAATAGCAAAAATAAAGCTTATTTTTTACACTTTTCTTTTTTCTTTTTCTGTCTCCTTACTGAAAAGGACACATAATGGAATGAATCTGGCTTCCCATCTGTTGCTAGGTGCAATTCAAAGTGGCAGTTTTGACCTATAAAGATTTGGCTGTTTTGCGTCATGCTTACCCTAGAGACAGCCTCTCCCCTTTAATTTCTCCATGTCTCCATTTTCCATCTGTGAAAAATCAGGATAACACAACTTTCTACTTCACAGGGCTTTTACAAGGACACATTTATTAACAGGCACAAAGCATAGGCTCTGTATTTAGACGTTTCACAAATACCTATGGCTAAAAACTTGCTGCCACCCTCAGTCCCGCAGAACCCAAGTCAGTTGACTTTCGTTATGTGACAGAAGGTGATTCCATGTCCTGGGCTGTATGATGGATCGCCAGCTCCTAACCTTGCCGTTGCTAAACACATTCCTAATCTGCTAATTCCAAATTGTCCAATCCCGTTGGTGTTTTCATTAAATAGGTTGGGACAGTGTGTTCGCATGCTGCAGCTTTCTGTCCCAAATAAAATAAGGGACAGAGGGGACCTGAAACTCTTGGGTTGGAAGATGTGTATGTGAGATACTTGCTTAGCTGAGAGCAGATAAATGTGCTCTGAGGAAACCAGAGCTGTGGTCGCCTGTTGTATTAGAAGTGAAGGAGTTCTTCGGTTAGCTTCATAAATCTCAGGTGCATTTCTGCAGTCACATGCAGGTCAGGCTTAAGCAGTTCAACATGCCTATTTCAGAGAAGACGTCTCCAGGGCATGTTGGCTGATCAAAGCAATATTTTAGATCTGTACTAAATTATGGTCTCAGTCCTGCAGGAGTTCAGGGGGTAGGCAGGGGCATTTTAAGGAGCCTTGGCTTTACAGCAGCAACCCCTCAGTCCAGACTTACAGCATTTCATACCTGTCCTGTTTCTGCAAGTTCAGCAGTGTCAGTAGTTCTGCAGCTGAAGGGTGGACAGGGCAGGAGCGTTTCTGGTGGATAATTACAAGACATGGTCCATCAAGCTAGATGGATTTAACTTCTCACTGATGTGGCTCTTGTCTTTGGAAAAGTGGGGTCTCTACCTATCGGACCTTTATAACTCTTTGAGTTGTATTTCCCTGCTGTGCTAAGCATGGAAAGCACATATACTACCATGATTTTAGCTGTTGGTTTTGATGGCTATTCCCAAGCTCACAGAGACAGACAAAACCAAAGCAGCATGTGGGAAACTCTTCCAAGGTTTATTAAATATAATCGCAATGTTTTGTTTTCCACCATACTACATCAAAACATTCTATTTTTCCCCCTAATATTATCTTTATAACAGTAATGAAAATTGACCTTGTTTGGTATGATGCTGTTCTCTTAAAGCTCCCCTGGGTTATGTATGTTTGCATATGCATGCTTTGCAGAAGATGCAAAGTCTTCTGTAGGGAGCTCTACCAGCTTAAAAAAAAAAAACAGAGCTGCCACTCTACCTGAGTAACTTCCCTTAATTCTTTTCTTTGTGCTTTTTATAAATGTAGGATTTTATCGTTTTCAGATCTAGCTGCCCTGTAGGTATCTTGTTGAGAGAATTTTTAAAAAATGAAATAGAATTAAAATGTAGCAGGATTTTTCATTTTTTTTTTTTTTTTTTTTTTTATTTCAGCCTTTGTTTAGGAACATGTTATCAAACTACAAATAAGAGGCAAATTAAAATTTTGCTTAAGCCATATGCATGTTACTGAACTAAACAAAACCCTCAAACCCTTTCATTTGAACATCAGTGATGTGGAAGCTGCATTTTTGAGGTTTGGCAGTGACACAGTTTTGGAGAACTGGAAAGAAGAATATCAGGGATGGAGACAGGGCCTCATCCTGTAAGGCTTTGCTCATTTGAATATCTCTTCTTATTTCCTCAGGGTATGTTTGCCTGAAGCACTTCATTCCAGTGGAAAGGCTCTTTATTTTGCTCAAAGACAGGGTCAGGAGGGGGTGACTTCTCCCTGCTAGGAGGGAGCAGGCTGATGGAGCTGCGCTGAGCCTCCTCCTGCTCAGCGGAGGAGCAGCGCTTTAGCTTGACCATGTGAGCTATATCACAGCACCTCGTTAGCATGGGATGATGGCTTTATTGGGGGAACAAGTCATAAAAAGGCTTCCTTTGGTTAAAAATGAGCAGTTTCATTTTAGTGCGATGACAGCCTGATACTGAGGATTGAATTCTTGCGTAGAAGCTGTTTTTCTGTGTGTGTGAGAAGGGAATTGTGGACACACATGCCTAGAAAGCAGCTCTGCAGGGGGGGAAATCAAAAGAAGAAAAGCCTCATGTGACATTTAAAAATTTTATTTTTCATACTTCTGAGGTCATGTCTCTCCTGTCAGCTCAATGGGCAGCTCTTTAAGTAGCAAAACCCTTGTCTGAAAGTCCTGTTCCTGAATCTCCCTTCTAAGTGATCAGTTGCAGCTATGGATGAGCAAAGTACCAAGGATGAAGGTATCAAATGTGTTTTACTGCTAATCAGAAAGCAAACATTTAATTAATGTATTGCACAGTCCTGTATCTTGTCATTATGGGAACGCAGTCTACAGAAGGCTTCTTGCCTGTTCCAGTGGAAAAATCTAATGTGGGAAAATGTGTCAAACTTCCCTCCCTGTAATGTAATACGTGTTTAAAAATCCGTGTTCACCTTTCATGTGAACATCACACAGTGCTTCTCAGATGAGGGAACTGGAGCACAGATTAATGACAGATTTCTGGCTCCCTATTACAATGTATTTATTTCATCTTTCTTTTGTATTTTGTTACCTAGGAAGGCCAAGCTTGTTTTTTGTTTATGGTTCATACCATAGTATTTCCCCACCCTGTCCCAGTCCTGAGGTCTCCAGATCCTACTGTAATGTAAATAAGTCAAATCATCAGGTCACCTGGTGAGGAGGGGGCAGAGGGAACAAAACCCGGGCTCCAGGGCATGTTTTCCTGACCTCTGGAGCGGACTGCCTCCCTAGTGTTGGTTTTCATCATTGACATTATATTGATGTCCAGGGAAAATGACACAGAGAAGCAGCCATGCATTGCTGAAAGCAGGGCCAGCACAGCAGTTGCTAGCTTTAGGAGCACAGTGCAGGACTAGCTCCCCCAGCAAAGCGCGTGCTTATCTACAGCCAGTCACAAGCTGGTGTGTCTGTCACTGGAGAACTGCAGACAGGCACCAGGAAGGACGTTATTTGAGTTCTTCAGTACTACAACGACTGACTTCTACCTGACAAGTCAGTACAAACTAATATACGTGAGGAGACATCTAACTTAACCTCTTATTAATTGCTGGTTATTTTTTTGTGATGGCAGCCAGTAGAGGGCACTGGTGGATGTCTCTATAGTATAGAGCTATGCATTCACTTCCTATACGAGCCCAAATAAACCCACAGAACTTGGTGTGACTCCCTGCCAAGAATATGTTCCATTTCTCACCACAGTGCTTTATCCAGCAATACTTTAGGTCTGCTTAAGCTACCAGCAAGTGGATTTAGTTCTTCAACACATATTGTACATCCCATGCTTTACAGAATTACAGAATCATTAAGGTTGGAAAAGACCTCCAAGATCATCAAGTCCAACTGTCTACCCAACGTTATCATGAACACTAAACCATGTCCTGAAGTGCCATGTCTACATGTTTTTTGAACACCTTCAGGGATGGTGACACTTCCCTGGGCAGTCTGATCCTATGCCTCATCACTCTTTCAGCATAGAATTTTTTCCTAATATCCAACCTAAACCTCCCCTGGTGCAACTTAGGCCCATTACCTCTCATCCTAGATCAGAAAGTCTTAGTCTAACTCCATTGACAACAGGAATGATAGTTCTTGTTATTCACTTGATACGGAGGATTTTCTGCTGAAATAGCAAATAATATTTGCTGATACTGTGTTGAGATATCCACGCATCCATAATTGGGATAGCCATATGTAAAATCCATATTTGGAGATTAGGTGGGGAAGGGAGAAAAGTGTTACATATTTTGTGTAGTTTAACCAACTTGATTGGAGTTGGACCTAACTGGAGATACTATACTTCTGTCCTCCCTGATTAAGGTTTTAGGTGCAACTATTCACTGTGTCAACTTGAGTTGCCTAGGTAGTGTGATGTACATCTAGCATGCAAATGTACTACCTGTTAGGGAGTTCTAATATAAAAGGTGTTTTTGGTGTTGTGGGCAGGTCAGAAAATAAATTGATTGACTGTATGGACCCAAATTCTTATATGAGACATTGTAGCCCTGAGGCTCTGGCCCATTCTCCACTATCTATATACTTAATATATTTTAAATGCAATAGCTCCATTCATGTCCCATTCTTTATAAAATAACTAGCACAGTGGTGCCCAGGTTGTGATCAGAGCCCCTGGGAGTTATCCCGTCATGAATAACAGTAATGTCATTTCCACCTTTAAAGCCTGTAATGACCTCATCATGTTCTTCGATGAAATATCTATCTGTTAAGTGGTGTTCATTGTTACTCTTCATAAAGACTGCAAGAGGAACACTGACTTGCCACTGAGAATATTGAATCTTAGAGAAACAGATCAGTTATGGCCATTTTGGGGTGTTTTGGTGCCTTTGTATTCTTTAGGTTAAAAGGCTATTTATTCTCAGCGCTCTTGACCTGATTTTAATCCTAGGTAATGTCTTGCAGCCGTTGCATGGAATATATTGAGTAGAAAAATAAATTCAGTTCTACAGAATGATGCTATAAGAGCAGTTAAAAAAGGTCAAAGATGGAATTTATTTTGTCGGTGTTGCTGGAACTCCTCCTGTGTTTGAGTGTTTAGAAACTTGATACGCCTTTATAGAAAGTGAATAAATCAGAGAAAAGCTAGAGCCTTATATTGGCAGTTCCTGAATACCTCGCTGAGTAGCTTCTCCTTGAAGGTAAATCAGTGAGAGGTAAAAGGTGTTGAATGTCTTCAGCTATTTGTGGATGTAGAACAGATCGGAGCTGGACGGAATAGAATCCATCCACGAATTAAGTCACCACAAATGGTTTTCAGTCAATGCAGTGTTTCTGCCCATGCTAAAATAATAAAGAACGGGGGTGGCCATATCAGAGGTCATAAGAAAAAAAATGAAGCGTGCTAAATGTTCACATCTGTCAGTCCTGCTCATTTTGGAGTGGCTGGAAAATAGCTGAAGAAATCGTGATGTGTATCCCAACTGACTCTGTGCATAATCCGGGAAGTCGTCAGGGATGGTATTTGATTCTGAATGCTCACTATTTTTTCTCAGACTGGCATTGCACACTGTCACTAAGCTATTACCTGGCTTTTGTGAAACGCACGGAACTCTTCACAACAAGATAAAACTCTTAAGTGAAAATTTCAGTGGCTCACAGCAAAGACTTGACGAACAAAGCCAAGTTCATACTACTGCTTTCTTCTGATGATGTTCAGGGGTAGTGTACATTTACATTTACACTAACGCATCAGCAACTGTAATCAAAATGGGACTAACAGAGAGTCTAAAGACAGGAAAATATTTCATGAAACCTACTAATGAAAGTTAGGATTTTGTAGAACGCTCCCTGGAACAGTAAGATCTGTTGAGCACTTACATGTGATTCCTGTAACTTGATCAGGGCACGTGGAGCTACTTTTATAGGAGAAAGGAAAAGGCTTCCTAGTTGCTATAGTAAAATTTGTTAAAAGGGTAATTGGTGATTAGATTAATTTCTTGACAAATGCTTTCAACTGTAGCAAAGTACCAGTTCACTTGTGGATTTAAACAAAATGCTGACGATTGATCATAAGTCTTTTTATTGTTTTGGAGACTTTAAAGACTGTGGGTTTAGTATGATCTCACTGTGGCTTCCATTGATTTTGGTGGAATGGGCCCAGAAAATGTTTCCCTATTTTAGGGAAAAATAATTTGGCTTTTTCTCTATTGCATGTGGTGTTTAACTTGCTAGAAATACTTTTCACATATATTGTTTATCCTGTGCTGGGTTTTTGCTCAAATTAAATGGAGTTTTAGTTTAATCTGCTCTTCCTTTAAGAGAAAAAAGCATCTTATATTAAATACGGTATTTTTCATGGAAATAAAAAACCCCAAAACTATTAGAAATACTCGATTTACACAATTTTATAGAAAACATTTGGTTTGTTCTTTATTTCTTGAAGGCTGTGTCTGCACTTCAGACTTTTGGTACCCATCCCTCTGGACAATGGGAAATGTAGACAAGGAAGACAGGGAAATGCTTCCAAGTATTCATTTAGTTTTTACACTGAAAGACATGAAAGATTCTTTTGGTGGTCAGTTCTGTACAGATGGTATAGAGTATGTATTTACGGCGTCTGTAGACCCTCAGCATTTGGAAACAAAATTAACCTTCTTCTAATCTATATGGAGGTTTTTTTTTTTAAATACCACATTCCTTTCCTTGTTATTGAGCAGAAAGAGCTGTGTTTGCAACAAGACAACAGCAATTCTAGCAGAATTTTGCCAGATGTGTAGAAACGCTTTTGTTTCACTTTAGAAAGGTGCCTTTTTAAAAATGTTTTTTTCTAATTTGGGATATTTTGATATCCAGTAAATATTTTAAGAGAGTCTGAATTATGATGAATGTCTTTAATAAAGGTATTTTAAATTAAATAATATTGAAATATTTATTTTTTGCCTAACTTCAAATTACCCATCAAGTTATATTTTCTGTTAGCCACAACATTTTCCCTGTCTAAAGCAATGGGGAGCAGCAGAGTTAACCCATGCAAACATTTTTGCCCAATGGTATTTTTGTTAATTTATGCTTAATTGCTCAACTTAATTCCAAAGAGTACTTTAGTGATAGTTTACGAGAAATAGTCTTAATGACCCATTGCTAACATGTTACATTGCTCCACAAATGAAACATTGCATCACAGTCTGCTAGTTCTGACATCAGTTTTTTTTCTTAAGTAAATAGGTGACATGAGCAGATTTGGTGCTGAGCTCAGCCTGCAAGAAAGAATAATTTTCCCCATACCATATCAAGATTTCTTGCTCCTTATTTCCCTGCACCAAGTGTAATAGCACTCTGTATATGTCATCTCCACAGCAGAAAGAACGCTTGTCAAATAGGCTGGTATATTCCTGCTTGGTATCTGTGGACTATGGATAGTCTATAATAGTGGCACAACACTGTTCTTATAATCGTGTTGGAGAGTCTGCTACTTACGGCGCTCAGGGGGCTG
This sequence comes from Todiramphus chloris collaris, assembly GCA_025345505.1. NCBI lineage: Eukaryota > Metazoa > Chordata > Aves > Coraciiformes > Alcedinidae > Todiramphus > Todiramphus chloris. The sequence goes on from JANVCC010000035.1 coordinate 31,473,430, forward strand.
TATGATTAAACTTGGACACCAGCATCTATTTGAAAAAACTAGGCTGGTTTAAATTGATATTGCAACTCATAACACTAAGGACAATGACATCACCAGCAGATGTGGAGCTTTACAAAAAATGATCTTCAAGCTATTTTTAAAAATAACAAAACAAAAGCTCGGCATCCTAATGAATGAGATCTTTGGATTAATTCAGAGAATGCAGTATGTGCTTTTAGACCTTCTCAGGTGCCTAGAATAACTCTCCACTGCAGCTGTGAAAGGACAAGTCCAGTTACTGGTGTTATACTCCATTTTTGAAGTGCCTAATGGCCATTCAGTTTCTTCATCAAGGCCGTAGTTGGCCCTTTGCTATCTAATGCAAATGATATTAAGAAAATGTTAAGAATATTTATATGTAAATAGTAGTGGCTATTCATGTAAAAATAACAGAAATAACTCATACTTATTTCACAGGTTATCTGGAAATATACCTGTGTATTAAGATGTAAATTTGCAGTGGCTTTGTGTTCTCTTGCCTTCAGCTGGTCACGGTATTTGCCTTTACTTCTCTGTATCGCGTGCAGATTTCTGAGGTCCCTTTCAAGCTATTTCCTTAAATATTTGATCTAGTTAGTCTTATGTAAATACTAGCAATCTAGGGCAAGACTCTGGCCTATTTTTGTTTGCCGAGGACTGGAGTAACTATACTCGGCTGAATTATTCTAGACTTGTGTGGTAAAGGAGATCGCGGTCTGGTCTCTACTAGTAAATACGAATTGTAGTCTCCCCTTTGATTCACGCGTGTCGTTCTCATTATCCTTAATGGATGTTGCACACATATATTAGGAGAATAGACCCTATTAGGAACTGTCTAAGAAGTGAAATGAAAATGATAATCACTTTGTCTTGGATGAGGTATTGTATTTATTCTATGGGATTTTAAAGAATATTTTACTGTTTAAATTATCTGGTACATTAGAGAATGGTTTAGATAGGCTTTGGTTGATTGACAGCAGTGGGTATATTTTATAAAATTATTATATGCACTGGGACTTTGATTTTGCTGTGAATTATATTATTTTTGGAGATGTAAATTGCCCTCTTTCCCAAGAGACAGAAATAGTGTGCTTCTTGTTTGATTTTTAGCAATAATTAAAATTATGTGTTACATTAGGCTCAGTTAGTGTTAAGGAACGGAAGAAACCTACTTGTGTGTGGGGGAGTCCTTTTTTTAATTTTTTTTTTTTTTTTTGGTAGTAAAATAAGCAGGGTACCTTGTGGTTTGTATCCTAGAAATCACCCTTTTCCTCATATCTCTTCATGTAAGAAGGCCGAGTAGTCTGGCAGAGAGACAAGGCAGCAGAGCTGTTCACTGAGATTGAGGGTGGGTGCTCTCCAAATGAGAATTAAACTAATTGAAGAACAGATGAGTGAACTGGAGCTATTGCCTTGCCTTCCACTTAGCTGACACAGAAGACTGTAATTTTGAATGCTGTCAATCCTTTAATTTTCATCCCTTGCCATTCAGATCAGATGAGGCTGTGACTGAAGCAGTTAAGTACCTACGTGAGGTCTTTGAGGGAGCATTCACTGCCAGCTGAATAGTGAAGAGATCTGCAGGTTGCATCTCACTTTTCAGGTCACTGGTCTTTGAGGTAGGGCTGTAGGAGGGAATAAGGTTAAAATAAAGATCATTGGATCTCTTTGTTGTTTGGACTTCATGGCTTCCTACCAGCAGCCCCAATTTAGTTAAGGTTGTTATTTTCTCCACTAGAGAAGAGAAATCATGAGAAAAGTAAAGTGACGTTTGTTACAGCTGATGGAAAGCAAATTGAGTGCAGTGAAGTGGGTGATCTTTATTGAGGACTAGGTGGCAATGTCACACATTACCCTCAGTGCAGAACCTGGCAAGTGTAAAGATTCTCTTTCCTTCCTCACCGGAGCAGGGGATGGTTGTCATACTAGATGGATGGAGCAAACGTGGGAGGACCAGGGGAGTTCTTTTATGCCTGTAATTGAGGAGAATCTGAGATAAGCTGTTAATCTCCAAGAGACAGCAAAGAAAGTTTTATCACTCAGACAGTTGACAGCTTTGCTCAGAGAAAGAAAAAGACTCAAGTGTGAGTACTGTCAGAGCAGAGTATGTTGTTTCTAAAGAGGGGTGTGTGTGTTACTGTGTGTGCAACCTTAGCACAAGGTGTTTGTCTGAAGCATGGTGCTGGAATTTGGAATAGCATTCAATAAATAATATATTATAGAATAATGGAATATTTATTATGTAGTTATTACATAATTTTATGATAGAAATATAAATATTTATTTAAAAGTAATGCAGATAATTTCCTAGACAAATATAAATATACCATATTGGAGAACTACAGAATTAAGACTTAAGTTAGTTTTTATTTTACTACATTGTCCGCAGATGCTCTGTGTATAATGGTTCAAAAATGGAAATGCTCTGCAGTTGAACCATGCCACTTCTTACTGAGGTCACTTGGAGAGCACTTATTACCCAAACGCTGGAAGGACCATCAAGAGTGGATTCCTAGCATTGATTTGTAATTCTTTTCCATTTTTGTCACAGGCCTTAGCGGTATGATCTCATCTCAAAAGGCTTGTATTCAAGTTTAATTACAGATCACTTACATGTTCTTTGGTCTTGTAGGTGATAATGTGTAGTCATAATTTAAGATGCTATAATTCATCTGTGGTAGGAAGCTACAGACTCTGGGGCCATAGATTATAATACTTGGGGTCTGGGGAGTGTAAGCAAAATTTAGCAGTGTGATGTTCAGATTCTGTGGAATTAGGGACCATCCACCTAGGCATCTGTCTAGGTAAAACTTTGAATGTGACTGTAAACCAAGCACAGTCAGGGAGAATATAAAACTTGATTTGTCCCGAGGCAGGAGTTGAAAATCGCCAGTAGTAGGAAACTGCCAAATAATCATAAATTTCAATGTTACTGAGGCTTCTCATATGCAAACAAACAAAAAAAAGTAGAATAGTATTTTCTCCAAAACATTATTTATAACATTAGCTGCTGTATTGATTGGATATCTTCTCAACCAGTGTTTTTATTGACTTTATGTTCTTAGTTGTTCATCATAGTACTTATTCTTTTCCTTGTTCATTTTCTCTTTCATACTTGGAGGCAAAAAATGTCATTTCATCTCAATAACAATAGGACTTGATGATTTTCACATTCATAAAAATAAAAAAAATCCCAGGAGGTTCCACATATTTTCAATTTTGTATTTTTCTGTATCACTTTCCTCAGCCTCCTGTGCTTGCATCTCAATGACCACTTCCTTGGCAAATCAGAAAATCTTCCTGCTGTCAGAGAAACTCCTTATTTCTGGCTTCTTCTATTTGGAACAATTTCTTCACATTCTCTCCACCTCATCAACTCACCTTATTGACTGTCCCTTGTGCTTCACATTTCATCTAGGAATGTATCTTTCTCCCCTGTCCCTGTCTGTATCTTCATTTCTTTGTCCTCCTTCTCTGTCTTGGTGTAACAATCATTAATAGTATAATTTCCAGGTGAAAACCAAGAAGGGCACAGTTTGTTTGAAAAACACATTGTAAGATGAAGTTGTATAATACTTGCCTTATTCTGTTAATTCCCTGGGCTGCTTCCCAGGAAAAACAAGGCTCAGTTCCTTCCGCTGCAAAAACGAGGCTCAGTTTCTGGAAATGGTCCCCATTGTCTCTGTTGTCCAAAACTGTATCCTTATCTGTAATGATTATGGTTATGTAGAAAAGGAGGGCTAGCAGCCTTATGTTACTACTATTTCTGTTAGACCAAATGAGAATCATTCCTTCTCAAAACCATAAGCAAGTTACTATGCAGTCATTTGCTGTGTAGCACAGGTAAGGGAAAGCCATCAGAGGAGAGCATCTTGATCAGGAATTACTGATTGCCTTTTCCTGGAGCTGAAACTTTAATACAGTTCATTACTGCTATCTGTTGTGCCAAAACAGTGCTGTTGAATCCTGGTTTGCTTTATTTGATTGAATTATTTGGAAATACTTTCAGAATTTAATGTGAGCAGCATGAATTTAAGTGTTTCTTGTGATTATCCCTCCTTCCCACATTACAAAATAATGATGTGTGGACTGTGAGTATGATCAGGTTCATGGTAGGTTTACATCCCCTTGGGACAGCTGTCCATGGCCAGTGACAGTGTGCCCCCAGGCAAGATCTCTGGGTCGAAGTACTGCGGGGCTTTGTAAGCCTTATGGCTCCTTACAGGAGGTGAGATTGGCAGCTAAGTTAGGCGTGCCAATAACAACCTGGGTAAAAAGCAAATACAGAGCTGAAGGGAAATTTGAGCTAGAATAGCCTGTGTTGACAAAAACCTCAGGCTCCTGTGAACCATGTCTTCAACCATGAGCAATTTTTTTCTCTTAATACAGCAGTGCGGCTGCAGAGGCAAAACTTTCCCTGTACAGATGTGGCCAGAGAGGCTGGGGTCTGCTCTAACCCTGCCTGAGCTTGCTCTGTGTGTTACCACCCTCACCTGCCCAAGCTTCTCTGTAACCAAGAGCATTACTTTGCTGCCACATGAGATGGCTTTGTGTTAAGGGATTGTGCTGTCCTGTGGGCAGGCTGCATTTCAGACAGCCTCTTGGCACGGCGGAGCTGGTCTGGGGGAGTGATGTTTTCCTCTGCTTTTGAGTCTATCATATGTTTTTCACAAATGAATTTCTTAGTCTGAATGTGATGCCACGGTGCGTGGATCAATACTGTTCCTCTGTGGCAAGGTGTACAGAATGCCAAATGTGTTTGGCAGTCTGTTATTATAATGAAACTTAGCAGAGCCAAGAAGCCTGCAACCACCACTTTCATTAAGGGTAATTATCCTTGAGCAGCTGGGATAGGAGCAGGAGCCTGAATGATAATTAGCCGCAATTGTTAAGCGATGCATTTTCAGGTTCCTGTACCATTTTTCTCTCTGTTTAAAAAATAGACTGAGGCAATTGTGATAAATCCTGAATCCTTGCTGTTGGAGAGGAGCTAGCTGCCCACTGATCAGCTCAAATTAGGATGTTCTTTGCATGTCCATGTGATCTTGCTGCAGTGAGAAATCACCCTGCACTTGGATGGTTTGGGTCTTTGCGGCAACATTAACATTTTCCTATCTCTTTTCCCAACAGATGTATTGCTTTATTGTTGAGTTTTATGTTGTAATAAATTAAAGTGACAACTACTGCAGATCTGTTTCAATTCCATTTTGTTATACAGGTAGAGAGATACGTGTGCATGTCACCAGTGAACAGAATTACCAGACTGGTAGAACCAGACAGATACAAGAGCAGTTACAGATACAGTTGATGTCTTTCTATCCATCAACATTTTCAAAATGTATATATTCAGGAGATGTTTGATGCTAGATTTAAATAGAAGAAGAACTTTTTATTTCTAAACCATGGGTTTTTCCCCTCAGCCTTCTTTGATATTTTGTTTTGGTGTCAGTAAGTATCACTGGAAGATCCTGACGAGTAGTATGTCCTTGCTGCAACCTCTTTTCATGAAATGAGAGAATTCATAAAGAGAGGAAAAAGAATTAGTAAAGCTCTTATCATGTAGCACAAATCTGCTAGACACTTCATCACCCCTGCTCTGTCCTTGGATAAGAAAAATTGTCATTATCCACTAATGTTCAAAACTTTTTACAAGTCTTAGCTAACTCTTGGAGCAGTAATTAACCATTAAAAAGAGGTGCATGATGGAAAACTGAAGTAGAGATGTTAGGTAGTATGTACTTTTCTTGTTTTTCTAAGTAGGAAATACTACTTGTTAGTTTGGAAGAAAAGAAATAAAGATTGAAGACTTGCTTCTGTGCTTTGCAAAGGACTCCTGAGGAACCGTGTCAGTGAGAATGAAGGGCGTTCAGCTTGTCTCTGCCAGATGTGGGGTCCGGGCAGGATTTGTCCTGGACGTACCATTGCCTTTTCTGGTTGCCCAATTATATTTTCTTTGACTGGCATTTATAGTGTACTATGTAGAATAATTATTAGCTTCTTTGCAAATTGTGTGTGAGAATAAATAGTAACTGTCTGGAAAACAGGCATGTTTCTGAAAAGTAGAGATTTGACTGTAGATCCTTAGAAATGCTTTTTTTCCTTCTGCTTCAGACTGTTTTTTTCTGTGAGTTAAGGTTTTTCTGCTTCCTGTTGGAACTTTAAAACAATGGTTTCATCCCCTCCTCCAGTGTTAGCACAATTTCAACATACACTATTTATGACAGTATTGAAAATGACTGATGGATTGCATTGGAGGGAGTGGAGAGGACTCCAGCAGAGACCAAAGTCTTTGAGGAGCAAGGCACAAGCCTGATTCTTGCTGTATGCCTTGAGCTAAGTTTTTCAGCTTTCTGAAAGCCTTTGTGAAAGTGTCTACCAGTCTCTGAAGGAGAGGCCGTGCTCCTCTATCTGTTAATTAGTAAGCAGTTTTCATCACCAGATATATTTCTTTCTTTGGTAATTCTTCTGCAAACCACGAAGTCCAGCAGTTCCTGTTCTGTTTTAACTGTGCTTTGTTGGTGCTGCTACTGTTTTGGCTGCTGCTTCTTTGTATAGAAAAGAATGTGGTACGAAGGCTTGGTTATAGTAAAGCCTCATAGAGAAGAGCTCACAGGGTGGAGTAGAGATGTCCTGAGCTTAAAATAATGATCCATTTATAAATAACAGAATCTATCCAAATACCTTCTTTTGCAGTAACTCTTGTCCTTGCTCCCTTGTTCTCTTCCCTTTTTTTTTCTTTTTCCTCTGTGGTTTTTGGTTTTTTTTTTTCTTTTTTCTTCTTTTATTTTTTAAATTTTTTTTCCTTCTGGCTAATCTTCCTGTCCAGCAGCTATGTGCTTGTAGGTTGTGTGAAGTTACAATTTCATAATTGAAAACCCCCCATTTGTTGGCTACATAGAGGCCCCCTGGTGTCTTGTTAAGTGCTCTGTTACCAATGAATGTTCTTAATTATGTTCTGGAAGATGCTGTTTAAGTCAAAAGTCATTTGCTCAAGGTTTGGGCCCAGCAGGTAAACATTTTCAAATTAATTTAGATTGCTAAGGAGAAACCACTTAGATCTCTTGAATCCTGATAACTTGCAGTTCCTACTGAATTCAGTGGGAGAAGAGATTATTTACTGCATTTGGAAATTAGGCTGATTGCTGGTTAAGTGACAGTATATGCTTTTATTCATCTTCAAGCCTGGAATATGTTGTATATGATTTGGCTAGAGAGAGGTGTCCATAAAGTGCCTGACTTGTGTGTTTAGAAAGGACATTGGGCATCTGCTAATGAAGTTACCTATGAATTACTACAAACAACATCTGACTGTAAATAAGAAGATTTGTTGTTCTCTATCTTACCAGTTTTAGATAAAGTGAAATAATAAAGCTGATTTAAGAATCTATTATTCCTTTGTGCACAGAGGTATGTACTATAGCAAATGCTTTACATCTTGTAGATACTGAAGGTATTTATAGATGATTTTTCTTTTACACTCATATAAGGGCATAACTTTGTTTTTTAGGGACCTTCAATTAATGTAAATGTATCTTTTTCATTTCATTGAAAGTCATAGTATCCTTGTAATTTCTTTGCTGTCATTATCACCATCATCTTTCTCCTGCCCTTACTAATGAATGACAGTCATTAGAAACCCAGAGTCAGCAAAATTTATACGGGACTACATGCAGCACGAAGGGCAGGTCTCCCAGGGCTACATTGGTGATGGACCCAGAGCTTTACAACAGCAGACTTTTATCTTGACCAAAAGCAGATGCTAACAAATAATAGAGGGAAGTGTTCCCCTGCCCCCCATATCCAGTTGTCAATCAATCAATAAATAAAGCTAGCAAACTAAAAGAACCTTTGAACTGATGTAAGTGTCCTTTAGCCTAGCTTAAATAATTCCAGGAATTTTTAGTGAGAAGACTATGCACACATCCTATTGACCAATAAAGTAGTGGGAGGTTGTGAGTTTGACATGAGCATGGACTCAGTTTCTGATGCAAACATACATCAATTATGATGATACCTGAATTTTCAGAATATTAATTTTGACAGAGTCTGGTGGCAGAAGCATAGCTTGTATTGAAAGTGGTCGTGGTGGTTTGTGTACGTGCAGTTTTCTTTTTTATTCACTCCCACTGCTGATAACCTTTGGGAAAACAGGTTAGCTGTTTTAATCTGAGCTCATGCTGGTGAATATCAATACTTTTTAGTTCTCTGCTTTGGTTTCCATCTGTGACTTTGTTAGTATAGAACTTCTGACTTCATAAATCATAAAAAACATGGAGCTTGCATAAAAACTGTCAACAACAAAATTTAATCTTATAAATAACTGTAATGCTATACTTGTTAAGATGTCTACAGGAAAAAATCACTTCAACATGCATCTGCACCCATCCACAGTAAAAAAGATGGTGTTTTTAGCTAGGTAAGGCAAAAAATTACTGTTCTATGTCATGCAGGTTGTTCTGGAAGAGTTTATGAAATAAATTCTATCTATTTGTAAGTGAATTTACAACAAACCCCCAGATTTTCATCAGTGACTCTTACTTCAAATACTGTACGTGTAGGGGAGGGATTGGAGACGTCAGACACTGGGGAAGTGTATAAGAAATACAACCTCTGACTGACATCTCCTGCAAGCAAGGGAGGTGCCTGAGGCATCTAACAGGAGAGCGGTCTGTGGATGGACTACTTAGTCACAAGGAGGTGGGTGGCACTGAAAATGGGTTTGTGAGACTGGTTGTGTGTATTGAGGTCATACAGGTTGTGTGGGTATTTGACAGCTGGTTGTTCGTGGAAACAGAGGGGCTCCTATTGGAAGAACACCTAAATAATGTGGATTTGGGCAACTTTGGGTAGAAAAGCAAGTAAGTGCTTAGAAAAAAAGGTACTGAGTACTTGAGCGGTGTGTGGTACATCTGGATTTGGAAGAACACGAGACTGCTAAGTCAGCACAGTAGACTCTCAACCTGATAATGGTGCTTCCATGTCCCTGTGACCTTTTCTAGCAAGCATTAGGCAGCTGGAAGGGAGGTCCGTGGCTGCCCTTTCTGCACTGGTGACCATGTCTTGAAGTTCTTCCTGTGCACTTGCTGTGCTCAGTGAGACTTAAACCTATGGGTCATAACTGATCTTGGGTGAGGAGTGGTGGAGAATCTCTTTTCTGACAAATGAGCAGCTCGCCATTTTTCTTCAGATAAGTGGTCCACAAAGACAGAGGTCCTGCTTAAGTACGAGCAAGCACTTGGATTCATGGTTAAAATGAACCTTAGCAGAGCTGGCTAAGAAAGATAAAAAGCTGCAGACATTGTAGATGAAGTGGTTGAAACAGTTATGAAAGTGGAAACTGATTTATCGTTGTAATAGAGATTTCAGCCTCTTCATTTTTAGCATCTGGGTTGCTCTCTTTAGTTTCCTTTCTACTGAGAACAAAGAGAACATGCTTCAGTCAGGTTCTTCTGCCCTGCCATCCTCCCAGGTGAATTTAGATAAGAATTTCTTTTTGCTTTCCCAGATGCTGCTGAAATCTGTTTTATAAATAGTTCCCAAACTTTTTCCATGAATGTGAAGTTCCATTTGCTTCTCAACAGCCAGCCATGGCTGTAGCTGTCTTCCTGTGTGCCAGATGACTTCCGCAGTGGTTTTTCCTCCAAAGAGTTCCCACTCTTTTCCCTGACTTGCTGGGGATATGAAGATGTGCCTCTGCATTTCCTAAGTGACCTAGATCAAAAGGGACAGAGTTGACAAGAGTTATTGTAGCTTCCTCTTCAGCCTATTCATCCTACTTGCCTGCTGATCTCCACATGCTTTCCTCTTTTGCCAGTCTTTTTAGTCATTTCAGTGGGATGATGTTTCCTATATTTATACATTGATATCAAAGGGTTTATTGGAAGTCAAGAATCTGCAATTGCTGCTGTGTATCAGCAGTAATTAGCATTCTTTTAATCCTTGATCCGTAACAATGTAACATTAAAGACCCTGAATATAAAAGAGCAGTAGCATCTAATGGTGCAGACACTGTCTTCACTGGGTCATACATCTATATTTCATCATAGGATGTCTCTAGGGATGGGGCCTCTGCCACCTCCCTGGGCACCTTGTTCCAGTGTTCCACCAACCTCGGTAAAGCATTTCTTCCTAATATCCATTCTAAGTCTACCCTTACTAGTTTAAAACCATTGCCCCTCGTCCTATTGCTACAAGCCCTTGTGAACAGCCCCTCTCCAGCTTTCTTACAGACCCTCTTCAGGTACTGGAGGGCTGCTATGAGGTCTCCCTGGAGCCTTCTCTTCTCCAGGCTGAACAACCGCAATGCCTTCAGCCTGTCCTCTTAGGAGGGGTGCTCCAGCCCTCTGATCATTTTGACTTCTGCAAGTTGAGGCTCTGGGTTTATTCTGCCAGTTCTTCAGAACTAATCACAGAATCATTTAGGTTGGAAAAGACCCTTGGGATCATCATGTCCAACCATTAATACCCCCCTGATACCCCACACATGATACCCCAACATGATACCCCACTGCTGTGTTGTGAAGCATGCCTGTACTGTCCTCCCTGCATCCCTATGGGATTGTTCATCTTCCCTTTCTTTCCAAAGAATCAAGAGATAGTTTTTGATGTATGAACTCGTCCACATTTTTAATCACTAGGAATAATCTAATTATCTTGTTAGTGACTGTGTGAAAGCTTTGTCAGAAAAAAAAACCTAAATGAGAATATATCACATTTTTTTCCCCTAGTTACTTTTTCAGTTGCAAGGCCACCACCTCTTCTTCCTCACAAGGCATATGTTTCTTTTTTTCTCGTCCTGGTGAGGCATGCATTGCTTTATTTTCTTTAACACTCCTGTTTCCTCATACTCAAGAGTGCTGTCCTTAAGCCACAAGGCACTGTTACGTTATTTGCCTGTGAGCAGAAAGGACCTTTCCCATCCTTGTTGCCTGAAAAGCTAATTCATAGTGGAACACATATTTAGAGACATCAAAAATAATTTGTGAGGAAGGGGGACAACCTGTGCTTTACTGGCTGGTGTCTGTAAGAGATGGCAAAAGCTCTGTTAACATCCTGTTGGTGTCATTCAGACTCAAAGCTTGGAATAAATGGTTTATCATGTCCCATCCCAAACTACTTGCACTGAGGGCAGTTCTAGTCCTGACTGGTAATTGACAGGCACGCTTCATGTAGTAGTTCAACTTCCTTGTCATTTATTATGTGCAGGTTAGTGGACCAGTCTGAAGTATTACATGTTTTACTGCTGTATTTGTAAGTGTTTTAACCTATTTATTCATCTACAGCTGTTCCACTGCATACTTGGAGCAGAAAGCAGGCCTTTCAAACCAGCATATATGAACAGACAGGGCATTGGAAAAGGCATATTTCTTAAAATTCTAGACCAAACACCACCCCACAAGACCAAACAACAAGAACCACATGGGAGCCATATCTGAATAGCTACAGATACTGAGATCTGCGCTGTATGGTAGTCTCCCCAACAAAAAAACTCTGCTGTATTATGAAAACTTCCCCGTACTGTTCTGGGTGACCTTACTGAGCACACAGTCCTGTAAACCCTGTGAACAGGAGCGTCATTAACTAGATTAGTAGCCTGAACTGCTATTGAACTACTCCAGGCTCAGCAGCCTTCCTTTCCTTTGGTAGATATATTGATGAGCCAACACTAATTCCTCAAGCTGCTTATGTGTCATGTTGTCAGAAGACCACACTAACGCTTCTTCACTCCCTTCAGATGGCTGAGAGGGTACAAAACTGCATTTTAATTTCAAAGCTAGTATTCTGCTGAAAAGCATGTATTCAGCTACTTACAGCTGCTGTCCTAGTGTTTCAGCCACCCCCAGCTGTACCTGCTGATCACTTGCGCTAGTTTCCCTTACCCAGCTTTTATCTTTGTCCACTTGGCATCAGAAATTGGTAGAAACAGCATTCTCAGCTGGAGCTTTTTAGCTTAAAAACTCTTCCGTATTCCAACAATGTCCTTAGGGACATGACTTGGTAACACTACACAGAGCCTTTTCTGAACCACCACAGAGAGCAACTGATCGCTTAGTAAGGATGCTAAAAGGGCTGAGCATTAAAGAAGGATTCTTTGGAGGGGTATCTGGTGAGAGACCAGTTAAACATCTCCTGAAAGTGAGTTTGTTCTGTGAAGATGCTGCAAATTCTTACGGTGCTGTCACCAAGGGATGAGCTTTCTTTTAGGTGCAGCAATATCAGAAATACTGGTTTTAAATCTGTATATGTAGATATGCAGAGACTTCTCAATCCATTGAAAGTAAGATTTTCCTCTTTGTTACAGAGGCTTGTGATGAATTATGACTAATTTTTAACTTTTGGTGAAGGAAAAAGAAAAAAAAAAAAAATCTCAATTCATTCCCGGTTCATGAGATTTATCCCATGCACAGACTTGCTTCAGGGCCTCATATCAGACCACACTGTGTTTTTGCAGCCCTCAGTGTCTAGCAACAGGTATCTGGGTAACTCCTCATGTAGGCTGCTCTATTAACTGCTGCTGGTTACCCTTCTCTATCAGACACTTCTCATTTCCCTGGCATGACCTGACTCTGCAGTTCAATCTCCAGTGTTCTTTGACTTCACGTTGTCTTTAAATGTCAGCTGATTGGGGACTTGCCTTGTAAATGATCTAAATGATCTTTCTGATCTGATCCTCAGAATACCAGTGACTACCTTGCACATGGACCTTTTCCAATTTTTTTAATCCACTTTCCTAGCAGTTGTTTCTTGGATTGTTACATCTGGTGTGAAGTAGTTGCCCTGAGGCTAAGAATTAGAGCTGCTATCTTTAAGAAAACCCTAGCTTCTCTGTCTATGTCTGCATACAGTTTAGCCTGTAGGTTTGTGCAGCATGTTTGCGTTGCTCACCAGTGCATTGGGAAAGCTCCTTTGCTAATTGTTTGCAAACTGACTTTTCACAGATGATCTCTTATGTCTTACATCTGGGCACAGAACTCTGTCTGAGATGCCCTTGCCAGGTCTGACACAGCTGGCTTCACTTCACTTGAGCTGTCTCTTAAGACAACTGGCACAAGGAAAACTGGATGGAAGTATATGCAGCGCATACAAATAGGCATAGAGAAGTACTCCTCCTGTATTCCTTCTGGCTTGCCATCCCTTTCGATGCTTCAGAAAGCTGGTCTTTCCTGCCTCGTCCCCTGCTTGGAAGTACTGTAAGCTTGCACAGCTATCTCTTAAGACCCAGTGAGAAACTGCAGGAAAGAGGTTTTGGTATCACTATTGAAAATTCTGATAGATACAATGCAGCCTTTTCTTTGGCGTTTTCCTATATAGAAAGTGTAACTCAAAATTCAAGTACAGAGATGCTTGGTTTGATTAACATGATCAGTAAATTTAATCTCATGTGGAAATGCTTTTGCCAACTGAATCTGCTGGCAGCACTTAATGTTATTTTGAAAGATCAGAACTTTTGAACACAAACATTTAAGATTTCAGAAGACACAGGTAGGATGGCTGTTATTTACTGTAATAGATAACTACTGTCTTCGTATCCATCTTTAGTGCTAAAATACAAGTCCACCAGGTTTTTTGGCTGAGTAGGTAATGATTTTACTTGGAAAATGTAGCTGACTTGCTGTTTTAGTTCACCTAGAAGTGACACAGCAGATTATACTGGTCATCACAGCTAATATGATATGGAAAAAGTAAAAATATGAAGAATTCCATATTCATATAAAGGGAGTAAGGAGGAGTACTTTTAATAAAAGGTTGCTCTACTCAAAAACATGATCTGTCTGTGCTTTGTATTGCAAAGGTAAAAAGGCAAAGGGCTAAGTCAGCTTGGGCTCATGTTAGTATAATTCTGTGGCAGAATAACAATATCTTCCCATTATATCAAGAGAACTCAAACAAGTTTCATCCTTATTATACTAGACACATATAACCATATAGTGTTGGAAACTTCAGAACACTAGATTTAGCAATGGGTGAAATAAGCTAGGAAAGGAGTGGTCTGAAACCTGGGTGTTGGTGGTAATTGAATCACTAGCATCAAGCTGAATTGTCCAACAATTAGAAAGAGTTCTTGTTAGGCAGTTGAGATGCACAAAACAGTTTTGTAACAAGAGAGACAGCCTCTTTTATGCTCCTAAAAACAAACAAGCCAAAGACGGAGCATAGTCTGGGAAAACTGTACCATATGCTCGTGGGTTGTACTGAACCCTGCTGCAGGAAACCTGAAAGCCGGACGTGTTTCTGTGCCTCAGCAAAGGCAGAGTAGGTGTTTGGCGAGCAGGCTGATGGAGGTAATAAAATCATTGTGATGTTCTGCCAGGTGCCATCTTAATGAGGCTCGGGGCCAAGCCTGAATGAGCTTCCTGGCCCCATATCCCCATGCATAACTGTGGCTTCTGCTGTTTAAGGACCCAGCTTGTCGGCACAGCCTGCCAGCATCTCCTCACTGCCGCAGTGGGCAGAGGCTAGTGGACAGGAGCTTCCCACCAGGCTGGAGAGGAGCACAGGGCTGGAGCCAGTGCTGTCTGCTATCACCTTGGCGAGCGGTGTACCCGGGCTGGGAAGGCAGGGTAGGCACCTGCTCCCAGTGCTGGTGGAGGCTGGGGGTGAAAGCAGGCTCTGACTGTGAGAAAGGCTGGGGCTTCCTCTGCTGGCACAGCCAAATGCTGTTTAATCTGTGCCTTTCAGAAGCTGAAATACAACCTAGCTCTTGTGAAACAATTTAGCTTTGAAAAGCTGCGTCTCCTTCCTGCACTCCTTCAGCTTTCCAGAGCAGAAGGTCTCATCTGTTGGTTCAGGATGCATTGCTAGTGCGCACGGCCTTGGACTGAGCTCAGCTTTCCTGTTTGAGACAGACGCTGTGCGTGTTTCATAATATACAGGGAAAAAAAAGCCCAAATGTCAGCATTGGTACAACATTGTGCATTTTGATGAAATTCCTCTTCTCCTAAGCTCAGAAGCTAGCTTCACTTCAGGGAGGTTAGCACTGTGAGAAGGATGGGCAGGAGGAATTAACGGGGGCACAAACCAAACTCCCCTAATTTAGAAGCTTTCTTCTGACATAGTTTGCAACATTTTCACAAGGGGACTTGGCTCATATGTTGAGCAAAACCCGTTGTTGTCCATACCCGCTAACTTACAATTTGTTTGGAAAGTTCTTTTTAAACTGCTAGATGTTTAGTGTGCACGGAGAATGAGGACTTGAATCTGTCACGAGGTGCAGGAGCACAGGACAGCGTCCTGAAGAGCATTCTTGCCTTACAGACATGAAGGAGCTGTTCAGGTTTTTTTTTTCTACTCATCACATGCTTTAAGTACTAATTATATTTTTATTCATTAAAACAGCACACTTAAACACATTTCTCAGCCTTGCATTGCCTGGAGCTGTTAGGTACTTGTACAGAGTAATTGGGTAGTTGAGACATTGTTAAAGCATGTGTAGAATTTGAAAGGCAGTTTTTACTTGTAAGGCTTTACACACACTGCTGAAGGAGGGGAAAAAAAACCCCAACAAACAATCCCAAAACCAACCAAGAAAAGGAATTTCCAAGAAGGAACATAAACCAACATTTAAGTAGTAGTGAGAGTATGGCTTGATCTCAAAAATTCTAGGAATTCAGAATTGAGGCTGAAAATCCATGTTGACAGCCAGCCCTGCTTTTTACTTCTTCCTTTATTTTTACAGTAAGGGGAATGGAGGCTGGAGTTGTCAGCGCTTTAGCTCAGAATCCAATTCTAAGTCAGATACTTAATATTGATAAAGAAAAAAATACAGATTCTTGTAAATCAATTTTTCTTTTAATAACACTGTGTACTATCTCTGTAGAGAGGAGAGGGTCTTAAAGAAATCTATTCTTCCAGGTAGTATGCCAGGCTGGATATATTAAGACACAAGCATGGATGCGGTCTCTCCACAGCGGCAAACATTCATAAGGAACACAACATAAGGATCATTGTGTAGGTAGAGGAATGGTGTGAAAGCAGAGAGGTTGTAGTATTCTGCAGACTGTGAGTGAGCAAAAATCAGGAGATTAAACTTGTTCAGAAATCAGTAAGCATCTTAATGAGTGCATCCATATGTGTATATATTCTCTCTAGATGCTCAGTATATTATATACAATCAGTGTAAATGTAAGCATGTAAGTGTATGTGATACTTCTATCAGTGTTTACTTTCTGACCTCTGAACAGCTAGAGTGTACTTGCTGAAGTCTTTTGAACTTTTCTTTGAGTTTAAATATTATGACACTACCAGTTTAGAATTTAAATACTAAATATTTTTTTAATAATTTATAAGTCTTTAATCACAATAATTTTTTTTTTTTGGAAGTCTAAAGAGGCCTCACTATTCTGTCTTGCTGCTTGGCTGAACAGTGATTCCTGCAGATGTGATGAGACCTTCTCCTACAGTTTTATTTTATTTTAATCACTGAGTGCACTTAGTGTCTACACAGGGGATGAAAATTTCAAACCCTTTGAATGAGAAGTCCTTGGAATCATATAAAACAGGTAGTGCACATCGATCGCTCATTTCATCCCAACTGGCCACAATCGAATTCTTCTCTCCAGGTGAGACTGCTTTTCCTGCTGGGCTCCAGTGCTTCCCGTCTCAGCTGTGAAGTAAGATGCTCTGATGGGAATATCTTTGAAGCGAGTTCCTTTCAAATCATCATCAACTGGAGTCAAGGTTATTGGCATCCACCTCCTCTGAGATGGAAAATAAATCTCATGATCTAGAACTCAAAGCTGATGTTCCTTGGTCTTCCCTTGAGAGCACTAATCCCTGTTTTTAATTGGAGGCAAAACTTCAAAATGAGGATTTTATTAGGCCTCATGATCCATGAAGTAAAAGAGCAATTTGCACAACAGCAGCTTAGTATTCAAGTGGTAATGAAAGAAAAGCCTGAAATGGGCATAAAGGCTGAACAGAGATGCATTTCAAGGGCATTAAACATCTTTTAGGAAAATGTTACTGATATATTGTGTTGTTTCTTTTGTTTTGGCTTTGTTTGCTTGGGGTGGGTTTATTTGTTGTTTGGGTGTGTGTTTTGTTTTGTGGTTTTTTAACATAAAGAATTGGATGATTAAAAAAAAAAGTAAAAGAAATCTACTAGCGACATCACTACAAGGGCTATTACTTGTTGCTGGCTTTGTCACACTTTTATTTAAAGCTGTAGAGCTTTTGTGTTCTGAGTGCACCTGGGGAAATTGCCATGCAGTTCAGAGTCACTTCAGGATGTTTGGAGTTCAAATTTTCTCTATGCTCTGGCGTCTTAAATTTTTTTTTTGTGACAAGCAATGTTAATATGTATCATGGGGATGAAATGTCAGAAACATCACTGTTTCTGTAGAAGCTAATGTCATTGCACGATGCTGTAGACAAACCGATACCCACAGTTCTCTTGTAGTACTAAATTGTCATGGGTGACGTTCCTCCCTTCACCCTCAATCCCACTTCAGCATCTCATGCTCTGCAGCACCTATAGATGTGTGTGACTGCTGTGAGCTGGATGCAGGCTGGCTGTGCTGTGACCACTGACATGCTCTGGAATTTTTTTTTTTTCTATAGAAGATGCACGCCTCTTGAGGGTTTTTGTGGGCAAAGAACTTCAGTTGATGGAAAATGAAGGGTAGTCATGCCAAGGATAAACCAAAGTAGATTTGTCATCTTTCAGCATGGAGCTTTTTGTTTGCAGAAGAATGCAAACAAAAAGTGGTTTGGGTTAGTCTGGATATGCAAGCTGGAAAGATTGACTTGAATTTCTTGGAGTCCAAGCTGTTGATAAGTATCCTGTTTTGGGTGGCCTTTTTTTCTGATTCCCCTTCTAAATGCAATTATAGTGAATTCTCAACTTCAGAGCTTGCGATCTTTCTGCAAATCTGCTTGCATAGGTGGTGAGTTTTGAGCTGGGAAATTTTCAATGAAGACTGTTGCAAGAACACAAAAACCAGAACTAATTCCCCTAATTTTTCTCCTCCCTATGACAAAAAAGGATGAAAGGCTGTTCTTACAGTATCTCTAATGAATTGCTTGGATTCTGTATCTTGCTCTGAACCTCACAATACAAAATAAGACTGATTTTACTTTAACAGGAAATATCTGTGTTGCCAGAGGAAAGATGAATCTTGATTTTACTTAAATTCCTTAGCAGCTCTAAGTAATTCAAGGCACAGCACATCCCATGTAGATCTGATAGCTGAGTGTATCAGAGAAACACAATTAAATGTAATAAAATGTAGATTTGAATCACAGTTTGGCCTGAATGTAACCCTGAAGTAAGTGTCTTATATTAATATTTACAATAGATATCAATCATTGCAATTAGTAATAACATTAATGAGACAGAAGTAAAATAGTAACCTTATTAAAATTCTCATTTCAATAATGTAATGTGACTCAGACATTTGAAGGGAAAATAGATGCATGCTGATTAAATTTGAAAAAAAAAATATTTTTTTGAGTCTTTTTCTTAAAACCCCTCAAACTACTTATGGTTTGATTTGTCACTAGGGTTTACAGTTACTTCTTGTGGTAATGTAGAGTTCCATTAAAATTAATGGACATCAGGAGAAAGAATAGCTGGAAGATCTAGTCTTGAGGCAGACTCCTGCTGGAGCAGGTTTGATTATCATTTATCTCTGGGGTTATGTGTCTTGCAAGTTAAATATAATTTTGCATAACCTAAAGTCATTAGGGATTAGGAATATTTATGGTAACCATAAAATATGTGATGATACTATCAGATGTAGTATTCATAGCATCAGGTGTGGTAAATATGTAGTGATTAAAATACTGAATTTTCAGGTACTTCTGCTACTTTTCTAATCAAAACAGCACAATAAAATAAAAGCACTTAATTTCATGTTGCTGTTATGATCTCTCTGCTAAGTCAGACAGTACAAAGGAGTACAATTACTTTTCACCACATCTTAGCCAAGAAATGCACATTTAAAAATGGGTTCTTGGTTGTTTCTACAGCATTGTGTATTTTCCTGCCAGAAACCCTGTGTTCTGGTCCTGATTATTCACAAGCTGCAATCATGTAAGCCATAATGATAATGGAAGATATTTGGTGCTCTAAGAAAATATCGTAAGCAAGAGAATAGAAAATTATTTCAGTGCTGTCTTGGGCTTTGCAAACTTAACGATGTGACCTGTCTCCTGACAGCAGTATTTGCAAAAACACTTTGTCTCACAGATTCCTTCCCAGATTCGTTTCATCTTAGACAGTCTCTTCATCTTCTTTTTTTTCCTCTCAATTTCAGACTTTCTTAATTGCTACAAGGCCTAGTGCACAAAAGTCTTGAATGCATCATCCAGAGTCTTCCTGGCTGTAACAGGAATGTCTGTGCTGGGTTTTTTTGGTTTTAATTTTAAACCCCTACTATGGTAATTAAAGGCTCCTTTCTGTTTCTATTGTAGGGGTTGCATACAAGGAAATTAGCATCTGTCTGTCAGTTGTAAACCTGTCTTTTCTGTTACTGAAACATTTTCTGTAGCAGTGAATGCTGCCATTGCCTGATCCTGTCTACATTTGGTAAGTGTGGAGAAGTACAGTTTGCAGAATTCTAGGTAAACTGGGATTTTTTAAGGCACTGCCTTTAGGTCTTTGTTATTAAGAATCTCCATTATGCCTTGTTTTTGGTGAGACTTCTCCAGCTCCCCATTCTGGTGTGTATAGTGTTTACTGTTTATACAGTCTTGGAGGATTTGGTTTTTTTACCCTGTAATTCTTCACTCTCTTTGGCTGGTCACACTTCTGAGCAGGCCTGGTGAACAGTGCTTTTCCATCTCACCACTGGGCACAATATTTGATCTTGAGGTTACCCTTCTAAAGGGGTGTTGTGTTTTGTTCAGGCTGTCAGCATGCTGAGATAATTGCTAATGGAGTGAGAAAGTAACCTGTACTCAGTGTTCGGCAGTTTCTGACTCGTTTTTCCAGCTGGGTCCATACAGGTAGAGCTGGTATTGCTCCTAGAAGATGAATGATGTCCTTTATCCTCCATGCGGGTGTAAAGCTTTGGTGGCTTCCCTGGGCCCATGAAGGTAGATGACAAGAGCTGCTGTCCCTTGGGTGCCTATTTCACAGCCAGCATGGAAAGGCTGGCTTGGCTTTTTAGCTGAAGAGGTCACTGTGTCTGAAAAACGACATTTTTTTGACTAAGAAAAGACTGAGCAATTCAGATTTATTTCTGTACCTATAAAATGAATTTCCTCTTCCCTCCTCTTCGTGCCTCAGTTCACAGTTTAGAGATGCTGCCTGTAGGGCCCTGCAGTACTGTTAAATGGGTGGGTGTCAAGTTGAAGGGGTCAGACTCTTTTCAGTGGTGTCCTGTTATAGGGCAAGAGGTAATGGGCAGAAGCTAAAACACAGGAAGTTCCACCTCAATATCAAGAAAAACTTCTTCAGTGTGAGAGTGACAGAGCCCTGGAACAGGCTGCCTGGACAGAGAGGTTGTGGAGTCTCCTTCTCTAGAGGCTTTCAAAACCCCCTGGATCTGTTCCTGTGTGGCCTGCCCTGGGTGTTCCTGTGTTGGCAGAGGGGTTGAACTCTATGATCTCCAGAGGTCCCTTCCAACCCCTACCATTCTATGATTCTATGAAATGTGTCATGTATACACTTTATATGGGATTATCTAGACTTGTAAGTCCTTTGGGGCAAGGATCTTTTGGGCTTGGTGTTTGTGTGGCATCTAGCACAGTGGGTTTAATTAGAGACCTAATGTGAGGTGTCATCACAAAAACTAATGTCTGTGAAAGTTTTGGGGACAGCTTCAGAAAAAAAAAAAAAAAAAAAAAAAAGACCTTTCTCTTTATGAGTCTTTTACCAAACTTTAGGTTCACCGTCTTCTCAGAAGATCTTTGCATTTAAGTAGCCTCAGGTAACTCAAAAGCAGAATATACAGAGCAATTATAGAGGAGACACAGGGCTTCCATACTGCTCACCAGACTAACGATCCTGACTGTCTTTCCTGTCATTTATTTTCACATGCTTTCAGATCACTTTCATCCTTCCCCATCAATTTGAAAATCAGTTATTTCTTTTTTTTTTCATTGCAACACTTCTGATCTCCCAACCTGTTGTTAAAGGCCCATCATTGTTTTCTTGGGTTTAGGACAATTTCCTTACCCTTGATTGGACTTCCATAGCTAACTGGGAATTTGACTGACAGGAGAAATTGTAATTGTTTTCTCACGTCTCTCACTGATGGTTTGGAAAAGAAATTTCCAACCCATTGCACAAGGGTAATACCTCCATGTACCTCATACTGGGGTTCCATGTAAATTTGGTCTTATTACTGCAAGCTTTTGTTTACTGTAAGTCATTCCTTCACAGGAGATATTTTAGCACTTTAAACTTTTTTTACACCTGGATATCATGCCTGCAGACTTACCAAAGTAAGATGCTGACTGGTTAGAAGTAGACTTTTTGTGTTACAATTGAAAAATTCACCATCTGTGATCTATAATTAGACTCCTTACTAATTAGATATTACAAAGCTGCATAATGCCAAGTTTGAGGAAAAATTTGTTAGAAAGACAGTGTAATATATGGCTGATTGTTTTTATTGCTTAACCGTAAATAAAATGTTCCCCTCATGTCCTGGGCATCCATAGTTTCCTACCCCTGTAGCTTTTAAAAATGCTTTTCAGTCATTCATGACACTATGTTGGTTGCTATAGTGATAACAATTTCCTGTCTCAAATTATTGTACTTCAGAGGTACATGAGGCCTTTTAACCTTTTTCTTGGTTTTTTTTTTCCTCCCCCCCTCCCCCCCCAGTTTGTGATATTACAGGTGCTCTTACTCAAGGACTGGAATTCCTATATTGTTGGTCTATTTTTTCCACTATCTGATGGAAACCAGAATAAATATATACCTTTCCCCCATAGGACTAATGTAGATCCCTGCTGCTTTATTGGTACCTTTGCTGAACATTGCTCTATATGAAAGCCTTACGGAACTTGTATTTAGTTGTGTTATGCATCACTAAACTGGAGAAGCACAGGCTGTTCACCTTGACCAAATCAAGAACATCTGCACCCAAACAAGTGGAATTTACACACTTATGAAAACCAGCTTGTCAGCCATGATAGATGTTATGTGGAGCAAGGCTTCTCATACTGAAATCCATTATGAGAAGTCCAGTTGGGCCAAGCCTCTGTAATGTGACTTGTTGGGGACCGAACCCCAACTGAAACAGTTTTCTCTTTCCATGATAGATGTAATAGAAAGAAACCATAAAGCAGTATTAGCTGATCAATGTTCCCTTTGTTTCTCTACATATGACAAAGTTTCTGCGGTGGCTGAATTTCCAGGATCATGCTCGTTCTGTGGGGTTGTCACTGTGCTGGACATCTCTATATTGCTTCCCTCTTTCTCTGTACATCCCTTTGAGGGCTGCTCTGATCAGAGGTGGGTGTGCATTTGGCCAGTTATTCTTCTGATGTAATATTCCTGTTGCTTATGTGGTCTAATTCCCTCTGCATTTTGTTCTCCTTCCCCCAGTATGGCATTGCCACTGAAACCTCAATTGTCAGCATATGTGGAATTTGGTATATTTTGTGAGATGTGTTGCCCTAAGCAGCCACAGTTCAAAGGTCTCTATTGCTACTGCCTCTCTGCTCAGGAATCACTCCTACAGATGGATGGTGCCATTCCTGATACAGATCACATCCTGAAAACTGGCAAATCAGAGAGACTGCTAGTTTCTAAGCAGCAGGAAAAATCATTACTGAATAAATCATTACTAATAAATAAAAAGGAAAAGATTCCAGGTGGGATTACTGGATTTCCAAATGGCTAAAAGCTACAGGGGGGAGGGTGCATATAGATAATATTCAGGAAAAGGAAGGGATCTGTGTGACTGGAAGCAAGTGATGTGTTTGCACTGTAGCAGGTAATATATGCTAAAACTGAAGGAGAAATGGGAAATGAAGAAGACAGATGTGTAGGGATCTCAGGATGAATTAATATCCCATGGAATTATACACAAATTAAGCAGGGTAGCAATGATGTTTGTATAACTGAGAAGAAATGCACAATATGCTCTTCTTTATTAATGTCTTTCTCATCTCTCTCTCTCTATATATATATTCTACTCCATTTCTTTCTAATTTAGGCTTTCTTCTAATTTCTGTCCTGTTCTGTTCTGTGGCTGTCTAGCATGGTGGATTTATGCCGTTTGTTCAGCAATATTCTGTCCCACGTGCATTTAGCGTAATCTTCATTTGCACTTCCACTTGCTGCCTGCTTTTTAAACTTTTTGTCCCAGGTCATTAATTCAGTTCTCTTTTCTTGTGAGAAAAAAAAAAATAATTCTTTCTGTCGTAGAAGTAATTAAGTCTCCTATGCTTAAACAATCTTCTCTAGGATACTCCAGATTTACTCTAGTACCATTCCCTTGAAATCCCTATGTGATACTATTGATTGGTGATAGAAAAATCTTGGCTTCTCATGCTCCTTTTCCAGGCAATGGGGGTTTCAGTGGCTGAACTGGTTGGCAGCAGGTGGGTCCCAAAGCAATACCTGCACTGTGTCATTAGTAGATATTTGCTTTGGCATCCAGAAACCTACCCTATGGTGTTGTCGTCTTTAATTTGTACTACTGTTCTTGGGTAGCAGCTGCTCGCTTCATGATCTGTTTTTAGCTGCCTGTGTGTGGGCATAAAACCCATGTGAGGATCACTCTACTCTGGTTGTAATAGCAGAAAATAGATGTATTTTCATTTCTCAAAAGATCTTTAGATCTTTTCAGGGAGAAGTGAACTGTGATTGTGCAGGGTGAAAAGGGTCTTAAGCTTTTTAACTTCTATATGATAACACAAGGGACAACTGCATTTCTTTCTTCTTTTTCTGTTCCTTTTATTGATGCTGGGAATTCAAGGCTTGTCTGGCTCAAGGGAATCCACGCGATTTATCTTTTCTCTCTTTCTTTTGTACCTATTTGACTTCATAAAAATGATTGGTGTGGAAGTATTTTTATTATATTTTTAACATTAATTGAATTGTGGTGCTGTCTCCCCCTCAGCTGCTGGTTTATGCCGTAACCGCTTCTCAGAACCTGGAAAAATATTGTAGAACAAACTAGGAAGAGCAGGTCAACCAGTGTCTGAAAAATGTTAAACTTTTAATTTTTTCCGTGCTTTAAAAATTGGATGTGGGAATAAGAAACTATGTAAAATGAGTATTTCTCTAGTGCAGACAAGGTAACTGTTAACTCAGGTTCAAGGTCAAGCTAGGAGAACTGTGCAATGACGTAGAAATGTGAGGAAAGGGAATGGGCGCACCTATGGCATAACTCCAGCCAGGACTCTGTGCCGAAGCTGAAATGAAGATCCCAGGCTGTGGACAAGAGGGTGAATGGATTGGGGTCCAAGGTGAGGCTGGCCAGGGCAAATAAGTCCTGTTGGTGCTCTCAAGACCTTGACAAATACAACTTTTTCTAAAAGTGTTCATTGGGAGAACCTTATGTCCTGAGTCACTGTGAGAAGTTAGAAATGCCCAGTAGAGCTGAAAGGTGGATGATGCTGACCATGAGAATGAGTGTGAGGAGCTTGTAATGAGTGAATGTTGTCTTTTAAATGGAGCAATTATGAGGAAAAATGGAAAGAAGACAGTATGATTACAACAGTGGGCTGGATGAAGCCCACAGAGACCTATGATTCCCGTTCATGTCCTCTCTTATAAAGACTGCCTGTACAGGTGACAAGCCTGGTAAGGTGACAAGTGTATTCCATAGAACAGCTAAAGAAGACGAGAATTATAACTTAATTACTCTAAAAATAATCAATGTACTTATGTCACACTTGCTACAAAAGCCTGGCTTTCCAAAATCTTTTTGTGCTTTTGATCTGTGAAAGGAACTGCAGGTGATACTTGGGTCATATTCATATCAAAATACCCAATTTCAGACAGAAATCAGATACTTAAAATAATAAGTAATTTAAATTGCTGTCTGGTATTATCATTTCTGTAAAAGATACCAATGCAAAGGGA
The DNA here is from genome assembly GCA_025345505.1 of Todiramphus chloris collaris. NCBI lineage: Eukaryota > Metazoa > Chordata > Aves > Coraciiformes > Alcedinidae > Todiramphus > Todiramphus chloris. The sequence goes on from JANVCC010000035.1 coordinate 31,498,439, forward strand.
GATGACAGTGAAGAACCAAGGGCAGAAATCAGATTCTTAATACTATATGACTAACAGTAAAAATATTTGGTTTCCTGAGTCATTTGTCTTTCAAGTCAAGAAGACTCTTGTGGTAGGGGTATTTTAACACAATGCACTTGGCTTTCTGCCAACAGATGAGCTCTCCAGATTGATACTAATGAAAGAAATATTAATGCACCGTAGCATGTCAATTATCTTGAAAAGGTCTCCAGCAACCATTTATCACTTAAATCTCACATCATATAGCTGGGGACCAAATTGTGTTACATGTTAGAATAGTTCTGCCAGATTTGATCCATCATTAACTTTCATTTGTTGATAATTTGAACATGAATTTTTATTTAAGTTATGCATCTTTGCCAACTTGATGGAAATGTCCTGAATTGTCATGTTGTCATAGATGAGTGATGCTGTTTGCCAGCCGAGACTCAACTGAATTCTGAAATGACTGTAAGGATATATCCCCCAGAAAAACAATCCTGGGGCCAGGGATGTTTTTTATTGCATTTGAGGGGAGGAAAAGGCCAAGAGAAAAAAAAAAACAACCCAAAAAAACCTCCCCAAAAGCCCCCCTAGACTTTTGACACAAATTGGATTCTGAATTGCTGAATCATGAATAGAGACATAGTTGTTTATTTCCTTCTTCAACATCATTGGTATGATGGCTTTCACGATTAGGGTTATCAGGCCTCCAAGCAAACCAGAATAGTTATCAAGTGGAAAGGTGATGGCAGAGTAAATTTTATTTATCTTCTAGGTGGGTTTCAGTGAATTGAGTGACATATCTCAGGCTCAAGAAGGCAAATGAATTGATTGTAGAGGGTATGATGCAGTCGCCAGTCTTAGTACTGAGCAATGTTAACATCAGTTGTCTCAGACTTCAGATAAAAGCTACACCTCAGAGGGGTTTCACCAAGATGGGTCACACAGAATCATCCCTCATGATAATACTGGGGGGAATCCTTTGGCTAAAGGAGTTTGTTGAATTTGTGCAGTATGGGATGGCTAATCCTATTTACGAGTATGGGGTAGCTGTGGAAATACCTATCTTCTCTGTAGTATTGGTTCATTGCAAAGCTTATTAACCTTTTTTCCCTGTAGAAGACATACATTTTCTGCTTCCTTTTTTAAAAGCAAACACACAGCAGCTTAGACTTGTATTCTTTTTTTAAAGCTCTCAAGTAAAATACTTGGTTGCATGAAGAACTCTGGCTGGAAAAAGCTCGGAGAAGGCTCATACACAGCAGGGTTTAATTGCAGTGTGATATACTTCTGTAATGTGCTCAGGTATTGTTTTCAGGATTGTGGTACAAGAGGCCTGTGTTGAATAAACAGAATGGGAGTCAAATAAAATGTACTTGAGCAGCCAGTGTGAAATTTTAACAAGCTAAGGTGACACATTCAGATGATACTAATTAAAAGCAAGAGACACAACAGAGGGTTAAACACTGACTGCAGCTGTACAAAATGCCTTGTAAATGGAAGCAGAGCCTTGCATTGGGAAGAAACAAATCTGTTATCTTTTTGGAAAAGCAATGTCCGCTCAGTATTCTCACCTATGTTTAAATGGACAGTGCAAATGAATTCTTTGTGCAAAGCTCAGGATTGCTGTGTATGTTGTGTTTGTGCCTGTGTCTGATTTAATTTAGTCTTCTGAGAATCTGTAGCAGTATAAAGGCCTTAGGTAGCCTTTCTTGTCTCTTGGTATAGTGATTAGATCCGTGCATTATAAGTCAAGAGATCATGGTTGTAGTCATTTCTCCATTATCTGAGGTATTGGGAGGTTGGTGTAGGGTTTGTATAATGCACCTCATCCAGGATGTGTTTGGAGTGCAATTTAAAGACCTTTGAATCGCTGTACTGAGCTCCCCAGGTTTCTGGAATGGCTAATTAGCTCAGGTTGTGAACATAAAATACTTCTTTTCTGCTTCTGGACAAAACCTGGGCAAGAAGCAGCAAAAAATGAGTTGTTGCTGCACCTGAGCTAATAAACCTTAGAGTGCTCTGCAGAGAGCTACATCCATAACTCTGTACAGGTAATTGGCAGCTTGAATAATTTGTCCATGTCTGGGCATGTCAGCATTTTACACCTTTCCCACATTGTCCCAGCCTTGTCCCAGTGACCAGTGATAGTTGTCACTAGGTCCTGGTATCTGTCAAAGTCAGTTGTGCTGAGTACAGAGTGGAGACAGTTAGATTCTCAAGCCTCATGCTAAATGAAAACCTGACTGTTTGTGTGTTTTTTACGGTGGCATCTCTTCAGTGAACCATGGTACTTTGCAGAGGAGTTCTTTTCTGCTTTCCTTAGCTTTTAAAGCAGAAGGGCAGTGATACCCTGGCAAACTGGGCTTAGAGAGAGCACTGCTGAAGTGTAGGCTCAGTTATGGTTCTGTCACAAATGCAGAAATGCCAAGTTACCTACACTACCTGGTGTTAACATCCCTGGACACTTAATATGTCTGTTCCTAATTTTATGTTGCTTTATAAGCACCATGATTCATTTGTGGTACATGAAGAAAACGATGAAAAAAAAGTAATATCTCAATTTACTTGTTTTGCATCAAGTTGAGGAGTGCTCTGACAATGGATATATGAACATCTCTTTTTTATCTAACATTAGTAAAAAGATTTTTGATACATAGATCGTTCTAGTAAACAGTAAGAAAAGTTTTCAAATTTTCTTAAGTTCATTATTTTATGGGTCGTGTCTAAATTACTTTGAAGTCTATCTTACAGGCTTTGAATTTTATACATATTTTGAACACCTTTTTGGATCTCTTCATATATTTAGAGTTTATTACATCTTAATGCTAATATCTTACCTACTTATTCACCTCAATTCTTCGGCTTCATGGCATTTAGAGTTGTGCTTCATGTTTAGCTTTGTCAGAAAAACAAAGTATGGGTCATCAAAAAAAACCCCAACAAACCAACCCTGGTAAAAATATTTCTCCCCTCGGTTTGCAAGATTTAAAATACAGATATACATCAGACACTGTGCATATTGCAGGACACTGTGATAGTGTTTAGCCTGAGGGTCCTTTTTGGTACGATATTGAAAATTGAGATGTTGCTTTAGTTCACATATGTCTCTGAAACAGGGAGGATTTGAGTCTTGCAGTCACTACTGAAGGAAGAACTTCAGGATTCTTTTCTAATGATGATGCGTATATTTCAGTTAAAGTAACCAGGGAAGGTTTTGGTGAAGCTTACTTCCTTGCTATCAAAAAGCTATGAGATCCTAATATGAAAAACTGCATAGTAGGATAAGACTGTCTTTATATTAATAAGCCCCATAGCTCATCACTGGATTAAGCAATGTGACTCAGTCACGTTAATTCTTGCTGTACCAGCTGGCTACAGAAACTTGTCTTTTGGAGGACAAGTCACGGTCGGTCATCCTAGCAGTGAGCATAGGGCAATTACCATGGAATTGATTTTACTCAAAATATTCTGTAAGAAGGATTAATTTACATGTCAGTTGTTATAAACTTTCTGTTTATCAATAAAATAAAATAAATTTTGCAATGAAAGTGGTATACTCAGGTAAAATGAGTGACAACAAACACCATACCGTTACTTCCTTTATCACCTCTGGAGGTTATGCTCTTTCCCCTTACACACATTCATGGTTCATGTAAGTTTGTTATCACCCGGAGAGCATTACCATTTCTGCCTTGGAGGCTTTAAGAAAAAAGGAATTTAAATGCCAGGGATCTTTGTTATCAGGTTATAACTCTGTTAAATGGGATCCTGTAATGCGGTCCTAGACTGACAGTGTGTCTTGACATTTTCTACTGAATAGCAAATAATTAAAAAAATGCTCTTCTCTGTTATGTCCAATAATAGAACAAGGGGCAACGGGTGTAAGCTGGAGCATAAGAGGTTCTGCAGAAACAAAGAAGAACTTTTCCACTGTGAGGGTGGAGGAGCTCTGGAAGAGGCTGCCCAGAGGGGTTCTGGAGTCTCCTCTGGAGACATTTAAATCCCACCTGGATGCATTTCTGGATGTGACCTGCTGTAGGTGATCCTGCTTTGGCAGGTGGGTTGGACTAGATGATCCTTCGAGGTCTCTTCCAACCCTTAACAATCTGTGATTCTGTAATAACCTGTATGTCATCTGCAATACATGGCTGGATTTTGTAACTGTACAATCCGGAGCAGCCTGGTCAGGATTACACCTGTCCAACCCTGCTCAGTCCAGGATGGCTGGGGAGCAAATCCACCCACACTTGTGTCTCTGCAGCACGAGCAGATTGCTCTGAGGCTTTGCTCTGTCCCAATGCCCGCCTTAGGTGAGAGCAGTTCGACTGCCGGAGCTGCTGCGCCATCCCCCAGGACTGGCACGTGTTGGCCAGCATGCTGTTGCTCTGTCCTCCCAGGGACCCTCTGGCTTCTCCCAGGTCAGTGGGAATCAGAAACAAGAGTCCAGCTCCGTGTTTGTTAATCCCAACCCAGGCACTCCTTCATCATCCAGCAGCCCAAGAGTGATCTGGAGCAGCACTGTCAAATTAGCCAGGCAGCGCAGCGTGAAATCCATGCTGGCTTCGTGCCTGATGATGGAAGACAGATGTTACGTGATCCATAGGGGTGATTGGAACGGTGCTGGCGGATAATACCTGAGCCAACATAAAACTTGACAACAGAAAATTAACTTTTCAGTGTTCGCTTGTCAGATTTGAACTGTCAGGGTGAGTTAATACTGAAGCAGTGCTTTGGTGTTTTTTTAGGAGCCCTCAGGGTAGCTCTGCTCTAGCGTCAAAATACAGCCCGACTCCAAGTTAGCAGCTATTTATGTAAAACCGCTGGTGCAGCTTTGAAAGAAAATAAGTGGTCAAATGTCCTCAACTGCTTTTGAAATCTTACCATGGGAGAGGTTTGCAGGGAGTGAGCACTGTAGCTCTTGCTAACCCACAACCGGGCTCAGCTTATCTTCATTTTCGATTTACAGTAGGCGGTCTGATCCTGGCTATCGATGTGCCGCCTGTATGCAATGCCATTAAATCAAACCAACTGCAGATGAAGCACAACTGGGCACATTGCTGAATACTTTATTTTTCTTTCTTAGCTTTACATTTTTTAGGAAATTCTGCTATTATTTTGTTTGTATTTCTTTTTTCCACTGGGAGAAGGGGCTTACAGTAACATGAGTTTTTCCTTCACATTAACTGCAACATAATTTGTCATTTAAAGGGTGATGTTTGTAGTCTAGCAATGTGTTAGATATGTTCATAAAAGAAAGGAATGCTTTGAAATAAGGCTTTTCACCAAAAGAAAAAACAGAAGTGCATATTGTACTGACTTTTGTGAGGAAAGTCTGGTTGTGAATTGGTGTGAATTATTTGCAGAATTTTAAGAGCTGTTTAGTAGTTTGCAGTTAGTTAATAGTCTCACTTCTAAATTCTGATCAGCTGCAATGAAGTATTATTTCAACAGATGATAATTTTACAGTCTGCAGAAGCAGTTGCTAGAAAGTCGTGTCTTACAGACACGTCTTACAGACACATCTATAGAGGGATCTCACTGGTACAGATAAGTTGTTACCTTTAAGGCTTATTCTTTACAAAATTAATTCATTTTTTAGGCTGAAACTACAGTGACGATCAGAACATTTTCTTAAAGATATAAATTCTTCTTAAAGGATGAGTAGAGGAAGGACTCCTTTTCATGGTTCAGTGTACTATTGCAAAGTTATAGCCATAGAGGGAAGACTTCTTGCTTTATCTTCTTGGGGACAGGCCAGTGTTACCTTTTTTTTCTAGTGTGATTTACAGTACTTTGTAGTTACCAGATGCTGCAGCAGTAGAATATATCATGTTATTTGAGATTCTTTAAAAATATAATTTATAGGTTTTCTGAATGGCTTGTGGCCAGATGACTTTTAAAAGACCCCCCCACCCCCCCCCAAGCTATTAACAATTTCTGTTAAAAATGAAACTATCTGGTTCAGAAAAGGAGATGCAGCTTTAACAAGGTATAGGGTTTTTTATATATTCATGTAGAATCTAATGGGGCTTATTCAGATGAATATGATCACTTATACAGTCCATTGTGATCGTGTAACAGGAGATATTCATATAACACCAAGTCTGTAGAGAAGGAAAGAAAAAAGAATCAGGCTGATCGATTTTGATTTAGTGGGAAGAATTTTATCCTAACTGCAACTGCCAGTCTTATCTGTCACACTGAGCCATGCTTAAAAGCAGAAATTCATGGGTGTAATGAATATACAGTGTTCTGTCTGGCGTCAAGAATTAGATGCTGAAATGAAGTGTCTGTTTAGGGGTTTCGTTTGGGGGGGGGGGGGTGTGTGTTTTGTTTTTCTTGTTGTTTATTTGTTTGTTTGTTAAAGAAAAGGCCCATGATGCCTCTGGTATTTACAGAAACAAGACGGAAACAAACTCACAGCTTATACAATTGCATTTTAATCCTATAAGTGGATTTGAAATATTGGGTGCTTCCAAGGTGCTACAGGCATGTCGGACATCATTAAAAAAAAATCTGTGTGCATTATAAAAGAAATCTTAGCTGAGCATCAGTTAAATGCATTCATCTTCATTACATTAAAATTCAGTCATTTGAAGAATTGACTCCTGTAGTAGGAATATTGGAATTAAAAAACAGATTAATAAAAGAACCCCACATTGTTGCAGTGCATTTTTTTCTTTAATTCTAAATTGCAGCTTGATCAGTGATGTTTGCTAGTCCATGGTATGAATTGGATAAAAGTTATTTTGGAACACATCGCTGCTGTCGAGGTCAGCAACACAGTTGTCCTTCATAAAAGGAGCTTTACAAGTCGAGCCCTAATTCGATGAATACTTGGTGTGTGCCCGGATGCTTTGCTGAATCATGGTTTCTGTGATGGAAGTACAGACTTGGCTCCTCCTAATTGACTCCACTCCGTCTGTCACAGAGTGTTGGCTGGATGGGATTCTGATTCTGGGAACCTTGCACACTTTGACTGAGCTTTTTTTGTTAAGGGAATGTCTTGTGCAGTAGGAAACTATGTGAACTTGCCTGTTCCATGGCACAACTTATATATTAAACTCTTTTTGTTCAATAGAAGCTTGTGTTTTCGTGCTTCCTAAAGGTCACTATTTCTGTCCTGTTGGAGAACTCTGCAGAGAGTGTTACGGAAGGGTCATTTTAAGTTTCTGAGGAGTATTAGAAAGTCACCATTCAGGCTTGGAAAATGTTGCTCATGCAGCTGAACAAGCCCATGCTTGTTGAAGTGAGCTGTGGCCACTTGCTGCAGCTGTGTTGCTTTACTTTAGTTGGGTTTGTATTTGTTGTTGTTGGTTTGTTGTTTGTTGGTTTTTTGTTTTTTTCTTTTAAACTACTGGTCCTTTTCCTCTGAAAGGTTCTGGGGTCTCTGTGTGTTTGTATCCAGTTTAACAATAGAAATACTTTGTCAGTGGCTTTTGTTTTTTGTTTTTGGTTAGCAGCATTGATTAGACAGCAATTGATGACATTTTTGGCCATTGGCCTTCATTGTGGTTTTCACAATACACCATTATTTTCTTCCTTCTTCATAGCGGGCTGCTAGCCCAGACTCCTTCCACTTCTGCTGCAGTAGCAGGGTGGATTTAACAGGAATCTCTCTGGGCTCAGAAGGAAAAGTGACTCATCTCCCCTTGCTCATCCACTCGTGTGCGCCTTAATAAAAAGAAGTTTGTTTAATCATTTTGCTGTGAATGTAGGGTACAGATTCAGTCTCGTCTTTGCAATCTGTTGAATTTTTCATTTAAGTGAATGTGTTCAAAAGAGTTTGTTATCTTGGAGCCAAGTGAGTGCTCAGGGCAGGCTCTGCTCGCTGGCCGTGCTCTAGCAGCCCTGCTGCCCGGTCTGGCTGCTCTGCCACATCGCGCTGGGAGATGTGAAAGACGCGCTTCGCAGCTACGGCCCTGCATGCTGTGGGAAGCCAGGCACCCTAACTCAAAATAGTCTCCTGTAAGTTAGCAGCTTTGCTTGTGAATACACATGCACGAGAAGCTGCTTCGGGTAATAAGAGATTCACACAGTAGACAGGGAAAACACAGAGATAACACAGATGTAGTGCTTTTAATCCCAGCATTGCCAGACTATGGAGTGCTTGATGTTGCATCCTTCAGTTTTGCTAACCACTGTGTATTTCCCTCAGATCTCAGCCAAGGTCAGAATTTCATCCCACTAAATGCTTACAGATGGAGAGATGTCTCAAAGACTGTAAAGTTTTAGGAAACCAAGAACTGTGAGGAAAACAAAAAATTATCGTATCTTTGCTTGGAGAGTTAGGGTGATGGAGACCTCTTTAAGAGGCTGAAAATTTACTTTCAGGGGAACTCAATCTGAATTTTCTGTGTTCAGGATGTGAGCCTCCAGACCACTTCCCCTCTTTTCCTTATTCCCTTTGACCTGGTTTCTTGCCCCTCCCTCTGCAAAGCTTTCTCTAATCTCCCTTCTTTTCACTTGTGCAGCTGAACTGAACCCATCCTCCTGCTGCAGGGAGTTCTCTGCTCTGGGGTGAAGATGTACTCATCAGTGCCTTATTCTCCCGTGGAACCGGCTCATTTTGTCATCTGTGGAAGCTAGATCAGCTAGATCATCTGTGGTACAAAGAGGAAAATAAAGATGGGAAATGCAATAGATAAAGGCTTAAGTGGTCAGAATTTAAATCTTAAATTGCCAATAGCATGGCTGGCTAGAAGAAGGAAATGTGGGAAGAAAAAGGAGGCAGTAAACATGATGATTAAGTGGATCTTACTCAGAGTAAATTATAGCATTCCTGTATAAAAGTCTTTTCTGTAACAGAGGAATCATTAAATGTTAAACTCACACTATTATTTGCATTTCATTGGGTAGACTTGCATGTGCAGAAATATCCATTTTAATTAGTGTTGAAGTCTCGTGTACAGAGCACTGCCTGGTAGGTATTTTTATACTCCCTCTCAGTGAACTCATTTTATATGATGATGATTTCCTCTAATTTTTAATTAACATGTCTAAGTTAGAGTTGGGGAAAATGATCAGTGTTTCATTAACTGCCTCACACTTGGAGATCTATGCAAACCTAATTGATATGGTTGCTACAGGGTACTTTGTCAAAATGAGCTGTCCTGTCACTACCTTTCTCCCCTTGCTTTTCAGTTACATGGATCTGAGTGAAAGGCATGTTGCAGCAGTGTATAGTTTTACCTCTAAAATGACAGCATATGATGTAGCATTACATTTCAGTGCAGTGTTTCATCTAGGATATTTCAAAACATTTTATAGGATGTGTACTGGAAGATCATTTATCCCTGGTATGCAGTGTCTCCCCTTTGCAAAGAGTGTATATAACACTGCTTAAGAGATGTGACAATTTCTTGCTTCTTCTCTGGGGAAAATTTATTGGTTCTCCTCTAAGCCTTGCAATTAAAAATACACTTGCTAGTCTATAACAAACACCCGTAAATTCATAATGTTTATTACCACAAATTATTAAAGCCTATTGTTGATATTTATTTGACTATATATACAAATGAATTACAGTGTCTCCTGGAATAGCTGGTTGAGATGTGTGAGGGCAGGATGGTCTAGTTGTAAAGGTGGTGCACTTAGACCTCATCTCTGGTCCGAGCTCTGCCACTAACCTGCTTAATGACTGTGACCAGCCCACTGTGTACATCTATTGGTGTACTAAAGTAATTTTGAGGGAGGAAGAGACTCTTACTAGTCATGCTTATTAGTAAGTGAGTATATTCATGCTGCATGTTTTTCAAGAAGTTAAGGTTAAGCTATCATTGTAGCTATAGGGTTTTCTGTGATAATGAAGAAGCATAGGTAAAAAAGAGCTAAAATCTGACAATGTACTCAGTACTCTGCCCATGAATTACACCAAGAAACTGAGTTAGAGATTGTAAAGTCTGAGTACAAATGCTATCTCTGAACTTGCTTTATCCCAGGAAAACCAAGACTTTTTACTGTCTGATTATCACAGTGAGAAGAGCTAACTGCAATAGCAGAGTTGATACATTATAAATTATTCAAATATGTTTTTCTGAAGCCATTATTAGAATGAAAAGAAAACCTTTGGTTTTTCTTATGAAGTGCTGAAAATGGTTATCATATTATTATATACTTGGTTTCCTCTAAAATTTTAGACTTAGAAATTTGATTAAAAAAATCTTTTGTCTTAAAATGTGATGTTCACATGAGATATTAAGGCACATGATATTAATTTAAAAGCAGTTCATGTGACATAGAATTGCAGGATAATAGAGTTTGGAAGTGACATCTGGAGGTCATCAGGCTCACCTTCCTGCTCAAAGAAGGGCTTATATCGAAAGTGAGATGCGATTGTTCAAGGCCTGGTCCAGCCACATTTTGAAATCTCCAGGGATAGAGATTCCTCAGCCTTGCTGGGCAACCTGTTCTAGTACTGAACTACTCACATGGTGAAAATATTTTTCCTTTTATATCCCACTGGAATTTACCCTCCAGATTGTGGTTTTTCTTCTCTTGTCTCTCTCTCTGACTCTGGGAAGAGTCCGTCTCTCTCATTTATTTAGCTGGTGGAAAATGCTGCCTTAGTCTTCTTTCTTCATTAGCCCAATGGCACTACCTTACTTTTCATTGTCTGTCATGTGCTTCAACTCTCTAGCTGTGATCCTTGCTGGACTCACTCCAGACTGGCAATCTTTGTTGCAGCAGGATACCAAGAATGGACATAGTATTCTAGATTTTGCATGTAGTTGTCAGTAGGGCTTTGCTGAGAGATAAGTATCAATGGTAGGATCCACATGACTACTTGGATGTAAGGGGATTCAGTTCATATGTCAAACTTGCCATGAGAAGCTGAATTCAACCTGGAAGGACGAGTTACATAAATCTCTGCATTTGCACCTTGTATTCCAGTTTTGAGAGAAAAAGGATAGAAGAGAAAACCCGTTTCAAAAAAGAGAGCGGGGTAGGGGGTCTTGGGTTATAATGGTGATGCTGAGTACAAATTCTAAAGCTTCATTTTCATGGAGAGGTGATGATGCAGCGAGTTATGGAGAGATGAGTGGGAGTGTGTCTTTTGAACACGTGAAAAGCCCTCAAGCTCACCAAAACACTGGAGCCACTTTAGTGCTAAGCATGATGAAATGCAGTGAACAGTTTGAACTTTTAACTATTTCCAGCTCTGCAATTAGTAATGTAACTCACTGTGTTAGAAGAATAAACTGTATTTTTTCCTGGTAGGCTTTATAGTGTTGGGTAAATATGGCAGTTGGAACACATGCTGTTTCCTTAAAAACTGTGAATTGAAATGATGGCTTAGTGTTGAAAAAAGGATCCTGGGTGTTTACAACCTAAGGCAGGTCTGTCAGCTGCAGAGGTCGGAGTGTGTTTTCCACCAGCTAGAACAGCCCGTTTGGGGCAAGTGCCAGGAAAAAAAGAAATCTCCCTCTGGGAAGCAGTGTGGACTTAATTCAGAGTTTTGTGAAAACTCATTACCTCTGTTTCTAAGCTTTAGCTCCGAATCTAATGCCAGTCACTGATATGGACACCAATGTGAATTTTGCTGTTAACTTTGTAGAAAGCATGAAGACTGTTACACTAATGAAGGTTGTTGCAAGGATAGTCTGAAATGGCTGTTTAGATGATGAAGTTCCAGCAAAATTAACTTTAATACTTCCAGATGAAGAGCAGTATATCAGGAAATTAAAAAATGGAAATGGTTCTAAGACTCTCAGGGTGGAATGCTGCTTTGGAAAGTAGCAGCTCAGAAGTCAATGTAAGGTATTTGGGAGTGTAGCTTGCTCAACATGTACTTAAACTAAATTGATATGGCAAAGAGGACTCACAAGGTTTGTTTCTTAATGTGGAAATGCTTATCTGTATTTGAGACCTGAACTTGGAAGATTGTTCTCTTTTTCATATTTTTTTTTTCCCTTTTTCCTTGTCTTCAGCTGCAGACTTTTTCTTGACAAACTTGCTTTCTTCTGCAGAAAATCAATTTGATTCTACTGGCAATTAGCCCAGGGAAGCAGAGACTAGTTAGAATAATTATTGCTGGAGGTGTAGGTGGCAGGCTACAAAGCCTAAGGCTAAACAAGAAGAGACAGATTAGAAACAGCTCTTTGGAGTCTGAGAGATGAATAATGTCTGGGCTTGGAAAGTTTTTGGATTCTTTGGGAGAATCTGGTGGCGTGGATGAAAAATTGCTGATTATTTATATATATATCTGCATTCATTTAATCTTGCCTCTGCATGCCCTGATTTTGTCAGGTGTGTTTGCCAAGTGGTCTTTCCCTTTTAGCAAAAGAAGAAAAAAATATTTAACATAGCTTTCCAACAGCAGCACTGTGCTGGCTTATCCCAGAATTCACTATTCAATTAAACTTGCCTTTGCCTCTAGGAGCTACTCTTGTTTAGATCTGGTGCCCTCATCTCAGAAGCATCCTTAATTCTGGAGGACATACTGTGAAGATAAGGGGTGAGGGATGGGGAGAGAACCCACAAAAAAATGATTGAGATGCAGGAAAATAAACTTCATGAGGTGAGTTGTAGGGAGGCCAGGTCATTAATCTTACCAAAGAGAAAAGGTCAGGAGGTAATGTGATTGCTGTGTATAAGTACTTGCATATGGAGAATATATTTGTCACTAGGGGCCTTTTAATCTCCTACACAAGGGCATGCCAAGATCTCATAGCGGAAGACTGAAGATAGACAAATTTAGTCTAGAAATAAGTCATCATTACCTGTCTGTCTGCATAAATATTGGAACTCTTTACTAGAGGAAGGTGTAGGACCTCTATATTATTTGAAATGCAGGTAGCTGTATTTTGACTGATGTGCTTTAAACACTTATCTGAGTTATATGTGTTTGGGTCTGGAGGGGAAGGAGAAGAGGAAACTGGACTGGAAGGACAAGGTGATCCCTTCCAGCTTTGGACTTTGCATCTGAGGTGCTGTCAGTTTATCTTGTTCTCTGAGGACTATTTGAGTGGTGGTGTTTGAGTGCTCATAAGGGCTGCAGGTCTTGAGCAAGCTGTTAATTATCTGACACTCAAAGCATCTATCTGCAGAAGGTCAGGAGAGATCTGTTTTCCTCTTGGCTCTACTTGCAGTCCCACCTGCCCAGGTGCACCCCCCAAGCCATGTATGTTCCCTCGGGGAGATGAGGAGAGACACAGCCTGGGATGAGACAGGGCCTGAGAACAGATGCAAAGAGCCTAGATCTTTGGCTTATCACCTCTTCATAAGGAGAGACTCTTAGGATATATGATTGCATTTTGTGCTTTATGAGGGCCATTTCCACTGTCCAGAATTGTTGCTGCCTCATTGCTCCATCGAGGGACCATCTTCTCCTTACCCCTGTGTCACAGGAAAACAGTCTTGACTGTGGGAATTTTGTCCTTGACCCCCTTCCCAATATAAGACCAAAACATCAAATTAATAATTTAGAATAAATCTGAATATTTCTGACCCATTTCTGATGCATAAACCTTCAGAAACAATCATAAGTTCTTACAGAAAATACAGATAATGTATGGGTAAGTTAGACTACAGGTACATCTAAGAAAGAATATACCCTTTCGTAGAACAATGTACATTTTAGTGAGTCTAAAACCTACACTGCAACATGCCTTAAAAGCTTCCTGAGTACAGAAGTCATTCACCTTACAGTAAAAAGGAATGACTGCTGATTGTTTGCTTTGGGGTTTTTGTGTGGTTTGTATGTTGTTTTTTGGTGTTGTGAGGTTTTTTTATTTGTTTGGGTTTTTGGTTTTGTTTTGTTGGGGTTTTTTTTTGTTTGTTTGTTTGACCAGACTTTTTTTTTATGTGTGTGTGGTTTTGTTTGTTTTGGTTTTGTTTGTTTGTTTTTTAAATTTCTTTTTATATCAGGAAGGAATTACCTTGTCTACCACCCTAGTAAATATTTACCTCATAGCCTTTATGCACTTGGATTCCTTATGAATTTAGGCAGAAAACATTTAGCTTTTGTGATCTTTATCTGCCATTACCTGCTATGAGGACTGCTATATTTTACTGTATTGAACATTACTGGAATTAAGGTTGTAGTTGCAATTCCTTTAAGAAATATCTACTTCCATGGCTTTGCAGCTCGACTCTGAGTGTTCTGGATAGAAGACATTTAGCTACAGGCAGTTATTTAATTTTTTATTTCTGTCCCTTTCCTTTGGTGTCAAAAATAAAATTTTAAATAGCATCACCTTCTGAAACTATAAAATAAACAGTTTGTCTTGGAGGTTTACTGGTTTTCCTCCTCTTCTTACTTTTGTCCATCCCCCTTCCCCTCTTCTAGCTGAAGTGGGATGGACCCTTTCCTCTAGTCTGTCAGCGTAAAATAACTATGAGAGACACTGCAAACATGAATGGCAATTAATAATTAAAGACAGATCCCGAGGAATGTATCTATAATGCATTGATTTGCAGGGGGAGGAGTATGTAAGTTGCTTTTCCCTTCCCTCTTCCCTCTTCCCTTAGCAGCTAGACTTGATTTTAGACACAAGTCCATTTTTCCAAACTTCAGACTAAGCTTCTTACTAATCGTGATACTTCTCCGGAGTACAGTGTGTTAGGTGTTAAGTTTGCAGATCTCTCCGTCCTTGTTCATATTAGCTGGCCATGCACAGCCACAGACTGTTAGTATTCTTCACAATGAAAAAAAACAAAACCAAAGAACAAACAACCCTAGGTACCAGGATACTAAAACCAAAACAAAGACTTGCCTGAGCTGTGATCAGAGACCCTGCATATTTCCCTAAGCTGTTCCTCTTAAGGCACTGAGAAGTAAATATTTTTTAGGGACTGACAGTTTTCCAAGTAGCTTAACCCACTGAGAAAATGGACACTGCTGGAGTTGGATAGGAACCAAAGAACTGCACTGATGTGTCTGAGCATCTGTTTTTCCCTTACTGGTTGATGCATTTCTCTGGTAGCACATTTACTGCCTTTTTATTCTATTCATGGGGAATTATTTCCAGGTATATTATGGTGCCTGTTTTTTTCACTGTAGTTCTCTATATCCTTTACATCCATACTCTGGACCTCTTCTATCTTTAATGAAATTTTTTTTATCTCGTTAAGCCTTAGTTAATTAGTTCAACTGATGAACAGTATGTGTTGTGTGGCCTCCCTAAGAAATGCACTTCAGGCTGCTTGTGTCATCACTTTGGGGAGGGAGAGGGTAGCAACAAAAAAATATCACTTCAGGTAAATTGCCATCTCTTTGTTGTCAGAGGGATTAAAGGATACTTTCACCTTCTCTGGGCCAGGGAATATGGAAGGGACTTGATTCCTTTCCCTGCCAATAGGGAATCAATGCCCTTGAACTTGCATAGGTTTCTGTGGGTAGCTCTCTGAGCTGGGTTGTTTGTGAATACAGGTGGGAAATCTCTGGGCTGAGTTAATATGCTCCAGCACTGAACTTCTAACATTTATAATTTCTCTCTTCGTATAGCAGCAATAAGGTTGCTATAATAACTAATACTGTAATGTGTTATGTTTGCTTCTTCTAAGTGTGTGAAAGAAAGCCTGAGCCATTTTGATCTGTATTTTTCCTATATTGTGCACAAGAGTTTTCACTGGGATACTATTCGCACATTTAACTGTTGAAAGTCAAATTTTAGATGAAATAAACTTTTGTCTCCTTTGTTTTTGATGCTGATCTTCCTGACGAATTGTCACTACTCTGCCACTGGGAGAAAGTGTCTTCACTGAAGAACTAGAGGGGGAAAATAGAAGATTTTTTATTTTATTTTTATTTTTTCTAAACCTCAATCAGCTTTTGACATGCTTTTGTCTTCAGGAGATGGCTGAATAATCTCGGATGGATGTTTTATTCAGTTTATTGTGTCTACAAAATAAACAGCTACGAGCTGTTTCCTGGGCTGGATTGAAAGCTTCTTCTGCTTTCTACTTGCTGTTGAAAAATAGGCCTACTTCCCTACGAAGACAATGGGATGGAGTGAGGTTGGAATATTTTTTCTGTGGTGCTGAAAATATTCTTTGTTTCAAAATGGTGAAATTAAGAGGCTGAATGTTGTTTAAAATATACGAGTCATATATTTTTTCTGTGGCCTTTAGTCTTGTAAAATTCTTGCAAAATAAAGCATTTAAAAAAACCCAAACAAATGCACATAGGTGATCGTGGATTGACACGATAGGTCTGAGGTCATTTCTAGTAGTCTGCTCAAATTCTCTTCTACATTTGAGTGAACTCTTACTTGAAGAAATGTCCATTTAGAGAGAGATCTTCAGAAGTGTAAGTTCCCACCATAAGATAAAAAAAGTTAGATCATTAAGTATAAGCCTAGCTGTTCTCTTTGAGTAGTCTCATGTCCCTTAATAACTTGACATTTAAACTCATAAATTTGTACCACTACCTGTGTTTTGTGGAAAATACAGCACGTTGCTTCTCTTCTGCACAGAATTTATGAGACTTTTGAAAATACAGGTTTTACCTAAATTTTATCTTTCCCTTCATGAAAGAAATGTCAAGATCTGATTTACTTTTAATATGTTTAGAATGGGCTTAATCCAGATTCCCATTGGTTTAACCAGACTTTGGATTAGACTCAAAATAAATGCATGGATATGGAACGATAAGGAGGGAGCAAGGAAAACATCCCTTTGCTAACAGCACTGCACTGAAAAATTGCCATTGGGTTTGGGCTGTGTACTCTGCACTCCAGTTATTAGTGCCTTTCTGTCATGACATTAGTTAAACCCCAAACTCCAAGCTCAAGAAAAACAATTTGCAAGAATTAAAAGGTTCAGGGTTTTCTCCCTTTGTTTTGGGATAAGGTTATTTCCATAAGAAAGAGACTATTGACTTCTAAACAGAGAAGGCTATGCTGTTAAGTTTCAGGAATAGAATATAAATAGAGAGGTATTTACAAAACAAGTATAGAACAAACTAATTATAAAAAAGATTGGAAATTATGTAGCAGTTCCAGAGAGATGCTCAATAGAATGTACAAAAGTAAACATTGTGTACGCTGTAGAGAAGTTTTAAGTGTGTAATAGTATTAATTTCTGTGATAAAATACCTTGGTCTGAAACACACAATAGCCATACATACCATTGTGAAGAAATGAAATGTGTGTGTTTTAATAGTTACAAAAACTAGTCTTCTGTGATGGTATGTAGTTGTGTAAGTATCTTCTAACTTGTTCCTCAGATTTCCATTTATTTCTTGGTGGAAAGGCAGATAAGGGGAAAAATGCATTTTTCCCTTATTGAAATGTTGTCTTCTGGAACGTTTTTCATGTCAGGTACAACATCTGTGCTATAGAAGCACCTGACTGTACTTCAGACCTCCTAGCTCTGCAAGTGTTGGTGCATGGCAGTGAGTCATGGGTACCAGCGTTAGGGTAACTGATCTGGAATGGGTGCAAGGCTTGGGTATGGGAGCATCATGGCTTGGAAAAGAAGATCTTTAATGTTAGCGGCACATAGGATTTATGTTGTGTCTTGCTCCTGCTGCTTGGTTTGTCCTCTTTTTGTATGTTGTTTTCTGCTCTGCCTGGACTTCTGCAACTCATTTAAGCACAGATTCATCTAGTTCTTCTGAGATAGTCAAGCTGGAAGTGTAGGTCCTTGGCATGATAAATTGATAGGAAAAACAGTACTTCCAAAGGACTGTTCAGGTCCAGACAGGCAAAACTGATCTCTAGAGGTATCTGTCCCTGTTGCTAGGGGCTGGTATATCCTGAAGTTAGATGGGATAAATTAGAGTGATAAATCTCTGCTTCCATTTCCCAACTGTAAAATAGACAGTACTACCTTATGTTAAGAGGATGCGAGAAGCCTGAAATTACTGCATTTCTCCAGAAAAGAGCCATGAGAAGGTGTAAATGTTAGATACAACTGTTCAGAAGTATTCTAGGCATGAATTAAAAATATTTTCCTTCCAAGTCTTGTGCTGCTTAACTGTTGTACCTATCCTTATATCTATGAAGACAGAAAAGAGTAGCTCTTGTAACATGAAGAAAGAAGTTTTTAACATATTTCTAAAACAATCTGGGATCACAGGGGAGAGACTAAGCATGAAAAACATCAGTCTCTAAGGGGGGAGAATTTCACATTAAGAGTTTGTTACTGAAATTGCTTTGCAGCCCTAGCTACAGCCTGCTAAATGCTGACATACGTAAACTGTCTGCAAGGAATCTGTCAAAAGCCTAAGACTTTGCTGGAGTAAAATAAAGAAATATAGTCCTCATTTATCAGGGCCTACAATCTTTTCCTGCTTATATCTACTTGATCTGAAGGTCATTTAAAATGTATCAGAGGTTTAAGATTGGAATGCAAGGCTAATTTGAAACCTGGCTCTAAGATGACCGATTGTGTTAATATTCTTCATACTGGGTAAACTAAAGCATAGTGTCTGTGTGACAGGACAGCATTAGCTAGGGATCCAAAGTGACGTGGTGTCGCCTGGTGAAATAGCTGTTTCTTTTCACAGACAATGCTATAGAATTCCACTTAGCTTTAATGGCCCCATGGCTCTTAAAGTAATGAACACCTAGGGCAAAGGCTGGGTGAGGAACTACAAAAAGCTGGCAAAAACTCAGTGCGCACAGATTGGAAGCCTCCTGGTTTGGCTTTGGACTGAATTTGGAGAACTCTCCAGTACTCCCCCGGCCCCTTCCAATGTTTTCTCTGACATATTTGGCCCCTGACCAATTTTCCCAACTGCTCCCAAGACCTCTCTAATAGTCTTCTAACCCAGTTGGATGTTCCCTCAGCAAATTTACGCCCTTTCCATTGGCACAGATATGAAGTTTTGCTGCTTGAGGGATAATACTGAAGATAAATGTGCTTTCAGCCTTCTTCCTCTCAAAGGAGGTCATTCCCAGTATTTTACAGTAGCTGAATTCTGTTTATGTCATTTGAGGTGTTGCACATTTATTCTGAATGTGGCCATGGGGAGCAGATGGGCTTGGCATTTGAGTGGGAAGGGTCTTTCACACCATACTAGGGGCATTGTCTTGGTTCTTCTGCTGAAATTAATTATTTTAGTAAATAAATAGAGATGAAACAGTTAAAATGAAAGGCAGACATAGAGAGACCAATTTCCACCCAGTAAAAAGATGACTTGCGGGTGGCATTGGGTGTAGTCTGTCCCAGCTCAAAGCTGCAGAGAGAGCGGTCCTTGCTTGGAGACACACCTGGGCCCACCTCGCTGGGAGGAGGGGGGTCATGCTGGGACACTAGAGGATTTTTTTTAGACACCACGTGAAGGTTATAACATGCCTGAATCTGTTTTTTGTTATTCCTGTTTCACTAGGCAACCTCTTGACTTTTTTTTCTTCTCGCTCGGTTTTTGTGTCATTGTCCAGGCCTGAGTTTGTCTTTGGAATAAAGGGTGTTCAAGTAGCCCTGAGCCTGTCATGCCATTCAGTGCAACACGCACGCTACCTGTGAAGTAAGGTGTGAAATAAGTTTCGCATCTGCCTCTGCTACATCTCTAGTCTTCTGACTAAAACATGAATCAGCATCACTCTGTCACCATAATGTAACTGCTTTGATCTTTAGCATGTTTGTCCTGGCCATATGCCTTTCAGGTATGAGTGTGATGTTATCCCCTTTTGTAGATCATGTGGCCATGTTTATCTTTCTTGTTTATAAAGAATAAATTCAGGTAATGACAGTACTCAGGAAATACGAAGTCCAGTCCAAATTCAAGATAAGAAGGATAATAAACATTGTGATTCTTTGGCTGGTCTTGGTGCAGCATCAAAGTAGGCAAGGGGGTTGGACTCTATGATCTTTGGAGGTCCCTTCCAACCCCTACCATTCTATTATTCTATGAAAGTCCTTGCTTCTATATACAGCCTTATAAAGCCTCTTTATGATAGGCAATTAGGTCTTATTTGAACACTGTAAGTCATCCTCAGAGATAATGAAATGTAATTTTGAGGTCAGTGTAGGTTGATGCAACCTCTGATAAATACCATGTTATCTAGTACAATGGTATTGAATCCTGTGGTTCTGGTGAAGACAGAGCAGCTGTGAGGGAGAGTAACCAGTATGAATGTATCTGCCAACAGCCCCGCATCAAATGAACCATCTTCACAGCTTGTGGTATCCTCTACAGATGTTTCCATATGTCTTGCATAATAATTGTATTTTCTTTAATAAAGAACATAATTATTTTTATATGGTAATGTTAAAAAACCCCAAAGAAACTCTGACTTAGAAAAAGGATTTAGTGATGCAGATTGGAAGCTTACTTTTAATTTTTATACTTTTGAGCAGTAGCATTGCATGACAGGCTAGGAATATTTCACAAACAACACTTAAAATTTTATCTTTCTTTTCTGGTAGCTATATAACATTGATGAACACAGTGAACTGCCTATCCAGAGTATTTGATTCCTGAAATATTTGGAAGAGAGTAAAGATGTTTTACATACATCTTCTATGGATATTAGCTCTGCTTCCTCTTGAATTTTCATGGGAATGGAATAGAATATTAAGACAATATGTTTGCTTCTGCAGGAAGGATTATTAATTCAATTTAGAATACATTATTAGAGAGATAAGTAAAGCTAGTCTATGTTTCAAAAAAATTTACAATTAGGAGTCAACCCAGACTAGGAAAAAAATGTTCTTTCTTCATGCTTTAGAGATTTATTCTCTTGGCATGTTTGCAGATGTGGTTTTAAGAGCTTATCATGTGCTATGTTAAATATTTAAACCTAAAAAATACTCTGGTTGTGTAGAAAAAGGCAGTGGCAGAAAACCGAAGATTCTTCTGTCAGTGGTGTCATCGTTTTGAGCTCTTTAAGAAGGAACAGGAATTTTAATTGAATGAGTATTTAAAATTTAGATGCTCTTTCCCAAGCTGCGGATTTAATATAGAATTTTGGGTCCTGTAATTCTGTGGCCTTCAAATTGAGTTCCTGTTTGGTTGAGTGAGCTCTGCATCTGCAGCGTGCCCAGAAATCTGCATCTAATGAGTATAGAAATGAACAGCAATATGAATACGTTAAGAGTAGCAGCAGTCGAGATTGGTTGACCAATTTTACATGTGCTTTGATTTATGAGGACTGATCATTAAAAGTTACAAACACGTTAGTCTCTGTTGGATCTGATGGGTTAGGCAGCACCACCTAGAAGCTTGTGCTTATCCAAGCAGCCAACTACTAAAAATTGAACAGACCAGCTGCCCGAGTTGCAAATTACCGAAGGCTGCAAAATATATTTGCAAAGCATCTTTATTTATACACTTCCTCTATTCTTATACTTTTGTATTTTTTGTTTGCCACTGTGTTCTAGATGGTATGAACTGGTATGGCTACTTCAGCCGTATGTCTGTCTGTCTCTCTCTCTTAAATACAGTTGAAATCAGCCAGTGGATTTAGAATTGTAAGGTAGGGATAAGCAGCAAAACCCCATAGATATACAGTGTACATGCAGTGCCATTGCATAAACATAATTTCCTTAGGAGCTTGCACTGAAAATCTGACCTCAGTTGTTGATGATATGAAGGCTTTTCTTTTTCTGAACTTGGACTGCCTGAAGGCAGTAGGCTGTCTTTTTGTTCTATATACAGTGCTAGCAGAATATAATCCTGTTCTGTGGATTAAATATATTGGATATCTTGAAGTTACTCTTCTGTATAAATGTTTGCAGGGTCAATGTACAAAGTACTGTGTTTAAAATGGTTTTGAATCCGGAAGCAATCAGAGCCACCACTTTGAAGACTATGCACTTACTCAGCTCTTGTGGATAGAAATACCTCTTAGAGAATTGAGCCATTATTTTGTCTTGCCTTGAATTATGAATAAATTCACTGCACAGAATTATTACTAATGCTTAAGACAAGTGCACTGGTCCAGTGACTTCATACACAGTAAGTTCTCTCTTCTCCCAATACAATTTAGTTGGAAGAACTATAAATCTAATTCTTTAAGTCTTTCATGTTAAGTCATGGGTTGCTTTTATGAACTTTATTACCAGAGAGGAGTAGAAGCTTATACAGTGAATTCTTAATAGCTTTAGTAATGGTCTAAATGTCTCCTTTTTCACCTTTCATCATCACGCTGCAACAGAGTAAACCTAAATGCTCTTTTTCCGATTACAGTTCTCCCAGCATAATCAAATTACTCAGTTGTTAATAGTATTATGGCAGTTGGTCCATATAATAGACTTGCAATAATATGTTGTCGTATGAATAATCTCTTGGTTTTTACTTTTCTTGTAACTGTCTTTGGTTTAAATAACAAATGTAAAAACTAATATTAATCTTAGCGTGATGATTGAAGAGCCTGCTGCTGCAAAAGTGGATATGGCTTGAGGGATTGGAGCGGTAGGTGGTTGCCTGTAATTTGTTAGGGAGTTTTTTGATTATTAGTTGTCAAGAAAGTTTAGAAGTATGGGGTGCAGTGATGATGAATTAGTAGGCTCTGGCTGGAACATCTTGATCTCCCTGAAATAGTTACAGCCTATAGTGAAATAGTGATAGTTTAATAGCTGAAAAGGTGAGTGAGGCTGTGTTCTTGAACAGAACAGCAGCTTATATTCCAGTCATGCAGAGTATTAAGTGCCTGTTGAAGTGACTCTCTCTGGATTTCAGTGTGTTCATTCACATGAATTAAATTAAGCACATACAAAAAAGTTTGCAGGAACTTGAGTCTGTCTGAGAAATGTATTTCCCTGGTAGCTCTCTTTGCTCAGAAGTATTTACTGTGTGCTCTTGCCTTCTAATAAACTTGGGAAAACAGAAAAACTTGCAATTGTACTTGCAGTTACGCATTTGAAGTATGAGTCTTTTGCTATTCAATGTCTTATTTCAAAAAACAAATAGTCAAAAGAAGCTTAATCAGTAAGAATCTCCACATAGACAGAAAAAGAGAGATCTCTGTTAAGAATCATCCATGAAAAGAAAACATCATGGAGGGAACATGGGGAGGTGGG
This sequence comes from Todiramphus chloris collaris, assembly GCA_025345505.1. Taxonomy (NCBI): domain Eukaryota; kingdom Metazoa; phylum Chordata; class Aves; order Coraciiformes; family Alcedinidae; genus Todiramphus; species Todiramphus chloris. The sequence goes on from JANVCC010000035.1 coordinate 31,521,359, forward strand.
AAGGAAAGGAATATTTTTCATCATTTAATGCTTATCAAAAAGAGAAGGATCTTACCAAGTTCTTCACAGAAGAGGAAAAAAATCTAAAATATAAAAATTAGGGAAAATGATTGATCTGGAATTCTTTCCTTTTTCCTTTCTCGTCCCTCTTAGCTGACATGGGGATGAAAAGAGAGGGTTAAAATGGGCTTCTTAAAAGACAAAATTTTATCAGGAAATGATTAAAAGCACGTTGTATCTCTTCAAGTGAAGTTTTGCTTTTTCTAGTCCAGTCTTGTTGCAAACCATTTTCAGAAGAGAGTAAGAGTTAAGGAGAGGGGAAATTGTAGATCATTCTAGCTTTAATTATTCATGGATAATAATATCCGTGGAGTTTTCTGCTTGTTTTCCCTGTCCATTGTTTGCTGAAAACCCAGTGCACACCTGAAGGCAGATCTACATCCAGAAAGGATTTTAGGGGTAGAAACTGCTACAAGTCTTCTGTTTGGAGTTGTAACTACCGTAACAGTGAGAAGTGATCCACATGGGTATTCAGGTATGGAAGCAGTGTAAAGTCAACAGAGAATCAAAATTCTCTCTGTCCAACATGCCACCCCCCTTCCACCCTAAAAAACCAACCAACCAACAACAAAAAAAAAACGAACAACCAAAAAACCCCAAACCCTTAAAAAAAAAAAAAAAAAAGCTGGAGAAATGGTGAAGTAGCAGTAGAGAAATGTCTGACCTCAGAGGTCTCCAAGCCTAGACAAATTGATCAGAATTACAGTTATAACTTCCACTGAAAACTTACTTCCAATGCACATTGCATATTACTTAGGAGACCTAAGGTATTTAGCTTGTGTACCTTGGCCCATACGGGGAAATGCTGGTCAGCTCTGGCTTTATTGACAGGTCAATGTCTATAGTAAAGAAGCAGGTAATAGAGTACTAATGTGACAAAAGCAGAAAGTTTTCATTTTCCTTTTTTCCTTTTTAATTTTAAATCTGTTTGATGTGATATGGTTGGCATATGCCTGTCATATAGTATCAAAATAAAGCAAAGTATTGGAATAAAAAGGGTGAGACTATTGTCTTCTGAATTCTATGCAGGGAACCTGGCAGAGAATTGGAGATACGATGCTCTATTTGTTCTGATGTTCCTCAAGGGAGGTGAAAATGCAGTGGTCTGATGTCTTGCTGCAAATGGGCAGAAGGTGCTGAGATCAGAGCATGTAGTGGAAAGGTAATCAGAATGCTGCAAGGTACAGTTAGAACTACTCCTAAGAGAAGTCTGAGACACTCAAATACTGAGCAAGGGATCTGTACCAGACATCCACATCTTTATTTTCAACTAAAAGATGTATGTATTTTTACTTGTACATAAAACCCCTAAACAACCAAAATCCTGTGAAGAAGAAATGCCTAGGGACTTGTATTTCAGGGCAGTGAAAGCAGAAAAGATACATTTCTTAGGTATATTTGTCCAGAAGCACTGCTGGGTGTTTGTAGATCCCTAGCACAGAGCAGTGAGTTACTGTTGCCACCTCCGTTGGCATACTCTGGGGACTAAATCAAAAATCTGTGGGTGAATTTAAGATGAAATGTTTAAAATGGTTTCCCAAGTTTTCTCATAAAACAAGAGACTGGATGGACAAGGCAATCTCTAGGTAACCTTATAAATCCTTTAAATAAAAAACCCGGTAAGTCTAATTCTCCTCTATTGCCTACATTTATTTTAGCTATAAAATAATGAGACAAGAAAGGTAGATTTATTTTATCTGTCTGTGGCTGATAGTAGTACTAACTGGTTAAGAATCATACCCTTGATCATTGTTCATTTGCTGTTGTGCTTCAAGCCTGTCCCTGTCTGCAGGCCACCCAAGTGCTTTCACTAGGACAGCCGCCTGTATGAACCACTGGCTGCAATCCAACCTGTAAAATGCTTGTAATTATCGAGTCCCACTGAAATGAAATCTGTGAAACAGGGCTCTGCCCTTAGAAATGATGCAGAGAATCCAGAGAACCTGAATGCCTTTATGTTTTTATTGTGAAATGATTCTTTCTGTTCTTTGGATCTGTTTATTAATTGAGAAAAAACAGCATTATGGTTAGCACAACCACTATATAACCTGAAAGATGCCCACAACCCAGAGGAAAATACTATACAATGTATTAAAAAGCTGACCTACATTTTTTGGATATTGGGATGAGAGCCACTGTCATAGTTGAGATGGTGGTCAGCCCCTCAGCAGCCTCATGCTTCTTCAGTAGCAGCAGGAATGTACTAACAGTGTTTAAGAGTGCAAAGATGGTTCATTATGGCTTTGATTTTCCTACCAAGTCATTCTCCCAACTTCTGAAATGCAAATTAAGGTCTTTTAATTTTTAAAGGAATTTGCAATTCAGATTGGAAAATACTGACATCTGTTATTCAGAGCTGTGACTTGGATTTAAGATACCAATCCTGTAGGGTAAGATTGTGGTGTGGGTTTTTTTTGTTTGTTTGTGGGGTTTTTTTGTTTGTTTGTTTTTTTTTTCTTTTTGCTGCTCCCCAGTACAGTTTGCAATTACCTGAAGGCCATTCATTTGAGGTGTGTGGAACAACAGTAGCTTTCTGATATGGTGTGCATATCCCCTGGATAACAGCAGTTAGCAAGCAGTACAGAGAGCCCCCCCCATGTTCCTGGAAGCCTTTGACACTTAGGACAGATGCTGAGTTACAGTGATGCTTGTCTGAAAGGTGCTTTGTTGATGCTTCCACAGAGGTTAAGTTCAAAGCAGGTGGATTGAGAGACCCAGTAGGATCTTGTTTGTGTGATAGTAACCAGGTTAATTCAGGAATGAAACAACAGACTTGCCCTGTGTCAGGGTGGCTCCAGCACACATCGCTGAAAGTCATCCAAACTTCAATAGGGTATACAAGGATGAAAAAAGTTGGCCCACTAAGTTCAGAATTCACTCTCCAGTTCTGAGTGAATGTAAGGAAACAAAGTGTAATCTCGATATCTTTTGATGTTTTCCTTTTTATTTTCATGCACTGAATACACATTTTGGTATCTCTTAAAAAGCCTCCTAGGTCAATTTTTGTGGCCTAAGAGGAATTTCAGTTGTTGAGAAAAGCACAATCTGAAACTTTTTCCTTAATAATTGGAGCCAATAGATGCTCCCAGTAGTGAAGTTTCTTTCTTGTTCTCCTTAATTGCAAACACTAGCAGAAAGCTGTAGTTAAGACACTGACAATAGAATAAATAGCTGACCTGACGAAGCATGCTTGGACTGTAGCCAGGAATCTCATCAGTAGATACTCTCTCCCTTGGGAAATGGTTATTTCTCCTGGCTTTGTAAGTCTTGTAGTAACCTATTTAAAAGTAAAAGATTTTTTTGCTTGCTTGCTTTATTTCTAAGTAAGCCTGTATTTTTATAAACCATCAAATTTCCCACAAAGTGGTAGGGTAGAGAATAATACTGTTTGTGAATTATGGATTGGTTCTGCTTTTATTTATATCAAGATACATCCAGGAATACATGTTGTGAATTTATTAGGTTTAGGTAACGCTGAGTGAGACTGGTATTGTAGCTCTGTTCTGTGAAACACTGTGTTGTTTCCAAAGCACCACGTACATAACACCCATGATCTGGAATTCTGTTCTCTCACAAGTTCCAGTGTACAAACAGTGCAGCATAAATGTATCGTCGGTATATTGATTATCTGAATAATCACAGTGAAGGCCTGCAGTTGTTTGCTGGAGATTTCGTATGGTGATCAGAAGAAGAGGAAGTGACAGCATGCTCCAAGCTGTTGGAGCCTGACATTGACCCTGGATTAAAGAAAGCCAAAAGCTGTGTCAGGAACCAGAGAAGGTTCTTCCCATTCTGCCTCTATGGGGTTGCTACAGGAATGTGGGTATAAGAATGTGGACTGCCAGCAAGTAAAGGAAATCTGGTTTAGTTTGTCTAAATATGAACCACAGCACTCAGCTGATACACCAGTCATGGACTAGTGCTTTACATTGTTTGACCAGTGAGTTTGTTGGAAGTTGAGAGAATGGAAAGTGTTTCTTACTGATTCTTCTCATAGGTGGAAGATGTTTTGTGAATTAAATTTGTTTGTGAATTTTTGCTGGCTGTTGGTGACATAGATGAGTAATTTACAGAACACAGAGCTGATTCTTGAAGGAAAAAAAGTGATACTTTTAGGAACAAACAATGATAGATGTGAAAGTTGCATTTCTGATCTTGTAGGGAAGACCACAGCTTATTTTCTGCCTGAATTTGTTTTCTGGATAATGAGGGAGCCAGGCTATTCTCTTTTATGTCCATTGATAGGACAAGGGGTAAGGGGTGCAAGTTGGAGCATAAGAGGTTCCGCAGAAACATAAGGACAAACTTTTTCCACTGTGAGGGTGGTGGAGCTCTGGAACAGGCTGCCCAGAGGGGTTCTGGAGTCTCCTTCTCTGGAGACATCTAAAACCCGCCTGGACATGTTCCTATGTGACTTGCTCTAGGTGGTCCTGCTCTGGCAGGGGATTAGACTAGGTGATCTTTTGAGGTCCCTTCCAGCCCTTAACATTTTGTGATTCTGTGACCAATGTTTTGGATTAAAAAAGAATAAATTGTATCTGTAGATGCCCAAGACATCTACACTAATTTTAAACTAGCAACCAGATTGATTCTTCCTGCTGAGAAAGTCATACAAATTGCTTGGGGGCTGTCATGTGTTGGGGGGATTTATGTGTCTGTTCCAACTCCTCCACTCATGTGAAATGGAAAATCCTTCACAAAGTCACCAGGTTTGCAGACTACTGTATGTGCTGAAATCACTCTTCTCAGAGAAAGGAAAAAAAACCAGTCTAAAAGCAAAATTGCAAAGAGGTAAAAATTCAGTGAAATACCTGATTTTCAGGAGTGTCTCTTTTCCATTCACCAGAATACTTCCCATGGTCTACTTCTCTTTCTTATATCTGTTTATATACATACATATATTTATTCTTGTTTTCTCTTTAGGTGATCTTGATCCTCACCAAGTATTATCATACTGACATGGGGAAAGTGCTGGAGAGCTCTTTGTGGAGGTAAGTTCTCTGCTTTTCCTATAATCTTTCTCCCCACTGATCTCAGAATGGATCCATCACCTTTTATTGTCCAAACTGCTGCTGAGTTGAGTGGGTAGCTGACTGATGCTAATGTAGCAAGATTATCCAGATTGTCATCATCTCTTACTCCTTTTCTTCCTTAAATGCAGTTCCTGCAGTTCAATAAGAAGGAGTTTGCAAAGTGTTTTAACAGCAGAGACAAACAATGATAGGGAGTATAAGGTACCTTCCTGATGCCACTTTGCATGATGCCATTCATTTCCTTTGCTTATAAAGTTACTTAAAAACTTTGAAATACTTACTCTGTCAGAATGTGTCTGTTTGGAGTTCTTACTGCTCTGAAGTACTGTACTGCTTAGAAAATATTCCTGATTTGGAAGCGGTCATAACTGGAGGAAATGTAATACCAGTGCAGGTTATATTGTGTTTTATGATGACTGGATATGTGATAATCCAAATCAATTTCTAACTTGATTCTTATTTTCTTAACATTCATGAACTGAGAGATCAATATTCGTGTTGGTTGTGTGTGCACAAAGTGCCCGTACAGATGTGTATCAGCAGAAAATCAGAGCTAGGACAAGCCTATGTTATATCAGATATATCTTAATGTCTTAATTCTGTTTTGCTCAGTGGGCTTTTTGAGCTCTACTTTTCTGGGAATCTTTATAAATATTCCATCACAAATTTTTGATAGATCCATTATGTACATTTCAAAAGTGAAAGTATTTCACTGTTACCAATAAATATAATGCTGCTGTAATGTTTGCTATGCAAGTTTTGGTGGGTTATCTGTAGCAGTAGAAGTATTCTTGAAATATTCTGCCAGGATATCTAAACAATTGTTATAAATGACAGAAGACTTATTTGAGGAGTCTTCTGTGAAATTCTTATGTACCCAATATGCTTCTGGTCTAGAAACAAATGGGTTATCTAATCCCTTGTGGCTTTGCTACTTGTAAGCTTCATACTGTCCCACGAGTATGTACGGAGACTCAAACTTCATCAGTGTGTATAAGGAGCTTTACAGAGACAAACCCAGAAAAGCAGTGGACAAGGGAATAGGGAGTGGGAAAAGTCTTGTCCAGGACATGCTGCACACTAGCCTTGTTACTTATTTGGAAGGAGGCTGCAGTGTTTTAAACATGTTGGTTTTCTCATAGTGACAGTATAGGTTGCAATACCTTGTTGTCATACTAGTGGCTGAGTAGTACTGTCTGGCTGGGAGCAGTGGTCCATGCAGCACCAGGGTATTTTCAAGTGAAAAAGAAACTTCTGGTCATAAAAGGGATGTGTTATTAGTAAAGACAGTAAGATCAAATGCAGACTGCTTAGTATTGGCTCAGGCTGTGATAGTTCATTTGTAATTATGCTTTAAACTTACAAAATGTGAAAATAATTGCACATTTGTTTCTGTTTTAATTTTTGTCCAACATCTTGTGCTAAGAAGACAACCAAATGGCAATTTGGATACTCCCGTAACTGCATAAGCACACATGGCTTTCCAGTTATATGCCCCTGGCCTATACAATATGTGCAATATGTTTCAAGTTTTGCTATCTGTACTTCAGTGTAATCTGTCATAGAAGTCTTTTAAATTTACTCAGTTGGGCTCTTCAAAATAAACACTTTGCTCTTTCAAAATAAACATAAACCAGGCTTCAGATAACACTGCTTTCTTTTGAGAACATAACGCTTTAAACAAGGTCACCGAGACCATGCTGACTGCTCATGTAAAGGGCTGCTGTGAACTGCAGTCAGAGAAAACTGATGCTGGTGTGCATCACAGGGAAATAAGGCCCTTTCACTTACAAATAATGCAAGTATGAGATGCATTGGTTGTTTACAAAACTAGGATGGAAAAGCTGAAAGGAAGCAAATTCTTACAATTAGCACTTGTACCAGGGATAGTAATTGATCCACACTAGCTATGTTTTGCTCTGGGCTCACCTCCTGCCTCTGCCCACTCTGGTGTAAAAGCTGCACATGAGATTGTCCGACAGGGTGAGTTACAAAGCACCTAGATATGGAAGAGCACAAATGACACTGATTATTGCAAAAATATCAAATAGTGCCTCTCTCTGTTGACTAGTAGTTCATTTTTTGTACTAAATAAAATAAAAATAAATAGTGAATGAAGCTGTCTGGGAAGTCGGGGAAGTTCTGTGTTTTTTTCTCTGTGTAAAATGGTTTGGTGTAAAGTGGTGAGGTTTCATGTTTGCTGATGGAGCCGGGGAGATGTACTCACATTGGCAGCCTGCCCAGAATGCACAGTGCATATATTTGTAAACCTTTTAGTTTGTTTCTCTTGTTCGTTCCTCTCATTTGCATCAGAACAAATATACAGTAAAACAGGTGTGAAAAATGATATAGGGGTTTTGTCAGTGGACAAAAGCCATTAATCTTTGTGAGGTTTCTGTGTCCTGGTGGGAATGGATCCCGTTTAGTTGTTTCTTGAACCATTTCAATGTTTTTCTTCTTCCTGTCTTGCCCAGGTAGATTGTACCAGACACTTCATATTCTGTAAGTCATTCAGCAAAAATAAACTTGTTTTATAACCTGATCAGTCCCCACCAAATTAATTTTTTTAATGTTGTTAATCGCATACTTTGTATCTTGCCAGTCAGTAGGGATGCTTATTTGTTCCTACAAGGAACTGGACTCAGCACGTAACCATGGGCACAAGGGGACCTCCTCAACACTCTCCAGATATGTACCACGTCATCATCCCACACACAGCCAAAAGGCATAAGCACGCGCGGGCAAAGGCAGAGCTGCTCCACCCACTCTATCTGTACACCATCCGGGGCCCACCTAATTTTAATTACCTTGGCATTTTTTCATTGCTGAACGAACAGTGAAAATAGTGCTGTATAATGAAAGGTTTGACAACTTTTTACCAGCAGCAGCCATGTCTGGTTACGCTGAAGAGGTGGAGGCGTAAATCTTGGTGGAAGGATGTGGTTAGAAAACACCAGGCTGTGCTTCTCTAGTCAGCTATTTCTGATACTTTGCTAATTTGCTTATTATTGATAGTTACAGTTGGGGTAAATTGTATAGTTATTTGACTCAAAGTAAGGTAAGGAAATAAGCAGAGGTGACATTGTTTGCCTCTTGAATATAAATTAAAATGACTTATTGAGAAGGAACGGAGGATAGTTTTCAGGTTTATTTCTCTAAACTGCAGTAGGTGTTGGGAATGCAGGTTGGTTGTGTTAGGCCTTGTTAGCATAATGAATAAAATGAAACTGTGACTAAAACTTAAAATTCAGGTACTAACATTATCTTCCCAAATTGTGCATATATTGAAGATACTTTGCATACTCGTGCTGTTCTGTCAGAGTCCACACGCATCTTTACTCAGCATGTTTATAGTATGAACGACCTGAACCAAACAGACCATTTAGGATAATAGGTACTTGAGTATGGCTTTTCATGTGCTTTATGGACCAACTTGTGCGTAAACATATAGGCGCACATATTTTACAACCTCAAGTGTAAACCTCAAGTGTCTGCTTGCATATGTTGCATGCTTGCAGGTTTAGACGTGTGTACTTGAATCTTACAATAAAATATTTTAACTTTGAATTAGTAGCCACCAAGAAATTACTACTAATACTTGTCTGTACACCCGAGTTAATTAATCCTAATAATGCCCCTTGGAAATATATGATGATGATAATTCCATTTTATACATCTGACAACTGGGATGGTAACTGATTGCTGAAGGTTACACAGTGACTCAGCACTGTGTGGCCAGGGAGTTGGCTTCCAAGCCTGTGCTTGGACTGGCTCAGAGTCCTGTTTCTGGCATACATGCGGCTTTCCCCTTCTTAGCTTTATCTGAACAATGAATAATAGATGCTGATGACATCTAATAAAGTTTTGATTGCGTATTATCAAGCTGTAATGATATGGTGGTTCTAAAGCGACTTGCTGTGTAATTGCCATTGTTCCCAAAGGCATCGCCATGTTGTTATTGCTTCACCACAGCAAAACAAACAGCATTATTTGATGCTAACTATGCTGTTAACTGTGTGCCTCTTAGAATTGTATGCTGAACCCTAGCTAGGCCTGTTTTCAGAGGTGTTGGGATATTTTGTCCTGTGTCATCAATAATGAACTGCTAAACAAAGAAACGGACTTCCCCGCCTGCTCATGTGTGGTTGGACATCCTACCTGAACTTCCTGGGACTCCTTACTCCAGGTGCAGCCCAAGGAGGGAAGGAAGTTGTAGTGCTGTGCCAGGAGGTTGTGAGTCAGGTCAGTGGCTGGGCACTTGGAGCTGAGAGCAATTGGGTGAGCCTCATGGACAGCACGAGACTTGACAGACCTCAGGCAGTCAGGAAAATCCTACTTTTGGTGGCACAGCTGTTTCTGTCTGCATCTCCCAAAAGCCACACAGTCAGGGCAAGACCCATTTGCACGAGCCCACTGGTCATCAGAGGTGAGCTATGCACAGGGTGCTTTGGGCAATTACACAAAGGTGCATGCCTACACTAAGGTTAAAATCCAGACTACAAAGAGCAGGAAATTATTTTAAGTTAGATACAGCGAACAACACACCCCTCAGAAAAGTAAAATTTCCAGACCCTGTGTGACTCACAGAGTGTGACAATATGAGTATGGGCGTTTGTTTCCGAATTCGCTGGACTTGTAGGTGAAAATGACTTCACCTGTTTCCTGAAATTAATTTCAAAAGCAAACCAAAAAGCCTGTTACAGAATCTGATGCCTCAGTGAAATTCTTCAATGGTATGAAGTGCTGCTTAGTAAGTGAGCAACTGTATTCTGCAGTAACTTGCACTTCCAGATGGTCTCATACTGTGGTTCTGCTTTGCAAAGTGACTTTGTAGAAATGGCCCCAAGGGATGGAGTTAGCGAGTCTGTGATTGCCATATCAAATTTGCACTTTTTCCAAGTAAAAAGAAACAAAACAAAACAAAAGTCTTTCTAATTATTAGCCCAGCAAACTCAGCTTGGGATCTAATGTCTAGCTGTGCTTTCTCAGGCTAATGCATCATCCTGAGTAATGCAGGTTCTGCAGTCAAAATAGACTGCTCTCAATATACCTGTGCATCTCTTTTTGTCCTTCTATTATATCCTTATTTACACCTGTTCCACTGTGAAAAGGTTTTGGGCAGTACTGTTGAAAAGGCAGTCCTATAATTAGAATTTTATTTTTCTTATTGAACAACAGATTTTTATGCTCTATTTGGTCATATTTCCATATTCACCTAATAGCATTACAAATACTTTCATTATATTCACTGCAATTTCCGTCTTGCTAATATTCTACAGTGCATCATTATGAGCTGAATTGTGCAGGAAAGTCGCTATTTTAAATCTGTTTTAGGCATTTAAAATGAGCTGTAAAACTATAGGTAAAAAGTGAATGTAGTGGATTTCAGCCTATCAGCAATGTTTTATTATGGGTGTCGGCTAAGGAAAATACATAAAAGACAAAGGAAATGAAAGGAACATGTCTTGACAAACCTTAGAATGTGCAAGATATTGAAGAGATGATTACTGATATTTTTAATGGACAGTGGTATTTATTTAGGCACCTGAAGGGTGTCAGTGTTGTAGTGTGCCTCTGTAGTGTGTGCTCTAACGGTCACACAACCCACCATAGTCTTTCCCAAGACCAAAAGCCATTACATTCACAATAGCCTTACCACTACCTTGGCACTGCACTCATCCTATCACATATTTTGGCTGTATTTTTGGCCATTCAGTAAAAGAAGGAACTTTGGTTGTGGATGTTGGGACTGTTCTCTGAGTTGTGACTTGTAGACCCCTCTGAAGGAGATGGCTTTTAAATGGCTCTCCAGGTCATGGGAGTTAGTTGAAGGAGATCCTTTTATATCTGTGTTACCATAATAGCATTTAAAAAATAATTTTATGTCTAGTATGTATGAAGGTCTGAACTGAAGAAAATAAATTCCATAAGCTACCAAAGAAGTCTATCCAAAATTCTGGGCTGAATATCTGTTGATCACAGATGAGAGAGCTGTGACATAACTACTCTTCCAAGTCTTCAATGACTTGGAATGGTGATTATGATTTCAAATGTTTACATGTTTCTACACTAGTTTGTGAATACACAAAGAATATATGACATATGGATAAAGATCCAGTTGGAAAGCTGTGATTTATATAGTTAAGAAAAGGCTCTTGCTTGCAATACACTTCTGTTTATTGGAGCTGGTTGCAGCACGGCTGCTGAGCATGTTAAGTATATCTTGGAGCATGGATATGTTCCTACTTTACAGGATGATTTTCTTTTATTTAATCTTCTTTCTGGAAAAGGAATTAAATCATTGTGAGAGATAACTCATAAGGAGTGAGTCAATTTATTAAGAAGGAATAACCATTTATTTTAAATGGTTTAAGAATCCTGTCCTATTGTTTGAGTAACTTGAAACTAAGTCACAGAATTTCTGATTGCTTTAACTGGAATTGGTATCATAAACATTTTTTCATAGACACAGACTGTGTACAGCAGGTCCTTGTTTTAAGTAGATTCCTTTTGGCTGGAACTGACAGTAGTAGAAAAAGCAATCTTTCCTACCCAAACCCAGCCAGGTCAGTAGCAGTAGGAAGTTCAGGAAAGCCACTTCACTGGCTTTGTGTCTTACTCAGTTGTCATGGTATCTTATTGCATAATTCTCCCTACAAGAAATGATCATCTTTCTTGTTAGCCTCAGTAGACAGGTTTAAGGTGAGGAGTAGAGAAACAATGTCCTTCTATTCATTAATCATCTTGGGGAGGCAGTAATTTTGAGTGTGTGTTGCTTTTGTCTTCTCTCCCAGCATAAAAAAGGGAAGCTTGTATTGGCACTGCCCACAATGCACTTCTATATGATCAAACTGAGAATTGCAACCTCAGAGTTTTTATTGAGGTGTGATTCTTCTGTACTAAATTCCTACAAAAACAGTTGAGCTATCAGTTTTTAGCTGATCAGGAGTACTTTGCTGCATTATCATCCATGAACTCCCACTGTCAGCAGGCCAGCACAGCAGGGAGTTGTGGGGCCCGTAGCCTAGGGGAAAGGGAATGACATTGTAGATATATTAAGCAGTGTTTCCTTTGCTACTCTGCAAAATGGGATAAATAAGAAACCACAATCAAAGCAGCTAGTTTCATTGCTCATTACATTTTTATGATGATGAATGAGGTATAAAAACCTGAATAGGATGTATTTTTAAAACCTAAAAAGGGCAAAGTGATGGCTTAGGGGAGCATATGGTAAAGTAGATACGAGATTAGTCCTATCTAGTAGATAGACTCAAACTAGGGGTACTGCTGGTTCCACCTTCAGCCTACTGCGTGACCTTGTTTGAAGAACCTGCCGTTCCTGTGCATTCCTCTGCTGGTCTTTGCCCATTTTGTTTCTTCGGAATATAAGCAATTTGGAAAACTGATTGTGCAAGTGCAGTGGGACCTCCGTGAATGCTGGGGCTATAGTTCTTCTTTAATATAAGTAACATGAAAGAGCTGTAACATTTAGGGACTTTCGATGTCTTGTCTCCTTAAAGTTCTTGGCTTGAGCCTGAGAGGGACAGGAGCTGATCAGAGAGCACTGATATACCATGAGAATCATCCGAAAACACTTACCTGGAGTATTGCTACAAAGCAGCTAATGATGAAGTGTCCTTTTTGAGCTACTGGTTTGAAAATGCTGGTTTGCAACCCCCTGCCATTGTTTCTCTTAGTGTGGGGCACCTTGTGTCACTGATGGGGTATGTGGCATGCGAGCAGCTTCGCTTGCTTCTGTAGTATGTGCGGTCTGCTCTAGTGCATCCCCTGTGAACTGATGGCAAATTAATTTGGTTTTTGAGGCTGAATGAATGAACAGCTGCATAGTTAATTATGCAGAATGGTATAGAAAACTGTAGTGTTGATGTTTTACATTCTCATTATCCCTGCAGTATGGAATATATTTTGCAGTGTGAAAATGACAAAGGCAATATTTCCCACATAACTTATTTATTAGAAACTGTGTGTTATGCATCTTTTTCTGCTTTAATTTGGTAGGGATTGGGACAACTAAAAACTCCATATGGGCCAGTTCTTGAAATGTAAATATAAGCTTGTGTGCTGAAGAATTTGGGTATGTGGGTAGTTTACAAAAAATTAAACTTTCCAGTAAGATTTAAAGGTCTTGTTTCTCTTTGATGTTCAGAAATATGGAATGTTAGTTGAGAGTTGTTCCTGCAACTTCTCATTGAATGAATTATTGGTAATTAGTCAATTAATCAGCTGACACTTTGTTCCAGGTACTTTTTGGGGTGTGTTTGTTTTTGTTTTGTTTTCATATGATACTTCATTTTACCCCTTCATATTTCCGCTCCCCCTCTTTCCCCTTTGGTATCATTTTCTTATATTGCATATAGAGCAGGGATAGCAATTTAACTTGCATCAACAAATAGCCATTCTTGAGCTAACCTTTAAAAAAGATATTTTACTTCCTCACCAATTTTCTCTCTTAGTGGCTTTTTGTTGCAAGGTATTACCCTCTCTTTTTTAATCGAACTGGGTTTCTGTTTATTCTAGGCCTGACTTCTCCAGCCAGACTGGAGAAGCTGCTTTTCGGATCAGGTGTTAAGTGCCTACCAAAAGTTTTTGCATTCTTGCCTAACATGTCAGCTCCAAGGCTGGCTTTTGAAGCTGCTCCAGAGCTGATGTCCTTCTGATGGTAGGGTTTTTCCCCCATCGTTGCTTTGACAGACTATAGACATTTCCGTGACCTGTGAGAACATTTGATACCAATTTTCTATCATAGGATCTATAACTGTAATTTCAGTCAGGGAGAGGAGGAGTATCTGTTATCTCCTGTTTGTTGAAAAGCACCTGTCTGTGTTAATTTATTCTTTTTCACATCTGCTATGTACTTTCTTTGCAAATGGATGTTGTTTTTCTTGATGAGGATGCATGCAGTTTGAATTATGCCCCTTGATAAAAAAGACATTGCAGTATCAGTGAAATACAGCCACCTCTGGGCAAAAGCCATGGCAACAAGTAAAGCAGACAGAGGTGAAGTGTGCTGTCTTAATATCAACAAGACTAACAGTGAAGCTTGAAAGCATCTACATTTTTCAACCTTTTGATATCCCATTGTTCAAGTTTTTCTTTCTGGCAAGAAGAGGATGTACGGTCGTGCTTTCTGCATGGTTCAGATGGTTTTCTGTAACACTGATCCCTCCTTAGGATCGCTGGCTGTTCTGAAGGCTTCAACATGAAATGTTAACCCCTGGGAGAGAAAATTATTTTAAATTTTACTCTCTTCCAAGAACTAGGAGACTTATCACTGTTTTATCCTAATTGTTACCACATGCTGTCCACTCCTTAGTTTTGTAATATCTCTTTGGGATAGAATCTAAAAACAAAGTCTTGCTGTTGTGAAGTACGCTGGCTAGAGTTTGAGATTTCTCTCCCTTTACCCTATCCCTAGGCAGTGTCTGTGCTAAATAGTGGTCTCTCAGGTTTCAGTAAGTTTTAATTTGCTTTTTCTTCATCCTGACATGTAAAATTAGAAAAATAGTAGTATTTTTACTTTTTAGCCTCATTTAAAAATAATTGCAAGCAAAATATGCATGTGGTGGCATTTTGTATGTGTGATGATTTCAGGTGCATTATTCTTACACTCTTCTGAACTAATTTCAGCTTAGTTCAGACTGCTCTGTGCTAATGGGAAGGACCCATCAGTAAACTGTTATTCCTCTGCACTGTGAGGGAACAGAATTTCTGGCAAAGTGCAGAAGCCCAGAGTGAAAACTCTAATGCCTTGGCCTTCCATATGGCCTTAGGTGAATATATGAACCACTCTGTGTTTCAGAGTGGAAAGCATCCAAGAAGCACATTTAAATAAAATTAAAGTAGAAAAGAAAGTTAATTATTTAAAGATCAGGAAAGTATGTTACAAATATGCTGCATAAAGCACCCTGACATATCACAGCATTACCTTGACATAGGTAACAGTTAGAGGAGACCTTGACTCCTTGCTTAAATATACTTCAGGCTCGGGTATATGAAAGGGTTGGATTTCCAAGAACTTTGCAGTGGTAATAAGACTTAACTTCTCAAAAGGCGTGTTAACATTTGTAAAGTATTTCAGTAAGTAAATATGAGTAAATGTTTAAGTGTGAAATTATATTTGGTTTCTATGTGAAGTGGAAGTCTTGATCTTGGTACTTCCAAATGCTTGAGTTTTAGAAACTTTTGTGAGATTTCATCTTGGAAATTGCTACGTGCTATTGTAATAAATAATTTATGTATGTTGCTATTATTATAATATCATGTCACAAAACTGCTTTACTGGTAAGTTTCTTCTGTATTGCATGCATTCAGAGAATGACTTTGGTTGCAAGGGTAGTCTGGTAGTCTTCAAGCACAAGTCCTGCTCAAAGCAGGTCTCTCTGCAGAAGTTAATCAGGTCCCTCATGACCTTGTCCTGTCCAGGTATGAAAATCTTCCAGGTCAGAGATCCCACAGCTTCACTGGGCTACCTCTGCCCATGTGTTGCTACTCTCACTGCGAGGGGTTACATCAGATGGAATTTCCCATATTGCAGCTTGTGCTTGCCATCTGTTGCCTTTTCACTGTATACCATGGTTTTGTCTTATTTATGATCACCATTTAGGTACTGGAAGATTGAAATCAGATTCCCCATTAGCCTCTCTTCCCAGACTCGCCTTACCCAGCTCCCTCAGCCATTCCTTGTACATCATGTGCTCCAGTTCCCTCACCATCCTAGTGACCCTCCACCAGTCTTGCTCCACGGTACTGATCTCTACCTCCTATGAAGCAACATAAAATTATTTTATCCCATTTGTAGAAGTGCGATAATCTGTATTCTGGGGTCTGGGTCTGCTGCTCTCTGCATGTAAAATTGACTGTGCTCAGGAGAATGGTGTAGTTACCTTATTTGTCTGAATACAAAAATAAGGTGAGAATCCCAAACTGCTGTAATCATTTGCAAGGGAAATTCAGTTCTTTAAAAATTACTTAGACACCCAAGTCAGTTCATTACCTCTTGAAAAAGTTAACATTGGTCTTGTTTGCACTGAGCCTCACAGTGTAAGAACAGTGGGGATGCCAGGATTAACTTTTTGTCCTCACTTCTGCTATGCAGTGTGAATTCTTGATAGGTTTTGATTTAGTTGCTGGTATATTATTTATGACATCTCTTGGCTGCAGCTGCTGTAATCTGTGAACCAAAGCCAAGTCTATTGTTTCTAGTCATAGAATTGTAGTTTGTTGTAGAGCAACTCCCAGGTAATTAGGCAAGATCTGCTGTAACTGGTTGTAACATGGACTCTTCTAAATAAAGCATTAATCAGACTGAATGACAGATTAAAGTATTTTTATTGTTGTTGTTGCTTGAAGATTTCTCTACTGCAGGTAAATTTTATTGTGGCCACGAATGTTAGGAAGATTAATTTTCCAGGAAATGAGGAATTACGGTTTTGTGGTTTAGTGGTGGTGGTGTTGTGGGATTTTTTGTCATTTTTCATAGTGGGTTTTTATTATTATTATTAATATTATTATAATTATTTTGTTTGGTTGGTTTTTCTTGTTTTGGGATTTTTGTTTTGTTTTTGTTTTTTATGACCCTTCACTTAGAGGATGATTCTTTTAAGTGACAATATTGAAATGTGCAAAGTAGAGTTTTTGAGGGCAAGATTTCATGTACTAATCCTGGGATGTGGGTAAAGCTGAAGTCTTATTCAAAGACTGGACTTCATACAGCAGTTTATGCTACTATTGGATTTAGAAAGTTTTGGACAATTTTGAGTCAACTTTAGGTTGACCTATACTTTCATACATGTATATCCTTGATACCCATGGTTTCAGGGATAAACAGGGTTTCAAGGATCAGGTGTACACACCTGGAATTGCTAGAGTGAAAACTGGTATTTGCTGTAAAAAGTGATTATGTACTGAGAAGAAATTGTAAGAGGTGCAGTTTGGTGGATTTCTTGTCTCTTTCTGTCTTCCCATCAAAGCTGGATTCTTTTGCAGAGTACATGATGCATACAAGTTAACTGGAAACAATGCAAAGGAAATGTGGTGAAATTCAGCAAATTCAGAAAATTAGAATATGCAGTAGCCACCCCAAAATCTATGAGAAGCTAATGGATTTGCCTCAAATCATGCAGCAAGCTTGTGAAATGGCCTTTGCCTTGAGAACATTCAGCACTGGTAACAAAAGGGAGTCAAATTCCATTTGTTCCATTGAAGGTTGTTTCCTTGAAGATGTTATTTTGCCAGAGTGCTTTATTAGGAGCGAAATTACAGAATAAAGGGTCAAAGCTTTTCTCTTTTATGATTGTGTCCTGTTCTGAATCTCTGTGTTGGCTTTGGCTGATAGGGAATGGTGTTGCTGATGAGGCTGTAGTCTGCTCTCTCACAGATGGTGAAGCAAAGTGAATTACTGTGCTACACTTCACAAAGCAAGTGTTGGGATGACACTGTGGAGCAAACTGAAAATCGGTATAATCCCTGTCTGGCCTAGGCTTTGCCTCAAAGTGCTGCATATTCAGGGTTTAATTTTCCTTTGCACCCACTCTGTAAAATTCCCATGAGAAGCAGCAGCTGTTGCTGCTGTGTTCACAGGGAACTGTATTTCCAAACGAGTCACAGAGGGATTTCTCTACCAGAAGACAGTCGCTCCAGAAGAAGTGAACTGTGTGTTTTTCACCCTTGGGGACAGGCTAACTGGCATGGCCCTTCACTTTCTCGCCTTGAAAACAAACTGTATTTTAGGGTACAAATGTGTGAACCCTACTGAGGGACAAGACAATAAATTGGCTTAATTGGTGTGAAGAGTGCTAGTACTTCTGGGAAGCTGTGGGGCTGTAATGATTTCCACAGATTACAAGTCAGGTCCGAAAACTAACAATAGCCTTCAACTGCAGTTTGTACCAATTGTGGATATTTTAGAGCAAACATTTGTGGAGTGCATTGTTATTTATTATGAAAGTAGTAATCATCTGTTGCCATTCTTTTTTCCCCTCTACTTGGTAGCCTCTGAGGAGGCATTGCTTTGATCAGTGGAATATGTGTTCCACAGATGAAGCCCTGCAGCAGGAAGAGGGTTAAACTTGAGCTCAACAACAGGAATTCCCTCATCTTGACATTTTGCACAGTGATATTTTTTGCATCACAAACCATCTATCCTGGGGTTGGAGGAAGGCAATATCAATTGTGTACAGATTAGATTAATCTGAGTAAAAACTGTAGGCTTGAAAGTCCTTGGGCTTCCTTCATTCATCTGATAACGATCGTGTTAATTTGGACATTAAAGTGGAGAGAACGGGTATGTTAGAACCAAGTCTCCTCATCCATTTGTTCTCAGATCCCTGACCTATTCTTTGCTTTGGATCTTTGTTGAACTCCATTGCTTATCGCCTGTTTTGTCACTTAGTGTAATGGGCAGAAGATTTTGAGGCGGCACACTGGAGGCAAAGTGGCTCTGGAGTAGATTCTTGGCTCCTGGTTTCCTTCTGCATTTAATAGCAAATGGCAAGTGTCCCAGTGTTGAACCGAGCCCTTCTCTCCCAGCCATTCTTCACTCAATCCTGCCTGGGCAGCTAAAGGGCAGAAAGGCAGTAGGTTCTGTCTCTTACAGCTTGCTCACAACACCTGGCTCTGCTCTGCAGAGAAAACAAGCAAATGGCTCAATCCCATCTCTGCTTAAAGATATGAATGTCAAAATGTAAGCACAGGAAATCTTACTGCCTCCAGCTGTCTTGGGGCCACTGCTGAGAATTTGGTCAGTGGTATGGTGCACACTTGGTGTGGTATCTGGTGCTCTCATTTTATTTTAAAATCATCACGTGACTCAACCAGCATTGTGTAAAATAAGCTGAAGGTATTATGTGCCTTAAGTTGGTTGCTTTATTTTATCACATGCTAAATAAATTAAGGCAATATTTCAATAAATGATGAGTAATTACTGATAACCCACCCAGTTTTTGGTGGGTGAGTGTTCTGTACCTTCAAGTTACCAAGGTCTTCCCTCTGAGTGCTCAGAATGGGAGTTACCCAAAATTATTAATATCTTTGAAGTTAAATAGTGAGACGTCAATGAAAAAATCTGCTTGACAAACTAACAAAGAAAATAAACTATTGATCAAGTTTTGTCTTTTAGTTACTGAGTACTTGGAACTCTTAGGATCTGTAAGGATTTTTGTTTATGCATAACTAAAATGAAATTTAGACGTTGCACTGGTTTTTGTTCTTCTTTGTTTTTCCACATCTTTAGCAAAATCCTGCTTAAGCTTTTTTCTTTAGAAATCATTTGTGGAGTTTTTGAACTGATATATTCTGCTTCACTGATTTCTTTTCAGTATCATATTTTGGAAGTTTGCTACCTTTCTAAATTGAGTTTTTCTGGTGCTTGTTCTCTATTTGAGGGAGCAGAGGGAAAGCACTATGCAGTATCAATAAAGCACAGGTTAAATATATTAAAACCTGGTTAATTCACAGATCTTTTAAATTGAATTAGAATTGAGTAATTGTAACCGCCTGGAGTTTAGCAGTGACCAGTATCAGCCTTGCTTCTAGTCAGCATTTAACCACTTATTTGTCAGTAAATACAAATTATTGTTGATTATAGTTATGTGTGACAAAATAAGAATTCACAGAGCTATGAGGACTATACTGAGAGAACTTTAAGTTAGCCCATTAAGGGCAAACTCAGTTTGATGGAGTGCTATTTATCTGGGAACAAGAAATGTGGGATATGGTGTGCAAAATATGTTGGCATCAACATATATGTTGGAAAATCATGATGGTAAAAAGGCTGAGGGTGACCTCCATGGCTGTGTCTTGAGCAATTATGAACTTCATGTAAGCCTCAGAGGTAGGGAGAAGAGCAGTGTCTTGCTTTCTGTGCACACTGCTGTGAGGGTGATGGTGAAGTACGTCAGGGCCTCTTGTCTGTACATTCAGCTGAATGTAGAAGAGTGAAAGAGAGTCATGGGAGCACTTGAAAGCTGGAGAAAATGCTCTGCTGTGTGAGATGCACAGAGTTCAGTCTTTCAGCTTATCAAAGGCAAGTAAAGGGCTCTTTAATCTAATGTTTAAGTTTCCAACAGGGCTTGGTATTTGCTCTGCTCAAGCCTCAGTCACCCTGGATGTAGCCAGCAGGCTGCAGGAAAATGACAGTTGTGTGTGTTCATGTGTTTTCTCTTTCTGATATCCCCCATCTTATCTGCTTTGGCCAAAAATAGCTTTCTGGCTCTTTGCTCCTTAGCCAAACACACTTCTCTGTAAACTACTTTCTAGTGTTTTTCCTTAAAGAAGAAAAGGAGGCACTAACTGATCTGTTGGAAGGGCATGTTTATTCTCCACTTGTTTTTCCAGGGGTGGGATACAGGGTAGGACAGCGAAAGGGTGGTAAGAGGCAAGTAATAAAATAACTACATGGAAGAAGTCATCGCTATCATTTACAAAAAACTTCCTACCATTTTGATGTGCCAAAACCACTTTTTAAATAATATTGATTTAGTTTATAAATTTCATCCCTGTTAAAAATGATCAGTACATAGCACCAATTGTTATTTGAAGAGTTGGTAATCTTGGTGTGATTGCTCACAGTAAAGCTGTTAAAATGATCAGACGCCCTGATGCTGTTTTATGTTCCTGTGGGCAGCTGCAGCAGTAGGAACAGGGAGCTGATACACACATAGCTGTGGGTCATGGTTTAAGCTGGCACTAAAGACCATGTAGCCACTTGCTCACTCCTACCCCAGTCTGGTGGGATGTGGAGGAGAAAATGCAACAAAGGGCTCGAGGGCTGAGACAAAGGACAGGGAGGGCTCACTCAGCAATTATGGTCGTGGCCAAAAGACATGTTCAACTGTCGGGGCAGTGTGTGTTTGGGGGAACTGATTTTAATTTAAACAACAAAACCATCACCAATCCACCAACTGAATCAGAGTAGGACAGTGATAAATAAAACCGGAGCTTAAAAACACCTTCCCCTCACCCCTTCCTTCTTTCCAGGCACAAATCTACTCTTCATTCTCTACCTCCCCTCCAGCAGTGCATGGGGGCAGAGAACGGGGTTTGCAGTCAGTCACTGTCCGCCTCATGTTGTTTTTGCTGCTCCTTCCTCCTCGGGGGAAGACTCCTCATCAACGGGATGTCCATCCCATGCAAGACAGCCCTCCATGAACTCCTCCCACCCTTCCACAGGCTGCAGTCCTCCCAGCAACGGACTGGTCCAGCATGGGCTTCCCTGAGAGCCTTCTCTGGGAGCAGTTCCCTGCAAGTGATCAGCAAATTCTGCTCAAATGAAAATATCATATGAGTGAATCTCCCACATGTCTTCTGTGTGACTGCTGCTTGTAGAAACAACCCCAGGAAAGATGAAATGCCCAATGGCTTAGATTGGTAGCATTTAATAATTTGAAATACTCTAATTAACCATGTACTTGTTAGGAGAAGGAGAAAAGGTTGGTAGTTGGAGGGAGAACAGATGACTTATGTGATGCAGAAACTCTATAAATTCATAAATATGGATTTTGTTAAGGTTTAAATGGAGATGTTATGAAATGTGAGACAGCTTGGATAACAGGCATCCTCTGAGTGGAGATTGTATGGTTTTGGTAGATTTTAATGGTCAATTTGAGTAGCACCTGTGCTAGATAAGCAGTCTTCTCTAATTTGAAAAATTATTGTAGTTTTGTTCAGAATTGCACTGTTGCATTTAGATGGACTGAAAATTATTATAATTTAAAATAAATGGGCAGGAAGGGGAGAAGTAAATCAAGATTAATTCTCTATTGGAGGGTATGGTTTTGAAAACCCTTATTATAAATACCATCCAAAACACCTTGTACATGCAGAGAAAGCTTTTTAGGAGATTATTGTTTTAGGAAATCTTTTACATTTTTCCCTTTCTTGCTATATATATATATTTTCTTTTTTCTATCAGATGACTAGTGAGGGAAGGGAGAAGGTGAGAATAAACTCATTGAGTATGATGAGAGTCAGACTGATGTGGTACAAAGCAATAATGAGAGTCCCTCTCAGCTACACATTCATCATTTTCAGCCCTGAATTCTTTGGATTGGGATAAGGACCCATTCAGTCCTTAGGAGTCAGATCTGAACACCTTCTACTGTAAAAGGAAGATAAGGAAGAAAAATAGATTCTTCAAACAACATAACCTCCATTTAAATCCTGTGAAAGTTAAATTAAAAGGAGAATCACTCCCTGGAAAGCTTTTGCAATGTGAGAATTGAATTTAACAGGCTAAGCTTTCCGTGATAATAATTGCACAGCTAAGGATGATGCAAATTTAATGGTTCTAATCAGATGAACTGAAAGAAAGCAAACATTAGGCTTATGCTTTAATTTGTGATTTGCTCTACTGTAGATTCTTCCATGCAAGAAAAAATGTGCATTGTCTGTGTTGTTCATTTTTGGGTTTGTTGGTTGGTTTGGTTTGGGTTGGTTTTGTGTTTTTTTTTTTTTCCCTCCCTTTTTTTTTTTTTTTTTAAACTTAGAAAGCTTTGTAAGCTATTAATAAACTGGAGTGCTATTCATCAAAATACAATGATTCCAATTTAATGTGATGCATTTTATGACATTTAAATTAAAATAGTTTATTCAAAATTATCATCTAGAAAATGAGAATGACCATAGTAGGTCACAGCAGAGTACTGAGCTGGACAGTCCTTTGTCTCTGCCAGTAGCTCATACCAAATACTTAGGAACTGTAAGAAAAGGCCACAAGTCTGTAGTGGAGTTTCACAGAATCACATAATGATTGGGGATGGAAAGAACCTCTCAAGATCACCTAGTCCCAGCCCTCTGCTCACAGTTGACTATAGCAGATTGCCCAGGACCATGCTCAAGTGGATTCTGAATATCTCAAGAATGGAGACTCCAAAACCACTCTGCGCAACCTGTGCTAATGTTTAACCCTCTTCACATTAAAAGGTGTTTTTCTGATGTTTAAATGGAATTTCTTGTGTCCCAGTGTCTACCCATTGCCTCTTGTCCTGTCACTGGGCATCACAGAGAAGTCTGGCTCATTTTTCTTTACCACCCCCCTGTGAGATATTTATACACATTAATAAGCTTCCCTGTGAGTCTTGTCTTCACCAGAATAAGCACTCCCAGCTCCCTCAGTCTCACCTCATGTGTCAGATGCTCCAGTCCATTAACCATCCTCGAGGCCCTCAGCTGACTCACTTCAGTATGGCTATGTGTCTCTTGTTCTACAGAGACCAGACATGGACCCAGCACTCCAGAATGACTTACCAGTTCTGAATAGGAATGATCACCTTCCTCAGCCTGCTGGCCATTCTCTTCCTAGTGCAGCCCAGGAGGATGTTGCTCTTCTTGTCTGTAAGGGCACATTGCTGGCTCGCATTCAACATCTTGTCCACCCTTGTTGAGTTTCATGAGATTTCTGTCAGCCCATTTCTCCAGCTGTGAAGGTCCCGCTGAATATCAGCACAGCCATCTGATATGTATCAGTGATTCCATCCAGTTTGGTATCATCTGCAAACTTGCTGACATTACAGTCTGTGCCATCATCCAGGTCATCAAGGCATATGGTAAGCAATATTGGCCCCATTGTCAACCTATGGGTATATTACTAGTGCCTCACATTCAGCAGGACTTCATGCTGCTGATCACAACCTACTGAGCCTAGGATTTCAGCCTACCTCACTATCCACTTATCTAGCTCATACTTCATCAGTTTGTCACTTAGAATGTCATGGGAGATAGTGTCAAAATCCTTGCTGAAGTAAAAATAAACAATATCTACTGCTCTCCCCTCGTCCCAGTGAGCTACCTCAGGATTATCAGTTTGTCTAAGCCTGATTTTCTCCTTTATAAATCCATGTTGACTACTCCCAAAACTTCTTGTTCATACCTGTAGAAATGGGTTTCAGGCTGCATCCTTCCCAGAGCTGGTGAGATGAGGTGCAATCACTTGGTCACTTTTTTTATTAATCACAACTATGGATTAGGTTGAAACACCTCTGTTAAGGTTTAGGGTTAGGACTGTCCACTAGACCTGTAACAGATGTGCTCTGTTAACCTTCTCCCTCCCCAAAAGGAGAAGAGAAAGGGCATAAGGGAGAAACTTATGAATAGAAAAGAAAGCTAGAACAGCTTTATTGAAGAAAAGAAGAAAAAAAAAAAAAAAAAAAGACTATATATAAATATATGTACAAAATCAGTATTGAACTCAGCCACCCTAACGGCAGTTACATCATTGTCACCACTGATACGATGGAGCAGGCACTGAGGATGTCCCAGACTGGACTCAGCAGCAGATGGGAGCCAGATTCAGGACGTGGAACAGGATACAGGAACTCACAGGTTGGGATCAAAGGCAGAACAGGCAGAGTCCTCCTCGGATGCCAACTACTGAAGAAGAGAGCTTGACACTTGTGATCGCTCAGCCTCGTAGTGAATATGACATACATGGGATGGAATCCCTCAGTCAGTTTTGAGTCACCTGACCTGGCTGCTCCTCCCTGCAGTGCAGCCTTTCACTTTCTGCACCCCCCAATGTGGTACACAGGACTCAGCAGTGGCCTTGGTCTGCACACCAGCCCTCAGTAGTAACTCTAAACATGGGGTGTGATCACTGCTAGAAGCAGCAGACACTGCCTGTGAAAACAGGCTGCTAACTTCAGACAGTGCAATTACTTAGAAGACACAGAGCTGAGATGTAAAATCACTGAGCAGAATTATTTTTTCACTTTATCCTATAAGCTTTTGATTTTATGTACACTACCATTGTTGGTCCTTGAAGAGAAGTTATTTTATTCCTTTGCTTGCCTTTGTCTGTCTTGTGTGCATTTCTTGTGCTTCCCTTGTGTCCTGTTTAAGGTAAGTAGAGCAGTATTGAACACAGTGTTAAAGGTAAGGGGTAAATACAGTACTACACTGGAATTTTCCACTTTTTTTCTCTGTTACCTTCCTAAGAATTTCAGAATTTATTTGGTTTTGTATTGCTGTTTTATGGCAGATTGATGTTTTTGTAGTATTCTCTATCATACCACTCAGGTACCTTTACGGAATGTCAGTAGCTAATGCAAAACCCTTCATTTTGTGTATAATATCAGAATATCCCTTTAAATTTATCTACTATGAATTTCTTTTGCTGTTTTAATGACCGGTCACTCAGTATCATGAGGTTCCTCTAAAACTTCTCATACTTACTATCTTTCTTGATATTTGTTTATTTTCATTTTACTCCTTTGAATGACGTAGTGTTATTAGTAGTTTTTTATCACTGCCTGCCCACTTATGTAATTGTAACTACGTGAAATAGGACTGACTGAAGTACCTTGTGGAGCTTCTTTGACTTTTCTCAGTAACATGAATCAAACCTTACTTTGTCCATTCTCAGAATAATTATTCTTTCCAATGAAGGCCTGTTCTCTCATCCTCTTATCCTCTAGCACTATAGCTTCTTGAGCACATCTTGTAGGGGATCTTTCTGAAAGATTTTGAGAGTAGGCTATTTGGTTGAATTTTCCTTTTTATATATTAACTGATTCTGTCAAAACCCAGGAACTTGAATGAGTCATGCATTCCCTCTCCAAAGTCATGTGGACTCCCACTCGATACCTCTTCTATCTCTGTGTGGCAAGGTACAGAATTGGAATAGGTTTTACTAATTTGCCTAGTGCAGACATTAAACTTCACTGCCCTGAGGTATCTTTCTAAATTGCTCTTGGAGACCTTTAAAAAATTGGAATCCATACTTGCAATGTGCATTTTCTAATACAAACGTTATTTTAAATGAAAAGACACTCTCTGCAATTAATAGCTTAGTGATTTCATCCTTGAGTTCCTTTAGAACATTTGGATGAATACCATCTGGTTTGGACAGATGAGTAGTCTTGATTTGTGTAAAATATTTTTCACTGACACTTTAATATGAGACATATCTTAATACAGTGATGGTGAAAGAGCTCTAATGTGGGAGCCTTTCAAAGCAGCTCCAGGGTGAACAGAGATGCAAAATGCTAGTTTGCCTTCTCACCTATGGCCTCATCTCTGGATGCTCTTTCCTCACCTTGCTCATGTGTTGGCTCCACAGATTGCTATGGCAGGCTTCACATCTTTTGGTAACTTGAAAGAAGATTTATCATTACAGTGTAAACTTCTTCAAGTTGTGTTTCACAGGTGGTTTTTTTTTTTTGGCCTATTGCATTATGGTATTGTCATTCTGAGGATTTTTTTTTTCCCCCATTATCTTCTGCTGGACAAAAATTCAGCTTGTTAAAGTTGTCTTTCTTTTTTCAAGTGAGCGTTTCTTTTTAGTCGTGCCTTTGGTCTGCTTTAGGTAGTGTGTGCTTGCACTATAATTCAATCTCATTCTTTTAAAAAAGACATTTCTGGGATTTTACCTATATCATTGCTTCTTTTAGCTTTCTTTTTTTAACAAAGCTTCCTTCTTTTTTGTGTAAGGATCTTGTTGAACCCGCTCCCATTGTGGCTATTTTGGCTTCCTTGCCAATGCACAGATGTCGAATCTAAGTTCGCACTGATCACGGTTGCAGAGCGACTCCCTGACAGCCCTGCTGAGACCTGGTGAAGAGTTGCTTCCCCTCAGCTTTTCCTGGCTAGCTGCTCACAAAGCAGAGTCTGAAAATTTGCTCTTGGCATCGTGCCCCAGTATAACATTTAAGCAGTCTATGTAGGGTCACTGAAATCTCCCATTACTGCTGTGCTTCCTGATCTTGCAGTCGTTGAGTTCACAAAGCAAATGAGAGTCACATAAGGCGAGAGGGGTGGTGGTGTGCTCAATACGGCATGCTGCGCTCCCAGCCCTGCCTGGGGCTGGCCTGCCAGTCCACAAGGATTGCACAGTACTTCATACGGTTAACTTATTTACTGGATTCAGTTTTAAGGTTTTCCTGATGGATAGCACCCATGCTAGCTATTCCACATGCACGCACACCCCTGCCCTCACCCCCCTGATATTTAAGCAATCTACGGATTTCTTAGATACCTAACACTTGTAAAGAAGGGCATTTCCTTTATTCTCTGGTCTAAGTTTCTGGTTTTCATCCTTGCTTATATGGGATTTTCTTTTATCTGACTGCTTTTAATCATCTGCTATTTCAGATTGGCCAACATCTATTCTGTTCTGTGCTTAAAAATACAATATTTGACTCCCTTCTCAAAAAGATGCATTGTCCAAACAGCATGTCCTTCTGTACCTTTCAGCATTCTTTTTCTATGTGTCTTTTCTTAATTTGCCTTCTTATCCTGTAGCTATCAATGTTATTGACTTCAAATCTACTAGTAAGTAGAAAGATGACAGGAAGAAATCAGCATTATTATTTTCTGTTAAAAAAAATCAAAACCAAAACAAACACAAACAAACACAAACAAAACACAAGTGATGCTAAATATAATTACATACATGAATTTTTTCTTTTTTCTATTATCAATATTTTTTGGAAGGGGTTCTTTTATTTTCTTTTTCTCCTGTGACTGTGAGTTTACATATTGGAGATGTCAAAAATGAGGCAGCGCTGCATTTCTTTTTAAGGAAGAGGGCCCTTAACTCAAAAGCATTCCTGCCTTTCTCCCTCACTCCAGTGGCTTCCCTGGGAAAATTTTCACTAAGATCGAGGAAGCCTTTGTAAAATCCTTGGCCATGTGTTTTGTGTACATTTGTCATCTGTCTTTTTCTGTCATCTTTTACTGCCTTTTTCTGTCATCTTTTTCTGTCTGTCTTAGTTATACATATTTGGTATAAACCAAGTTGAAACTAAACAGAATTCAGAGGCTTTGACTTCTCTGGTGAATAAAAACAAAGATAGTGCACATGAATAAAACAGACGTAGCGTGTCTGCAGCAGCTTCCCACACTCCTTCCATCTAGCAGCCAACACTTTCTGTTGGCATTTCAATTAAAGCTCTGTGCATAGGGAAGGATTTGCATCATTTAAAATAAAACTGCTGTTTAATGCCTCATAGACATTACCTCCAGAACATTATTATTCGTTAATTTTTACGGCTAGGCACAGTTTAGTCGTCTGGATTGTAGTTTATCTCACTACCACTTGTGCCCGTAATGCCTGTCTGGGATTTCAGCAGTGATGTTTGGTAAGTCCTTTCCTCACCATCTGTACCTCTTGCTTCTGCCGTCCTCTTTACAGGGAGACATCTCTTACCTTCTTTCATCTTAGAAGAGATCTCTCCCTACCTTCCTTCACCCATTTTTTCAGGGTTTCTTAAAATCTAATCAGAAATGTTAATAACAGGAGATCAGCATTTCTAAAAATAAATGCAGTTCTTCACTGTGTCTAAGAGGGTAATCATGGATGAATTTTCCTAGGAATACCTTAAGTTTTCTATTCATATCTGAACATGATTTCACCTACTTTTAAGAACAGGGTTTTTATTTAGTTTTGCAATAATAAAACTCTGTCCATGACCTTTCTGTACAGTGGGAGGTCCTTTTGTTGTGAAGGAGCCCATTACAAGAACAAGATTTTGTATCAGACCTGTCAGAAAAAGAAAAGGAGGAAGCCTTGTCCCTGCATATCTTTCATTCTGTGTCTGAAGACGAGGAGAGGATAGTAGGAGGTGAAAACTTGAGAGAGGAAAAAAAAGGGATGTGGGAGGAATTCCTAGGAGACTGTTTCATACTTTCACTGCAGAAAATACTAGTATGCAAAATATAAATAAATGCTGCATGTCAGCTAAACTGTGTATTAAGGAGTATCATTAGATTGTCAGTTGACACTGTGTGTGTCAACTCAGCTGCAGGTATTTAGGGGTGTATGGTTGCAAGAGGAGGCTACTCAGGAACACGAAGTGTTTTGTAAGCAAGGATTAATTGTCCCTCCTTTGGGATTTTGTACTGTTTGTTATCATCAGGATCAGAACAAGGTCTATGCACCAAGGAGTGCTTTTTAATTGGCTTTTACTGTCAGCATCACTGTTTTAGGAGGGGACTTCAGGATGTTCCAGGTATATACAGAAAATGAACTTGTCTGCCATGAGATGGAAATTGTTCTGTCATTCAGCAGTGAAGCTGCAATCATGTCAAGCTGTGATCCCCATGTTGGGACCTATGACCAAGTGAGTGGGGCAGGGCCAGGCTTCCTTACTGCTGTATCCAATCTGCAGCTATGTGCAAAGTGTGGCAGGGAGAAGAGGTTGCCACTGAGTAGCTGATACTGACAGTGATGTCTCT
Organism: Todiramphus chloris collaris; assembly: GCA_025345505.1. Classification (NCBI taxonomy): domain Eukaryota; kingdom Metazoa; phylum Chordata; class Aves; order Coraciiformes; family Alcedinidae; genus Todiramphus; species Todiramphus chloris. Next base: position 31,550,641 of record JANVCC010000035.1, read on the forward strand.
TTGATAAGGCACTAAATAAAATTATCTTCTGTTATTAGCAAGCTAGTCTTTAAAAATGAGAGGAATTAACTCTACGTATCCTTCAACTGCTACATGCATATTTTCAGCGCTTGTAGAGATGCTGATCACAAGTAATGCTGATGTGATACTCTGTGCATTTGTATGCATGTGTTTCTGTATTCAGACATGGATACCATTTAGAAGAAATTAATTTCACTCTTAAGCAGAGGAAATACCAAGTACTGGAGAACTCTACACTCTAACAAGAAAAGGCATGAATAGAAGCAATGGCTGGGAATTGAAGCAAGACAAATGCAAATTAGAAATCAAGCACACATTTTTAATTGGAAGCATAATTATATGCTGAAACAAGCCAACCAGAATAAGTGATAGATTCCTCTAGTCAAGACTGGGTGGCTTTTAGAAAGTGGTCAGACAAGAGTTACCATCCTCTTGTGTAGCTGTATTTGACCAAAGTGCTCTTGTCAGGCTAGAACCAATAAAGCTTCTTTCCAGATTAAAACTAAGTGAATCTAAATTCTAACAGCAGTGTTGTGAGACAGATGTATTTGTAACTAGAAAACAGCAAACTTGTTAAAATGTAGAGGGGCAGGCGTTGAAGGAAGGCTCATGTTAAATTCCTAGTTTAAATTCCTATTTTCTACCTCTGTTTGTAGTATTGTAGCGCGTTTTTTTTTCCTTCTCATGGTCATGTTCTTTACCTGTCCTGGAAGAGAATTTGAATGTAGAACAAATTTTTAAGTTGGGATCTAACTGCATTTCTTAATGTACTTTTGTCGTTGGTCATGATGGGGATACTGAGATGCTTTTGTTGTCCAGTGAAGAGGAAGGAGCAGAAATTTAAAATAGAATGTCTTTTCCTTCCTGTTATTTCTGCATTTGACCCTTTTCACATGTAGATACAGGTATTTTCTTCTTAGTGCTTTTTCTACTGTGTTCTGAGAATTCTATCCTTCTATTTGTCATTAATTTGTGGTTTCTATATTGTCCAATATCTTGGAGTAGAAAATTGGACAATGTGTATGAGAAATTTCCAGTGGTCAAACTGGCGGAGGAAGCTTATCCGTGTCCTACACTGGCTGCTCCATCAGCCTTAACATCAGCAGGAAGAAGCAGTGTGCCAGCAAAGTGGAGACAGGCAGTGCTGGAAGAACTGAACCGTGCCAGCCTCTGAGGAAATTGTAATGATCGTCCTTGTATTTTAGCAAACTGTTACTCTGTATGTCGTGGGGGAATGAAGGAAAATAAGGTTTGAATAGGCATCTTTAACTTATTTTATGTTCCTTCTTGTAACACTCACTGTTCTGCCAGGGACTTAGGTTGGATATCAGGAAAAACTTCTTTACAGAAAGGGCTGTTAAGCACTGGAACAGGCTCCCCAGGGAGGTGGTTGAGTCAGCATCCTTGAGTATGTTTAAAAATCATTTGGATGTGGTGCTCGGGGACGTGGTTTAGCGGTGGGTTGTTAGAGTTAGGGTAGTAGGGTTAGGTTGAGGTTGGGCTCGAAGATCTTGACGGTCTTTTCCAACCTGACCAATTCTGTGATTCTGTGACTGCCAGGGACTGCTGGCATCCCCTGGACGGGGAGGAGGAATCCTGCCTTGAGATTACGTGGGCACAGTCAACTGCTGGCAAGTGTGTGATCTCAGTCACCCAAAGCTGCTGTTGTCATCCATCTTCCTAATTTCAAAAATTTACTTTTGAATGCATTTTCTTAAAGCTACAGGAACATATCATATAGCTTTTAGTACAATAGTAAGATTTTATGTATGTGGTACTCTGGGAAGCTATGAAATCTATAGGATCTCTTGGGGGTGTCTGTTTCTGTCTCTTTTTTTGTCTTCTCTTTTTTCCTGTGGTATACAGATTACACAGGAAGTAAAAATACCCTTCCAACTGTTTTCTCAAATTTTAAATAGGTTTGAAAGCTTCCTATGAAGTCACCAGTCACCTAGTTACTACACATAAATGTGTTCTTAAATGTAACAGGTTTCAGATTTCTGGCTGAATTCCTCTTTGCCTGTGTTAGAAAAGCCCCACAAACTACAGACAGCTGGAGCTAAACAGAAATAATCATTCTTTGGCCATGCCTTTACTCTAAGTGGACCACAGTTACATAACTGCTTTTTAGGTGTTTCTGTGTATTTTTGTGAAGACTGTAATAAGTAAGTTATAAATTTTAAATTGACCTTTTTGCTACTTTTCTTACAGTCAAAGAGTAATATGGAGTTGGGGAACTTATTAATAGGGGCTTGAATCCATTTGTTCTGCCCAGCAGAAACTATCTACATTACTTAGCAGTGCTACTAGAAACAAAGGGGAAAGCAAGGAAAACACAGATACTTAAGCTTTAATGAGCAGAGTTGCAGCTAACTCCATTTCCCATTCCTGCTCTCCAGGTAGGTTTTATTTTTTAGAGGAAGAGCTTTCCTCTAAATGCATCAAGTGACTGTGACATTCCTAGACATTCCTATTAACTTAAATGCCTAAATTAGGTAGATAGTTGCCTGAGGTCTAATGGGGGTGAGTAGGGGCCTCCAAAGGATGAATGGGAAGGTAGGAGTGATGACCTGATCATGGCAGATGCCTTTCTCTGTCCACTGATTTCTGCAAGGTGAATGTTAAGTGGGATGAATCTGGGTAGTAAGAGTCCCATTGGGAAATCAGGAGTCAGTAGGTACCAGCTCTCCAGTTCTCTTGTTTTAGAACCAGAGATGATGATCTAAGATACATTTAGGGGAAAGGAGGAAACAAAAATACACTTCTGGGGAAGTGGTATTGGTGAAGTTCAGCTTGATGCCTTGTTGAGCAAGAAACATTGAAGAAGGTAGGAGGGATACGATAGAGGAATGACTCAGAGTAAGAAAAACAGTAGCAGATCAAATTAATCTCATCAGAATACCATTCAGACAATACTCCTGTCTGGTTCACTCCCATCTCCTAGTCCATGCAGGACATTCCTGGAGTAGGGAAAGATTTGCTGATTATATATTCTATACTAAGAGGTCTTGCTAGGTAGATGATGATAACCACAACTGTAGTCTTTTTGATGCAACAGGGATGTCGCTGCCTTCATTTCCTGCCTTGTTCAGCATGTTGATAGATTTCTTCTTCTGAGAAGTATCCAAAAGAAATGGATATTGCAGTCCTCCCCAACAAATTCCTGGCTCTCTGGGCAGGGAGACTTCCTTTCTTATGAAAAGAAACAGCTTAGTGTGCCATCTCCATCTGCTGGTTGAGCAGATTGGCAACAGGAGTATTTGAACTGATTTCAGAAGAGATAGAATTAACACATTGGAAAATACGAGTATGAAAGTAGAAAGTGTAATTCATACTTTAACCCTTGCTGAAAAATGTATTTTATTCAACGATACGAAAATTTACAACCTTCTCTTGGATGATTTAAATGACATTTTATATTTTTATGGCAGGGATATAATTATAATATTGTTTGATTAATTGCATAAGGTATCACTGTGGAATGTGAGTTGGCCGATATAGGCATATCAGTATATCTATACTACTGAAAATATGGTAAAATAGACATCTTGGAGAGGGTATCATGGTTTGTTTGAAAGTTCGGTCATGTGTAAAACAATTATATAAACTGTGTATTTTACAAACTCCGTGTGTTTAGTTTCTGACAATGCGTTTGAGAATTTCATTGTTATCCTTAGAGTGTAAAATTACTTAATTGCTAATTAAAATGTTCAGCGTGGCTGAAAAAATGTATTACCTAAGTATTTCTATTAAATAGTTTTTGTTCTGTACAGTACAGGGGAAGTTCTCATTTTTAAACTGGTTGTCATTGAAGTGTATTCACTTACTGGTGCTACACTTCATCATTTGAACTGTGCTTAGAGGAGGAACTTAGGAAATGTATTTTCCTTTTTGGACTTTAGTACATAAAGCCTGAGTGAAATGCTGATAACCTTAAGGGCAAGGGGATTTCTTCTATGCTTGAAAAATGGAGGTGAACATTCAAGGCTTTCCTGGAGCAAACTAGAAACCTTAAAAAAGGTAGAGGTGAGCTCTACCAGCTGACAAATATTTTTGGCAGGTTGACTTCACTAAAATAGTGTATTAATGAAGTTATGACTTGTAACTTTTGAGTTCAATCATTAAAAGTTGCGTATTTGCATACTTTTTAATTTGTGTGTGTGTGTATTGTGTGTTCCTAAAGATTAGTGTCTGGTTCTTCAGCATAACACAGTTTTTCTTCATGCTGAGGTGGAACTTCCTGTACTCTAGCTTGAATCCATTGTCTCTCGTCCTATCACAATGCACAAGTGAAAAGAGGTTGTCCGTGTCTTCTTGATGTCCAGCCCTTATGTATTTATAGACATTAATTAGATCCCTTCTCAGTCTCCTCTCCAGACTAAAACGCCCCAGGTCTCTCAGCCTTTCCTTGTAAGGCAAGTGTTCGAGACCCTTAGTCATCCTTGTAGCGCTCCGTTGGACTCTCTCAGGTAGATCTCTGTTTCTCTTGAACTGGGGAGCCCAGAACTGCATGCAGTACTCTAGGTGAGGTCTCACTAGGGCAGAGTAGAGGAGGAGGAGAACCTCTCTTGATCGCTGGATACACTCTTCTTAATGTACCCCAGGATACCACTGGCCTTCTTGGCCACAAGGGCACATTGTTGTCCCATGGATGGCTTGTTGTCTGTCAGGACTCCAAGGTCCTTTTTCATGAAGCTATTCTCTAGCAGATGGCCTCCTAACCTGTACTGGTGCATTTTATTGTTCCTTCCCAGGTGCAGGGCTCTGCACTTGTTCTTGCTAAACCTCATTAGGTTCCTCTTTCCATCTATCCTTTGATTAAAACATGTTTTTTTGTATGTGTGTGTGTATATGTAACTACATGAAGAGGTAGAGAGAGGCATGAATTTCTCAGATGCACATTTCAATTAAAAGAAAAACGAAGTCATACAAAAGCAATTACTGTCATCTTCTGATGCCTCTGGTTAGGGTCATGGTTTTATATATGGATATCATAGTGACTTTTTGATGGGAAGACAGTGTGACTTCATATTTACTGAATCTATTGATTTGAAAATAGTAAGAGCCCATATATTAACCCCACAACTGAGAACAGAATTCATGTACTTACTTCTGTGGGCATTCTGTTGCTGTTGTTGGGGTTTTTGTTTGTTTGGGGTTTTTTTTCACTAGAGGACTAAATTAAAGAAAAAAACAAATGAAAACACTGTGAGTGCTTTACTATTTTGGAAAATACAAGCCTGTGAATGTTGGGTCAATGGGCTTTCTGGCTTTGTGATACCTCCCACTTCAGAGGCACTCGCTGGTATTCCTCCTTCAACCTTGCCTACAGGAAGCTTAATTAAGAAATGAGAGCTTGTTTTATTACTCCAAGGTTTCAAATCCAAATAGCAGAAAATACACTAAAAGGGACCTGGAAGGATATGCTGGTATGTCTGCCACAGAAATGTCTGGTTTTGATGTCTTTTGTGGAAACTATAATTCATTCTTGCAATACCCCTCAGGCTGAAACTATTCTTCAAGTCATAGATTATTTGAACAAATGACCCATATTCCTACAGAGGTGATAGCACTGAAGATTTTTTTCTTGGGTTTATTTCAAGTGAGGATATAAAATTCTGGAGATGTCTAAAAGAGGATAAGCATTTATCATATACAATATACTAGGTGCTTTTGGAACACTCCTGAAGGGGAAGATCTATTCCAAAACAGGATTGCAACTGAAGTTGCCCACCTGCATATCTGGTGTTTTCCTGGCTGAGCAGGCTAGAGGCAGGAATCCCACCTTTGGAAATGGTGACTAGAATGAAGCCTCAGCTCTGAGAATGAGAAGTCAGCAGGGGGTAACGGTGTTACATGGCTAATTTGTGGAGCTGATGTAAATAGAGAGGTGACTGGGAAGGGAAGTGAAGGAAAGGAGCTTTCCCATGGGTCCTTTATGATGTTGAATTTCTTCCTTGTTCAGTGACAGTACTGAGTGTATAGTGCTAGTGTTTCTCTTCTTATTGCTGTATTTCCTTGAAAGAAGTATGTTCAAAACTCCTGTTTTTATATCTCTAACCTGGGGATCTTGGGGACCTGGACCTCCTACCAGATGAGTGAGACTTCTGTATTCATGTGCTACAGAGTGCCATGGAGACAGAAGGTGTCCAGATGAAGCTGAGCTAAAAGCATCTCCAAGGACTAGTGGTCATCTGCCCCAGCGTAGTGGTGGTACTTTAAGGAGAGATGGCATGGCACAGAGGTAGTAAAAGAAGTCTCTTGACATCTGATGAACAAGAATTCTCTTTGTAGGGAGTGAAAACAGATTTGTTTGTGTGTGGTCTAGTCTTTGAGACTTCATTAACCACAGTTTAAAGCTCATGAGAACAGGTAAGTGGGCTGTAGAAGCAAGATCATAGAATCACAGGCATGTTGGCTGGAAGTGACTTTTGGGGATTATGTAGTGCAGCCTCCTGAGATCTTTGCATTGGGCACTTTCACCATCAGCAGCTGTGCAAACTGAGGGATTATTGCTGATATTTATGTGTGTCTGGATATTTAGCTTATACATATGCATATGTTTTAGCATTTCCTTATTTTAGTACGGTTTCTTTTCCTTGTAATAAATGTTCCTTATAAAGGGCTTATGAGAGGTATCGAGCCACTGAGGTGTACTCCTATAAGTAAGAATGATTGGATGTTTGCATCCTTTTACCGTTGTTGCTCACAGTACTGCTCTAAACAAGAATTTCAGAATTTGGCTTCAGACATTTGACTTTGAATGAAACTGGATTTTAGGAGGGACTTTTTTTTGGAAGTGACAATGACAATAATATGCACCAACACATGCTGGGTGAAGAAGACAGACTGGTTTTAATTTGTTCATGTAAGCAGTAGAAGTGCATATGTGGAGTGATAAGGGAAATAATATGGAAGTGGAAATCAGGCTTGCATACTCACAGGACACTCCAGGATTTATTACGTATAATGTACATTTATCCCTTAATGTTATTTTGAAGATAAGTAATAGCTGAGAACTCTCTCTTGCCCTGGTACCAAAATATCTTACAGTATCTGAAGTATTTAAGAAATACCTAGTGTTTTTGAAATATGACAGAATTATAGTGTTGGGAAGTAAAGACCACCATTTTTCTGCAGAACTAGTTCAGCAAAGGTTGTGTTAGGAACCATTTCTCAGCTCAGTGCTGTTTGGAAGTATCACTTCTAGCAGAGGGAAGGTGCAGCCTCTGTTAGTGTTGCCCATTGAACCACTAACATCTAGTCTGTGATTGCCACCAAGGCTGTCAATTAGTACTAATTGTGTTGACAGGGGTTTTTTTTGAGTCTAATTGACTTTTTCAATCCATTCATATTTCTTTCCTTGGCCTTGCTAAATTATTTAATGTTACCCACAGTCTGTGAGAAGACATGATGCTTATGTTGTATTGGTGCTAAATTAGATGGTTTAATGGCTACACCTTGTTGAAAACTGATGCTTGTGGCTTAGGAGTACATGGATGGAAATAAACATTGAGTGCATCTAGGAATAATAATTTGCATTTCTCATTTTCAGTTTTGGGCTTTTGGACACAGACACTTGCAGGTATTGCTAAACCCATCTGCTCTCCCAGCATTTGCCCACCGACTCAAATAAGCCAATATTATTATAAGCAACTAGAGGTAGATGATGAGCTCTCTCTTTGAAGATATGAATTTCATCAGCTCTGATGAGTTTAATTTCTGTTATCTAAGGATTTGTCTGGGAGTGGTGTAAGGGGATGTCTGTGTTTCTGTACATGCTGAGAATTTCTAGGATATAAAAGTGAGATCTTGGAGCAAGGAGAAGAGTGCAAGCTGTTAGTCTGCTTCTTAATATAAAGATTTTTTTCTTGTTTATTGGAGAGATCCCCATGTTGACAGGAGTGCTCAGCTGAGTGCTCGGGCTTGTTGCCAGTTACTAACTTTCATTTAAGTCTAATCTGCAAAGTAATACTAATTTTTCAACCTATTTTAAAGCTGCAGGATGTTCCCACACTAAAAGAAACCCCAGAGCGTCATCTGTTTCCTCTTTCCTGCTGCAGCAGGGGAGATTATTTCAACCTTTTTGTTTCAATGCTCCTTTTTCCAACAGTACTTATTGTCCCAAACTTGTGCAGTAATCTGGGTACACAACACTGCCAGACACAAGTAACCCAGGAATTTGCATTACAAGTCATAAGCAGAATTAAGTATTTCCTACCCTTTATTTGGCTATATAGTGCCGGATGGAAAGGAAGATGATATTTTGCTTTAGAAAGTGGTGAATATTTTTGCTCCATAGATGAACTTGCTATGTATTCAAAACTTGATATACTGGCTTTATGTCTTTTATAGAACCAAGTATAAAACCCTTGTTACATAGAAAGTTGTTACAGTAAGATGTGAAAAGACTGTCTAGTTGATTTTTGAGGAACAATAGCACGGAAATAAAATACACTGATGCACAATTTAAAAATGAATAAAGGAACTAGAGAGTGTTTGTTTGAACATGTTTATTAGATGAACTAAAACTTTCAATTGCACTTTTCTTTCTATGTAGTGATCTATCCAAAATATTAACCTGGATACTAATGCCGTTTGAAAACTTCCTTTCTTATTGTAAAAGCCATGGTCCTGATATTGAGTCCTTAAAGAAGTAGTGTTTAAGGACTGAGGGCACATTCAGAATTTAGACTGGAGCCCAGAGATCTGTCTCCTCTCTCTCTCAAATTGTCAAATTGGAGAACCTTTAAAAATTCTGGGGTTTTGCCTTGTTCTTAGCAGTTCTTCTATTCCCTAGGCTTGCTTTGTGAAGATGAGTCAAATGAGGAATTTTTTTTTATTTCTTTTTTCATTTATGCATACTACTTCTGCTTTCAGGGCACATGAGAGTTTCTTTAAGGAAATTTATTGCTGAAATAAGGGAAGAAAATGAAATTCTGCTGGCTGTTGCTTAAGACTTATGGAGAAAGAACATACGGACAATAATTACTTTTAAAGCCTCCCTGGAAAATATAAAATCTCTTGCTATCAACTAAACTGTCTTTTAAACTGAAGAAGGCATGTGCAAGGCCTGCACAATTTTTTCTTGTGTGCCCATATGTAATTCTCTGTAGATTTTTATTTTAAGTCTACATATGAAATATTGTCCATCTCTTTCCTCTTGTTCCTTTAAAGAGCTTCTAATGCCTGTTTAAACACAGAGAACACATACTGTAATCCAGATTTCCACCACTGAGTTTATTTATTTTTCATTTGATTAGTAAATCTTATTCTAATATTGTATGGGAATCTTGGTGAGGCAAATATATGTGTGTTGATCTGATTAATTTAGATTTTGTGCGTGTGTCTCAATATAGACAGCTCTTCCTTCACAATGACACTTCTGGTAGCTTGCAGCCTATTTGTATTTTTCTTGGTAATATTTCCCAGAGGTGGGATTTAAGGAAGGAAATGGAACAAATCTAGATTCAGACTTTACTTTTGGATCTCCTCTCTCTCGAGATAAGAATAAATCCCTGAATTTAATGATGCACTTGAATGTAATGTAAATTTGGATACTAATCATAACTGGGAACCTGTGTTCTGTGCTCATTAAATCACCAATTTTGGCGAGTGCTTCCCATTCCCTTATGAGATACCAGAATAGCAGGTATGTCAGGTCATAATGCAGATTTCTTTGAGGTAGAGCAATGCATATTGCATTAATTTTCAATGAAACCTCAGATTCCACTTTTACTGATGTAATTTTAACATCATAGATATGCAAAACTGCTTTATCATGTGCAATACAGAGTTCTCATCACTGTTGCAGTGACAATCAGGACTATTTAGAAAGAACAATTGTTTGAGTCGACATGAAGTAGATTGACAAACAGATTTCTAGAGTGAAGAAGAATAATTCAAGTGGCATTACAAATAAGTGACTGCTGAAATCTTTCCTCACTTGCTTAGGGAAGTGTATCTTTTAAAATTATATTTATATATGAGGATACAACATGACCTAAATCTTTGGGTTCATATAGGATGCTCATCAGTATTGTCAATCTGACACATTCAGAAGAAACAAGCTTGACTTAATCAATTTTAAATTATTTTTTCTTGTCTCGTGGCATTTTTGCCTTTAAGACCTGTATTTTGAAGGCTTTTTCTACATCCACAAAGAATAGGTATCTTCTTTTGCAATGCTTGGGGGAAAAAAAAAAAGCAAAAAGTGGAGATTCTGGGGTGTTTATGTATCTCCTTGAAAGGAAAGATGTCTTTTAAGGGGGGGTGAGAAGACCCCAATAAATCTTAAGTCCCAGGATGATACTCAGATTTGTCATAAGATTTCACAGTATGAAGCAGAAGATAATTCTCATGGCTAGACCTGTCCTGGCCTGTTCCCATGAGAGGGTTCCCTTCTGTCTCTAGAATGCCCTACACCTGGTACAGCCAGTGTATGTTGAGTCATGATGTAGGTGTTTCCTATTCCTATGGGTTCTTATGCAGCAGGACTGTAGGAAGACATCTGGAACCCAGACACAACTCATAGTCCAGGTTTTCACCTGCTGCCACCCTCCACCCCAAACAGTTTGGCCTTGTGAGGTGTCCTGGTATGGGGCTGTCATACGCACAGAGACAGGAAGGACTTGCAAGTTTTGAACAGCGAGGGCTACATATGGGTCATGTCACTGGGCATTTCTGCAGAAATACAGTGTCAGTATACAGTAGCAGACAGGACAGGTCACCCTAAACCTACCAGCGAGGGATTCCATCCCATATGTGTCATATTCAGTATAAAGCTGAGGGACCATGAGGGTCAAACTTCTTCAGTGTCCAGGATCCAAAGAGGACTCTGTCCCAGTGCCTGCTCCACAGCATCAGTGGTGACGGAAATGTGATTGCCATCAGGGGGGTTGGGTTCAGTACTGGTTTTGTATATATTCCATTTTATTATTAATAATTTTCATTAAAGCTGTTCTAGTTTCCTTTTCTAATCAACAAGTCTCTCTCCTGTATTATTCCTCTTTGGAGAGGGAGGGGGGTTAGAGGTCTAGTGGACTGCCCTGACCCTAAACTTTAACAACATGGAGTTCCCCCCAAGCTGTTATTCACACTCCAGGAAGCAAATGACTGATAGAAAAATTATTCTATTGAATAAGAAGGGAAAAAAAGAAAAATAAGCTGCATTTTTTTGGTAATCAATACAGGGTGCTTAGGAGCAAAGTAAATACCACAGTGAGTTTAAAATGTCTCTTTCCAAACTGCTTTGAAGTTGAAATAGAAATATATAGGCTAACCTGTGAGAATGCAACTGAAGTTGTACAACATCTGAAATTATTGAGTGCCAGGGATAAAACCGCATTTTTAGAATAGGAGTCTGAATTCACAGATGCATATATTTTTAAACATGGAAACCCTCCCTAGATCAGGTGTAAGCAGTTGTATTCATGCTGTTGGATTCCCTCTAAACTTTGTGAAGTATCACATGGGTAGGGTTTTGCTGAAGTGAATCTGGGACAAAATCCTGTTTTCCTTCATTTGCATGGCAGGTATGATCTTCTAGGTTCAGGACACTGCAGTGGCTGATGAGTTGCACATATATAATGCTTGCAATCCTAAATCCATAATTCATCAAGGATGTAAAGGACTGTATTTTCAGATGCATTCCCATATACAGTAAAATAGATGTTTAAGTCTGTGTTCATAAAAATGGATTATTCCAAATGTTTCAAAGATACAAGTCAAAATAGAATATATAATTTTTAATACATAATCTTCACTGGCTGATGTTATTTTAAAACAGACTTTTTATATGTGTACATTTTATTTACATATATATGTATCTTCTTTTCTCAGAAGAAAAATTAACTTTAAAATTAGTTAGTTTTTAAAGACACAATTACCACGTTTGCATTCAATTTTGCATCACAATACCATGTATTAATATGCTGTATGTTATTTCTCAAAAATGAAGTCTCTGAAGAAGATTGTGACTTACTTGTCATTGTTCAGTACTCATCTTAGGCAGTGATCCTTGAATACTCTTACTTCCAATCGCTGAATGCAAAGTGGTGGGATGGAATACCATTAGTTCACCAGCAGCACTTTCTAGTTGTTTGCATCTCTTGGCTCTTTTCATTTAAAGAAATAATATTTATTGAAGAAGTATTAGCTACGTTTTTATGTTTGTTGTGGGTGCAAAGCAGCTCTCCTTCCTAGACTAGTCTGCACTTGTAAAAGTATCTATGCCTTCTTATACTAATGAACTTAATACCAGATTTTATACAATCCACTTAACAAAACCCAAATGGGAATAGACTTTTGAAGATATCCTTCTAAATCCTCGTCTCTTGTACAGTTTCATATTGATCTATGTAATTTATAGTAAATGAATATCTCCAATTACTTGCTCAGTTTGCATTCTTGCCTAAATGTCACCTTCTTGCTTTCTTGGTTTGTATGCAGGAGAAGATGTGGAAAGACAGTGGCCTTATTTATTCCAATGTTATAATAATACATTTTAGTTTACTTGTGTACATCAGCACATATACATTCTACACAGTAAAAGGGAAAAATAAAACCTCTTTTTCTAGTATTTAATATTAGTTGCCTTAGTTGAGTCTAGGTCTGAAATGTTAGAACTTCTGCCGTGGAAACCCATTTGTCCATAATTTACTGACTATGAAAGCCTGTTATTTGCTTGTCCTTCCCATCCTATGCTGACTGACTGGTCTGAATTTCAGGAGCAAATGATTTTGTGAGCAATCATTTGTTCCATTCTGGCTTTAAGGTTTAATGAGATTATAATGTATCCAGGCTGAGGTTTCTGTTGGATCTCGTAATAGTAGGAAACAGACAAGTAGATTGCACTGATCATTAATGATTGCTAATATGTTTATCTCTATCCTGACAGCATGACTCCCTAATGCATGGGTTGGAGTCAGGCACATGGTAAAACCAGAAGAGTTTTATTTTCTTACTTATGTAATGTCAATGGCAAAAATTGCATACTTCGTTATGGAGAAGGCTGACCATTTTCCACATCTCCCTTAGTGGGACTTGAAGATGGAAGGGTCAGTGCTGTTTAGAATAACAGGATGTTTTTATTGGGAACCTCCTCCTGTGAGCCACTCTGCAGTTGTGAGAGAGCAGAGTGCCAGTGGAGGAAGCAGGATGCTTTCAGACATGCCCCATGGGAATTAATACTCCAGGACATTGTGTTGGAACTGGTGGCACGTTTGTCCTGTGCAAGGAATAGTTCACCTTTGCTGTAGTGACTCTGACACTCTCTGAATTCATTCCCGAAGCTCAGTTCTTTTATAGATGTTGGAGTGAATTGTCTGTCCTACCTGAACAGTCTGAATTGAATATACTTCCTTTCAGAAAATTCTAAAATTAAATTAAACTTTAAAGAAATCACAGAATCCCTTTTGAATATTGACTTTTTTTTTAATTCCCCCTCTCACTTGGCCCAACATTGGACAGAATCAGAACTGAGGAATGGAAACCAGGGATGGGATGGCAGCCCTGAGCTAAAAGTTGGGTTTTTGGATGGTGGCCAATCATAGGACAAAGCCAAACTGGAAAACTTATAGAGGTGTTAAAGACTTTGAGCCCACAGACCTGAGGCTGACTTATCTAAGCTAGAAAAAAATTGCTGATTTGAGAAGGTAATGCAAAGTGTATCGTAACACTGCTGGATGATGAAATAATATATGCAATGAAATGAGAAACAGTCTTGGACTTTGCAAAAACATATGGATGTTCTGGAGTGCTTTTTGTTGTTGTTTTTTTAAACTTAAATAGGACTTAAAAAAATCCACAGCATATGTGAGCTGCAAATTCCCACCATGTGTTGCTGCTAAGCATAAGGATGCATGGTTTCTGCAGCAACTTCTATTCTTTTTAAAGTGTCCGTGTGGCTTACTGCTTGCTTTTATTTCCTTGCCATCCCAGTGACTGAAGGCTGTCAGCTTATGACAGGAGAGAGCATTAGAGCCATTGCAGATGGTGTCGTGGTAATCTGGAGATGGAGGTAGACCCTGGCAGAAACAGACCATGGGAGCCTAAAAGTTTATAGTGTAACTTGACTGCCCAGCTCACTTCCCAGAGACCCCATCAGCAACACTTTGGTGCTGATAAGAGCTATAAAATGTCAGGGATGTTGTCTAGAGCCAAATCCTGATGGTGCTGCATCAGATTTGATCATGGGAATGTACGTTCTCTTAGGAAGTGTTCTGATATTAAACATAATCTTTTCTTGCACCAATATTTGTCTGGCAGCTATATAGACACTTCCCAGTAACACCACAGAGGAGCTTTTGGAAGCTCCTTCCCTGCTTTTCTCCACCCGATATTTTTTCTAAAATAGGATGAGACCAAACCATAGTGGGTTTTGCAAGAAACCTTATGCTTTTTGGTGTCTTGGTGACAGAACAGATAAGGAAGTCAGGTATCTTTTCCTTGCCTACAAACATTTACTGACTGGAAGAAGCAGTGTGTGGGTAGTATCCAAACATTTACAGAAGGAAGAATGGCCGTGGCAGCTGTGCTGTATTTTATAACTGTGATAAAGATAAAATCATTCCAGTGCTTTTTTGAACCTAAGGAAATTACTTTGTTGAGAGACAAAAAAAAAAGAAGTAAGAAAGACATTTTCCTGTGTGTATGAAGAAACCCACATGCAAACTGCACTGAAATTCTAATGCAAGGTTAAGAGCTGGCAGCGTTTTCCTTGCGACACGACGTTCCCTGGGGACCCAGTGAACAGGGCCTCGCAACCCAGACAGGATGTAGCAGGTTCTTGGAGATCCTTATCCCTTGTGATGTCTTTCAGGAGCGAGTACTTAGCAGTACCTGAGCTCATTTCTTTGAACCTTTGTCGGTGTTTGAAACACAGGTTTCACTTTAGAGTTTGGAGTGTGATATACACATCTTGGTGGCATAGTGAAAATACTAGAAGATGCCAGATGGGTCATATGATATTGTGGGCAGATGACAGGGACTATAACTAAGACTTAAGGAGGTCCAGACATAATGGAGACCTGTGGTAGCAGATGCTGTATGATTTTCTAGTGCAAGTACAATGAAGAGTATCTCCGGGTAGCTTAGAGAATTAGCATCCTGTTGAGTAGGCAGCTCATTCTGGAAAGCAGCAAATGAAGGTATTAACTCTACCTGTTGTATATTCTAGTTTTTGCTACTAACTGTGGTGTGTTAATCGTAGAAACAAGGTACACGTTTCTTTCAAAAGATTTCTTTGCATGTGATGATTAATGTTTTCTTTGCTTGGAGTTTTTGTTGAGGTGGCTGGGGGTTTTTACTGCTTTTAAAGACAGCAAAGGTTGCTGAGTAGCCTGCAAGAACAATCTGCTGAGTTAGATGTATCAGAGGATTGTGCCTAGCCCTGAATAATGAAGACTAATCAGGTGATGAATATTTTTTGCCTTGTGTTCTGGGAAGTAGAATAGATTGATAATCTTCTAGTTCAGGCATAAAACCTCTCAGAAGCCATTCAAGGAATTTTCTCTAGGCATCTACAGAGGATCTCACTGACTAATTCTGTGCATTTTGGAAATATGAGGATTCAAGGTCAATCATGGCTCTGTGAAAGTGATTCCCTGGGCTGGGTACACAGCTCCCGTGACTGACAGCTTAAGTGGTACACAGATAATGGCATTTCTCAAACCCCATGCTAAGTCCTTCCATTTGTGTGATCCTATCTTTTTGGACACTATAGTCTGTTTATAATTGTCATAGTATCAGTACAATTACAGTTATGACCATGGCCACTCAGAAAATGTTACCTATATTTCACGTTATATTTTGACATGCTGAAACTTGATGCAAAAACTGTGGAAGCACCAGATTTGCTGTGAAGATATAAGCTGTACTTCACAGGGTTTCAGGCCCAAAGGAGCCACTAGAAGATTTAGTTCTATCTTTTTTTAGATAAAATAATAGAAAAAACCCTATTTTTTCTAATACTCAAATACTCTTTTATTTAGATTAAAGAATTCCTGTCTTTGGGACAGAGAGTCTTTTGTGCCAGAGAGTAGGAGAGATCACAAAAACTCCCATACTTGTTACCCTTGGAATGACAGGGAATTTATTAGGTATGATTACATCAGGCCATCAGAAAAGAAAGACTTCATAGCACCATTTTTCTAGCTTTATCTTTTGCTTGTGCTTAATCTATAATGTTGTGGAATAAGCTAAACAGAATTCTTTCCTCTTCTGCCTTTGCAGTATGTCTAGATAGCTGCATGGGAGAGACAAGGTGTCATTTCTGACCTAATTGGGTGATTTTGGAAGCCCTGAAACATGAGATTTCAGTAAGATATTTTTGTAATGAAGAACAGAAGTAATTCTGACTTGTTTCTTTGAGAAATGTAAGAAACTGTTTTCCTGTGAAGGAAAAGAGATGAGCAGGCAGAGGTTTTGCAGTCTGTTTAACTTTATAGTCTTTCTGCCCCTGAAAGTCAAAACATGATCTTTCCTGTCCAGTCAAACAAAGCGTGTTAACTGCAGAGAATTTCTTCAAGAATTTGCGGGGGGGGGGGGGGGGGGGGGGGA
>JANVCC010000035.1:31567321-31750290 GCA_025345505.1 Todiramphus chloris collaris
GGGGGGGGGGAGTAAAAGAAGAAAAATATATTCTATAAGGATAGCGTAATTTTCTTTTAAAGACTTCAAGCAATGCAGAGTCCCCTGGTAAAATATTTCAATTTGATTTTCCCAGCTGCAAATGTAATCAAAAGCGTCTTTCAAGGTTTAACTTGCTAATGAGATCCAGTGACTGGAAGTTAGTTATGCCATTGTCTGCATGATTAACTATTTCCATCCTGTTATTAGATAGCTTTTATGTGTGAAAATACCTGTGCATGGTGATGAAGTCAGCCTATAACATTCTCTTTGATGATCTGAATATGTTGCGCTTCTTAAGTCTCACATCATAAATCATGTTTTCTAGGCTTGAGTCATATCTGTGGCCGTCCTTTGAATGTTTTCCAGTATTTCCATATGTTTCTTAAATTGTGGTCACTATGCTGGTTTTCTGTCAGAGGTCTCACAAATAATATAAAAAAAAAAAGTGAGATCATTTCTATTTGTCTAACCTTTATTTCATTTTCACCCCCTGGAATGTCATAGATGATTTTCACTAAGAAAGTCTTTCAAGAGTTTATCCTGAAGTTCTCATCCTTCTTTTTCCTTCAGCTTGCTTGCACCGGAGCCTTCTCCCAGGTTGTTGAAGTGGGTGGCTGCTATGGCATTGACCAACTGATAGCCTTCAAGGCATGCAACTCCGGACATATCTATTTCTTTATCTGTAATTCTGTAGGAAACATAGGCTCTTAGTTTAAAAACTTTGACAACCATCTAAACTAAATCTCTTAAGGAGGCAAGTTAAGCACAATCCTGAAGTTCCTACTAGACACATAAAATCTCCCTTCTTAATTCTCTTCATGTTGCCTTGCACTTGGTTCTATTAAAATAGAACTGGGGGTTATAACAGACAGGCAAATGAATATGAGCCAGCAGTGTGCCCAAATGGCAAAGAAGGCCAACAGTATCCTGGCCTGTATTAGAAACGGTGTGTGACCAGCAGAAGTAGGGAAGTGATTGTCCCCCTGTACTCAGCACTGGTGAGGCCTCACCTCGAGTACTGTGTCCAGTTTGGGGCACCTCAGTACAAGAGAGATATCGAGGTGCTGGAGCGCGTGCAGAGGAGGGCAACAAAGCTGGTCAAGGGACTGGAAAATAGATCATATGAGGATTGTTTGAAGGAGCAGGGCCTGTTTAGTTTGAGGAAGAGGAGGCCGAGGTGAGACCTCATCACTCTCTACAGCTACCTGTAAGGACATTGCAGAGAGGCTGGTTCTGGTCTCTTCTCTCAGGTAATTAGGGATAGAACCAGAGGGAACAGCCTCAAGCTGAAACAAGTTAGGTTTAGACTGGACATTAGGAAAAAATTCTTCACAGAAAGGGTAGTGAAATATTGGAATGGGCTGCACAGGGAGGGGGTTGAGTCCCCATCCCTGGATGTGTTTAAACATTGCTTGGATGTGGTGCTGGGGGACATGGTCTAGGGGTGAACTTGTAGAGTAGGGCTAATGGTTGGACATGATGATCCCAAGGGTCTTTTCCAACCTGAGTGATTCTGTGATTCTGTGAAAATGAATTTTGTTAGATTCTCCTTTTAGGCAGCAACTCAGATCGCTTCTCAAACAACACATTTTCTTCCATAACCTTTGACAAGCTGTCTCACCTACTGCTGTTGTCACAAGAGATCTTATATTTTTGATAAAAATAACTTCAGGTGAAGAATGCATCCCTATGGCTCTAGTAAATGAGTTGTCGATATCAAGACCATTTTGAGACCTGTGAGTATACTACAATTGAATCCAACTGAAGTACACTCTGTTAATTCCACATCATCATTTTTTAATTGAGATGTCATGTTGCACTAAGTCAAATGCCATGGAGAAATCAAGTGCACTATAGCATACAATTGCCTTTGTCAACTAGACCTGTTATCTCTTTACAAAAAGACAATAGATTTGTTTTACAAGACCAACCTTCCATTAAACTGATTGACATTAATTAGATTTTTAGCTTCTAATTCTTTGTTGATGAAATTCCAAATTAATCATTCCTTTTACTGAATGCTAAGTAACTTTTCTAGAGGTCTGTGGCCCATCTCTTCTGCCCTTGTTTAAATATTGGATCTCATTTGGCAGCCCTTAATTTCTTTGGAATTTACCCAGTTTTCAAAAGTTTTTTTAAAAACTAATATTGGTAATTCAGGGAAGCTCCTCAGCATGTCCTTTTAACACTCAGGGGTATGTGTTATCCAGGCTACTGAGTTGAACATTGTTTAATTTTAGCAGCTGTTGCCTGACATTCTTTTTTATCGCATATGGCAAACTTTCTATTCCATCCACAACTTGGCATGAGGTTAATGCATCCTCCTGCTTAATTCTCAATATAGAATGGGGAAAAAAACCCCAAACATATATTTGAGCATTTGTGTGTATTTTACATCATCCTTTGCAGTTTTACCACTCACCTCTTGCAGATCTCCTATATCTTTTCTCACCACTATTATCTTTTACACATTGCCACTTACCTTTCTTCAGGATTATCCATCCACATGCTCTTTTTTTTTTTTTTTTTTTCCCCCCTATGTGTGCTTTATATGTTCTGGGTTTTTTTTCTGTTTCTATTGCTAGTTTCAGCTCTCATTTTAAGCGAGATTGGCCTTTTTTGTGTGTGCATCTGGGTAGTGATGACTTCTTGGGAATTTGGAAGTTTTTATTTGTAAAGACACCCTCATCTTTTGTTAAAAGTTACAACTTCAATTTATTTAGTTGGCTTTCAGGTTTTATGCCAACTGTTGCTTTAAATTTTGGAAAAATGATACTCCGGAGTTTCAAATTCCCTGTAAAATATATGCTTGTGCTTTTAGATAGAATTTATTCTTTTCTGTATGGAGATGTTTTGCACAAGCTCAGTGAAGTCACAGTCATGAGAATTGCAGTGTGACATCGAGCATATTTCTTTTAGACAGTGTTTCACATTCAGATATCTGAAACAGATCGTGGGTGATGAACTAGGTGTTTTGAAGGTTCTGACAGATTTTTGTCAACAGATGAAGGCAAATATTTGTCTTTGCTAACATTTCCTTTACTTTTCTTGGCGGAGCTGAGCACATGATCTGGTGCAGGGCCTGCAGAGACCTGTGCTGCTGTGCCAGCGTGGAGGCTCCGTGCCATCAGCGAATTGGATCAGCAGCTGGCATCTGCAAGTAGACATCCTTTTAATGATACTCTGGTATTTACACAATATATAGTGAAAACTGTTCATCTGGGCCCTCCTGTCGTTAACCTCTGTCATGGTTTAGGGTCAGGGCGGCCCCTTAGGCCTATAACAGATGCTCTCTGTTAACCCCCCTCCTTCCCCAAATGGGAAGAGGAAGGGAATAAGGGAGAGAGACTTAGCGATTAGAAAAGGAAAGCAGAACAGCTTTAATGAAAATGGAATTAATAATTATAGAAATGGAATATATACAAAACCAGTATGGAACCCAACCCCCTGATGGTAATTCCATCACTGTCACCACTGATGCTGTGGAGGCACCGGGGCAGTCCCAGACTGGGCCCCGCAGCAGACGGGAGCTGTGTTCAGGAGCTGGATTCTGGTACCGGGTTCAGGAACACGCAGATTGGATCGAAGGCAGAACAGACAGAGTCCTCCTTGGGTGCTCTGGGGAAGGAACCGAAAAAGGACCTGAGCCAAGCCAAGCAAAAGTTGGCAAAGCAGTCCAAGAGGGGAGAAGAGCCCAGAGACCCTTTGGGTCCCTCATCTCTAGACCAAATATGGCATATATGGGCTGGAATCCCTCGCTGGTCAGTTTAGAGTCACCTGTACTGTCCACTCCTCCCTGCAGGTGCAGCCTTGCACTTTCTGCACCCCCCAATGTGGTGCACAGGACCCAGCAGTGGCCTTGGTCTGCACACCAATCCTTGGTGGTAACTCTAAACATGAGGTGTTATCACTGCTGGAAGCAGCCACTGTCTGTGCAAACAGGCTGTTAACTTCAGAAAGTGCAGTTAATTAGAAAAACTGAGCTGAAGAGTAAAATTCCTGAACAGAATTAGTTCTGTTTTCACTCAAACCAGGACAACCTCTATGAGCTGTTAACGCAACATGCTAGATCTCCTGCTTTCTGTCCCTTCTGTGTTACAACTGCACTAGTATTAATATTAGTTCCTACTCTCCCAGAGTTGGGGCATGTGTAATTTTGGGTCTTACTAAGCTGTATTTGCTCCTTCTGGCACCCACTCCTGCCCTTAGCAGTGTTTACTCTGTTTGGCAGCAAAGAGCTCTGTAGCCCCACAGGTTTAGATTTACATTTAGGAAATGCTGTATAGGGAAAGCAAACCCCCTGAAGCAGTCGATGTGTGATGTGAAGCCAAGATAGATGGCATGGCCACCCTGCAAGCAGTCTGTTCATCATGGGGCTCTGATGACTCTTCTCTCCATCTCCACAGTGAGCCCGGGTAGGCTCAGGACACGGCCACGGTGAGAGAGTGCTGTGCACAGGCAGGTTTTGTGATGCTGCTTAGGGAACCTGCTCCACAGAGAAAGACTGTCTGTTGAGACTTTTTAAGAAGCAGAGAGGAGCAGAAGAACAAGGGCTGATAATTGAGGGTAGAGGGCACATCTGAACCAAGGAATCTCATGGGCACACAGCGGCTCCATCTCACAAACCTTCCTTGTAACTCTGACTGGATTGTTTCCAGTACCTGTGTTGTGGGTACACATCTTTAATACCTGTGTCATGTAGCAGTGACTCACAGCTGTATGATGCTCTTAGACCCAAGAGAACAGCTGGGGATAAAATCTCAAGTTTGAAATGTAGAGACTTAAGAAAGTGCAGATTTGATGTCCTAAGTGTAATTTCCTGCTTCAAAATATGACACATTTACCACAATATTTTCTGTACATCTCATCCACCTCTTCGGATTTTGGCTCTGAGTCCCGTGCTTTCTTCCCTTGCTCAGCAGTACTCCTGCAGATACCGGTGTATCCTCAGCTGCTCTGGCTGCTGTGGTTAAGATGGCTTTATTATGAATACAATTACAAATGTTCTTTATGGTTTGTTTGACCTTTTTTAATCACTTTCATCCCTTCCCCTCCCTGAGTTGCTAGCTGCTGACAAACGGATTTTGTTTTCTAGCTGTCACTGAGCGTGTGGAGGCTGAATAATGTTGTACTTCAATCACATCTTCAGAGCTTGTGTCTCTAATAGAAAATTGATTGATCAAGTGATTGATAAAATCCGGCTAAGAATTCTCTAAAGTGCTTGAGGGCATCAAAGAGGTGAGGAAAATGAGGTAAAAAAATAAATTAGGAGACAATGTCTGTCTAGGTGGTGTGGAAACCTACAGATATAGGCAAAATAGCTTTATATAGTTTTTCACATTTTATTAAGAGGGAATTTCTGATTTGCTGGAGGGGCTCACTTTGCAGTTTTTTGCTATACAAGTAAGGTAGAAGAAAAAAACTAAAACTAGAGTCTTGTCAGCTTGAATGTGAAGTGTACTCACCAGTGGTCTTTGTTCTCCTTGCAGCCTCAAGCACAGAAAATCTCCCGTGCTGTTTCATTCCTTTCCTTAATGCATATATTTGAAGTAAGCCTGAGAGTGAGTCAGTAATAAAATTCAGTGCTTGAGACATGGGAGTGAAATAGAAAGGAGCTGCAAGATATCAGCTGCATGATTCTAAATCTCACTGATTTTTATCTCCTCCTTTGTATGTTGGAGTTCAGGAGAAGCTTTTGCTCTTTCCGCCTACTTCCTCCCCAGGAATGATGAAAAGTTTGTTTTGACCTGTAAATGATTTGGAGTTGGAGTATATGTACATGTACGGATAATTCTGTAATTCTTTGTGCCACACATAGTACGCTGCCATTGATTCTTTGGGTGAAATCTGGTCCTGTAGCTAAGCTTTTATTTAAAAAAAGAAGCAAACAAACCACCACCACTGCAGGAAAAAAACCCTAATCCAAAACAACAAAAAAAATCCCCCAAACCAATCAAGCTTTTCTTTCTTCAGTTATTGCTTTCAGTTGTTAGAAGTGTAAACTGACAACTCTTTGCTTGTCTGCTTTAATAGCCTGACTGTAAGGATACTCTTTAAAGGAGGAAAACATTTATTTCACTGCGATGCCAAACTTGGAAAAAAATCAGATGATACCCGTGTGTGAGTAGCAGTTCTGTCAAGTTTAGTTAATTATTTCATTGCCTAGATTAGGCAGTGGAATAATTAACGAAGTAATACGCTTGATTTTCAAACTCAGATGGCTTCCTCAGGTATCTAAATCTTCCAGTTTTTCCTCTCCATCTGTTAAATTTTCTGCTTTCTCTATAGCCTTTCCTGACAGGATTTATAACGTTCTTGTGCTTTTTTGGCACAAAACTCACTCTGTGTTGCCATTTAAATCTTCAAAGTTACCCAAGCTAATCAAATGTAGTATAAAATTAAATACGGGAGTAAATGCAGACCTGATCATTTCATATTTAGTTCAATGTAAGATTTTATTTTTCAGTGTGCTACGAGGTTTTGCCCTACCCTGCAGTAAATGCTAGACTCCTGTCTTTGAACGGAGGCGTTTCCCCAGGGGGTGTGATGCTGGCGTGCCACAAGGCTATTGCCCACGAGCAGGGCTGTGGTGGGCAGCGATGGATGCTCCCTGACTTCAGCCACAATTCACTTCTAACTCTAAACAGGGTTATTATTATCTCACTGTGGTATCCTTAGCAGATGTGCTTTATAGATCAGATATAAAATATATGTCTTTGAGGAGGGTACGGGACACTTTCTTCCTAAAAATCTTTGACTCCTCCTCTCCTTCATGAATAGCAGAGGGCTGCTGCTGTTACTGCAAGTTCTGCATTGAGTGGCAGTTAAGCTTGTTCAGTACAGCTGGTTTCCATCTGAAAATACCTCTGTAGCCCTCCTGGCTGCTTTGGATATGCCAGGCTATTGGCAAACCAGGAGCAATGTTGTGCTGCTTTGACTAAACTTAATTTTAAAAAGAAGGAAATCTTTTTGAAATTAAAGAATATATTTCTACCAAACTGTTGCGGATTTTCTAAAAGAAGCATTATGATATTTTATAGCTATATTACAGGTATGAAATAGGATTAGATTTGATACAGACAGACTGTGATCTCTTCAAAGAGTTTGTCTCATTATGCTTCTGTGTACCATGAGTTATATATTGTCAAGTGAGTATATTGTGTCGTGGAAGTTACAAATTCCGTTCAGGATGACTTAGCTCAAATTGCTGCAAGCTGAATAGTTCTGGTTCAAGGCTCTTAGAAGCTCCTCAAGTCTGAATGTTCTAGCTCAAGGTATTTATATCTCCAGCCTGTGAAGGCCAGGGTTGTTTGTTCTGCAAAAAGAACAGCTTGAAACTTCTTTTCTCTTTTTTCTATTTATGTCATAATGAGTTTGCTTGTGGGCTGTTTTTTCTCTTGAGTTTTTTCTCAATTCTATGCACTCATAATACTGTTAAATAAGCACACTTGTGACTTCTGTTCAGTAAGGGTGAAAAAGAAACATTAAGAAGGTGACCTGCTCTAGTGGGAGATGTCCCTGCCCTTGGCAGGGGGGTTGGAACTAGATGATCTTTACGGTCCCTTCCAACCCTGACAATACTATGATTCTGTGACACTAAAACTTGAATATCCAGCTCTTAATTTGCCCCAAGTTGTATCTGTAGTAAGATAATGTGTCACTTTGTAGCATTGACTACTTATCATATAATAAAATCAAACACGTTGAACGTTTTAAGTTCAGATTCTCAAATACGTTTATTGTAGTCTTTGAGAGCAATTCACTCATAGACATAACTAGGCAGTCTGTGAAATTTTTACACTCTTTGAAGTTCTATTCTGCAGACTTAGGGCCTTTAAAATAGCATTCATTTCTTACAACTACAAACCTAACTGATATGAATATTTAATATAGCAAATTATAGTTAATGTTTGGAATGCATTAGTAGTTGCTGATTATTTTAACATGAAAATTGTGATGTTACCCTTGGAGAGTTGATATGATGTGAGAGAGTCAGGGAGTCAGATGAAAGCCAGTACTCTGGGGGACATGGGAGCCTCTGGGAGGCTCTATAGCAGCAGCATGAGGCTGCAGATGGGCTCTGTAGGCACCACAGGTCCTCTATGGTACCCACAGATGGCACGTGGTACCAGGGCATAACAGAAATCCTGAACTGAGACCATGAGTTCCCCGTGCTGGGGCAGGACAGTCCCAGTCCCAAACTAATTTCGGGCAAGCTGCTCATTACTTTTGCTGCCTTTATAGATCTTCTGCTGGTGAAATGAATAAAATCTGTTGTGAATTCCTTCAGCTACATATGGAGAACAAGCAAGCAGAAGTAAATGCCTTTTGCAGGTTCCCCCTGGGAAAGAGCTGTAGGAGGCAGGGAGCAGGGCTGCAGGTAGTGCTAATGCCAGGGATGCTCAGGCAGACAGTCTTAGTGGGCATCCTTCTTGTAAAACACTGTGGTTTCCTTGTGTGTAGGTCAGACTCCTGCCTATATGTGATTTCCTGGTAAAAAAACATGGCTTTTCCGTTCAAAATTTCAGTCTTTTTGGAGTTTCTTAGTTTGGTTCATTTGAGATTCCTGCTTTAGAGATGGCACTGACATGAGGCTCTCCCTGGAGTTCAGAGCATTTGCAATTCAGAGAAGTGTGCTGCTCCATCTTTAGCTTCTGGTGCAGAAATCATTGTCCAAATAGAGCATCCAAAATATGTCATGCCTGTGGGAACTTTACCTGACATTGTATGAATAAGACAAGGAAAAGAGGGAACCGTAGGAAATCAGAAATCTTCCTTTTTTGGAAAGCCCTGTGTAAGGAAGCAGCAGTGGTGAACAAGGCAGATAGTATTCTACATGTATAGTTTTGCCCAAAGCAAATCCTTATTAAAAGTATGTCTTCAATAGCTCAGTATTTTTTGCCTTATTTGGGCATTATCGTATAGCATTATTTACATGTTTATGTAAATAAATTTACTGATTACAGATGACACATTTTCTTTCCTGATACCACCTTCCCTTTTTCCTTCCTATTCCATTAATAAAAACTGATTCATGTTATTGGAATTCAAACCTTAAAGGATTGAAGGTGGTATCATAGCGTAGCACATTATCATTATATATATCCATATATAGATTTTTATTACGAGTAAATCTTTCCGGTGTTCCCGAATCTTCACTGAGAGCTTTTGGTTAAAAAGGAAATAAAAGTAAAGATGAAAATAGAAAGACAGAAGTTGGCCTTTGTCCTTTGGTATCTTAAAAATAGGAGGTATGTATCTGGAAAATGACTGCCTTCTGAGGCCTTCCTCTGATCCAGTTAATCTTTTGAAATTGGTGCTGATACTCACTTGTGCTCAAACCTGGGAATAAAATCTGTTCTAATGACCTGTGAACTGCCTCTGGTTTTCTCTGCTCTTTTCTCTACCAACTCATCTTCATATAAAGATGCTTGTAATGGAAAAAAAGTGGTCAATGTGCTATACACAATTAGTTTGAAACACAGGTGTTATTGTCAAACTTTAGTGGCAGCTGTTGAAGCAACCAGAGCTTGAGAAAGACGGAAGGATGGTGGCACTGAATTCCAGGGTGATATTTGCTATCAGTGGGCATGTGAGAGCAGAGGGTAGTCCGAGTTGTGAACAGATGCTGTTAGGTCTCGTAGATTTGCACAAATGGTTTTGTTCCAGTGGAGCCCACGTACAGTTGTCGGCTCTGCTGTGCTGCATGTGCTGTGAGAAGGCAGTGTGTTAACACCAGGTTAGAAAATTCAGCCACTTGTTAAGTTGAAGAGGACTCAGATGATGATCCTGAACGTTTGGGTTTAGATGCAGGTTCTGGCCTGTTATTTAGTGTCTTTGTACAACCACATAGGACTTGCTGTCTTAACATTTGCATCTCTCAACAGTTAAGACACTTTGGGTACCACAGTGCTGATGTGGCTACTGGTATCTGTGGAGCAAACATGTTCTGTGCTCCAGCAATTGCTGTTGACATCTCAAGATAACCTTTTTGTAGGAAAAGAAATTTCATAATCAGAAAATGCATCTTTCTTGGAGTTAGTTACCTATCTATCTAGTGTTGCTGTTGCAGAAGGTAATACTGAATAGCTGCAGGTGTGATTACACCCCTGTCAATTTTGATATGAAAAGATGTCTTAAGTTCTCAGAAATTTTTCTGTACCATACTCTTTTTCCTTCTAAAAGAATTATTACCCTCATGATACTGTACCTAAATGGTCTTGATACCTAAATGGGATTAGCATAAATGGAGATGGGTACACTTTTGTACCAGAATTACAGTCTTTGCATCATGAAAAATTTCATAGGAAGTTAATTTTTACCAAAGTAAGGCAACACAATTGTAAGTGATTTAAGAAACCTAAAATCTTGTAAAAACTGCAAAATGTTCAGCACAAGGGTTTTTGAAGCTCAATGTCCTCTCACTAACAACGACTAAGAGTTGATGCTTAGGAAACAGTATGAAAACAAACACAGGTTACATGTTCAGTGACACTGCTGTCTCTACCAACAGTCAGTGTTTTAGACTTGCTGAACCAGAGGCTGCATCAGGGGTACTGCAGCCACTGCAGCCATTTGTGAATCCTTCTTTGCTGAGGCAATACAGAGGAAAATGACCTACAAAAGAACAAGTAAGGTTGAAGTCTGTCCTGTGGAAGCGCAGGATTACTCACAGGTATAGGAATATGATGCCTTTGCTATGAGCACATCTTTTGGGAAGCTGTCCACCTTTTTCTATAACCTGCTTCATTATCATCCCTCTTGTATGCATATAAATTTTCTTATACTGCCTCTGTGAAACCTCATTGTCTAAATCAACTTTTTCAAAAGGATTTTTTTTTTTTTTCTTTAAAGAAAAAAGTTTGTCTTGTGCTGTGTGTGTCCTGAGTACCCTTTGGCCAGCTCTGCCATTGATTCACTTTGATTTTGGAAAAGAATTTATCTACTTTGTGAAAGCAAAGATAATCTTGTTTTTCTGCAGAGATGAGTTTAAAGGTTTTTTAAAAAGGCTTAAAGACACTGCACTACAAGGTCCACTTTATCATAGTATTTTATTCATTAACTGGACATTGAATAAATCTTATAGCACAGTGAGATCATGTGATACTGCTTGGGAGCCAGCTTAAATTTACCTAGTGGTGAAAATTCAGTACACAGCTGAATAGCTCTGCTTGACATTTCAGAAATATACATCTGAAGTACATTGAGCTTTTTCCTTAAACAACACTTCATTGCTGATTTTTTTAGGAGAACTAAGTAGGAGTTCTTCATGTCATATCTGTACTTGCAAAGAACTAGAGTCCTATGGAATGATGGTTAAATATGCTCTAAATTTTCCTGTGAGGTGATAAACCCCTTTTCTCTTGGGCTTTACGCTCATTCTTAAAATGTAAAAGCCCTTTGGTTCCACCAGCTTGCACTGTCCACATTTGCCTGCTTACCCAACCTGGCATGCCAGAATCAGTTTGCTGATTCCAGCTCTTCTGGAAACTGTTGAAAGAGCCAAGCAGTATTTTTGCCTTGTAACATGTCAAGAAAAAGTAATTTATTGCATTTATTTCCAAGTTGAAGTATGATGCAAGAGTCTGGTTCTCATGTTTTCTTCTGGTCTAAAGCACCAAGTAAAATGGGTGTGTGCTTGTGACACAAGAGAAAATTAGTCCCATTAACTGGCATAAGTGGCTACTTGCAGGTGGGTGATGCTCAGCAAATGCTTCTAAAATTAACTACTGAAATGTAGTATGAAGAAAAACCTCGTGCTATAAGGCTGCTGTAGGAATCTATTCTCCCTGATCAGAAATGTGGAAAGGATGTTATCTCTTTATAGCTGCTGCTGCTTCCACCTCCTGCTTCAAAGGGTGATTCTTTTTTATGATGGCAACATTTTTTAGAAGATTGGGAAGATATATGCAATGTTACATAAGAAAGAAAGATCACTCGCTTGTCTGGCTATTTTTAAATGTCTATTTTTCCTCTGTCATGATGCAAATTAACTGAAAAACAGCTGTACTAAAACCAAATGTACTCTTGTGGTAAATGACTCAATATTGTATTGTTTCTCCTAGCATTATACTAAATGATGCATTCTATCTAATCCTTTGCTGTCCTGTTCTATCTGTGTTTTTTAAATGATACTACATTGTTTAAATGGTAACACTGAGTTTAAATGCAGCAGACAGTGTAGTCAGGAATAGTGCAAAGCTGCTGCTGTACCTGTTTCTCTGTGCCAGCTCAGGACTGAACGACACTCAACTGAACAGCCTCTGTTTTCAAGTTCTCTGTGAACAAAACTGAGAAATGTTTTAGTTGGAATCATAGAATCATTTAGGTTGGAAGAGACCTTTAAGATCATTGAGTCCAACCATTAACTCTACTCTACCAAGTCCATCACTAAGCCACATCCCCAAGCACCACATCTATACAGCTTTTAAACACATCCAGGGATGGTGACTCAACCACCTCCCTGGGCAGCCTGTTCCAAAGCCTGACAGCCCTTTCAGTGAAAAAATTTTTCTTTATGTTCACTTTAAACCTCTCCTGGTGCAGCTTGAGGCCATTCCCTCTTGTGCTGTCGCTAGTTACTTGTGAGAAGAGACCAGTGCCTACCTCTCTACAGTGTCCTTCCAGGTAGTAGTAGAGTGTGAAGCAATAAGGTCTCCCCTCAGCCTCCTTTTCTTCAGACTAAATAACTGCAGTTCCCTCAGCTGCTTCTCACAGGACTTGTTCTTCAAGCCCTTCACCAGCTTAGTTGCTCTTCTCTGGACCCACTCCAGCACCTTGATATCTTTCTTGTACTGTGTTGCCTGGAACTGAACACGGTACTTGGGGTGTGGCCTCACCATTGCCAAGTACAGAGGGACAATCACCTCCCTGGTCCTGTTTGTCACACTATTTCTAACATAAGCCAGGATGCCATTGGCCTTCTGGCCACCTGGTCACACTGCTGGCTCATGTTCAGCCACTTGTCAATCAGTATTCCCAGGTCCCTTTTTGCTGGCCAGCTTTCCAGCCACTCTTCCCTAAGCCTGTTGTTGTGACCAAAGTGCAGGACCCAGTACTTGGCCTTGTTGAAGCTCATACAATTGACCTTGACCCATTGATCCACTCTGTCCAAATCCCTCTGTAGAGCCTCCCTACCCTCAAGCAGATCAACACTCCCACACAACTTGGTGTCCTCTGCCAACTTACTGAGGATCCTCATCCAGATCATTCATAATGATGTTAAACAGAAGTGGTCCCCATACTGAGCCCTGACAAATGCCACTTGTGACTGGCAAGATAGATTTAAATCCACTCACCACCATTTTCTGTGCGTGGCCATACAGCCAGTGTTTTATCCAGTAGAGTGTATGCCCATCCAAGCCATAAGAATCCATTTTTTTTCATGAGAATGCGGTGGAAAACTGTCAAAGACTTTACTAAAGTCCAGGCAGACAGCATCCACAGCCTTTCCCTCATCCACATCTCACTGAAGGAGATCAGGTTAGTCAAACAGGACCTGCCTTTCGTAAACTCATGCTGACTGGGCATGATCACCTGGTTGTCCCGTATATGGTGTGTAGTGGCACTCAAGATGATCTGCTCCATGACCTTCCCTGGCACCAAGGTCAGGCTGGCAGGTCTGTACTTTCCTGGATTCTCATTTTGGCCTTTCCTGTAGATGGGAGTCAGATTTGCTACCTTCCAGTCCACTGGGACCTCCCCAGTTAGCCAGGACTGCTGGTAAATGATGGAGAGAAACTTGGTGAGCACATCCACCAACTCATTCAGTACCCAGGGGTGGATCCCATGCAGCCCCATAGACTTGTGTGTGTTATAAAGGGTGTAGCAGGTCACTGACTACTTCCTGTTGGATTATGAAGGTCTCACTCTGCTCCCCCCCTCCCTGTCTTCCAGCTCCAGGGGGCTGGGTGTCTAGGAACAACTAGATCTACTGCTAAAGACTGAAGTAAGCTCTACTGCTACAGACTGAGTTGTTGACCTTCAGAGTGAAAAAAATGGTGCTTTAACTTATAATGTCTCCTTCTATACTGTGCTTATTGATTTATGGGTCCAGAAGCATAGATAATAACGAACTGATGTGCTTTAACAGCAATTTATTATAATAACTAGTCGTGATTGTTTGATGGCACATCTCTTTTTCCTTCCCTCCTGCAATACTGTCTCATCTTCTATGTTTTTGCTACATCTCCCTAAGTCCATTGGTTCATTTGACCTCCTTATTGGTGTATGTTTAATGCCAAATGCATGAAGTTTTAATGCATCCTTAGGTAATCAAAGAATTTTATACGCTCAAGGCCAGCTTTTCACGATAACATTTTTTCAGTTCTTCTCTGGGTCAAGTTCAACAGGAAAAGAAATTATTTACTGAATACATCATTTTAAAAGTTGCTTTTTAGCTTCAAAGTGATGCAGATAGTGTTTTGCTAAGAAATGAAGAGCTGATGACTTCTGTGCTAAACCAGATATCTTTTTTTTTGGTCCTGATTTGGGTCTTGGCAGGTTGATATTCTGCAGGGAAGACTTCATAAATGCTGTACAGATCTTCAGTAGATTAGGTTGTTGCATCAAAATTAACATTTTATTTCTTTATCTAGAAAAAACATGGCTTCCTGCAGAATTTAATGGACATGGTGCTTTTCATGCTGGCCACTGTAATCTCTGGTGATGTAGATGGAGAAGCTATTATCTGACATGCAACTTGTGGAGGTGTATAATAGATAGCTCAAACTTGGGCAGGAAAGCATGAAAAAGAAAAAAAAGAAAGAATCTATTGATCGGTGAATACTTATTTTCAATGCATTTAATAATTCCCTTAATGCATATGGTGTTAAATGTCTCTGTCAGGTTTTATTTTGTAGATATAACATTTAAAGAGCCTAATTCATTTAAGTGCGAGTGGCCTGAACTCTCACCAACAGGATGTATGAACGCTGGCGTCTGCTAAGAACTAAAACCTTGGAAACACAGGCACTGTGATGGGGAGTGACTGCAGCTGCTGTAGGTGACTAAGGCACAGTAGGGAGCTGCTATAATTGTTTGTTTGCATTATTTCTGTTAGTTCTTGAGTCTTTTCAACTGCTGATCAAACTAAGATTTAAGGGTGTTTTTTTCCAGTATGGACAAATGTTTCCTTGTCTGGGTTTTAAGTCAGTGGAATGTTCTCCTTATCAATAATATGAAAACCCACGCATTATTCTCTTCATTCCTTGTCTGCTATTACAAAAGATAGGATAAAAAAAATTTCTACGGACATGAAAGGTTAGAGCAGGTTAGACAAGCGATTTTGATAACTGAACATCAGAATGTAGTGATACGTCAAACCAGAATTTAATCCAGATACTAAATAATGCATTTGACTGTGAATTACGAAATTGTCGACTGTGTTTATTCCAGCATCACACACTAAATCTCTCTGAAGCTCTGCAGTGAAGAGAATGAAATCAGCGTGTCTTGTTCAGGCATGACCATTCATTCTTCTGGTGCATACCATTAAGATCAGGCTCTGGAACCCGTAAAGACCGTTGCGTGTCAGTAGGGATGGGTAATACAAGTCTCCAGAGGTTAAGTATGTTCCATCACCTGCAAGGACTCTAGTGAAATCTCACCAGCATTATATGGATTATGTTTTTAGTGCTGCATGAAGCATGATTATGAATTGATCTCACCAGCATTATATGGATTATGTTTTTAGTGCTGCATGAAGCATGATTATGAATTGATTTATCATGGGCTTGTATCACTTGTTGGGTTTCATTGTACCACTTCAGATACAGAGAGTCTGATATGTCTTCCAGATCAGTTATTTTGCAGTTATTTTATTGGCTTTTGAGTTGTGCAGTGTATTGTTTAATGCACCTCCGGAAGATCTTCATTTTCCATACTCTAGTGCAAGAGAAGATAATATTTTAGTGCAGCTGCTGCTAAATTCCTTGTTGGAAGCTATAAAGTAGTTACGCAGAGAGCAGAGAATAAAGTTCTGCTAATGGTTGTAAAGTATTTATATTCGGATTCCTCTTTTCCAAGACTTACTCTACAAAGGCTGTAATTGTCTGTACTTGGTCTCTTCCCAGGATTGAGGTTTTTGTTGCTGCAAGGGGAGGATCTTTCTGCTTTTGTTTTTAAACTCGAGCCAACATGGTTTAGTCATTATTCAGAGACATGAAAACCTAAATAAAACAATTGTCCCAGATGTCATTACATGGAATTAGAAAAATTTGAAAAGCCTAAATAAAAAAAAAAGAAAAGCTAAAATTTTGGATTGAAAAATCCTTCTCTTGGAAGGATACTTGATTAGGTTCAGCATTGTTCAGCATTCATTTTTGTGTTGAATAATACAGCACTTTTTACCGTGATACTTCAGTGTTCCCAGTGAAGTCTGGCTCAAGTATACATGTTTGAGTGTTCTCCACAAGTCATAAACCTTGTCTGTTTTATGATATACCTACTCCTAGTTGTGTTGTGGGCTATGAATCTAGAGGGTGTTTTTCTCCGACCAGGGGGACCTTTGCTTGTCCGTTTGTCTGAGTACCAGCAATCTATCCACAGTGTGCCAGTGCTCCAGCCTTCCTAGGCACATTTCTCCTAAGAAGTATTCTTCTGAGTGGTCGATCAGGGGGAAAGGTGGGCTCTGCAACGTCTCTGTTCCTGTGAACCCTAAAGAAGGGACTCACCAGGGAGGTTTTCTAGTTCAGGAGGATGTTCAGACTGAAGCCTGTGACTCCGGGATAACAGGTTTCCTAGAATTTGTTCTTGAGCTTTACAAAATTTCCAAAATGTGGTGGGTTTTTACAGTTCACTAAGGGAAACGCCCTCCTGATCTCCTCAGTAATTTGCCTAATGGACAAAACTGATACCAAAAACGCCTCCAGAAAGATGAAAACAAAAGCATGCTTTGCGTTGGCCCAATATGTGTTTTCCTAATACAAAGCTTTGATTTTGGTTGGCATTGGTGGGGGTCTGGGATGTTGTTTGCTTTGATTCTGTGATTTGAGCTTGGTTTGAGAACAGCCAATTATTGACTTAATTGTTTGAGACAATATAGACTTAAAGCAACCTAGGAAGCCAAGTGATCATAAACAATAGTTGCCTAGTATCTTAAATAAAGCTATTCACAAAGCTCTTTTACAGATGTAATTTAAATCTTCATGAAATTATGCTTGTTAGTTCTCAAAATAATAATAATTTCTATTTATAATACTAGTGTGCAATTGTTACACTATAACACTGTGCTCTGGATAGTATTTAGTCAATGTTTTAATTGGAAGAGTTTAAAGCATTTCGCAAAGCATTCGTAATCCTTGCAATTGCCCTTTTAAAGGAAGTATTCATAGCCCCAGTTTTCATATAAATGAAGACAGACACATTGAGTCATTTGCCCTAGGTTACAGAGCAAGCCAATGGCAGAGTGAAAATATAACCTGTGGGTCCTGATCTCTAAGAAGTGAAATAAATCTTACAATACAGGCAAATGTTTTTCACTGCATGAGCATCCCTTTATATGAACACGGAGAATAGGATAGATGAGCAAGTTTTATGAGTGAGTGCTTATGGAATTATGTACTAATTTTCTTTGACTCTTTCTCATAACTTTTTTTAGTTCTTTTTGAAAGACTAGAAGCAAAATTTGCTAATAGGACTATAAAAGAATGGTTATCCTCTGTATTGTTTGGGTTTTTTTTTTCACTACAGTATTACCAAAAAGAAAAGTATGTGCAGTGCTTTTGTGAGCATTTGAATTGTAGATTATTATTTAACTGTTCAGCTGCAATGATATCAAGCACAACCAACCAGGGCTGACACAAGTGATATGGAAATACAGAACAATGCAATTTTTGCATCTCTGAGGAGATTCAAATCATTAGCCTGTGTAGAATAAAGTATATTTGAACAGCTATCAGCCATATGAGAATAGACACTTTTAATTGAGTCAAGCTTAGTCCTTGAATATAAAAATGCTTTATTTACATAGCCAAAATTATGCTACTGTAGCTTTTTCTTTTTCTCCTGTATGTGAGAAGTTTTCTGTATTTAGAGCTACAAAAATGTGCAAGTTCAAATTGTGACATGGTTTTAATAATCAACATTCTGCTGTAAATCAACTGTATAGCTTAGTTTTACATTTTTATATCAGTTTCTCAAGAAGTATAACAACTTAAAAATTAAACTTCATATAAAAAACCCCAATTCTATGTTCAGAAGGAAAAAACTATTATGAAGAGGTTGTGTCAGAAGTTTCCTTTCTTTGTCTAGCATAGGGCATTTTATTCTCAATTTCTCCTCAGCAAAGAGATCTGATTCCATTCCTTTCCATGGTCTGTACTGTATTGAACTAATATTGATGGCTTTTGCATTTTGGAAGATTAGAAAGATGCAACCCAACTACATTGAACATTGCTGTTGAAGGAAAGGTGTCTGGTAAACGTAAATCTTGCAGAAGCTCATTGCATTACACTGCTGTAGTGATTCCGTAGGCAGTAGAGACTATTTTATGGTCCCTATGGAGAAAATAGCCTAGGAGGGTGTTCCACTCCTCAGGTCCTCAGACCTGTGCTAACACTCATCTTTTTTCTGCTGTTAGTGATTTTGAAAAAGCAGTGCTACTTTGTACTACTCTGACACTTTGTAAAAGAAAAATACTAAATTTTAAAAAATAAATAATGTTCAGTGATGGCTTTGGTCTCTTTCTGTGTGTTTGGGCACCTTACTGAAAAGAAACTCTGTGAAATGAACTGTAAGTGATTCTGTGCTGACTGTAGCTTATCAGAAATGAGTTACTGGCATTCAGATTTTCAAAATCAGTATTCAGTCTGCAGTGCTGCATGAAATGTTGTTGACTGAATATATTATGAGTGAAGTTGTCAGATCTACTTCAGGAGAAATAACGCTTGTTGCAAGGCATGCTGTCATCATGAAAAAATACAAATGTTGACTGTACCTGATCTAGTGACCACTGATCTTTGTAAGCATCTCGTTTGGAGACTGTTCTGTGTTTGTGGGCTGTGTCTGAATAGCAGCTATTCTTCCAGAGTCAAAAGAACAAAACATCAACTACAAAACATTTGGAGAGTTATACCTTGGAAGAAAAGTCAAGTATTTAAGAGCAACAGATATATGATTGCAGATAAGCATAAGAAGAGAAAGGGATGAACCTAGTTTTCCAACAGGGCATTTACACTTTCAAGTAACCAGATTACTTTTTCTTGCTGATATAAGAAAATCTGTGTATTGATCTTCAAGCAGCTCATGATTACTAGGTGACCAATGATCCAGCTAGGCCAGTGTAGAACATCTGAGTGTCAAACGTTTAAGAAAAAGTGCAGAACATGTTAGAGGTTTCTTTGGTATCTAAACTGGTTGGGACCCTGAAGAACTGAGTTCAGTAAAGTTTCCAAAATGTGCTGGAACACTTGCCGGGTACTCTAGAAACTTTTATTTCTCTAAATACCATGCCGTGACCTAAATATCATTCTTAGTCTTTCTCTGCTTGATTTCTTTACTGTGTGACAGGGAAATCCATGGATGGTTTGCTTGAGATTGTTTTGCTTGATTTGGTTTGATCGAATGCGTTCTTCGTTTTGTTCAGTATACCTTTGTCATGGTGCTGCTTTAATAAAGTGTCACATCAGCCCTCTGTAGCCAGTGCTTTTGTTACACAGCATGCTCATCATGTTTCCTCTAATTTTGTCTTTCTAAAATAATCTTTCAGTCTTTTAAGTCACTCTTTTTGAGGGAGTACTTCTATCACTCTATAAGTAATGTTATACCCCCCTTGCCTGAACCCCGTTCAGCTCTTTAATAAATGGCATTAGGATTAAGCATAAAGCATGCTAATTTTGCAGCAAGCAAGGGATTTAAATGTGTACTTTAATGTTTTGCTGAACCTTGGCCTAAATGAATGTATTGGTTAAATCAGAAGTGTTTCTTAATTGGTTTGTAGACACTGGTGAATGAATATTAAGTTCTTATTAGCTATTTTTGGATTAAGTTAATAAAATTACTGAGCACTTCATAAAGGACTGGTTTTAATATTTCTACTCTTGAGTGCTGTCATCTAAGCATATGAGGTTTTTTTTCAAAGCTTAAATTTTCTTTTGCCCCTTAATGGATCAACACCACATTTCAGCTACGAACTTGTGTTTAGTGTAGGACTCAAATCATACAGTGCTAAATTTTGGCATATAAAGAGTCTGAGAAAATAAATCCTCCACTTATCAAAGGCTATAAAAGAAACCTGGACTGACCTTTAACTATAATGTCATAATCATGACTATACAGCCTAGAACACCATATAGGATTTCAGGTGAAATAACTTAATTTACGTTAAAACAGTTTAGAACACTGGAACAAATCTGTTCCCTTTGGTTCCAACAAGCCGCATGCTGTAGCAGCTTTGTTAATCTTCCAGTATATGTAAGGCACACCACCATTTAAGTCTTTGTGAGGGATAGGTACGCATACACAAACAGTAAAATGATTGTATGAATTAGGTGAAAAAAGTTTTATAATGTGGATTTGTTAGGATTACCTTCTTTCAAGGCCTGAGCTGCCTGTGCAGTGGGAGTGCAGTGGGAAATGTAATACTGTTTGGCTGATGTGTCTCGTTCTCTCCCCCACCTCCGCCCCTTTTTTCTTCAGTTCCCAGCCCGAAACCTGAAGCTTTTCCAAATCCTCATCCAGTCCACAGGGATAAATTGCTGGGAGTCGGTTAGCCTTCCAGTGAAACATGGCTGGTCTGGGGCACCAACATCTGTGGCCGTGACCTTCCCGTGAACCCTCTAACTAAAGTCTATTGCTGCTTTTCTGCATTTCATTCAATATATGTGGCAAAGATTCACTAATTGCATTTCTGGGCTATGCTACCTTTAAAACGTTGCCTTTACAATGTCCTTCCCCCTCACCCACTGCTTTTTTTTCCCCTTTTCTGCTGTGTCTGGAGAGTATCAAACTGATAGTTGCAAACCGAGTACAAGCTTTTGAAGTCCAGACATTTGGAATATTGCTCAGCTTTAATGGTGAGAATAAGTATGTTATTGAGAGATATTGAAGACAACTGGAGTCCTAATGACGTCAGGCCTGAAAAAATGATTATTCTATCAGTAGAACATTTAACTTCCGGAAATTAAATTATGCATCATTTACAGATTTATAATAAAATAATTAGTGCCTGCACTTTCTCATTATCAACTGGTTTGCTCCAATTTCTTCATAAGAAAGGAGCTTTGTTGTTTAGTGAGGAGTCATATTATAGTCAAGTTTTACACATTGTCTCAACTTGAGCTCGAAGAATTACATGTCTACTTGGGAAATGAATTCACAGTACCACAAAGGCTGGCAACCTTCCAGGTTTTAATTGCTTACCAGTGAGGTTCAGGGCAGGCTGATCTTCCTAGGGTGGGAAAACAAAACAGAAACAAACCTCAGTTGTGTTAAAGAAAATGAAAATCACCTTCTTGAAAAGAGTATTCACCGATACGTGAAACAAAGAACTACATCATTGTTATCCTTGCACAGTGTGCTCTGTGGCTGAAAGAGCAAAACTGGGAACTAGGCAAAGCTGGGGCTGTCATGGTATGGAGCCAAGTCTTGCGGCTCTTTGTAACTAACTTCTTTTAGGCAGATTGAGGTAGCTTGTGAGGGGGGGAAAAAAGAGACTTAAGATCAAAATACATTGGAAAAGTTGAGAGGAAGGATGGGCTAAAAAGCTCTGGAGTATCAAACTAGAGAAGTAGCCCTGAACACATCAGCTGCAATGTAAAGGTACTGCAGAAGGAGGTCAAGTGATGAGACCCTGTTACTGAAAGCCAAGAAATACAGATTTTTATCTCCAACTCCGCAAGAGGCTCCTCTCAGGACTTGTCATGCTGTGTTTCTGGTGCTCTGTATGCAAAGAGGGACTCTTTTCCCACATTTTGCCTAAAGATCTCTTTCTCTCTCTCTTTTAAAGAAGTATTTTCCGTTGTATAGCTTCAAAGCTTTGCTTTCATGTCTCCATCCTGTAGTGTGCAGCCATCACGACAGCAAAAAAGTAGTGAGAATAACAGAGTAATAGAGTGGTGAAGGGTAAATATCTGAAGTGAAACAGTAACTGTAAGTGTAGGAAGTTCTTTATAATTTATTTCCATCAAGCTGTCTAGAAAACATGTTATTTATCTGATGCAGTTTCAAAAGGGATTATTGATGCTTTGAGGAGGAGGATGACAGTGTTGTGGTTCACCTGCTGACACTACTGCAGCAGCTGCATAAGACTGCAAAGGGGAGAAAAAAAGGAAGGGGACAGTGTTAAACAGGCTTAAGTCTAGGATCTTCTAGAAAGAGTGATTCCACAAACTGAAACAGTCAATACATGATAAAGTTAATTTTGTGTTTGCTGCTCAAGTGGGTAGAGAACTTATGGAGCTCTACTAGTAGGATCCTTATTGCACTGTGCATGAATCGATGACAGCATGCTTAAATTTGGCTATGAGAGGCTTGGGAGATTGCAGAGGAGGTGAGAGGCAGTAATCAACAGCTATAGGCGAGACTGGCAGCTGGAAAGGTGTCTGGATTGGTGTGTGGTGGGGTCTCTGTTCCAGAACTTGTTTACTTGGACTGTGGACAGCTGGACTTCTGGTTGTCTTCTGATGAAACTCAGTCTCAACTTCATTGCCTCCCCTGAGCTTTCCTTTGATACCTGCACTTGGCTTATGTGAACATTTGAGCAGCCCCTGGCTTTTTCATTCTTCTTTTCATTGCCAGCCTGGTAAATGACAGGACAGAGATCAGTATGGTTTAGGTGAGGGAAAAGTATTTCCATGGAATGCAACATGGGCACTAAATATATTCACTAAAAAAGATGAAACATACTGCTTACATGACTAAAGATCTCTTTATCTGTCAACAATTACATGCTCCAATAGGTGATATTTAATCTCAAAATGCCAGTAATATGCATGCTAAAAAGAGCTCTGGTTAGATTTGTCACATCCAAAACTTTGTAAGCCTTGCTATTCATTCACTAATGTTCACACTCACCAATGTTCATGCTCGTTAAATGTAACACTCATTAAAAATATATAATCCATATTCATCATTCTAGTTATCCATCACTAAATCAGATTAATAGATCACCATACAATTTTACATTCTTTTTACAGCTTAATGGAAATGATCCATTATTCAAACACTGGGCATTGCCCATCTGCTCTCTTCGTTTTTATTTTTTTCTCCAGTTGAGTCACCCATTAATGAGTGACAAAAAGAGTAACACTGACAAATGTGTTTGGAGATCTTCAGGATGTTGTTGTGAAGACCCTTTGTAGGGCTTGGTAAGCCTTCTGAGTTACTATTCTGTGCTTCTGGCTTCTTGTACATCCTCGAGGGGGGTGCTCCTGTTCTGGCAATGCCTCTGAAGAATGAGATCTCTGTGACTGGATTAATGGATGCCTTTATTATGTTTGATGGCTTTTCATATTTCTCCTTTTAATTCATTTGTAAAAGATGGTCTCATGTCTTGGTAGCTTCTTTCTCATGAAAGGAAGTCTGTTTAAGCAAAACATTTTATCAAAGGGAATTTTTTTTGGTAAATATCTCATTCTTTTTGCCAATATTGCCATATAAATACCACATAGCATTGTCAGATATTTTAAAATGCTGTATATCTGTCGTAGGTGGGACATTGTATATATTTCTACACTGGTTTCTGGTTTCTGAATACATTAAGGAGGCAAAACACAACATGGTATCATACTTAACTTCATTATTAATCACAGCAATAACTAGCTACAAGTATATCCCTCACTGATTTGTTTTATCTGGGTTTAGCTCAAGCAAAACCTTCTCTCTATGAGATTTCTTGTTCACGACTTCCTTATGTGTTATTAATTCTAATTGTTTTTGTATTGAACAACATTTCCAGAGGTGGTTGCTGAAAACCAGAGCGTAGCAGTGAGTCCTTGGAGGACAGCCTCCATCCCTCAAACCTGTCACCATGAGACTTGGGAATAGCGTCCGAAACCTTCTGAAAGCGCTAGCAGTTTCTCAGCCACTGGCAATGCTAAATGATGCAGTTGTAGGAGAAACTCTTTGCAATCTGTTCTCTTACTCACAGACAGCAGTGAACTAGCAGATGCACAGGGTGCCTCAATTCCTGAACAGTTCATGTCACTCAGTGCACAGGGATGAGAAATACTAACCAGACTTAAGAGTTGCAGAAGAAATTCTAAGGGAGAGGGATGAAAAAGGGGTGGGGTAGCACCAAGTCTGGGTTCAGTCTTTGCAAAAGAAATTACTTTCCAGCACCTCTGAAGACTTGAACAGCTCATGATTATATTTTTTTTATTTTTTTTTTAAATCTCTCTCTCTCTCTCTGAAGTGCTTTTTGTGTTTGTGTAATACCTTTGGCCAAGGACTGGCAGATTGTACACATAATATATTCCTCTAAAAAAACCCATTTATTAAATCCAGCATGTTCCCTTTTGTTCTTTAGTCCTCCTTTACCCTTTGTTTTGCCCCCACACTTCATTGTATTTGTGCTTACTAAAGAGATGCTTTTCGAGGCTACCATTGGTAGGGATGCTGGGCAGATGATGTGCTGGGGGTGGGGCAGCAGGGACACCTTTTCCTTCTGGCCTTCCCTCACTCAGCCAGTGCCCAGGAGCACTCCCAGAAGCTGCTGTGCCCTCTTGAACCTACTACCCACTGGACTGGCAGACACAAGTGGCTGTGCATGGCACCAGGTCTTCAGTTTTCTGAACCTGCTGTTTTCCTCCCATTGTTCCTTTTTCTTTCTACCTTGTTTCCCACGTCTGCCCTCTGCCTTCTCTCCCGAGCTGCCTTCTAAGAGCTGCTGTTAAAGGGAGTGGTTGCAAGCTGGGCTTGCTGGCTGTGAAAGGTTTTCACAGAGGAACCTTGTAGGAAGCTGAAAGGTGAGAATTGTTTTCTTTTTCTCAGTAAACACTTGAAAAAAACAGCTTTGCCAATGAAATAAACCTTCAGGAGTGATACTAGAAGTAAAAGTGAAATTTTTTCAGTGTGGAAAATGCATCAGGCAATATGTGTTTTAATTACAGGAAAGCAAGCAAAGAAACCCATGAAGTCTGCAGTTTTTTGATTCGATAATAATAGCTTTGTGAATTGCTGAGAGAGAAGTGTTGCCATGCTGTGAAATCATCAGGTTCCCCTATGCTTGCCCTATATCTGTAAGGAAAAAACAACTCCACTTTATGTGTTTAAAGCTTCCTTGTTGCTGCTGTAAGCTTCTTCACAGGCCAAGATGGATCTCAGTTATTGATCAGTCAAAAGTGATGTACTTTAGTAACAGAAAAATAAAGAAAACAACACTAGATCCTGTATCAATATTTTAAACATTAAGCAGACATATTTCTTATGTATAACTTTCTAATCATGCATTTAGCAGCAGATTTATTTCTGTATAGGTCCAATGACAAAATGAGTGGGGTTTGTTCACATGTTTTGCAACAACATTTGATTTCACCTGCACGTCTCCAGTTCAGGTAGAAGTTGCCATTTCAGGAAGAACTGATCAAAGATCCTGTACAGATAGGATGTGAGCTTTGTCCTACAGCTAAAACATGATGAGACAATTGGTACTGACCTTTCAAAGTGTTTGGACAGGCTCTTATATTATGAACATTTTCTTCTAATGTTCAATGATTTTCTAGGATTACTATTTGCATTTCCTGTTCTCGTATCCCTGCCTGCTCAGCCTTCATATTTCCTTCCCAAATATATCTTTTCTGTACGCCTTTGTGTCTTTCTCTGTCTTTCTTCCCTGTCCTTTCTAATTTGAATTCCTTTGTTCTCTTTCAGCATCAAATAGCCTCAACTATATCCTTAACCTGACTCTGTAAAGCCTTTCAGGAGCTGTCCTCCTCTGAGATCCCTTAATGTCAAAAATGAAACAAAACAATGTAAGAAAGAGCCCGGTTGGTCTCTGATAATAAATGCACTTTTCTGAGTTTCAGTATTTAGCCCGCACTGTTTTGCTGGGGCTGTGTGCTTTGTTCATGTGGTAGAGACACTTCGTTGAAGAACTTACAGACTGAAAAGCATCACTGGAGAAAGCAATTGGTTAAAGAGGTTATCACATACAAGCTTAGTATTTTGGACAAAAAAAGACGTTACTAGAAAAGACAGTTTTGTTTTTTTTTTTTTTACATAAATGACAGTAGTTGATCTTCGGAAGGGATATGAGCAATGAGAAATATGTAGAGAAATCATTTGCTTAAGAGAGATTCTTGTGTAAGGGTGATGGGAAGGAAGGGAGGGAAGTCCTGTTGTTGGTGGAGAAGGGAGGCAGGGGTACAGCTTCATGAAAGATCGGGACAGTTTCCTGTACTTCCTGCTCCAAGTTCAGTGGAGCTTCAAACTGGAATGAAGAATTTTGGATGACAGTCTGGCCTTTTCAAAAGATGAAGGGGTTTGTATCCTCTGTAAATATTTAAAGAACACAGGGAGCACCTTGAAAAGACTAAAGCATCAAACTAGCAATTAAAAGAGAGAAGATTCTGCTGAGACCTTGTTTTTGAAGATGGCCAAAAGCAGGCTAGTCCAAATGTTTAGTACACAGAAGGTAGTGGGCAGTAATTGCTTAAGCAGATGTGTGTTGTAAAAAAAAAAGTGAGCGCCGCAGAAAAGGTCAGTGTTTCCAGTTTGCCATTGAGAGCCCGAGTACAGCTGTGCATGTTTGCATCAGAAATTGGTGCACTTGCATGGCAGCGTGTGATACCCCTCTGTACTGCTGAAAGCAGGAGCCTCCCAGCATAAATCTGTTTGGGTAAAATTATTTCATTCAGCCTCTGCCCATCCTGTCATTGAGAGCTGATGGGAATATCCTGAGATTTATTGTGCTTTGTAGGTTTTTCAAAACTCACAGATTTTTTTCATGGCTGAAAATCTCTCCAAAGAAGTTAATGATAAGGTTTATCAATTGGCAACACTGCTATCACCCCAATCAGCAACAACCCCATCACCCCTGCTACCACAAAGATTTTTGTCCTAATTTAGGGGATCATTGATATAGCTAGTGGTACCTGTAGTGTGCTTCAGAGAAGCATAAATGGGAAAGGCATAGGTCACTCAGTAGTGCGTATTCACAATTAAAAGTATCCTAGGAAAATAATTGGCTTCAGAAGACTTTTGATTTGTGATTAATTATTCAGAGCACAATTTCTCTAGCCCGTCATGGTCTTACACTTTAATCTCTTCAATTTGTCTGGCCTTCGTTGGTTTTATTTGTAAGTTCATTAAAATTAATCTTTCTGAAAAAGAAGTCTGACTTTGAATATAATCTTGATTGCGCGCTGAATGTGGACGTTTTGCTTTGTTACATTCATATATATTTGCGGGAGCCACATGTGACAGGGTAGTCATGTGGATTAGATGAATGTGCAATCAGTTTTCTCCAAGGGTAATATATTACACATCTTCCCCTGTAGAAGACAGTGAAGCATCTGTGCGGACACGTGCCACACAGCAGCACTGCCTTCGCGTTGCTGTACATTTTTTTGAAAACAGATAAAAAACGTTGCTGTGATGGCTTCAAATTATGTGCAAGGGGACTGCAGGTGCGAAGCTGGGGTGCACTTCAGCTGCTCTGTTGGTTTTTTTTAGTCCTCATTACGTCCCAAGTGCTTGCTGCTGGTATCTTAGGACTGGGGTTGCACAGGCACTTTAAAGACCAGAAATGCCTCTGGTGCAGAAAGGGGCAGCTTGTTTCCCCCTCCTCCCCCAGCTCTGGGCCGCTCATACCTGCATCGTCCCCTGTGCCAGCGCTCGTTGCGTGGCTGTGGGGCGGGCAGAGCAGAGCGTGGTGCTGGCCGATGGCTTTGGGAGAGGGCGCAGTTTACAGACAGATTTTTTTTTTGCAGCAGTTTCTTGCTCTGGCTCACTTCTCTCACCAGGGCTTTTGGCCCAAAGGTGGGAGCAGTGGCGTGGCAGGGAAGCGGGGCTACAGCCAGCCTGCACATCTACTGCTGAAGGCATCAGCAGGCATCTGGATTTAGAGAATCAGGATAGCATTGCAGTTTGTCAAAGACAGCCAAAAGGATCGATGA
Organism: Todiramphus chloris collaris; assembly: GCA_025345505.1. Taxonomy (NCBI): domain Eukaryota; kingdom Metazoa; phylum Chordata; class Aves; order Coraciiformes; family Alcedinidae; genus Todiramphus; species Todiramphus chloris. The sequence goes on from JANVCC010000035.1 coordinate 31,595,398, forward strand.
CATAGGATGTTTGGGACAGTATTAGTGCTAACAAATGTATCTAATAGTCCTGATTGATGCATGGTTTGCTAGAGTGATATTTTAATATACTGCTTGACAGAAAAAAGTGTGATAGTGCTTTGGCAATTTTGATGTTCTAGTTCCTACATCTCCTCTGGTGTATTTGACTGGAAAGTGGTGTAGGAACCCCTCTCATTTGGGACTGTTTTATAGCTATTTGCTGGAGTTTCATATACCTCCTTTTGATCTCTTTAGGGATATTTCTGTACCTCATAGTGGATATGTTCTTGATCAGGTAACAGTGCTTCATCTGAGCCTTTTTCAAAATTATAACGATGTTCTGCTCGTTCATATTCCAGGAGGAGTAAGTATCACCTTGTTTAAGTTGCTATGAAATTTTTACTTTGTTTTTGTCCTCTGTATAGATTTTAAAACTGTTTTATGGCTCAGCTGAATATAGTTGAATTTCTAAGCCCTTTTTTGTGAACAAAATAATAACCCTGAATTAATTTTTCTTAATTAGCTGTCTCCAGTCATTGCTGATAAAAGTCACTTTGAAAATGAATCCCACCAAGGTTGCTATAGTGCTAGAGATACTTATTTTAGGTATTTCTCGCCATAAGACTGTTCCAGATGTTCCTGTAGTTTTTAGTGCTGATATCTGGAATGGTTGGTAGTGGATGGAGAGGATTTTGGGTAAGTCCTCAAAACAGCAGATCTGCAATTTTACACTTAGCCAGTATGGACCAGCAGCAAAGGAAAACAGAGTGGAAGTCCGTAAGCAGCAGGAATAGAGATACGGCGCACTGGTGGTCGTGCTGCTCAGGCACTTGGTTTGTAGCCAGCTCAGCTGGGGATCATTTTGCTTTCTTCTGCTTCAAACCTTTGCTTGGCATGAAGGAAGAAAGGAAAATGTAATTCTGTCAGGGTTCTGTGATAATGAACCTCACTGCAGAGCACCTTATTTTAACCCATCACACACCTTAGTAGAGCATTTCAGAATTCAACAAAGACTGGCTTTTGGTCTCAGCTCCTAAAGCCTGAAATCACTGGTGAAAGCCTCACTACTCTGGGGTGATGAAATGTCCCACGGAGGTAAGGGGATGTTTTGCAGATGAAAGGAGGAAGTTGGAACTGTGAGAGCTTGCAGTGGTTGGCTGGAATTGGATAGGGCATAAGTGAGGAATCATAAGGCAACATGGGTGGTAGGAGAGGTTTACTTGCAAAACACAAGACAGTGCTGTGCTGCGTGGTTGTCTTGCTTGTTTCTCTGCTCTGGGAATTTTAAAAGTGCCTTAAATGAGACAGAGTGGCCAAGCCTGAGGTGAAGTGAATTCATGCCAGTAGGCTTCCTTTTTGGTAAAACTTCAGGAAGCATCTAATAACCAATAGATAGATGTCAGTCGGTGCCAAATGGCTGTACTGAAAGCAGACAGCACACACCAATGTGTTTTATTAAGGGACAACATGATTTAAAATGCACACAAAAAAGGAAGTGGGTGTTCACACGTGGTCACATGTTTAACTACGTCTTCTGGGTCTCTGATGAAATAACAGGTTTTCCTCTCATGAGATACAAACACTACCTAATAAGAATTTGAAATACTTATTTTGCCTGTCAGGGATAAGTGCCATTTAAATCTGAGCTGAGATTTGAGACTTCTTCCCAAAAGAGCTGTTCATTAATTTTTGCTGATAAATAACACTTGGAGCTTTGTATGTAGGATGTAGTACATACTTTTCTCTTCTTCTTGATGTTAATATTAAAGAAGATGTTTGTAGCACTGAGAGTTGGGAGAAACTTAAACCTTAAACCCTCTTGAGTTAGGCCAGTATCTATCTCAGCAGTCATTTACTGGGAATTACAGACACCACCACAATCATACAGGACCACAGATTAGTCCTAACATCTTTTCAGCTTTGGAGTTTGATTTCATATGATACAGTACCTGGCGACTGCTTAAATACTGACTGTATCAGGAACAAGGGTGGATTGTTCCTAGCATTCTGCTCTAATGGGAGGACTTAACTTTTCAGAGGTTTGCCTTAATTCTTAGTTTTTTAGCTTCCAGAACCTTTGCTGAAATAGACATGTTAGTATCAGGCAATTCATTGTTTTGTTACAAAATGCTGTTATCAGTTCAGCCATTTATGTATTATCAATGTAGAATTAAGCAGATATTTAACTTCACTTGTACTTGCTTTGCCAGTTGCCTTCGTGGACAAAATTTTTGTCTAGTAAAGTCAAAATTTCACAAGTTTAAGGACTTGCTAACAGCGGGGGTGTTAATTTTTGTCTTGATTTCATGGATATATTTCAGACCAGAAATTGCTTTAGAAATCTGCAGTAGCCTGTGTCTAGAGGGTTAAACCTGCTTTATGTGTAGGTATCTTAGCAACATTTTCTTAAAATGGCATATTTGAGTACACAAAATACTGGAAATCCTTGACTAGCCATACATTAATATTCTCTGCAGAAATTCTGACAGCTAGTGGGTGGTAGAAGAATGATGGTTGTTCCTCTTTTGGTCGATGGCTTTGTCTTGGTTCACTGAGTTTCTCTCTCCACAAACACATTGCATGTGAATCGCTACTCACCATGTGTCCCAACCGATCCAGCCAATATTGTCTTCTTTTTCCAAATGGGCTGAAATTGGGCAGTCAAATGGAAATTCCTATTCACAGTTTGCGATGAAAAAACTAATGAAATGCTCCATTAATCATTTAGCTTGCCCTTCATTCCCACTGTAATGAAGACTGAGAGGCAACATTAGCCCGTCTGAAAGGTTCAAGCATTTGAGATTGATCTTGAATGGGATAAAGCCATCAGTGATATGATACAGGATTACTACAGGCTTAAATAAATAACTCGTGTCTTACAGTTCTGTTAACATAACAATCAGTCATACATAGTACTTCCAGGTGCTGTATTTAAATTGCATTATTGAAATGCCTCTCACTGCTGGGAGTTTTGTCCTTTTGCTGAGAAACTTGGGTAGGCTGCTTATTTTGGCTATTCCAGTATTTTATTGCACTGCTTATAATGCTGTGAATGTTAATAATGCTAAGTGAGGCAGGAAATATTTTGTAATAACTGTAAAATAAAAATACTGCTGCATTGTATAGACTTTCATCAGTCAGTGTTGGCAGCATTCTTCTCTTTGTGCCAGGTGATCCCAGATCTAAATCCCACTTAGAGACATGGGCATCAATTGTCTCAACATCTTGACATGGTGTCTGGTGTTTTGTGTGAGCCTTTGAGCCGTATCCGTGTTTGAAGTGCAAATTCTGAAATTACAAGCACAATATAGAGAAAGCGTAGAGAAATTTAGGGTACAGTGTAATTTATATTTTTCTTTTGTAATACTTCTTTCACAACCTTTATAATTAGGACAGAGCATCTGTGGAAACAAGCATTGGTATTCAAAGGACTTTCCATTATAAGTGTCTCCATTAAGTAAATAGATGTAGGAGTCATAGCAAAGCAATTTGTTGTTTAGCTGTATAAAACAGTAGTGATTTGTGCTTATTGAATTTTAAAACAGCACAAAAAAGTTACAGGAGAATTTAGGAAATTGCTATGCAGTTCTTGTGCACTGTTACAAAAAGTTGAGTGATGCATACAAATAGCACTAATTAATTTTTCAGTAGGAAACCAACACTTCGTGCATACTGATTCTTCCAACACTGGCATGAAATTGGTTACACTACTGCTATACTGGGAGCAAGAGGCATCGCTGAAGGGAATTATAATGGGTGTAGAAAGGTGTTATGCAATCAGCACTTCTTGGATCTGCAATGTCATTGACTGAAAGCATTAAAAGTGGGAGAATGTATCATTCTGGTTTTAGCTGTTACTTACTTTGAAAATGTATGAAATTGAAATGTAGTTTTCTGATTTTTTTACTTTAGGTAAATCAGGCTCTGACTGGTCTGTAACAAATGGAAGGATTACTGTGGTGCTCGAGTCAGGGTTAACAGCAAGCTCTTGGCAACGATAGTCTTTAAATGAGCTGAACTTGTTGCTTGTCAAACGGTATTTGTCAGTAGAGCAGGTTTACTGTGTGATTTTTAATAAAAATAAGACTTTGTGGTTTTGTGGAATTCTGTTTAAGGATATGGAGTTACTTTCTTCCTATTAATGGACAAAGATGCACAATACTTCTCTTTTTTTTTCTTTTATCAGGCTGCAGTATTCAAGTTAGTAAGACTTTAAAAAACTCTAAGAGGTAGTTAAAGGCTGCAGCTGTTAATGCTTCTTCCTTGTATATATCTTTTTTTCAAATGCAGTAACGTATGTGAAATTTCTGTACAGCTGGAAGCTGAATTGGTCATTTTGATAATAGGCAGAGTAAATTTTCTGAAACGTTTTTACAACAGAAAAATGTGTTAAAATAATAAATGAGTCATGATAGCTAAAATTTTAGGTCATTGAGGCAATGCCTCTGCATATCCACTATAGGCTTAGCCCATTAAGTTCTTTTCAACTTTGGATGATGAAGCATGAGAAGGTGGAAAAGCACTGTTATTGCCGGGGGATAGAGTATAAAAACGTTGGTACAGGACTTCTCACAGTCCTTGTCACTTTGCAATTCCCTTTGATATGGCTCTACATATTTTTCTGTCGTCAAAAAGAACAGTCTGCAGACATAGCAGTTGATGAGCTTCCTACCTTACACCACAGAAAATCTTTTATAATGAATTAACTTGGAACTAATTTAGAGTGTGTATGTTTGTGGCTTTAGGAGTTGACCAAGTTGTGTTTAGGCCTTTGCAAAACACTTAAACTCTAGTTCATGGTTTGGCTGCTCTCTCTGGGATGATTTGACCTGGAACACATAGAAAGTCTTTTTCTTCCCCTGCCCATGTCGGAGTGCTTACTCTGCAAGCTGCTTCTGTAATCTCATTTCCTGAGAACAGGGTGACTTGCTATTGATACATACCACAGCACACTTTTGGCTCGAAGAATTGAGGATGTTGAACAATCCAACCACAGAATGCAACAGCAGAAATGTACAATTTTGCATGTTTGTAAAATAATTGCTGTCAGTTTTACTGAATACAATCTCCAGTGTTAGAAATGTAGAGCACGACACAAAATTCAGTCTTAACATTTTCAGCATCCTCTAGGAAAAGAGTCATTTCTGTGTCACTCCCAGCCTTTCTTTATGTCTTCCTTAGAAAGTTCCCGTGTTGCTTAATAAGCTGGTACGGAAAGGTTTGGATTATTTTGGAAATTTCTTTTGTGATTCTCTCTGGCAATAGCAATTCATCCTGCCAGGCATAGGGCTCAAACAGTTTTCATCAAGCTGATATATCAGGACCATTCTTAAATACCAGCATACCTTGCTGCTGTGAAGCTCTAGGAGGAGCAGGGACTTTCCTTCCACAACTACATCAGGATTTTCTTAATAGGGCAAGACCTTTCCCAGTTGAAAAATCTGAGCCAAGCTTAAGTGTTTCTAATGATTTTTCAGCCCTACCTACTTTGTAACAAAACACCCAGCTGAACAGACCTACTGCATAATATTACATTTGTTGCCTGCTCTATCAAATTTGGAGTTCATTAAATGATCAAATGACTCATTCATTCATTATACTACTCTGAAGGCAAACTGCTCTGTGATGGTGGGAGAGATTCTCCTAATGTAAATAAAGTTCAGTGGGAAGAAAGAGATTTAAGTCCCATTCTTTGAAGAGACAATCAAATGTTGTTGTTGCATTTAGTTGGACTGTGTTAATATTAGCATGATAGAAACTCAGAGTAGAAGAATTTCTATCTAAAAGAGGGAAAGTACCGTGGCCAACTCAAAAAAAATGTATTATGACATGGTAAGGATGGGGTAGAATAACACTGTTGACAGTGGTAATTTACTGTTAATGCTACGGCATTAATAGAGCTTTTGAACTGACAATAAAAAGTAATCTCAGGAATTCAAATCTGTTTTATAAATACAATTCTATTTGAATACCAAAGCTTTTGAGGAGAGTAATTATTACAGTCAGGTAAAGGGAGGGTACAGTTTGTAAGAGAGAACAGGGTTTTGTCACCTCTCACTAGATCCCAGACCCAAATCCTGGTGGTTTGCTCCCCTCCCTGACAGAGCTGTATTATTAATTTTATGCCTCGGTGTTTTTTCTGATTCTATTTTTTAAACCCCCTATATGAGATCCCATAGATACCCAACAGCTTCTGTATATGTTGTACAGACAAGTCTTTGTGTATGATGAATCCCTTTAATGCCCTTTGCGGCCGTCTTTACCCTTCCTTTCACAACATGTCTCCTTTTATTGAGTATGACACTGATTCAGACTGATCTGTTCCTAAAGGTACTAAATCCTAAAAGTGACTTTGGTCACTTAGATTCTTGTTCCCAGTGTCTTGTAATGATGAATACTAAGGTTATTCTTCTTCCATGTTGATTTGAATTTGTTGGGTTTTTTGTTTTGGTGTTTTTTTTGTTTGGTTTGTGGTTTTTTGTTTGTTTTGATTTGTCTTTTTTGCTGTTGGGTATTTTTTTCGTGTGTGTGATTTGGTTTGGATAGGGTTTTTGTGAATTTGGTTTTTTTGGTTTCTAAAAATTGCAAGCTATGCTTTGTAGCTTGTGTTTCTCTGTAGAGTACAAAACCAGTATCTGAAATATCTATCTTACCATGACTCAGTATTTCTAAGTCATTAACAATTTTGTTATTGCTTCTGTTTCTATTGAGTCTTTGATCAGCTCTAATAGTGACCACTTTTAAATTCAAGCTATTACTCCTTTTCCCTCTTCTACCACTGTAAATAATCCCTTACCAGAAGGGATTATTCTTAAAAGGTGTACTCTCACCTTTCCTAACAGGTATAAATGAAGCATTCTCATTCTCTCTTCTCTGGGCTTTATCTTTACAACCCTTTCATTGTTTTGGTTGCCTACTTTAGATTTTCTCTAATTTATTAATGTCCTTTTTGTAATAAGTGCCCAAAGTGTCATGCAATACTTTAAAGAAGAGATGCTAAATAATTTATTTTCTATGAATAATTCAGTCCATACTCTGTTAATGAACTCATCCTGCCTCCACAAAAGCATGCATTGTTCGTAAGCGTGCACCAAACAGTTTGTGCAAACTTGAATAGTTCAGCTGCTTGGTTTTGGTGCTATATGGCTATTAGCATAAGATCTTACCACAGTCTTCCTTAGTTAAATTCATGCAAGGGACTTTATCTAAGTGGATTTTAAAGTGCTCTTGAGTATTAGGAGTCTTACAAGTTCAGCTCCTCAGCTCATTGTCATCAAGAGAACCTATGCTCTTAGTCCATCACAGATGTGGGATGAGATTTCTGCCTCCCTTTCAAATAAACAGTTTTAATCTAACACCCTGAGTACAGCTGTTATTGCTCATGAGTTTTCACCACATACGTCTGTATTCTTGGTTGCATGAGTAAACTTAATTTACCCTAAATGTGTTTCTAAGCAACTTCAGCTGAATTGAAAGAAATACATGGCTTAAACTGAAATGAAAGCAAATACAAACACCTTGCAGAAGTGCAATCCAATTGTGCGATCCAGTCCTGCTCATGTGCAAGAGACAGTGCCATTCAGTGAAAAGAAACCAAGGCAAGCCTGCTAAAACAGTCAAATATGAGACTTACCTGTTCCGATAATAATCATTATCTGAATTGTGTTCCAAGAATTAAAGCAGAAGCAACAACATAAGCACAGTCTCTCACAGATTAAGTGTCAAGAAGAAAATTTGGAGTGGTTTAATTCATGATTACAGAATTTGTAAAATACAAGATTAAAAAAAAAAAAGAAAAAAAAAGAAACAAGAAAAAAGAAAAAGATGATGTGTCTGAGACCTCATCATTTGTCAGTGAGTCAATGAAGGATAACAGTGCATTACGTTTCCTGTTATTAATCTGCTTGCCACAGTCTGTGGGACTGGAGACATTGAATTTTGACAGGGACATTGAATCTTCTAACAGGCAGTTACAAGAATATTCTAAGGAAAGTATTGCTTAAAATTATTTAACAAGCAATTTGTTATTTTGACTTCATTTTCAATGGCTTAATTGCCTAGACTGTAAGACGTTGTGTCAAGACCATCTTCCTCTTCTATGCTTTGCTGTCTGCCTCAGGTTGGGTGCTGCAGATAATGTAGTGATACAGGTGCACAGTAGTACTGAAATTTTGTATTAGTTTAGCTCTGTAGATAATTTGTATTTTTAAATTCAAAATACCAAAATATAGATTTAAAATGGTCTTCAGTATGTGATCTATCTAAATTTAGAGATAAAGTATCTCTGATACTATATTCTGAAGGGAAAATTCAACAGACTTTGGTCCTGAATGTTAGATTTCAATTAGGCAAATCAGTTGTAATTCCTCTATCTACAAATTGAAACATCATTCTGGTCTTGGTTAATACCTCTGATCTTAGGATTTGTCAATTAAGGAGACCATTTTATAACGCATTGCAAAAGTAGTAGAAAAATTCTATCCCATTTCTTACGAATAGTTATGAGAGATGGCATTTCTTTGACTAATGGGCTGATTTTGACTTCGAGTGAAGAAAAAGAATTGCAGCTATAACTATGAACTCTTTATTTCCAATTCCCATAAGTGTTCTTCTATTGTATATTAAGGACATGAGATCTGAAAGAAGATTTCCTAAGGAGAACTATAATTCAGAATTAATAGAATATCTGGACTTGCATCAATGTGTTCGACTGGCTAGTGTGCAGCTTATCACTTCTTTAGAGTTCATTTAAAGCACATAGCTTCACAATAGCCGTATGCCTATCACATTTAATTTTTTTTTTTTATGATAGCAATAAAGTGAGCACAAGTAATTTCTGTGGAATCAATTGTCAACAAAGGTTAAATGTCCCAAGAAGTACCTTGTATCTCAATCGTTGTGCCCAAAAGAGGTGTGGATATCTTAAAAACTTCAAAAAGTGTTGGCAAGAATACAAAAGCCTTCTTAAAGGCATGAAGATGTGAAAGCATATCAAAAGGAAGATGTTGGATGGAGTACGAACAGGTATTCACATTTGGACCAAGAGGAATTAAATAACTGAGAACTGTTCTACAGATAGTTCCTGAGAAACCCCGGGTGAGTGTAATGAAAACTAAGCACATCACACTGAATTCTAGTACAAAAGTGTAACTTCGCTTTACTATGATTTGACAAATGGAGAAAAACAAAGAAGATTGCAGGAGAAAAAGGGTGGAAATGTAAAGTGTTCAGAAATGGTAGAAGTAAAGAAGAAAGCAACATTTATATCCTTTTATAGTTATTTGAGATTTAAAAAAACCTGAACACTTCAGCGATTTGCTTTAGCATATCTGTGGTGGCATGCAGCTCCCAGCACACTAGAACTCAGCTTTTCTGGAATTCTTTGTTTTTGATGATGGTAAAAATGCATAGATTTGTGAGCAAGATTATTTGGTAAACTGGTATAAGTAGGTGTCAGAAAATTGGCTAAGGTACTTGTGGCAAAGTTACTGTCTGCTTTTTGCCCATTGGGCCCAATTCCGTAGTTCCTGTAGAGCGTTGCTGATTCAGTGTCATTGGGAGACTCTTTTAATAGCAGCTAAACATGGACTTTCAAATGTGGAATGACAATAATGCAAGACTTTTCCCCCGATTAAAGATAATATTTAGTTAATACCCCATGATTATCTTTTAAAGACCTGCTGTTATGGGGGTTATTTTCACAATAAAGTCTCTGAAATTTTGTACTGATTATGTTATGTAATCACGAACTCAGAATAACAAATAGTAGCATCTTCTGTGGGAAAACACATATATCCTTCTGTTATTTCTAAAATATAATGTATTTTAAAAGCAAAGCATATTGAATCCTCCAGATTAGGTGGATGTTAAGAACTCCATTCAGGAAAGCACTCAGAAGAGCTTAAGCATGATTTCCTCAGCTTTCAGTGCTTTTAAAACCAAAATCAAAACAATCAACAAAAGCATTAAATCCTCATAGAATTCTGTGCCCCAAAGGCACCAATAAGCCTTGGTGGCCCTGACCAATGTCTCTTGGGGCCTCTGCCTTCCCTTGCCCATGGGCCCAGGAGGCCCATTTTCAGCTCAGCTTGGGGTCATCATCCACACCATGGGTGTGCCTGTCTCCAGCTCTACCACTACATACCCCTGCCTAGCCTTGGACCTTGATGATCGGGACTTTGACATGCAGACTGACTTGTTGGTTGGACCTTAGACCCGCCTTATCATCGTGACATTTGCCTTATGATCTGGACTTCATGGTTGAACCTGGCCACCATCTCTCCACCTCACTTCACTTGATATTGTAGGATGGGGCCCTGGTCAGTGAGGTTCTTGCCCTGCTGACCTTGACACCTTGTTGTTCCTTGTCAAATTAAGGATAATTCCATGTGTTTTACAACACTACAAATTACCTCTGCATCAATTCAAACACTGCAATCCAGTGTTTCAATGGTTGCTTTAGGATTGACCTATTCTAAATCCTGGTGAGGCAGGAAAGGAGGCAAAATACACAAACTATACATTTTGTCACCTGCTTCTGCAAAACAATTGGAAGGGAATGTCCTGTCTGAAAATGGAAGTCTGAAAAAACACTTTTCCACATCCTGGTAATTAACTTCCTACAGGCAAAAGTGCTGTGTGTCCTCTAGCTTTCTGGACCACAAATCTGAGAAGAAAAAGAGATCAGCCCATCTAGGCAGAGAGAATATTTTCAGAAGATCATAGTAAGAGACTTACTTCCCAAAATCAAAACTGCAGGAAGTACAAAATTGCATCTGTTATTCAAATACAATGCCAGGGATGATTGAAGTTTTTTCTTTACAAGGTATTTTGCTTCTATCATTTTTTTTGCTATTTTGTTGTGTGACTCTGTAAACCCATTGGGATGTTGGCTTTGATTTTGTTTCGGGAAAAAAAAGCCAAACAACCAAACCCAAAAAATTCAAATTCAGAGAGTTTTCAATTATGAAAGAAAAGCAAATGTTTAAGCATTTTTACAAAGAGAGACTGTACATGAATCATGCCAATTCAGGCTGATATAAATCAGCCTAAGGTATGGCATGCTTTCTAATCCAGGTAAGCACTGATAAATTCTTATCCTGATCCATGGTGTTTTTGATAGCTGAATATGTAAAGACCAATATATTGAGCTTCAGGCATCTTCAGTGTGCTACTTGTTTTTACTCTCTATTCTTATGTTCCTATTGAAACAAGAATGAGAAATCTGGGATCTGGGATTCTGACACACGGTGCAGTAGAGCTTTTCAGGGAAATGTGGCAACTCTTCTTCGATAGATGCTGAACAACATTGTGGTAGCAGCATAACTTAATCAGTTCCTTCTCTGAGCTGTCTCCTTGATTTGCTCTGTGCGCTGTCACTGCCCTAGTAATAACAATCACTATTATTTTTTTAATGGAATTGTTTTACAGCTTGACCAGTTTCCCATTCTACTCATGAGATGGGCACAAAAAATCCTTCTTGAGCACAGCACTGCATGCTGTGCAAGGGCAGGAATAACTGCCTGGGACTGAGGAGGTGATTACTTAAGCTGCTATAGGCAGTACTGCTGCTGAATGTGTAATTGCAGCCTAGCCCCCATTGACTTTCAGCCTCTGTCACTTGTGCTTATGGAAATCTGAATCATTGTGTATGGCCCAGCAATAACTCCTGTTGTAGATTTCCAGCATATTTGATCTGACTAGTTGGTGTTTTCAGGCTGAAATACCTGACCTCTTTTTGGCTTACCTGTCTTTATGTGACCCCATGTTGACAATGACTTATTTCCTCTACAAAGTGTAGACTGAGATGCAGCTGTAATTACTGACTCTCTCAAACATTTTGGAGGAGCCGAGCTGTTGTAAACAGTTGCATTAGGTGAGCACTTGCCCTGCTAGCATAACATTGTGCACTTATCACTGCCTGCTCTTGTTTCTCCACCTTGGATGAACTGAGTTGTTGCAGATTACTGCTGCTTAACAATTGTCAGTGTTTGAGGTCCTCTGCCCACACTCCAGAGAGGCCATGATCCATATTCTAGGAGTGTAAGACCACATTTGTATTCATAAATTGAATGTATGAAGTGCATAATTTGAAGTGAAATTGAAAAGAGGAATATGAATTTTGGAAGAAGAAAAATAATCCTTTCAGAACCATTTAATCTCTTTTTGAGCATCATCATTATAAGAGAATACCTAGAAGAATGTGTGTCTTTTATTAACCTGAAGACCATATTGCTTGCACCTTACATTAAGTCAGTCTGTTGCTTTCACTGGGGCTATTTAACAGAGTAAGACACGACTCAGTATAATGTTGTTTAAAACTTGCTTGAAATTATACTTTCAGGATGTTTTCTTTTTCATCTGACTTGGGTTGCCTTATGAACACATTTTTAAAAAATTAGAAATGATCATTTAACTTGGTTTTCTGAGACAGCTATGGAAGCTTGCCCTGATTCTGTGACTGATCTGTAAGCAGGCTTGAGACCACAATCTGAGAGCCCATGAGAGCTGGAGAATAACTTTCCATGGTTTGTTCTGAAACTCAAGGAGGGTTTGATAATAGTAAAGATAACAGTATTCTTGTTCTTTGGTTTGCTTTATGGTCTGAGGAAGTTAAGAAGCAGTATCTCAGTTCTCTGAGCCAAAGACAAAATGCATTTGTAGTCTTTAAACTAGTTCAGAGTTTATGTTTATTGAGATAAAGTTTCTCCCTCATTTGCTCTCTGCACAAGGTGAGGTTAGCTCATTATCAGCCACTAACAATTGAGTCTTGGTTTCTGCTAATTCAGTGTATTTGTATTTCAAGGTGGATAATGCTGTTTTTTCTGTCCCAAATTAATTTTTTTGATTGTGAAAACCATATGGAATAAACTTTATCTAGAGATGTCTGGGCTTTGGGGGATCCAGCCAGGTTTTTTGGTATTACGTGACCTTACATTATATTTTAAGCCAACAAAGTATATCATCTGTCAAGGCTTACCTTTCATCCTCTTTTCCTTTATATATACAGTTAGACATTGGAACATAGCATGCAGAGTTTCCTTTGAGTCTGACTGGAGTGTGATGGGTCCCTGTTGACTCGTGCAGGCGATGGTAATGGAAATCTTCACACTTCTGTCTTGAGCTTGAGCCAGGGCCTTGAGCTTGAGTCGTAGCAGCTGTGGAGTGGGCCAGCACATACTGCCCAGTGGGTTAAATGAGCACTGTAGAAGTAGGTGATCTTTCCAAGACTTCAGTAAGGTCTGGACTTGATCCTAAATAAATGTTAAGAACTTTGAAAGGGACACGGTCCCAAGATGTACTTTACATTTATGAGCCACAGAGTTTCACATGGGCCAGAAATAGGTTTTGATTGATGAAATAGCAGTAGTTCAGCTGGTGGTGCTAAGAAGTACATTGGTTGCATGTAAGGAAACAGAGATTTGACTAATATGTGGTTTAGTGGCTGCATAGTGTCCTTCCAGGCTTGTGTAAGTTATTGATAGAAATGTTTTGTGCCTCCAGTATATTTTACCCTTTAATTTGGAGCATATTTCTTTGTGATCTTGTCATTAGCTCTACGGAAGTAGGCATGTATATTTTGCCATTTTGAGGGGACATAATGCATGTGTAAAACAAATAACTTGTTATATTGTTGTAGAGAGGTAGATGCGTTTTTTAACTTCTATTTCTACAAAAAATATTTTATGGGATTTACAGATGAAAGCCAGTCTCAACTGCTACTGTGGAGTGGTAGTTGCTCTGTAATAAACTTACAATGCTGTCATACGATGAAATATATAGATGTGGGCATGCAGTTATGTTATAAATACTTGATTTTGTGTTTTCTCAAAGACACACAGCTTGAATCATGGGCTTTTGTTGGTTTCCTTTACAGATTACATAAGGGTAAGTTGATTCCACATCGTACAGAAAAGTACCGCTGGAGGAGAAAAGAGAGATATTGAATATCAAGCACAAAAAGGTTTATAACAAAGAGTAAAAGGCAGACTAGCAGGAAAAAGGAAAAATTAAGATACAGAACCTGTGAGAGTCACTCCATCAAGCACTGAAATAGACTTGTTCTTCTCCAGCGTGCCTGCTCAGTCTGTACTGTTTCAGGCTGCTGAATCCTCTACTCTGTCATACTTTCCAGGTCTTTGGCTTGTCTGCTCAATTTTGTTGTTGTTCACAGCAAAGAAGTCTTCTCCAGAGGACCGTAGTGATAAATTAATAGAAATCAGGACATTCATCTTAGTAATAAGTATGGCCTTGCAACTTTTCAGGGATATTTGAGAGATTTCTTTATCAAAAATTCCTCAGAAACTGCTCGTTCATAGTAATGATGTTCCAAATGAAATTGCCAGTGGAGTGTTCAGTGAATCATCTAATGCTAGTTAGCTGTGGAAAAAAGTATTCTCCAATGTAGATGCTATTAGCATCTTAATAGTTTATAGCTGTAAACATGGCATTAAATGCCCGGTATCCTCTGTGAATTATCATTTAGCTTAAATACATGGGGAAAAAAAAATTCTTGTATCTAAGCTATATTCCCATCTTCGTATTGCTCATGATTAACACTGTCACCCAACACTGGAGGTTGACTAAGTTGTGCAGTGTTGAAAGAGACTGCATCCCTTTATAGTGCCTGATGTTGCAAACCATTTTGCTTTAGATACCGCTTCTAGAGCAGGAAGCATTTCTGCATGCAGGTTGCATGCTTCATGCTGTGCGGAAGCAGCCTCAAGGCCAGACTGGAGGCCAAATTCATCACCTATACATTTCATTTTCTCCAGTGCTTCAGGGTTGCCTCTGAGGTAACCCAGCAGTGTTTCTGGGAACTCCTGCTTCAGTGCACACTCAAGCGTGCATTTCTTTGTGTGCAGCCTGGCAACCTTCAGTGTCTCTGGCACACTTGTAACAGACAGTTAGGCAGTGCTTCTTAAATGGCCACCAAGTTTATGTGCTAAAAATGTAGCTGGATTTCTGTGGTAGCAGGAGTACAGGCTGTCGACAGAGAAAATGTGGAAGGATGATGCAAACCTAAGTATGGGCATGGTCAGAGCACCTCTAGTGGGACCAGAATCTTTGATGAAATAGAAGCAACAATAATAAAGAAGGAATTGAAGAGAGGCTGTGTGCCATCCAGGCCTTGCAGTATACAGGAAATACAAAAAGGTTCAAGCTAGGCTATTGCTTCTTATTCCCCTTATCTCATTTCTTTCATTTTCAGTATGGTGTCTCCTGTGGATCTGCACATCCACCATCTCTCTACCTTTGTAGAGCCTCCCCAGGTGTATTGTCTCCAATAGTTTCACTCTGTATTTTCTTGTGTAGCTTTCCTTGCTGCTTCTATTATTTGAGCTACTTCTGGTCAAATATATCGGTCTAGATAAGGGAATTATTTCATGCCTCAAACACTAAAATAGTAATAAAAAAGGAGTACTGGAGAGGGAAATCAATCTTTTCCCTTAATCATATCTGTTAACTTTTCTCCAAACCATCTTCTGTTTGTAGACATAGCCCTACAGTGGAGTTACTGCCATCAAGAAAGAAGAAAATCGCCTAAAATAAAAAACAACCTCCCCCCCCCCCCCCCCCCCCGATAAAATTAGTTCCAAATATATGGTGTGCGTCTACCTAAACATTACAACATAAATAGTATCACAAGAGCGAGATAGGAAAACGCTGCAGCAGCAGTGTCTTTCACTGAAGCAACCAGGAATCACATTACCTTCCCTACAAGTATTATGATAGCAGTAGGTCTGGCTTGGTTAGTCTGGCACCTGTCTCTACATGTGCCAGATGTGATATGGGGACAGAGAGGAGAACTGTGTGTGAAGAAAACACATATCTTAATTGAGCTGGGACTGAAAGTACGGGAATCTCTATGAGAACACCTTTTGTTATCTCTGCATCAGGTACAAGGAGTGACCTGGAGCACTTTGTGTTAGAAATATTTTACACTGTTAACATAAGCATAGCAAACAACATAGCACAGCAGTCAAGACACTAATGTGCAGTGGCAGTATATGCAAATGCCCTAAAAAGAAGTTTTCATTTATTTATATACACTGCTATCAGTGTGGTGGGAATTAAAACTAGTAATGTCTGAGTTGTTTAGTTGTTCTCTGGATAAATGAAAAGCATCAATGTAGGAACCTGATAGTGTATATATTAAATTTTTCACAGGGGATCATTTAAAAATACTTTTATATATTGTCTTTTAGAAGGTACTTTGCTGCTGAAGACACTTGCTTTGTTCTCTGAGGAACTGCCATGCTAAATAAGCCTCTATTTTTTGAGGTGTTACCATTTTTTTTACTAGAAAATGGGGCGTTCCTTTTTTATATACTTGGAAGCTTATTCTCTAAGGAAGGGTGTCCATTACTCAGGCTAGTTGTCTCGATTCCAGGACCATTTTCTTAATCTGAGAACAAGTCTTGAATTTGCAGGACAGAAAAAAAAGGAGGAGGATTGATGTAGCTCAAGCTAGACAAGAAGAAATTAAAGCTTGGCTGCTTTGAAAGATGGATGCCTCCCAGCAGGAGCTTAGAGAAGAATTGCATGTAAGAATAGAAAGTGAGGACAGGTTGCTGGGAAACGGATTAATGAGCTGGAAGATAAATTGAGAGGAAAAATTAAACAGCAGATAGACCCTGACTTTAGTGTCACAAAGAGTGATGTCCAGTTCCCTGTAAGTAAAGAAGCTGTGAGTAAAACTTCTGTCTTAAAAACTCATGCTTCTGGTTTCCTGACCAAAATGTGTTCTGTAATCACATCTGGTGGTGAGACAGGTTGTGGTAAGTTGCACTGCACATGTGTACTCCTGCCTGCTCACTGTGGTTTCAAGCCCTGCCATAGTTCAGGGATGCTCTGATAGCATTACATGGGAGAAGGGCAGAATTCGGCTCTGAAATGAGAAGAGTTTTCAATAGTGTGCTCCATTAAGTCACGTTTGGATATATGTACCTTACTTCTCTTGGGCAGATGGGGACCTGTAATGTTTTCTGATTTAAGGGTAAAAAAATGTTTTCTTAATTGATTTCAAGGTTTATCTGTAAAAATGACATAATATGTAAGTGAGTTCAGTACAGGTACTTGCCATTTTTGGTAAGACAACTGAAGAAATGTCTGGCCTCTGTGGATGTTAAACATCTGAATGAAGAAGAGGGCACTTGTGTCAAATGATGCTCTTGTCAGAGCATGAGAACAAGAATGTTAATGGGAAGGAGGTCTTCTTTCTAAATTTATAAAATTGCATTAGATTAAGTTATCTAAAATTCTGGCCTTTAGCCTAAGTGGAGGCTAGCATGGGACTGGATTTTATAGGCTGGATAAATGGGAAGATGAAGAAAAACCCAGCCAAAACCAGGCTGAGATGATTGTGTGGATAACAATATTACTAGGTTTTGGCCTAAATCTGGTCACATTGCTCTGAGTGGTTCAGTACGTAGGCTACATGGGGCTAGAGATGGGAATATTATGCAATGTTTGGGCAAAAGCTAGGTGGCAGACTAATTAGATTTGAAACTATTTAGCCAATATTGACATGTAGATGTGGCACTTCAGGACATGGTTTAGCAGTCATGATAATGTTAGGTAAACACATGGACTTGATGATCTTGAAGGTCTTTTCCAACCTGAATGATTCTGTGATTCTATGACTCTATGATACAGTAGGCAAAGAAAAATAAAAAAGAAGGAAGCAGCCCCTAAGTATAGCATTTTTAGACAACACCAAATATTTTACTTTCTCTATTTGCTCATCTTCCAGGTGAGAGAAGGAAGGAAAACATGGGGAGTTCTTTTTGTTTAACCATAATACATATAAAAGTAATTAGAGTAATTTTATATTTTGTGCTGTTTTGACACTCCTCAAAAAACGCAGCTGAGTCTTCTTTGCCCTGATGGTTGATGTACAGCACAAACTGCAGCCCGAGTTGGGTGGTGCTAGAAACATTGGCTTTGAAAATACAAGTAACTTCCTTACGCTTTTAGCTCTTCTGGCCTCTTTCTGTAGTGCAGCAAAAGATTGGAAAAAGCATCAACTTTTACAGGGTGCTCTCAGTCTCGGTTTTCTACTTCCTCTTACTGCCTTCTAAGTTATGAACAGTCATATGCCTGGTGATGCATCTGGTTAATCTTTAATTCTGTAGTGAATAAATTCTCCTGCCTTTAGCACTGATGTGAAATAATGGGTCTGACCTTTAATTTCAGACCCTAGTCCTGTGGGATAAAGTGAAGCATAATGCTTTTTTCGCAGCTCCAGGAGGTTCCCTGTTTAATATTGGCAAGCATACAATAGGATCTCATGTTTCATTATCATTGGGCAGTTTTAGGGATTTTATTAGAAGTATTTAGAACGATAACAAGAAATGCCCTTTGTAGAAGCTCATCCATAGAATCCTGATGAAGCTTTTCAATAGAGTCTTCCTGTGAAGCATCTCAAGGCCTATTATTAGGAAGACGTCTGTCTCCAGTCAGGGAACTGAACCACTTTTTCCTCACTCTATTGTATGTAAAAGCCTTAAGAACCTCTTCTGTCCTTCAACTGTTTTTGGGTTTTTTTCCCCCACTATAGTCCTATGATTAATAAGATGTTCAACCTGAATCAGATGTAAAAAATAATTAAGATTAATATAAATTTGCAGGCAAAATTCAGAGTTTTGAATTCTTATATCCATCATTATGAAAATTAAATTCCCCCAATGCAGACATTGAAATTGTGATATTAGCAATAACTTTACTTGAATAATATGAGAGAAATGTTCAAAGGAAGTGCCATTGTATTAGGATATTATGAGAAAACACTATTAAAGGATCAGAAACGTGCACTAGTTGTCCTAAAAAGCTTAAAAAATAGAGGGTTTTTTTGTAAAATGGTCATGAAATTGAAATTACAGAGGATTTGAATGTGAACTAGTCGTGTCTTCATTGTACTGTTAGTCAGAAACTTTCCAGTACTACTAATCTGGACAGTCTTTTTTTTTTTTTTTCTTTCTCTTCACACTGTTTGGCCAATGCTTTACATTTCTACTAATGCATAATTATTGCCTATTAAAAATGCACTCATTTTCAGTAACGATACTAGTAAAGTATATCTCAACAGTGTAACCTAATGTAGAGATGAAGTCCCTGCGTTAAGAAGTCACATTATAATTATGTCACCACCTAATAATGTTTGTGAAGGTTCCTTTTGATTTGAGAAATACACTATTAGGTATAAATTAAAGATGAAATGACAATGCCTGACCCTGATGGCTTTGCACTTTGCATTGCAAACAGCGATTATGGGAAAAGACATCTTTCTTCCATTTGTATTCACTTATTTTTATGTCATGTGTTATATACCCTTCAACCACTTTTAATTGTACTTGGTGTTGTTAGCCTATATATATAAAAAAAAATACAGCTAAGATATATATCTCCTTTCCTGTTCTTGGAGTTTGCTGTAGAAGACAATGACAATTGCAAAAGCCCCATTGCTTTCAGGGAAGCCAAAATTTCAGATATTTGTGTAAGCTTATTGAAGCCAACAGATATAGTTCTCATGAAATATTTTCTCTTTTCTTCTAATTTTAATGGCTATTAAATGGAATTTTCCAGTGTTTCAACTTTAAGAAAAGATAAGAGAAGTGGAAATTTGAGAAGCAAATAAAACAGTGGAGTCTTTCTTCCCTGCAAACCAGTTTTATTATCTGTAATTCATGAGCATGGATAGAGGTGTATGACCCTTATTCATAATCCCCCAAATGATCCATTATGGATGGAAGTTATAAAGATACAGCTATTATAATTTTCTAAGAAACATTAATATTTCCCATTAATTTGGCTGTAATTTCAAATGAGACTGTTTCTATCATTTTTTTTATTGATTGCTAAGACATTGATAATTTATTAATTTGTTTCCAATTAGACTTGTTCTCATGTATGGGTGTTTCCATTTTTTTGACTGCCCAAAGCTGTGATGAGAGGCATTTTGTTCCTAAAACACCTTGAACTCTGTAATGTGTCTGTCAGAAGCCCATGGAGACATTCCTCATTAATTTCATGGGTTGATGCAAAAATTATTCAACTTTAAGACTAATTTCTACTTTCTTTTTACCAGCGCATATTGTGGGCTGTGCATTTTTTTCCATCCTTCCTTCTCATTAAGGAATATATATTATTTGGAGAGAGAAGCATTGTGTGGTTAGGGAACAGGATTTCTGCTTTTCAGCTCTTAGTTAGAAGAATTTCTTTTTGTCCAAGGAGACTCATTTGTCACTTATGAAGACGTTTCAACTTTGTCACGATCAACAGTTGTGGATAATATTGTTTGTTCTATTGAATTATTATTTATTTTCAAGAAAGGGAAGGTAACCATGGGGTTCCTGAAGTTGCAAGACCTTCTTTGTTGTCCTAAAAGCAAGGAACTCAGAAGACACATGGAGAGTGTTAGGAGAGGGTCAAGGTGGGCATTTAGAATTTTGGGTCCTTTTTAAAATCTATAAACAAATTACTGACTTCTGCCTTTATAGTTTCTGATTGGGAAAACAACTGTGGTCTTGAGGAGTCTGTTCACCCTGATCTAATCTACACCAGTGTTTAGAGTCAAAACACTCAAGTTTGAAATGAATCCATAAATTGAACTAAAATCATATATACCTTTTAAGCAATGAAAGTATAAATTACATTCATTCTGTCTTGGAGAAAAGGGAAAATTCCATGAAATGTGGGTGGTCTGTGCAACAGACAAGAGCTCTAATTTATATAGGGGTCATGATTGTAAGGGATAAATGTTTATAATCCCAGATGGGAAAAATGTCTTAGAAAATAATTTTACAGTCATGAGATTGCCGCTCAGAGAATTATGTTACTCTGGACATACCTTCAGTTATAATTCAGTTAAATATGTGTATGTATATTAGTAATAATTTAACACCTTCCTTCTGTTGTATCTTACCATGATGGAGAAAGGCTTTAATTCCACAGTGAACTCTCTTTCTCTCTGTTTTCCCACCTCTATTGTTTCTTCCAGATGTCTGTAATAGGTGCCATGAAATGATAAAAGTATTAAGGATTTAAGATATCTGGTAATGTAAGTCTTCCTAGCATTAAAATTTCTAATTACATATCTCAGTGTAGTACACATTTTCAAGACTACCTTTATTTCATTTTCAATTCCCTCCTCATAGGGTCTTTTAAGGCATAGATTTACTTTTTTGCCTGTTCTAGAGATCATGCAAATATTCAGTACCTTGGGTATTTGGCAGCCTTCTCTTAGTATTTTCACTTGCTGAAATGCCCTTACAAATACTGAAATATTTCTCCTATCTTTTTGTTATATAATTTTAGCTGTGAAGCACATTTATAAAAGTTTATTCCATATTCTGGATTTATTAACAGCATTTTAAGTAACCTACCTTTTACTAAAACATCTGCATCCCTTTTAGGGCAGATGGGCATGATTCACTGCAAGGTCTGTAGAGTTCATGCAATACAGTGTTATGGAAATGAAATGAGAGCTTCTTAAACCACACCTCATACAGTTGCTTTAATAAGCAAAATGCTCTTGGTGTAACTGAAGCAGGCAGATCACAGATGGCTGACAATTGCAATTGTAAAATTATCCAGTCCTTCTGAGCGGACCTTCTTCCAAGTTCTTCTGAGAAAGAAGCGCCTGTGCAAGAGATTCACAAGGCTCTGGAGAGTTTGTGAACGTGTACCACGTCTCTAGGGCTCACTGTCAGCAGCCAGGCAACAGTTCCCACATGATTTTCTTAATGGGAAAGTAACTCATGTGTTGTAGTGGTGTAGGAAAGCATTGTAGGCACAGGACGTTTCTGAACATAAAATGGTCAAAGTTACTCAAGGCCGTGTTTTGGTATTTTTACTCCAAATAAGTAATTTAAATAAGTTACTTAAGTAGGAATAAGTTGGCAATATTGGCACAACCTGCTTTTTTTGGTGTAAGGCTATTGCCATCAGATACTTTGTGATCTAATCTAGATGTCAACAGTGGAGATGTCCATGTTCGTTGTCTGGATTTCTGTTTTATATGTGTTTGTACACAGATTGTCTGTGTGCTGTTAACACAATCCTAAAGCAGCTTTCCAAACCAGAGCCCTCATATGCCCTGTTTCTTCTTGTTGGTGATAAAGCAAGCCCAGGTGTCTCTCAGATGTTGGCATGTACATCATAGAGGTATGTTTGGCAAGATGAGTCCCACTATTGGCATGACAATGGTAGAAACCCCCAAACCATACTTGCTTGCTGGCTTTAACATGCCAGCTCACTTCTCAGCTAAGAAGGCTACATAAAGGCCACATAGAATATAAATTGACATGTAATTTATTGCAGTGACATAGTACGCTTGTGTTGAAATGGGCTGCATCTCAGAACATGTTTTACAGAAGAGTAACTGTGAGTTGGCTTATTAAGGCTCTAAACCAGTGTGGAATCACATCTGCATAAGATGCCATTAAAGCAGCTACAATGCTGAGAGACAGTGACCATGGTGCCATGCAATTTAAGAGTTTCTCAGACCCATATCCACAAGGACCATTACTTGCAGCAAATAAAGGACAGTTGTCTTTGTTCTAAGAAACAGGAAGACTTGAACAATTAAGGGTCTTCTTTTGGAAACACCAGTCATATCCATTCATAACCAAAATGTGATTCAACTGCATGAAATTCACCTGCATCTGGAATTTCTAAGTGAAGAATGATGCTGTGGGTAAAACCTAGATAAAGAGGAAGTTCTGCCTGACCTTTATAAAATAAATTACTGATAGATTTTTCTTGCTTTACTACAGCCAGTTAGTCATATAATATCAGTTGTTATATTCTATACCCAGACTCCATCTCACTTTTCCTTAAAATCAATAAAGTCCTAACCTGAGGCATCTAAAGTCAGCCAACAGTAAATTTTCATCCCCTCTTTTAAAATTCAAGTGAAACCACTATCCTGACAGATACATGAAATTCTTTCCACCTTTATCAATGAACTTCATCCAGGTTTTTGTTTTGGGAAGGCTGACTTTTTGTAATCCGAGTTGACTGTTCAAATCTTTTTCTACCCTTAGGATTTTAATCAGAGGTCTGTATTTTCATTTTGGGATACCATTCATTCGGAAAGACACAGGATATCTCTTTGCTATAATTAGGAACACGGGGCTTTGGGCTGGGATTTACATGCAGCCCTGAGGTGACTGTCAAAACCAATCCACAGATTTTGTAATCCCTTTCCTTTGGGAAGGGGGAAAATGTTTAAAGCACCAGTGCTTTAACTCTTCCGTTAGTCACTTCAGTATTTTCTCTAGGCTGAACGCTTGCCAGTGAACCCAGATCAGAAGGGATGGAACTGGATAGGGAATGTTAATAGCCTGAACTTGATATAGCACTGAAATATCAGAAAACATGTTTTAGAAAACCATGTTGGAAATATGAATGAATTCTTAGTTTGTGAGGCTTTTTCAGTTTCTAGCTCAGCTGATTCTGTGGCATATACTGTCCGTCTTCTTGAGCTCCCTTATCTAGCTGGAGAATTTGTGTATAAACAGGTAGGACATATCTGTTTCTCCTGGCCTCAGGTTTGCTTCCCTTTGGATTACCTCTACTTTTAAAATACTTATAAATATCCTGACCCCTTTCAGTAAAACTGTAAGATCACTAGCAAGGGCATTGGCCAAATCCTCTTTTCTCTCCTAGTAAATCTCAAGTTTAACCTCTTCTAAGCAACCTTTGTCTCAAGGATGGGTCATCATTTTTTTTTTTCCTCAGGATGTCCTAATTTTGCTCTGAAAAGAACATAAGAACTGCTACTCTGGTCAGGGCAGGAGTACTGCCAGGTCAGTGTCCTTTCTCCAGGAAGGATCAGTACATTATGAAGGAATAGAAAAAATAAGGCATCAAAAAGCAGCTTTAACATATATTAATGTGTTGGCTTTATTCTAGCCATTGATCCAAACAATACAATTCTCCATTAGCAAATAGTACTGTCATACGAAATAGGGTTTTTTCCATGATTTTAGCAGCCTTACACAGTCGTTAGCTCTGGTTTATGCTAAAGCATAATAGGTACTTACTAGTTTTCTCTCTAGACTCATATAAATTGCTATATGAATGATAAAATTTTGTAAAAATTCAAATACTGCACCTCCACACTCCTCTGTTCATAGTAGAAAGTTTGTAACTTACTAGGTTCATGTGCAATAAATCTTAATCTGCTCTGCTACATACAGAAAATATTCTCCAACTGTTGAAAAGAAGTGTAAATAATGTTGGAGAAAGCCAAATCTAACATAGATTAAGTGAACTTTCTAATAAAAGGAACAATAATTGTAAATTAAAGTTTCAATTACCCAACATATCTATGGATCAGTATCTACAGATGAGTCTTCTGGTGTGGCAATAAATACTAAGGGAAATGTCCAAGAGGAGTTTCCTTTAAAGTTCTCTTCCTTCATCCTCTGGGTTTTTTTTCAATTTTTTTGACTGTCATTTCTTGTGTGGAATTGAGTTTCTGTACTCAAAACTAGAACTTGTTTTCCTTATCTTCATTTCTGTTGATGTGCTCTTGGCCTCTCTCTGTTCTTCACCCATCCTCCTGCCCTCCCCATGGCTCACTTTCTTTTTCCCTGGATCTCTTATAGCAAAACTAATGTCATCCATTTATATTCTGCTCTTTGCTGTGGTTTACATTTCTGATTTTCTCACTTACTATTTCCACAGCATGCTCTTCATATTATATATTTTCTCTTTGGTTTATTTTTCCACGCTGAACTTTGATCTCTTATTTACACCTAGAAGATTTTCCCCATTCAGTGGGTAAATAAGCTCCCTTCATTTATACCCTTTCTGAAAACTCATCTCCTGTGTATGATTGATACTCGTAAGCCATGCAAATTATTTTAGATATTCTATGAATGATTTGCAATTTGAGATAAAGTTACCTTCAGCTCTGTAATGTCTTATGTGTCTATCTTGTATGTGATTATGGTTGCCTTGGGGCAGGGTGCCTGTCTTCATTTCTCTTGAATGCGGTTCTGAGTATGTTACCATCACTAGATGAGTCATGTTATTGTTGATTAATAGATGGGGCATTTCACGTCTCTGTTTTCTTAATTTGAACCTGTGTAAAAGGCAATTTCCATTTTTAACTTATCTTAATAATACTTTTATTCTTCGCCCAATGGAAACAAACAAGCTATTTTTTCAGCAGAAACATTTTAGGGAAAATCTACTGTTGGCATGACTCCCGAATCTTGATTTGGAAGATTTTAGAACAGACATTTTGAATGATTTCTAAATGAAATGCAGTCGATGATATGCTGTGTTTGCTTCAGAGAATGACTGACATGCAATCTAGAATTTCTTCACAGTTGTGTAGTTATTACTTTTGATTTTAATGTGAAATTCAAGCCACCACTATCAATTTGATTAATGGGGTAATACAACTTGTGGCATTAAAAAAAGTTAAATGTTGATAAAGATGGCATTTTCTTAGGAAGTTGAAAATATATTCCAGTTATTGCTGAAGAGTTATGATGTCTGGTCTCCTGAAAAAGTTAGCTTGATTCTTAATGTTGCACCTTTAAATAATACTTGTCATCTAAGTATTTGTGCAGTTCTCTGGTCCATAAGACTTTACGCTGAAATCTTAATCTCTGCAGGGGCAAAGAACTTTGTTACATAAACTAATTGGCTGTGAAGAAAGGAAAAGGGCATAAAATTGACACAAGAATAGCAGCACTGCTACTCTTTTTGAAATTCACTGCATAGAATTGTTCTGAAAAAAATATGTCTGCAATATGAATATACGAAAAACATGTTGACCTTTTCAATGTTTCATTTTCTTTTTGTGTACAATATATAATGTTTTTATTATATGTGACTATTGTGGTAGAACAAAACATTGTCAATTTATGAGCAAACGCCATTTTCTGTACAGGTAAAGTAAAAGAATGCAGTTACAGAGGGAGACAGCAGTACTTCACACAAAATGTAGTTTAACACACAGTCTGTTCCAAGAGGTCATGTGCTTTCAGCTGTAGAGGTGAAACATGGAAAAAGAAGGAAGATTTAGAAGGAGATTAGTGTGTAAGGGTAGGTGAAAGTAGGGTATGTCACAGGAGGAATGGTACAACTGAATCCTTCAGCATCTGTCAGATTTATAAATTCTTTCTAGAGACAGTGATAATAGTATCAAAGGAGAGACCTCCTCAGTGATACAGTCTCTACATGGTCCTTCTTTTGTGTAATAGCCTCTTAAGTATTCTAACAGTGCTCTTTGAAAATACAGCCTCTCTTCTTTCCAAGGCAGATCAGTCTGGCCATTGTTATAAAGTAGTCATCTAAACTAGCATGTTTTCGGAGGTGAAGAAAAGCAGTATTGGTGGGAAGGCTGAGATGTTCACCAAACGAGACACTCAAGAGGAAGAAATATGACCATATGCAAGTAATTAATATTTTTTTTTGTTTTCATAGTAAAGTAGAGCTATGCTCTGAGAAAAATACTTTTAGCTGTGAAAACAATGTTGATTCCCATGTGCTGTATTACCCATTAGTTAATATTTCTTAGTATACATTGCCATAAAGAGCTTATCCATGGGAGAGGGAGCTCCCTATGCCAGTGTGTAGGTGTGTGCAAGTACTATGTTTCTATACGTGTGTAACTGTATTCTCATCAGGAAAGAGGAGCTGTGATTGGGAAAACTGAAAATTTTATCCTCATTTGCAGCTGCAAAGCTGAAGAACAGAGAAATTAAGCAATTTGAGGTCATAGAACTAATCTCTGGTGACAGGACTGGGGCCTTCTGAGTCCAGAATTTCTCTCCATAGCAGAAGTCTAATTGCTGCCACTTCTCTATCTTGCCACTTAAAATATTACAGGCCCTGGGCTAATGAGCTTTGTTCATGAGGCACGTTACAGGGCTGTTAGTATTCATATCACAAAATGCTTCAACTTCTAGGAAACAACATCGTCCTCAGTGTTGTCATCTTGCCTCCCATCTCTTCAATGATTTGGTTAATCTAAACTTGCCTTTAATATAAGATTGGCACTCCTTATGGATTTTGTGCTTTTAATTACATTTGGTTTAGGGAAGATTGGCTTGTTGTTTCAGTGCTCTTTATGGAAAATAAGGAGTCTCAAATGGCATAAATTGGATATTTTATCATCAGTTTTCTCCAAATAAATTGACAGTTTCAGAGATTTTATTTCTTATAGCCCTAGTCTCAGTGAAGACTGTGAGCAAGCCCAAAGGGATTCATGGCCATGTTTGAATAAGGTACCACATGGAATGAATGAAAATAGCTAATGCTAGTCCTATGCTGTTACTAAAATGCTGATGAACCAGAGGCATATAAAGCTCTGTCTGAAAAAAAAAGGCTTTGAAAGGAAAGCAGAGTATAGGCAACTATGAATGAAGCTTTCAAAGTACAAATAAGATGACCAGAAAGGAGAGTAGATTTCACCTACTTCTTGTAGAATGGAAATCACATCTCTTGTCCCACTGATATTTTGCTCAAGCTTTTAGAAAACAGCAGTGACAAATTAATGCTTTATATCAATTAACATTTTCTCTTTGATAGACTTGAGAGTTTCAGCATTCTTGAGGAAATCTAAATTGCATGATAAAATATTAAAATGGTGTTGTTTACCGTATACCATCTTCTTATGCTTGTGACAATTGAGAATCCATTTGTTTCTGGGTTTGGTGGTTTTTTTCACTCATTTCATACAGTAGTTGCCACAATATTGACTGTCAGTTCCCATGCCTGGTAGGCTACAAGGCTTTTGCACGATGTTTATATGTGAACTGGTGCCATCAGGCCCTAAATCCAAAATATTTTCCGAGGTGGAAGCACAGCTGTTGCATTTATGTCACTGAAATTTTCTTTCCTCTGTACAAATGCAATTCAAAGCTCCATGGGGTGGGTTTCTACCTTTTCACTTCTGTATAAGAATCTCTCTGAGACTGTTGAATCTACTATCTGTCTCTAGACAAAATCCATTCTTCGGAAAAGCAGGCTCTGAGTTGATTGATGCCATCTGTATGTTGGTTTTCACATGCTCTATGTGCTTATGTCTTGAAATATGAAAGTTTTCTTTATTATATAGATAAAATCAGGAGCAGAGATATGTGGAATTATATTGCTTTTCTTGGTGTATAGTATTCAAGTGTAACGCATCTTTATTTTTTGCTTTTTAATCAGTAGCTACTGGTACAGCAAACTAAAAAAGAAAAAATAAATGTTGAGCACCATTATGTTTTAATGTAGCAGTGCATCAGGGTTTACTATTGTATCTTTATATCAAAATCATTTCTTCTTCCTGTTCTCCTTTCTTTATGTCCTTGTTGTTCTACATTTTTATGTTTAGATGAAGGAGGTTTATGGATGAGAGGTTTCTTTCTAAAGCAAATGATAAATGTAGCTTTACACAAGAATTTTAATGCAACAGATGCATTCACTTAAAGTAGAACCTCCAAGACTCTTTGACAGCAAAATGAAAATACATTAGTTTGTCATTAAAGGGATTTTGAATTTCTTACTAACTTAGATGAATGCAACAAAGTATAGTTTTGACATCTCATTAGTTAAGTTGATTTCAATAGAGTTGTATGTTGTTAAATATGATAAAACATAACATTAGACCCTTGGCTAGAAAATACCACACAGAACAAACTGGAATTGTTATGTTTTGTGGGGTTTTTTTCTGCATCCACATTTTACATATGACCAGGATGATTTTATGCGAGTTAAAATCTCACAACGATGTTGCAAAAATCTGAATTTTGCACCAGTGTTTAAGCAAATACAAGTACGAGATAAATCACTCTCATTAGCCAATGGTCATGCTAAGCCTTCTACAACCACATCGCCTAGCCAGCAGACAGACACCAAGTGTGTGCACAGCAATAAATAAGGTGGATTTTTTAAAAGAATTTTTAGTCCTTTGATATCTGGAACCCTGTCCTGCTTTATGACCTTGGTTTTGGAGTTTGTTAGTTCTGTCAATCGTATCCCAATACACTGTATTATTGTCATACAGTCTTAATGAATCGCTAGACATTGTGGTCGTGAAAGCTTGAAAAGATGAAACACTTCAAATGCAACAAAAATAAACTAATGAATTAAACAAGCTAGGCCCCAGATTAATTAGTAAAATTAATGGTATGAAATCCTATTTTTGAGAAACCTGACTTGGTAATTTTACATATTTGGGATTCCCAGTGCAGTGTCACCGTGTAACTTGTTTTACACGTCGTAATTGATTTTACCCACTATCAACAGTGTATTTAGTGTTGATGTTGTGATTTCTCAAGTTAAACAAAATCTTTACCTCTCAACCAGATTCACGCAGGTACAGCTTTCACTGGACAGCAGGCTAGCTTGCATTTCTGCAGTGTCATTTTATCAGATTCATTACTGGTTGAGTGTACCCTATTCAGAAACAACTGGGAACATAAAAGTGATACTGGAGTGTCATTCTCTAAAATGTCCTTGTGGAACAGTCAAGGGAAAAAGAATGTTAAAGTGAATTAATTGTATGCACTGTGCAGTAAGTCTTTCTAATGGTCATTAGCTTTCTCTTCATCAAGGTTGTAACATTGAGAATGAGGGTATTTGAGCATTGATTTTAAAGAGTTGGTATGTTAACAAGAATGGTAATAATAGTAAAATTTTATTTGTCAGTCAAGAAATAGTAACATAAACAGATGAAGCACTTTCAAAAGGAAGAATGTATAGTGGGAATTACATTCCTGCCCCTGAACCCCATTTGTTCACATGCTGCATTTTGAACCTATGAATTTGACTAAAATGTATTTTACCTTAGCCTGTTACTATGTTCTTGAAAGCATTTTACGTCTCTCGAGGTGGTTTTGACTTGCATCCTTCCATAGGTGTGTCCAGTCAGTCCTCTGTATACAAAGTAGATTCTTCAGAAGGAGCTCAGAGGTACTGGTGTTTCTTTTGTAAAGAAAGGGGGCTTTGTAAAAAACTGTGTGGTGTATATATTGAAACTGGTATGCTTAAACATTTCATGTCAATACATGAGACAATACATGAGAGTTCTCTGTTAGTAAATACAGAGAGCTACATTTTAAACTGTCCAGTGTGAACATTTGAACATGATGAAAATATCTAGCTAGAAATATTTTTACATTTTAGTCTTTTGCCAAAACCAAACTGGCCAAGTTCCAGGTAATGCTGCTTGTCCTACTGAAAATACTGTGCTAATCATCTGATGACTGGACATCCCTAGATCCTTTTTGGTTTTAAATCAAAAGAAATTCACTCTCATTTATACATCTTTCATCCCCAATAATTGCTGGTAATGTTGTCCCCTGAACATCTTTGCGCTCTTTCATTAAATATAGTTAGGGAAGAGGTCTGTATATATGCACTTTCCCAGCTTGCCCGTACCACTGGGGACTACTGACTGACCATACAGTTTTTTGAAGAGCTAGCTGGCAGACTGGTTGGTGGTTGCTGTTCTCTCCTGGGAATCAGATTTGTGAAGGGGCAGCTTAGAGCTGTCAAAGTTTAGAACTTCAGGAGCACATTGCACAAATGCATCTATACTTTTGGGATTGGTGGGTGACATCTGTCTTTAAACTGACACTGTTTTCACCAAATTGAGTCAAAGATAGGTTGCAGACTCCACCTCAATCCTGTCCGCACTGACCAGATGAAGCATTTGCCTCTGCCCTGTACCCGTGATCTGGGGACCTTTGGTAGGACTTCCATCTTGCAGTTTATGAGCCCTCCCTTTGTGATGCATGAGCCAGATGTCCTGAAGGTCATACTTACCCAGGTCCTACTGGCGTGTCTCTTCATATATTCCCATGCTACCATTTCTAGGAGGACTTTCATTTGCTCTCTTTCATGATGCTGTCCCTGTGGTAATGTGATGCAAACACCCAAGCTAGCTTCCTACAGACAGGTGTGTTTATTACAGGAACAAGTCAAATCTCCTACAGTGTCTGATTATTTGGGGCTTTGCCCTTCTTGGGACTGTGACAGCCCTCATCTTTACCTTAGATGATAACTGACTCGTTTAAAGGATCTGCTAAAATGATAGACTAAGGACTCTTTCAAAAGTGATAAAAACAGTCATTAGTACTGGTAGTTTTTCTGTTCTGTCGTATTTTCCTTTACAACCATCAGAGATGTGGAACAAGGCTTAAGAAAGATTGGTTTTTTTGGTGTGGTGTGTATGTACATACAGAGAGATTTTTGCTTTCATTAAGAATATATGGAGAACATATTACAAAACATAGTATTGAGACATTATTTGCCAGGATTCAGTCTTTCCAATGCAAACAAGATCGAATGCTGTTTCAAGTATGTTGTTGAACCTTCCCAAGATGACATAATGTTCAACTAGCCTCATTCTTTATGTAAACTCAGAAAGTGTGCAGAAATACTGAAGTGTTAATGTCTGAAGCATAAAGCATAATTCAGAGGCATGAATAAAATGCAGATCAGTCCAAACTATGTAGAAGTACTTAATTTATTTTTAGTTTTGTGCAGTGAACACACATTATAGTTAATAATGTGTGCAGGAGCATGGATGCAAGTCCCTATAATATGATTTAATGATTGCATAGCTTGGTTTTATCATTTCTATATGTATATTTTTCCAGAAATAAGAAAAATGAAGAAATTCAAGATGGCTCAGTCAACAAATTAGCTAAAAGAAAGGAAGAAATTGAGGAAAGTAGAGATGCACAGTGTTTTCACAATGCTGCAGAAAGACAGGGTAGACAGCATTATAAGAGTGACCAGTTTATGGCAAGAGAGATAATAAGCAGGAAATGAGGCAGCAAAATGATACGGTGAAAAAGAGTAGATGTGGAAAGAATGATGCAAGAAGAAGGTATGCTGTTTGGTGAGAGAGAAATTACATGATGATCTATGAAATTAGAGAGGAAAGAAAGATACGATGAAGTGAAATTGGATTTAATGAGGTAGGAGAAAGGTGATTAGGGACAGAAGAAAAATAGAGTTTAGTGATGAGAAAATCCTATTAAATTATCCAATAAATCTTCTTGCCACTCAGGGGTTTCCCTTTTTTCTCCTCCTTCTCCCCAGCATGTTTTTCAGGGTACTTGTGGCAATATCTAACCATACAAGAATACCATTTTCCATATGATGTGCTTCAACATCTCTCTGTAGGACCAAGAAAGTCACACAAGTGTACTCCTGGCACATAGTCAGAGCCTTTGGTCTCATAGTCTACACAGTATATCAGCAGTTTGTCAAGACTGTGTTTAGGAGACTGGGGTAACTTTATTTAAGGGCTCTTTTGTTTAGGGTCTTTTTTGAGGGAGATTTTATTTGTTCATCGTTATCAGGTACTATGTATGGAATATGCAATGGATGAAATATGCAATGGAGATTACTGGAAAAATGGAGAGATGCTTAAGTTAAATCTCTGCACTTTGTACCATTCGCTTGCTTTTAACATTGTTCAGCTCTGTAGTACAGCTTTTTTTAAATCGAGCAAAGTGGATAGAAACACCAATATGTGCACATAGCAGATGGCTTTCTGTTACTAAATGATCAGATTATCTGAATTATGATCAGAAGGTAAAGTTCACAGTATTTGTGCAGTCTCTTTGCATTCTTTTTTTTTGTGGGTAAACAGGAAATTTCAACACTTCATATCATAACAAAACCACTCCTAAAACAATCCATCCATTCAACAACTACGATGCAACCGCTGTTGCATTCTCAGTGTGTGACCTTTCTGCCTTGATATCATGTCACTGAGACCTTGTTTGGCAAGAATTTGCTCATAGGTTAAAATTTGATATATTTGGACAGTAGCATTGAAATGCCAGCGAGATTATACATTTTTCACAAAAGAAGTGGTTTAGGAAAAGAAGCCTGGAAAGACTTCAAGGACATTTCATGCTTCACTAGTCTGAAACAGGGCTCTCTTCAAGTCAGTGGGCTAGTAGAGATGGAAGGTTGTGATGCAGGAGTATCCTGAAAAAGCAGTACAACTAAAATGTAAAGTAATTATTCTGTAGTTTACTTTGCATATAGAAAGCTTTCCTGTGAAGTTAGAGTAGATTTGATGTGTCAGCTACAGCATCAGTCTTAAAATGATGTGTTTTGCAGTGTGGAAGGCAGCTAAATTGACTAGCATTTCTGGAGGCCTCCTCATCTTTTAGTAATGAGTAGTCATCGGATCTTAAGTAATTTTAAAATGTTTCCTTTGGTAATAATTTTAGGTCTTCTTTTAAGAAGAAGGTCTTTTTTTTTAGGACTGTTTCAGAGGAAAATAAAAATAAATTCAGGAAAAAGTTAATGCAATTGTCATAAAAGAAATATGTTGGCTTATTCAAATGATAAAACTTCTTGGTGTGTACTGTTATGTTTATCCTACAAACAAGGAATACTGAGCAGAACTAAATGTGTACTAGCCAAGTCTTCCACCTGTGTGTCCTTTATGGGAAGTTGTTTTGAGTGCTGCAGTTCCACAAGTCTAGTTGCTCAACTTCGTACAAAACTCTTCTGGTCAATTAGATAAGCCTGATGTTGCTCAGCAAAGTTCTTTATTTTTAGTTCCACGAAGTTGAAAGCAAGTTCCCTTAAGCAGTAGTCCTCATGATATGGAAGGTGCTGAAATCAAAACTGAGCAAGCTGCTTTCCTTTCGTAGGGTCTCTGGCTGAGGACCCTGTCTCCATGAATTCGTGTTACTCACCCACTGTCACTCTGAAGATGTAATCGGCATAGACTTGTTAACTTATTTTAACAAGAGAACCAATATCCAAATAAAGTCTTTGTACCAGGATTTTGGAAATGTGTGTGAGTATGCAGTAAGAGTATTCCTAATGACTGTGACAAAGAAAAATGCTGAAGTAATGATACAATTTAAAGAGATAAATAAATATTTTTAGCTCTGTGCTGTATCTGTTTCTTAAATACTTGATAGTAACAGTAAAGACTTTGCATATTAATCCTAAAAACTCTCTTTACAGGGAAGATGATACACAGCAGAGCTGTTATTCTAGCCATATGAATGCAGCCTGTGTTTTTAGTGGTGGACCAAATGTCCTGTTGTGTTAAGAGTATGCCTGCCAGAGCCCCAAGGGCTTGCACTGGAGCAGTTTCACAAATTCAGAAATACGTTTAAGAGTTCTGTCTCAGAGCCCCAGTAAGGGCTTGCAATGTGACAATTTAAACATTAAAACCAGATATGTTTGAGTCTGAGTTACTAATTCCCAGGTAACTTCTGACACAGAAGCACAAGCTTTCGTAATAGCACTAGATGATATGCCAGAGGGACAGGATGCCATTCAGAGGGACCTGAACAGGCTGGAGAGGTGGGCTCAGGTGAACCTCATGAGGTTCAACAAGGCCAAGTGCAGGGTCCTGCATTATCAGTAAAGGCTGGGAGAGGACATGCTAGAGAACAGTCCTTTGGAAAAAGACTTTGGGGTACGAGTAAAAAAAAGCTGGACAGGAGTCACCAATATGCAATGGCAGCCCAGAAGGCCAATCAAATCCTGGGCTGCATCAAAAGAAGCATGGCCAGCTTGTTTGAGAGAGGTGATCCTGCTCCTCTACTCTGCCCTGGTGAGACCTCACCTGGAGTACTGTGTCCAGCTCTGGAGCCCCCAACACAAGAAGGACATGGACCTGTTGGAGCGTGTCCAGAGGAGAGTCACAAAAATGACTAGAGGGCTAGAGCACCTCTCCTATGAAGACAGGCTGAGAGAGTTAGGGTTGTTCAGCCTGGAGAAGAGGAGGCTCTGGGGGGGGGACCTTATAGTGACCTTCCAGCACCTGAAAGGGGCCTATAAGAAAGCAGGGGGGGGGGGTCTATTCACAAGGGTTTATAGTGACAGGACAAGGGGTAATGGCTTTAAGCCATACATTCTATGATTCCTATGATTCTGTGATTCTCTAATATATAATAGCGATGCTATGAGAAGGTATATCATATAGTGAAGATGCAGTTCTTATCAAGGTGTCCTTGTCTTGGGTGAGGAAAAGGAGTACAGTCCATTGACCAGCTGTGCTAGACTTTCAACCTTTTCCTCCACCCCTGCCTCCAGAGAGGTATTGCCCGTCTTATTTCTTTTATCCTGATCCCATCTGTCCCCTGCCTTCTAGGTGACATCTAGCATGATTTGAGTGGAGAACTGAGAAAGATAGTCATGTATGTCTACCATGTAAATATTGTCATATTTGGGGTTGTACACTTAAATACTCATTTTGTTGTTAACTACGCAAAGGTCTTTGCTCACACACTACAGCCCTCAAAATTTATCTAAGAGCTGTTTGCTTTTATTGGTTTAGCCAAAACAGAATGTTCTATCTTCACAAGATGCCCTCCTTCAGCTGTTTGGCATGCCAGCTCATTGGGTCTCCAATCCAAGAGATAGGATAAGAAACTCAAATTGTATGTGAAGTGAAATTTGAAGACAGCAAAAAAGAATTTTTCAAGGAATATAAAATATAACATCATAGTTGTTGAAAGCCAAAGGAAGCTTGAAGTGGCAAGAAGAGAGGAAGTATTCTAAATTTATAATGAAAATTAATTATGCATTCATTGCATTTGAAGAGGTCAGACATGATGAATTTAAATAGTACATGAGAATGAAGGCCATCTTTTATATTAAAGGCATTACAACAAGGTGATGTAAGGAGAGGCAGAGAAGTAAAGGCTGCAAAGGGGGGAACATTGCAACACTGAGGCAGTAAGTGACAAGAACATCAAATTGAACAGATCTGCTTTGTGGCTAAATTGATTCATGATTTTCAGGCAATTGAAAATAATTACATTAGCCATAAGATTATACTGGAAAAATGTTTAAAGCTGCTGAGAAAGTTAATAAAAGAAGGAATTTCAAAGTG
Organism: Todiramphus chloris collaris; assembly: GCA_025345505.1. Taxonomy (NCBI): domain Eukaryota; kingdom Metazoa; phylum Chordata; class Aves; order Coraciiformes; family Alcedinidae; genus Todiramphus; species Todiramphus chloris. The sequence goes on from JANVCC010000035.1 coordinate 31,631,246, forward strand.
GATTCTCAGCAGCTTGCAGCAACCTTCACAACTTCTGTACAGTGGAGTAATTTTTTCTTACAATTTTCTTCCTTTCTTACATGTAGTTTCTTGCTATTTTCTTTTCTGTTCTTTATTATTTCCTGTCACATCTGTCCTGCTTTCACTACCCTGTTTCATTAGTGCATATAGCATACTAGCAAAGAGATTAAACACAAGCCAGGGTAAATGCCATATGGGACATCTAGCTGTAGGGCTAACGCAGAGTGTGTGCTCCACTTTCTGGGTTACTGGAGCAGAGATTTATTCTTAGCAGGGGTAGACTATGTTAAATAACATCGGTAGAAAGATAGTGTAACCTTTCTGCTTCATACTGTTTCAATGTATGTATTCTGGGGTGTATGGTGATATTGCATTACTCATCTACCTTTCTGTTTAGAAACAGAATTTGGAGCTGGGAACCCTATACCTTTCATGTGGATTAAGGCAATACTTGTACTGATATCTAAACACTGCTGTCAGACCCCATAGTCTATTTTGACTCAAGGTATTGCTGTGGAGCTTGAGGAGGTGCAGTGTGTGCACAGCAGTGTGACTAGGAAGTCAGAAACTCACACTGACTTTCCCAGCAAAGGCATACCTTTAATGAACAGAAATTCCAGGTGAAGGGAGTCCTTGAAGAATTTCATTTCTATGGCCCTGAGCTAAGCATCGTCAATGGCAAGTGAAATCACAGAGGCTTAGTGGTTAAGAAGGAAAAAAGGTAGAATAGCATATAGTAAATTGTCACTTCAGGCTTTTACAAAATAGCATAGAAGAGAAATAAAGAGTATCTTTCCCCAGAGGGTGCTTTCATGTACCTGGTTGTCCATGGGGTGCAAGGTTAGCAGAACAGGAGCGTGTACCAGATAATTCCCCTGTGGCAGCTGTTAAGATTGACTGGTTTTAATATTATCTCCACCTTCACTTGAGGGAATTCTCCAGACAAGCTTCTAAAGCATTGTGTAATCTAATAGCATTATTTGGTTTATTTATTTATCACAGGCATATCCTTCATTTACTTACGGTCTATACTGAAAACAGCACCATAATTCCTGTAGCCACAATTAGATAACCACTGCTAGACTGAATCAATACCCATTCTGCTGAAGAATATTATACTGCAATAGCGGAGAATGGCTCTCTTTCTATTGACAAATACTATTGCCACTGTAAGCCCAGTCTAAAATCCACCTAATGAATATAATGAGTTATTTACAATTAAATAATAATGGATAAGTTAGTATTTAACACATGTATGTCCTTGTGTTTTAGAATCCAAAGTGATGGCTAGTTATTGCACTGTGTTTGGTGAAAATCCTAAGAAGTTTACATCCAAGAACAGTGTTGTTAGGCTTTTCCGTGAATGGAGTTTTTGCCTGTTGATAAGGAGTGTTGAGTTTTCATGTTATATTTTCCTATTCTTCACCTGAGAAATCAGAGTCATTGTTATTATGAGGGTAGGAAATTTGCATATGTCTCCTTACCCCCAAAACGCTTGGTGTTACTTTCCTCTCAAGCTTTGCATTGCATTTTGAACTGAAAATGGTTGGGTGGCACGGTGGCCCTTCTGTAAGTTATCCTGCTAGCATGGATAGTTCCTCATTTACCATTAGTTTTATGGAGACCAAATATTACCAGGTGTAGGCCTTCATGGGTTTCTTTTGATGAAGTCTGAGAGCTTCCACTGTGATTATGCATTAGCTTGAAATCAGTTTTCTTTGTGCAGCAATTGGTGCTGTATATAAAATGAGATTACATACAGGAAGCTGTACAGAAGACAGGCTTACGTTGTCAAACAGGCACATCAAGGAGAAGGTTACAAAACACACCATTGCTATTTGATTCAGTTATGTTAGTGCCTTTGCAGTATCAGCCAGATCTGTCAGCTTTTTATCTGCTGTGTGAACAAAGTTCTGGGCACCAAATGAAGATAATACTGACCTTTCTTCAAGAAACTCATAGGAAGGTATTAAGTAGTTTTGGGAAAAGCAGTTAGATATGTCCATGAGAAAGAAATACCAGCAGGAATAGGGTGGGCTATCAGCAGTTTGTTTCTTGAAGAGGCAGTCCATAAATTAGGACAATCATCTGTTTTCAACTTGCTATTTTAAAGTTCATAAAGAGCATAATTAGATTCCAATGATGACTTAATTTTTGCCTTGTTTGACTTTAAAATGAAAATCTTATCCTTTTTCAACTTCTTTGGGGTTTTAAAATGTTTCTACATAATTTCTCTCATTTCAGTACCTCTGTACAAAACCAAACGTAGATTTTTTTTAATTCTCTTTGAAGGGACACAACAGGGAAAAATTCTTCCCTGGTAGGACCCAGTGAAATTTCCCTCATCGGTCAGGTTGACAGCAGGTTTAGCACATTTATTAATTATGAGTGCAATTTGTTAGAACAAACAAGATTCCAAACCTTTAGGAGGCCTAGAATGATTATAAATAAATAAAAAAGCTTGAAAAGTGCTTCAAGGCAACAGCTCATCAAACAAAAAGATGAGACTCTACTTTAAGACTATCCCAGTAAAGTGGAGAGTACCTTCTCCTGTTGAAAAATCACTCCAACTATGTTAGCAATACATTAATTGTCTGCAAGTGTATCTATGTTTTTTTGCTTGCTAGAGGTTCATCAAAACGTGTTATGAACTTGTATATGAATCTCCTTGTGAACATTTTTTAACTTCAGGACTGGCAGTAGTTCTGTCCTCTTTCTTGTGTGTCTGATTGTATTTCCAGCTTTGGGTCTATGTTACTCAGCAGATAAAATACTGCAACAGCAGTGATTGCTCTGGGAATTTGCTTCTGGGTTGGCATGTGCTCTTCTGCTTTTTTAGGAGGATGGAGGCTTCAGGGATCTCTGGAGTCTACCTAGTCAAACTCTACTCAAAAAACACAACCACCTTCTTCAAAATTTCCATCTGTCATATTTTGTTAATTGTACTTGAAATCACAAATTATAAACTCCAGAGCAGCCTGAAAGTACCATTGTTCATTTTCAGACATTATTTTCCATGTTGCATTTGCTACCTAACAGACCAGTTAGTTAGAATCAAAATACTAATGCTGGGGATGTCAGTTGTCATAAGTTACTACAGAGCTACTGTTTGTGTGCCAACAGGTATGCGAGATTTAGGTACTTTTCTGCTGTCATGGTCAACTGCTGTATTTAGAGAGTCTTAACTGTTCAGTGTTAGAGGCAGGCAGTGTGGAGATTTAGTTGGATACCACTAAGATTATTGATCTTAGGTCTTCAGAGACTTGTTAAATATATCATGAAGGTCACTGTTTATTTATTTATTTATTTGTGGGCAGAAATCATCACTGAGACAATTGAGTGTACAGCAGTGATATGAATAAACCTCAACCTCGTCTTCAGAAGAAGCCAATAGCTGTTTGTAACAAGCACAATCGTATTTCCTGCTCTGATGTGACCTTTGTCTTCCTATTTACAAATATATGTGATTTCTAATTTTATATACCTCACCCTGTGATCAAGTGCCTTCCAGTGTTATAGCCACTCTGTTCCTTGATACAAAACTAGTATGAATAGTTGTGTGTTGTCTTACTGTCTCAGAATTAGTGTATCTGTATTTTATTCTATGGCATCTAATAGTTGCCATACCTCTATCCCATTGCTGTGTATTCTGCCATGAGAAGCAGAATGTAGTGTAATGCAAACACATAATCTACTCATTGCTGACACTAGAACTTCATAAATGAAAATAATTTTTCCATAACTCACCTGGATACTCTTTTCTCAAGGAAACGTAAGAACATTTGTGATGTGATCTGGACTCACCTCTTCATTACACTGATATTAAAAAGGATTCTGTGGTTGCGTTTCTGGGGCAGTTCAAATGAAATTCAGGTTGCTACTTCAGCTGTACAACTTTGTAAAACAGACATGAATTTGACTCATTAACACGTATTTCTTCAGATTTAAATTTTGATTTCGCTGATGTACTACTGCAGAATGCTGCTTTTGTAACTGCCTTCATTTCCTTGAAGTTGCATATATGACAATGGCATAATGTCAAGGTAGGTTAGACCCACAGAGCTGTATGAGATAGTCAAGAGGAGGTTAGTGTGGGCTGTGAGTGTGTCCATGACCTGGGAAGTAGCACGGAAGTGCATTTACTCTGTGTCCTGATGACATACTTGCTTTGTATTTTCAAAACCTCAATTACTCATTTTCCCAGTCTATAATGTTTATTGGATAAAATCCACATAGTTCATGGTCAGCAGAAAACTGAGGTCATACCATTAACAGCTTTTGGCATTCATAGCTAGACACAATTTTTTCTCCTTTTAACAGAAGAGAGCTTTCAAATAAATAAATTTTAAAACTCTAAAGCCAGTTGTAGTACCTTGGATGTCAATGACTTGATTTTACAAGAAACGGTGGTGCCTGACAATACCTATTGGCAACTGCTCAGCCATCCTGAGAACCAAGGCTTAGGTACATTAGTGTAAGAGCCACCACCTGACTTAAGACTTCTCTGCAGTCCTTTTGTTGCTGTCATTGTCCTTAATGACTCTGCCCCTCCCTGGCTTTCTCTGGTGGTCTTTTCTTGTTCTCCCAGTCACTTGTAAAGGCATGAGATGGGAAGGAGACTGTTCCGCATTTGGGTGATTACAGCTCTCAATTCCAGTGTGCAGACCAGACATAATGCTTCCCGTTTGTAGATCATTTTTCCCCTTCCACACACCCCACGTGTGGTCTGTGCTGCAGGACGGCTGCTTGGTCAGTCCCAAGAGCTGCTCTCTTTCATTACCTTTTCTCTCGTTATGCCTTGAAGCCAAGAAAGGCATCATTTCAGCTGCAGTCTGCTCCTGTGGTTCAGGCAGTACAGAACAGGAAGGTTTCACAGGACTTGTTTGCGGACAGCTGAATTTAATGATGCTCTTTTGTAGATTTTGGAAGATCCTGTAGTTAAAATTACCATAATTCAGTCTTTACAAACACCTTTGTGAACATTTCATACCCATGCCCAAGCCATTCTCCATGTTTTATACAGACGAGGAGAGATGATTTCAAAGCAAATATTCTGTGCCTGTGTGTACGACATCTTGCTGCTTCCCAATGATTTTATTTTTTTTGTTTGCCCTTTCCGCCCCCCCTCCATCATATATTAATTCCATCTCTTCCTCCTTCAGAGACAGATGGTGAGCTGGTGATACTAATGAGCTCCCTGCTGCCCAGGGAAGGCAGACGGAAATGCTTTGTGTTCTGAGAACTAGCAGGCTGAGCATCCTCACTAAGAATGTAACATGTGTGATGAAAGGTTTCATGCACAAACACTGTAGCAGACTATCTTCACATGCACCTGTGAACCATGTTTCCCCAGGAGAACAACTTCCCAAAACAGCCTACCTAATAGTCTGATCCTTACTGTGTTTATTGGGGTATTGCTCTGAATGATATAATAATCTCTCTCTTTTATGGAGATGGAGAGAGCATTAGCTTCTGGACACATGGCATTTGAATGCCCTGCTTCTCTGGCATTAGTACACTGAGAAATAAAAACAAAGAGCGCCTGCTGTCCCTCAGAATGAGTCTTTGAACATTATAAAAACTTTCTTGGCAGAAAGCCACTCTTTGCTGGGCTGACTTTAAAAAGAATGGAATTAATTATGGGAGCTGTGGACCTTTAAGGTAACAAAATGCAATTATCCAGAGATTCATGATGCATTCAGTTATGTCTTGTTTAAAATGTAGCAGAATTGTCGAAACTGACTTGTTCTAAGTATGCAATTAAAGACATATCCAGTTGACCTGGAATTTTAATGGCTGCAGTCGTGTGGCCACTTCAAGGCTGCCTACGAGGTCCCCAAATGGTGATGGTTATGTGGATTCAGCATGATCCTGAGAAATTTTTCAAAACCTAATGAATTGGTTATGATTCTGAGCACTTTCCTAATGGATTCATTAAACATTATCTCTCCAGCAAAGATCACAGAGAGAGATGTATCCCTTTCTTCACACTCAGCAGAAAAACTGCAGTGACAAAAGATACATAATTGAGTGAACGTGAAACATTCACTTTTTGTGTTTAAACCCAAATAAATACCAGTATCAGAGTATCTGGTTTTTAATGTGAGAGCTGTGTCTCAAGAAACAGTACTTTGTCACTGGAATGAAGAACATTAAAAAGCCCAGACTTTGCTTTCAGTTACTACATAGAGATATATTACATAAGCATAGGGGATGGATAGTAGGTCTAACTTTAATCTGACCAACTATTACAGCTGATAAAGAGGTGTTGGTCTCTTATAAAAGCAGGTGCTTTAATATTTGTTGATGCAGAATAGTGCTCAGTCCACATTTAAAGTAATTACTATATACTAGCAAGTAACAGATGTGCTGCAGATGGCTAGGGTGATTAAAATAAAGGAAGCTCACAAATAAAGATTTTTCAGGTTTGGAAGTTAATAAATAAGTGGGTTTAAAAGCACTATACTAAAACTCAAATATTTTAGTAATTGAAATAAAACCATATTTGTTTCCTTATTATTAGTCAGTTGCTGTGAAAAGGTCTAAAACAAGATAATGAGTTCCAGACTTAAACAGGGATGTTTCACCCATTTGAATTTACTAGTACTACGCCAACAGTTACTCTGGGAAAATGTCTTTGTGCTCTCTTCTTGGTTCTGTGCTTTCACCAGCTTTCATTAAGAACCTAAAATGAGGGTCAGTCTGAAAGTGGCTAACAGGCCGTTTTCTAGAATGTACATTTACGGAAATGTAAACTTTTTACAGGAATGTACTGTTTTCACCAAGAATGCCTTTACAAGCCTTTCTAGCTTATGACTGGAAATTCCTCCCTGAAAGGAGAGGGAGCCATGTATAGGCAGGCAAACACCTATCTCAGAAGAAACAAGATGGTCCTGTAGGCAGCGTAGGATCAAGAATTTGCACCAGAGGTTCCCAGAGTTCTAGTGGGTATCTTCACCATAAGGCTTTTCTCTCTTCTGGAATGTAGCTCCTTCTCTGGTTTTTATTGTTTGGTTGTTTGGGCTTTTTTTGAGAAAAACCTTAGTAAGTCTTATTTCTTCCTTATTTTCATCCTAATTGAAACCATGGCAATTTATGGAGTCTCAAAACTTTTATGTGTCAAGAAAAAGGTTTCCTGCCTACCTGTGAGAGGTGTCATTGTAATGTGAGAAAGAAAATGAAATGTTCAGAAAGGAAATAATACAATCTCAGTAATTTAAGTGTGTATGGGTAGGTAGACTCAGTTCCCAAATTAATAATAAAAATATGTACCATGTTGCTGTGAGATGTGATCAAGAACGAACCAGTTTGACAGACACATGATGTAACATTGATTTAGCCTAAAGGAGCTTACTATATTCAATGTACCACACTAACTAACACATACAGAAGATCTATTGTACTGGAGTACTCTGGACAAGATGTAAAAGTATAAAGAAAAGTAAAGTTAATATTTTAGAAATTGTTCATAAGTATGTTTTTTCTCAAAGATACCCCCCCCCCCCCCCTTTTTTTTTTTGTTTTAGTTTGGTTTTTTCCCTTGGTGTTTTGTTTTTTTTGGGGTTTTTTTGGTTTTTTTTTTTTTTTTTTTTTTGTTTTTTGTTTTTTGTTATGGGATTGCATGTGGTACTCAGCAAAATAGTATATCAATATTTTGGTTTAAGAGGATGTTTTTAGTATTAGGTGAAATACATACTTTTTGAAAGAGATAATTAAACACAGGTGACCTGCTTATTTCTGGATTTGACTATATTTTGGGAAGATCATAAACAAGAAGAGAACACTCAGTTTCTTCTATTTGTGCTTATAGCCTGCTATGTATGAGTGGGATATCAGATAACCCTTCTTGCTGTACAGAAAGGCCATGGATGTTTCTTCCCATATCTTAAGGCATTCTATTTTTTATTCTAGTAAACCTCTGCACTGTGTAGTTTTGTACAACATATCCACATGGATGTAGCTCTGGTGGTAGAATCACAGAACACTTTGCTTATGGGTTCTTCTTCTATCCACCGTAATAACAAACTTCCTTGCTATGTTCTATGTGCTATGATCGGAGGGCTGGAACACCTCTCCTATGAAGACAGGCTGAGGGAGTTGGAGTTGTTCAGCCTGGAGAAGAGAAGGCTCTGGTGAGACCTAATAGTGACCTTCCAGTACCTGAAGGGGGTCTGTAAGAAAGCTGGAGAGGGGCTGTTTACATAGGCCTGTAGTGACAGGACAAGGGGCAATGGTTTTAAACTAGGGAAGAGTAGATTTAGATTGGACATTAGGAAGAAGCTCTTTACCGTGAGGGTAGCAGAACACTGGGAACAGGTTGCTCTGGGAGGTAGTTGAAGCCCCTTCCCTGGAGATACTCAAGGTGAGGATTGAGGCTCGAGGCTCGGAGTAACTTGATCTGGTTGAGGATGTCCCTGCTTACTGCTGGGGGGTTGGACTAGATGACCTTTAGAAGTCTTTCAGCCCAAACCTTTCTATGATTCTATTAAAGATAAGTATCTAAGACTTGTCTCACACATTATAGATCAAGCAGAATGCATCCTCTGGTGTGTAGATACAGTGGGGAAGCTTAATTAAAGGGGTGGTCAAGAATATAAAACTGTGCCTCTATTGCCATGGGATAGCTCTGGGTTTGTATTATTTCACAAATGCAGTTGTCATTTGGTCAGTCATTTGTTCATATGTTCTAGGTAGTTGTTATCTGTTTCCAACTGTTTCCTCTCAGGTTATAGCCAGAGGTGACATAATTACATGCATTGTTATATGTATATATTTGATATTTTATTTTCCAAAAAGTGTTTCACTGTGCAGTGTTCTGTCATATGAGAAGGTAAGCACAAGATGCACTATAGAAATATTTCCTTGCAGTGTCACTTATTATATTTGGTTTCTATTAATGTTTTGTATTAGTTTGGATTGCTGGATATGGTGCAACACTTACCAAGTTGTGTTGTTCAGATAAGTTTTAGGTTTGCATTGACACACTCACCCCCATTAAAGACATAGACAGGAAAGAAAAAGAACATTGCCTTTTCCTAAATTTGCATCATGAAGCAGCTTCTTAGAAATCAGTTTTAAATTTCCATCATGTCACATGAAACAGTCCTTCTTTTCCCTTTAGTTGTGAGACGTGTATCCCACATCCTGCCCATGTGTATGGAAAGATGTGAACTTAAGAAGTGTTCTGAATTGTTAAGCTTTCTAATTTCAGCATGTGCTGGTGGCACTGTGGAAACCTGGGAAACTCTTTCTCAGTAAAGATGGAGAAGATGACTTTTCAATGCTGAATAAACCAGCTCTGCTTTAAACATGGAAAAGCTTTGGTATTTTGGGTTTAATGAGGCCTAAATATGTCAACATTGGAGGCTGTTTGCTTTTGTTAAATAGTTGGCACACTATACTAGCTGGCATTGTTGTATTGCTCTGTCAAAATCCTCTGCCACTCATTGTTTTGCAAGCTATATGGATTCAGCTTTTCAGGCTTGCCTTCATATTAGGTTGTTCTGTTTAGTTTTAGGATGAGTGACATCTGTTCTCTCTATTTTTTTAATATTTTTTTTCAAATGTCTTAGTATTTCTTCTGTTATACATCCTATAAGCATTGACAGAGACAAATAAATGTGGATAGTTATTCTGAATAAATCCAGCACAAGAGAACTGATGCATTTTCCATATGAACTATGGAAGTTTAGCTCACGTAGATACTCTAACTCAGACAGATTGTATTCAAAACTGGCTTCTGAATGTCCAAGACTACAATTCTTTTGGCCAGGGGCACAAGGCTCTCATGCATATGGAGCTGCAGTCCCAAATGGGAAATCTCCTGAGCTCGCAGTACAAGGGATTATACTTGTTACAAATGATAACTCTATAATCCGCTATCAGATTTCTCCACCAGAGATAGTTCTAGTCACAAGGCCTACATAAATTAGTGTCTAGAAAACATATTTTCTCCACAGATGCTGCAGTTTTTAATTTCTCTTTCTGTGGTTAGCATGCAAAGGACTAAAGTAAATCATCTCCTTTGCAGTTGTGTACCACATCTCTCTTGTAAATTCAGTGCCAGAATTATAATGTGAATTATTAACATTCCAGTACTGAGAACTGAAGTCAATGGAAACTTGGCATGTAGGATGATGGGATTATCAGTATGAGTTCAGTAAAAGTCATGTGCTTTTATTGTTTTACTCAGTCATTTTCCATGAAATAGTTTTGGAGTACCCAGTTCTTTATTTTTCTTGAAAGATTTTGATAGCTTCCTAAAAAAAGTCCAGCATCTAGGGGTTGATAATCAAATGAAGGTACTACAAAGGACATGGAGAGCTGGTCTGAAGACTTTCTTAGAAAGAGGCATTACTGCTTCACTGGGAAAGCAGAAACGTGAAAAGAATGCCATTTTCTAGAGATGTGTCTTCGGGGTCAATCAGTTTTTATTAATAATCTGGTTGATGGTGTAGGCAGTGTATATATTAAATTTGTAGATATCATGGAGTCTGAAGGGATTGTAAGCATGGTGGAAGGCAAAACTGGAATGGAAAATGACTTTTGCAAACTGAGAAAATGATCAGAAAAAGAGAAGAGGTTAATTAGTAGATTTAAGTGCAGACTGTTGTGCTTCACCAGGAATTGACAGCTTCACAGCTACTGATTAAGTGAAAATTTTACAGAAATAAAATCTGGAGTATTAAAATGGACCACAAACTGAACTTGTCCTGTTTTGGTGAGGCAGAATAGCCAAACCTCACACTGGAATACATGTATATCTGAGTTTACTTGCAAAAGATACAAATTAATCCTGTTCCGTTCAAATTTGTAGGGCATCAGATGGAAGCGAGTTTAGAGGAGAGCATCAGGCATGAAGTAGGGTCTAAAACGTGACCTATGGTAAAGACCAGAAGAATGTGGGTTGTTTATTTTAGAGAAGTAAATGAGCAATGTGTTAGCAGTTTTCCAATGTATTAAAGAATGTCAGCAAAGAGGGTACAGTCTTCAAATGTGTAGTGCTGGATGATGACTAACAGGCGTACATGTTAGCAAAGAAAACACAAGTTACAAATTAGGGAAAACTTTATAAAATGATAGGCCATTTGGATTATTTTTCTGAGGAGGTTATAAAATCTTCATTACTGGAGGTTAATAAATATATAAACAAACATCTGTTAGGGATGACAGAGGTGTAATCCTTGGCATTTAAATGAAGAAGGCTTCTTTTGAAGAAATTTGCAGCTCCATTTTGTGGATTTCTGTGTGGATTGTTTGTTTGTTTGTTGTGATTCTAATGGCAAATTGATATTATCAGGAAGTATTTTTTGCTGCTTAGGACTACTTTATCTTAATGTACTACTTTATGTACTTAAAGCTTGAAATATTTCACACCTACAGGTAATACTGCTTATATTTGAGTGATAAGAGGATTTCTTAAATTAGGCAGATCAATACTGGTATGCTGATCGATAATTATTTAATGTATCTGCTATATTATCAGATGTTATTATCCTTTCAGTATGTGGGAAATTTTATCTTCCTTCTGGAGAACTTCCTTTTATGACCATGCCTAAAATAAACACTTCTATCTGTTCTGACATCTTGATGGTAAACAGGTTATATTATTAGTATTATGGCTCTTTTTTAAGTGTGAGAATTATTCTGTTTACTATTGTGACCTCCTGAAAGTGGTAGTTTGGAAAACATGGTAAGAATGTCAATAGGCTCCACAGACACATTAGCCTGCCTGGCATTAGAGATTAGAGTTGATTTCATACTTCCGCAGAAGTTTGTACAATAAAGCAGAACTTGCCTCTGTGCCTTTGGTCTTGTTCATACTGATGGGCTGGCTTATGTGGCATGACAGTTCTCTGCAGAGGAGTATAAACTTGGAATGGAAAATAATGTGACATCTTCATCACAAAGAAGAACAATCTACAGCAGGATCTGATGAGAATTCGTGAGAGGTGAGGGATTATGGGGTTTTTATCCCTGTAACTGCCTCACCCTGAGTGGAGATGGGCACAGATGAGCAGACTGGCACCCTGTGATATTTGATGTGGATGGGATGCCTGAATTAATCCACTGTAGAGGTGAACAGTTCACCAGTAATCCAAGAGCCATCAGCTGTTCTGCCTGCCCCCTGGACCTTTCATTTTTTATACAGAAAGCTAGTTTTTGATTCCCTTCACTGTGGATTACAGGTATGCTCAAAATGTATGTTTAGATTCACAGTTCAGTAATGGAAGGATGGAGGACTGAAGAACTTTTGCTGAGAAGAAAGTTATTTTTACAGTAGTTATATATAAGAGATAGTTACAGGCACTGTGACAGGAAATTAGAATCCTAACTGCTAATTGTGTTTTATACTCAAATCAAGGAGTTTCATTTAGATTTTTCATGCATTGCATATGTTCACATTTCTGCCATACTTCACTTTCAGTTCCTATTTTTACTTTAAATATCCTACATTTTCTAAATTTGGAAGAATGGACAATTTGCACCAGACTCATTTGTTCTGAGTTAAGGCATTACCTCATGGTTTTATCCCATCAAATATAGTAAACAGCTCTCCTGGATCTCCATGCAAAGTTGTAAATGAATTTGATATTGTAAACGGATGTCAGCTCCATTATAAAGGTAGAACACTGAAATCGGATCCAATTATCACTGAGCTTAACATTCAGTCTCATTTAAAAAAAAAAAAGAAAAGCTCTTGATAAATGGCTTTAGTATTAATGTTAGCCCACTGCAGTTAGTGGAGGTTGTGAGCATTGGGCACGGCAATTCTTGCAGGACCAGAGCTGGAGCTTGGTTTATACGACTGTTATGTTGTACAACCATTACCATTTGAAAACATTTTCAGGCAAATACGAACATTCTCCAAATGTATGTGAACAAGAGAAGCCAAGAAGTGTTTGTCTCACTGACTGATGACATTTGTAATTTTCTGTAGTGAAATCAAATTTTTATGTAATATGGAGCATTCAAAAATACATGACAGCAAGTAATCCCAAGGTTATTATTGAATTTAGGATGTTTTCAAGTGGCAAAACGTTCGCAGAAAGGCTGAAGTGTAGACCAGATGAAGAAGCACTTATTCTGTGGTTAGGTCTTTGGGACAGGTACAGTGACAGTTTTGCATCGCCAATAAATGCAGTACACTTGACTTGTGTGTCTTACAGTTCTGTTCAGTCACTATTAGTTTCAGAGAGGAGCAGTGTGTTTGGGGAGTACTTGGGCAAAAGAGCATGTATTATTTTTCACATGCGCCATGTGTGGAGATAAATTGAGAGGCCTCAGTAAATTTAGGGTAGAAAGCTCTGTTGCAAGGGGTTCATCAGGTGAACTAAGTAACCTTTTGAACTACTCCGCCTGCGTGCTTCTCTTGAGTTGGACTCAAGTTGTTGGGAAGAAACAATGATTTTTGATGATGGAAATAACTTTTACTTTATATGGGAATATGTTCTCAATTGACATGATTCTTAGCCTCTTGGATAAGCAAATTTCAGGATTAAATAATATATTTTTAAAAGTCTCTATATTGAATGACAATGGGGAAATGACATTTTGAAGCACTCTTTAGATAATAAAGTGTTAAGTTATGAACTATTCTTCTTCTGTATCAGCGGGGATACTGGTAGCTGTTAGAGAAATGGAACAATAATGTTGGAATATTTACTTGACTCTGAATGAGCAAGTGACTTTCCTCTGGAGCTTAAAGTGACCAGGAGCTCTGGCTCCTCTGATAAACCTCTGTGACTGAGAAGGGCTGTTGTCAGTAGACCTTCTGCAAGCTCTGCCAACCTCCTGTGTGTACTTAGGATTCGGTGTTGCATTTAAACAGAATCATCCCTGCTGGTAGTTGTTACTATGTTCTTTATGGCATGTAGAGCAAATTCCATTTTTCATATCACTGTTCCTTGAAGCTGTTTTCTATGAGCAGACTGGAACAAGCATTTGTACTCTGCACTGTTTGCAGGTGCTTATTCTGACTTCAGGAGATGGGATCATTTTGTTCTGTGGATGGTGTGATTTGATGGACAATATTGTCTGCAGTGCAGAGCCTGGTAGCAAAACCAAAAGCAAGAATGGTATCATTCCTCTTACACCAAGGATTAATTGACAAGCCAAATGATACCATTGTAGAACTAGCGAGGCTGAAACCCAGAGGAATGACTATGGCCATTAATTTTCCCTTGGAAATCTTCCCTATATTTGAGCGTGTTTGAGGTTGTGACTGAGTTTGGTACAGACAGAAGGCATATGCCAGTGGGCTGGCGAGCCAATACCTTGCTGGAACACAAAACACCCAAAGAAGCCACAAGAGTAATTGAATTTCTTGTGCTGCTTGAGTCGAGCAACACAATAGTACAAGTTTTCTGTGAATATTAGCTCATATTTGAGAATTCATTTACTTCAATCCTGTCTAGACCTGTCCTGTGTTCATTTTCTACATATAGACTTCAGCAAATGGCAGGATTTGCCAAAGCAATACATTGTAATTATACATTAAAGAATACTTGAGGATGGAAGTTGGAATTTATAATTGCAAATACTTAGGAGAGAAGTCTGATTCTAAAGTCACTAGTTGATCAGGAAAAAATTAACTCATCATGTTACCTTATGCCCTGTCAGAGCGAACAAGCCAGAGGTCAAGAACTACTTTACAAATAATCTGAGACAACTATTCTTGATGTTTCAGATAATTTACAAACAGGAGACCAATTTGTCTGAATAAAAAATGAAATGCAATGTTCTGTGATATTCTTGTGTATTGAGATGATTTTAGTGATCATAGGCACAGAAATCACAGGGCACGATTCCAAGTGATTTACTTAGGTGCCTTTTTATTGGTGACTTAGAGGATGGACTGTTCTCTACTTCTCAGCATCTCTTCTTTTCCTGTATATATATCTTTGTAGAATAGTTACCATTTTCAGGAAATGCTCTTTGTCCCATAATTCTCAGAACTTCATCTTTTCTTTATTATAAGAGAAACTTGAGGTGGTAGAGGGTGGTGAGTTCTGAGAGGATAGGCTAAATCCAGAGTACGTAAATGGAGATGATGCAGTTAAATCAGCAGACTCCTATACGTTTAGATGAACAATTTTCCAGCCATCTGTTGTATTTTTTTCTCCATAACTGATGGCAGAGAATCAAAACTGTTGAGTACTTAGCAGTAGCTGTGAGAGTTATCTGTAAGCTCCCCATATAGTAGTTCACAAGTAGTGGGTATGGACTACTAGTGATCTGCAAGTTCATGGGCCAAGGCTTCACAGCTGAGTTGTGGAGCCACATTGAAGGTATGTCATTTTCAATTAGTAGCATTTGAAATATTCTGACCAATTTCTGACAAAATTCTTACGCTAAATTTTTGGAACCAGTTGCCTGAAGCCTGGCATACCTGACATTTAAGGCATTTGTTTTCTTTTCTCTGTGATGGGACAGTAAATTGACACTGAGCACTGATATGCTAAAAGAGAACGTAATAGAAAATTCCGAAGCAAATACAAATAGGCCTTCTTGTCTGTGTGCCAAGGATGCTTCACATTGCTATCAGTACTGTTAGTGATGCTCTACCTGCAATATAGATGAAATCTGTGCCTAGTATGTCCTGTTCTCAAAATCAGGGATAATGCATTTCTAGCTCCTTGTTGATGCTACAGAGTCTTGTGTAATCACTGCCAAAAGATAAGAATAAACTGAGAAGATGAAATAGGAAAAAACCCCAGTGCTGCTCTGATGGGGAAGGCAAAGAAAAGGTAGGTGTAAAAGAAAGATTCTATGTGTAATTGGTGCTGTGATAATAATTTGAGATGCAATTTCTAAAGGTCAGCCATATCCAAAGGCAGATTTTGCTCTGCTGGGAGGACAGGCTTACAGGAAACAACAAGTAGGGATGGGGTGGGCAGCAGAGGATAGCAGATCATCTTTTCCTCTTCAGGATGTTAGATCTTCAAATGATGAAATCATAGGTGTTTCTTTTTATCATATATTTGGCAGTATTGTTTATTCATTACAGCTTCAAGGCATGGATGACCCTGCTCCATCACTGTTTCATTATACCTCTGTCTTTGCCTGCCTGTCTGCTGCTCAAGGGATAGGGGAACAGCAGATCTAATTCCCTCCCACATTCTTCTATGCCATTTGACACATGTACTAACAAAGGCAACATATTCTTTTCCCCAAAATCTTTACTTAAAGATTTGAAGAGATAACTGCAAAGCATAAAATTGAAGCCTGAAAATCTACATACAATATCCATAACTCAGGCTGTATTTTCTTTAAGATATTCCCTTGAAAATATTACATGTTCTTTTCTTTTCTCTTGACAGTATATGTGTAAAGATGTGAGTCTGAATGTGGTGTTATTTTTTTAATTGTTGCTATTTAGTAAAGCCACAGAGCTGAAATGATAAGTAACCAAAACCTCATAATAACAAATAGGCATGATTCATAGGTTGCTCATAAAGTATTCATTCCATTAATCCAAGTCTATCATATGGTTTGAAAGTAATTACATTTTGAATATCAGTGTGAATAACTTAATGGTTTGGAATTACTTGAAATTTCTTATCAATCCATCAGCTAATATCCCCTACCTGTAATTTGCATTCTTAACAGAATAAGTGACTCAAAGCTACTTCATATTTTACTTCTTTTTAGTATTATTTACAGCTTCCTTTGATCATATGGTAATATCCTTCACTTTTACATCCTTCAGTGTCTTAGAAGGAACAGGTATCAACTTTGTTCTATTTGGATGCTTTACTGAGGCAAAACCAGAAGTTTCCCTAAACTTTGTAATATTTGAGAAAATTTGAGGAATCTGAAGCTCATGTCTGTTGAATGCACATTTATTTATCTGTGTAAGATAAGTGAAATATTAGGAAAATCTGAAACAGATCCAAAAATAAAAGAGAAACTTTAAGTGCTAATCAAAATGCTGTCCACACATAGCTGCTGAACAAGCCTTATGCAGCCAATGCAAATACAGGTGTGACGTGACTGTTCGTTGTTCTGCTAGATTAGTCAGTTCCTGGAGACGCAGCAATGATGTTGGAGGACAATTTCTCTGGGATTTGATGGGTCATCTGATTATCATATTTTTTATTATTCTTACTAATCTCATGCTGTAGGGTAGATGAATTTGTGAGCAGGTAAATAAGGAGCATATAACTATATTGGAATGAGTTGGAACAAAAGATGCCTTCCTTCTGAGACACTTATGCAGCAAACACAAGAGCAAATTATTGCTATATGTAATTTTTTTAATGTGATATTGCTAATGAAGGAGGGAAAGTATTACTACCAGAAAAGATTTCCTTCCTCCAGCCCCCTTTTTGAGTCTAGATGTCTCATTTTCATGAATTTGAAGTGCAGGAATGCAGGCCCCCTGTTAGTGACAGAGGGACAAATAGCCCATTTTTATACGTTGTACATAATGATGAGAGAGTAAAACACCTTTGAGTCACGCAGACTGCTTCTCAAAATCATCCAAAGCTTGTTCAATAAGATATGACTAAGCTTTTTAGGTTCTGTAGCTGTTTCTGGAAAGGGTGTCGCAACTGTCAAGTCCTTTTTTTGACAGTGTAGCTTTTTGCTCTCACATAATGTGGTCTATGTTGGCCTCAAAAAAATAAAGAATGTTCTTCAATAAAAAAAAACCCCACAAAGAATAAAAAGTGGTTTAAGAATTGCCTTGTCTTTAGTCATAGGTGGAATAATGAAATTTGTCTTTCTTTCTTAGAGTACATTACAGATGACCCTACTGTCCAAACTCATTTACTATTATTAGATCTTTTCGAACCTGAGAAGTGCTGACATCCTGTCATTAATACTCTTGTAAATTCTGAAGTAAACAGATTTCAAAGACACTCAACTGTTAGTGTGAAGACAAGGTCAAAGAATTGAATGACAAGTCCTCCTGGTACAATAAGATTACCCATCAATCAGTTTTACTAGCAACTTCTTAATAAAGAATAGAGATCAGAAGATGACACAATAATATCTTGGAAAATATATGTGCATGACATCCACTTTGGTATCCTTGGACTAGCAGATAATGACAGACAACTGTCTGGAAATGTAGTAGTCTGCTATAGGAGAACCTCTTTTGCAGTTTAAAACTTCTGAAATTCAGAAATTAAAAAAAAAATCTCTTATGACCAAACTTTCTGAAAAAGATCTATTTAAGTAACTAAAATAAGCAAGATGATTAAATTTAATTTAAGAATTATCAGCTTTTAGTATTGATAAATCAAGGATGGTCATTTACAGCCAGTAAAACCAACTTTATTTCAGTTATTAAGGACTCTTTTATATGAGTGTTCAAGCTTCACTGTCAATATGTTTGGCAAATCCACAGCTCACAAACTAAGCCATTTTCATCTAACTTTCTGATGAGAGGTTTTGCAATTTTTTAACCTAGTCTATCGTGCCACTGTATTTCATTTCCTTAAATCTTCTGTGGCATTTATTCTACAGGGTTAGATGTTCCAACAGGTTCATCCATGGTTATGTTAAATACAGCCAGTCTAGCAGTTTAGTAGTAGGATATGGTCTGAAGTTAGACAGCAACAACATAATGACTCAGATCTCTCATTTTTATTATCACATGATATTAACAGAGAAAATGTAAAATACCTACATGTGAAAGGACTTCAGATGCGTTCAACATGTAACAAGGTGTTACATGTGTCTTTAAGATACATTGTGAGGTTTTTTCACTTTGTCGTTATCTCATGATGATAGTGAAAGTTTGTCTCAGTAAAAAGATAGCAGAAGTTAGTTCCTATCTGGAGATACAGTCTGATGCAGTCTAAACACAAGATACATTTACATATAGATTTACTTTACTAAATCAGCCTGGGAGAAGGAGGGCAGGCTGCAGCCTGCTGTGTTCCATAGGATTACCCACAAATGTGGTGCAGGAGGCATGGCACTGAGTGACTCCTCCTACCCACCTTCCATTTGCTTTCTCCAGTGACAGCTGGAGTCTTGATTTCTTTGAAAAAGCCTGCCTTGAAGTGGATGTGGTTTGGAAGTAAGAACAACAAATGTATCTTAGTCTCTCTCTGAACACTGGTCTGCTGGTTTTCATTTCACTGGTATAAGATCAAGCCAGTTTCTGAGTCATGTATAAAAGTTACTTAATAAAATATGTCTGATGGGCATAGTGGCGAGCACTGGGGATCTGTACATTTATTTGTAGAGTAGTCGTGTTGTGCTGAACTTTTACTATGAACCTCAGGCTTGACCGCATGTACCAAAAGGCTTGCCAAAGCCTTCATAGGTTAAATTCCCCAAAGTGGTGGTTTTGAGTGAAATCAGCAACAGCAGAAAAGGAAAAAAAAAAAAAAAAGTTTTCATTGGGCAAAATGTCTTTTTTTTTTTTTTTTTTTTTTTTGCACGACTGCAAAACGAGATGTAGATAAAATGCTTTCATGGCACCTTTCAAACTGCAAATGTACAGTTTGGGATATGACTATAATTTCAGACCTTGTATCCAAGGACTGTGTAGGCTCTGTGTTTTAGGTACTTTGTGTATCTGTAAATGTAAGGGTGTCTTTTGTTGGCTGCACCAACACTTCTGCAGAGTTGGGTGCTTCTTTGGCACAAGCATACTCCAGGCAGAGTTGTGATTCCACTGAACTTAAAAGCTTTTGGTTTTAGTCTGGTTGACTTCATGTGAAGTTGTGGGTTTCCTGGAGAATGTTTAGAGAAGTTCCTTCTGTGACTTGGTGATGCTCTAATTGTGTCGATTGTCTACAGAAAATTATTTTTGTTACACAGTGTATTTAACAAAGACAAATCATGTTACACAATTTTCAGTAACTGGAGAATCGCAAGTTGGAAGGGACCTCTTGACATCACTGAATCCATCCCCCTTGCTCAAAGCATGATGCTTTAGACCTTGTGCAGTTGAGTTTTGAGCACCTCCCTGGATGCCTCTCTGGGCAGCCTGTTCCAATGTTTAACCACCCTCATGGTAATAAAGATTTTTTTCTTACGGAGTAAAAACAATGGACTAATAAATAATGGAATTTATTTTATTTTTTTCCTATTGCCTCTTGTCTTGTTTTTGAGCACTGTGAAGAAGAGTCTGGCTCCATCTTTACTCCTTTCCATCAGGTATTTTTACACATTGATAAAAGTTTCCCCTGAGCCCTTTCTTCTCCAGGCTGAACAGTCCCAGCTCTCTTAGCCTTGCCATGTGTGGTAGATGCTCCAGTCTCTAATCATCTTGATGGCTCTTTGCAGGGCTTTCTCCAGTATGTCCATGTCTCTCTTGTACCAAGTGGCTGCAGTACTGCAGATGTGCCTCACCAGTGCTGAGTGGGAAGCATCGCCTCCCTTAGCCTGCTGGTCATGCTCTTCCTGATGCAGCCTGAGAGACTTCTTTGCTGCAAGGGCACAATGCTGGCTTATGTTCAACATGATGTCCACCAGGACCCCAGGGCCTTTCCTGCAAGCCGCTTACCTGCCTGTTGGCCTCTAGTATGTACTGGTGCATGGGGTTATTCCTGTCTAAGTGCATCAGTCTGCACCTCCATTTGTTGAGCTTTATGAGATTCCCATTTGCCCCAATCTCCTGATATATCAGCTATTCCTCACAGTTTTGTATCATCTACAAACATGCTGTCATCATCCCATAGGATATCACTGCAGAAGCTGTGAAATCTGCTCACCTCCATTTGCAGCGCTTCACTTGGTGTCCCAGATCTTCCACCACCACAAGGTCCCAGCCTCAGTGAGAGACCCCAGCAGCCACAGACCTGCAAAGTGACATCCTCTGCACTCAGCTCCATCTGAGCTTGTATGGTAGATGCTAGGGGAAGTGAGAGAACATGTAATAACCTTCACTTCTACCAAAATAATCCCTTTTGCTGGGTAACTTATTTCTACTCCTAGTTTCCCTTAATAGCAGACAAGAATGTGGTGGAAGTTTTAATCTCCTTGAGTGCTTCATGTTATTTTGAATGTAGAGAACTATTCTTTTTCGGTGAGCGTTGTTTTCACTTGTATTTGAAATTACATGGCAAAAATTTATAGTAGACCCAGGTTCTGTTAAAAGTAGTTAGTCATTATCAAGTGAGCAAATGTATTAGCATGTCACCCTGGTGTATATTGGCCCTCTCTCCTATAAAGCACAGCGTCAGCTGCGAATACTCTCTTAGGGCAACTATTTTTTTACAAAATAGTTCCTGCACGGCACGTACTCAGAAGACTTCTTCTGCCAAGGATCATCTCCTTTCTGTTTTATTTTTAGGACATTCATTGCCATTTACATCCATGTGAAAGTGTTAATGGCCATAGAACATCCTGCTTCCTGTACTTGTTGCTATGAAGTGTGATCTTCTCAGTTTGGAAACTCCTACGTAAATGACTGTATTTGTCTTAGGATTCTGTTTCCTAGCAAACGGTGACACAGTGCAAAATGTGCTGCATTTGCTGTGGCTGGCCCTCGGAATCTGTCAGTGTAATTTATGGGAACACTCCACAGCACCTTCTGCTGCTAATGGTCTCTCAGGCTCCTGCAGAAAACGCTGGTTCTGCCTCCTAATTTTAAGAGCCGTGATGGTGGCACTGCTTGTCTCTCTTCTGGATCTATTTTGGATTTATGTCTGGCCAAGGGTTTAGAAGAGCTGCTATTAAAGCAGAAACATCTGCTGGAGCTTTATGTGCTGCTAGCTTGCCAAGTTCAACAGCAGGCCAAACTACAGCTGATGGGCTCGGCCCTCCCCAGGTGTCACTGCAGTCAGAGGAGAAGGACTGCAAAGGAAATTGGGCTGCTGAAAGCTCTAAACAAAATAAAAGAAAAACAAAACAGCGACTTCAGCGACTGTAGAAGGCTATGGGGAGGTTATGACTGGAGTCATCAACAAATAACAGAAACAAATCCTGCTGAAGTGGTTGTGAGGATGTGAATTCCCGCAGTCACCGCGGTTACGGCAGCACCCTGAGGTGTGCCTCCTCCATGGTTAACTGCAGGCTCTCCCTCTGTGCTGCTAACTGCCAGGGCAGGTGGCACAGACAGACGGTGATTTTAAGGGCTGTTAGGAAAACATGATCTTGTTTGACTTCTTTTTCATGACTTGAAACACATCATGGCAACCCTGTTCATGGGCATACATGGGTGAGGCAGACGGTGCTTTCAACACAGACAGGGAATGTCTGTTGCAGGAGAGGAATTAAAAATGATGCCTTAAAGTTCCTTATAAAGGAATCATGCAATTGTAATAACTTAGAATAATCACTCCTTTGGCACTGTGAACATGGGAACCATTATCCTGGCTGAACTTGTGCTGCACCTGAGTGCTGCCCAGCCTCCATCTGTGATCTCTACTCACAGTGTTAGAGAAGCATCTTAGAAATCCCACAACAGAAAACCATGGGGCTGTTCATAGGTCTCTAATACACTTATCAGTAGGCTTGATACCTTCCCTACTCTATTTATCTGTATTTACTTACTGTTTAGAATATTTTTGTTCTTTATAAAAACGTCTGGTTACTCTTAGTTCTGCCAAGCATTTGGCTTCAGGTGTAGAGTACCACAGTCAAATAACTGACAAAACATTGACTTCATTTACCTTTTCATATAGTGCTACAACCTGGCCCATATAATTCACTGTCCTTCTGGATAAGGAGCACTATCCTTCTCTCCTCCCCCAGAGCAATCATAAAGTTGAGGTCAGCACTTCAGCAGCAAAAGGAGTATCTTCTACATGCAGTTAAAGAAGAGTTACACTAATTGAAGAGTAAGTAGGTGAATATTACAGTTGGAAGGACCCATAACTAGAGAAATACATAATCGCGTGTGAATGTGCACATACAATTTATTAAATTCTTATTGTTTCTTTTTTTTTTTTATTTTGTAAATGTTCTTGCAGCCAGATCTATCCTGCAGTTACAAGAAAACTTGCGGTTCTGGTCGGAAAGCACAAGGCCAAATTGTCTCTTCTCATACATCCCAACATTATTCTTGCCTTCCAAGGAGCTGCCTGACTGAGAATAAAGTTGTTTCAGAAATATTTTAGCTGTGTGTAGTGGCTTAAATAAAAAGTTTGGGCTGTGGGAAATACACAGCATTTTTCCATGGTGAAGAATTTTAATGTTCCTTGCAAAGATCAAGAAAATGTTCTTAAACCATCCCCTTTCCCCAAAGAACACAAGTGTGTGAGATGGAAAATTTTCTTTTGAAATTATTTATTTCCAATCACAGCACTCATAAAAGAGGGAGGGTACTGTAAATGATATCGGGATGTCTCCACTTGCAAGATAGTTAGTACCATAATCTTTTGAAAGTTGCATTTTAGCATCAAAAGCTTTTCTTTTTTCTTTTCCCTACATTTTCAACAGAAAACTTTTTTTCAAATGTTGTTTGTTCAGATTGTTGGAAGGATGTTAACACTCTATAGGAAGTGAAGTATTAGGGACAGGAGGGAAAGTCTTATGAGGAGAGACTGAGGGAACTGGGGTTGTTCAGCCTGAAGAAGAGGAGACTCAGGGGAGACCTCATCACTCTATACAACTACCTGAGGACATGGCCTGAAGCTGCTCCAGGGGAGGTTTAGGTTAGATATTAGGAAACACTTCCTTACGGAGAGGGTCATTAAACACTGGAATGGAATGCCCAGGGAGGTGGTGGAGTCGCCATCCCTCATGGTGTTTAAGGAAAGATTGGATGTGGCGCTTAGTGACATGGTCTAGCTAGGTGTCGTGGTGTTGGGTGTTAGGCTGGACTTGATGATCTCAGAGGTCTATTCCGGCATCAATGATAATTCTGTGTAATTCTGTGTAATTCTGTGTAAAGTATCCTTTTCTTTTGTAGGTAGCAATTAAATAGTTAAGTGAAGCCACTGTTTTTTTCCACCAACACAGTACTTTCAGAAATATTAAATTGAGCTTGTGAAGGAAAGCCTTTTTATTAAAATATATACACCTGACAGTAAATTTCTTCATGTACTCTAATCTAACTGGCATTTTTATGGTACAGGACCACTCATTATTAATAATTTTCGTAGCACAGTGTGATCTACTAGTGCTGGTGTCTCATTAGCAAACCCCTGAAACACTTCATGAAACGATCCATTCCTTGCTGAGACCTGCTAATGCAATGCTGGGTTTGCTGCTGATGAAAGTAAATCTACACAGGACTGTTTCTTAGGCTAAATGCTTGCACACTAATGGTTAGTTGCATGATACATTCAATTCAGTGAAGAAAATGTGGTGAGAACTTGATCTTTCCCTATTTCCCACAATTACATTCTCACTTTTTACTCCCTTATTTAGATCACTACAACTGTTTGTGGGAGTGAGTTGTAAACAGGACTACTGAAATGATCCAGGTTAAAAGCAAATCTTCAAAACCATGCATTTGTCTTGGTTTTTAACAGGAGCAAACGGCTTGGGTAGAACAATGCTGGGGGATTTTTAAAATGCCCCCAGGTCTGTCTATGCCTGGGCACTGCACCCTGCGGGCTGCAGGACCCTCTGCCTGCCCAGCCCTGCCCCAGCTGCAAAAATAAGAAGGAAGAAATAACATAGAACTCTGACTTTTTGCAAAAGTAAGACATAACCCTGTCTTCCCGGCAGTGTCTGGTCTGCTTTGTCACTGTGACACTGCTTGTTTCATGGTTGAACGGATTCATCACAAGTATCTGTGTACTCTACAGGCTCTACCTTCCCAGACGTGCTGTCAGCGAGTGCCGTGTGGTAGTGACGGTTTCAATGCACCGAGGCACTACTTTCAGAATACGTGTCTTACCTAAACGAACAGATTCTGGGAGAAAAAGTGATGGGAGCAGCTAATAGAAGCTAATGGGATGTTTTGTGGGCCTGTAAAATATAAAGTCTAATTATTGGAGCTGTGCAGCAAAGTAATGAGGATCTTGAAAATGTAACTGATAAGCAATGTGATTATAGGCTAATGAGCAGGATGTTTGTGGTATATTGAAGGACTAATGAAGGGCTGAAAAAGATAACTGTGGTGATGTATAGTGAGACTATGCAGAGTAGGAGTGTTTAAATATAGCACTGAAAGATACGTAGTCTATACCAAAGACACAGTGCTGCTAGCTATCAGAGTTTAAGTGTGTGTGTGTATTGTACAGATTAAGTAATTAACCAAAACCAATACATGATAAATGCATGACAGAAGATACCAGTAAGGGAAAACATATCATGTACATAAGTACACATTATATACCTTGAATTCCTGCACTAACACCTCTATCTGTACACAGAGCTCTGTTTATCACCTTTCATGTTCCCTCATAAGGGAACATGAATAGTTCTAGTACCATGCAAAACTTTGTGTCCGGACTGCTCTGAAACAGGTAATTTCTGGAAAACCTGGGCTTTGAAACACTTACTGCAAAGGTAATTGCAACATTAGGAGAGAAAGTTGTAGCCTGACATGCCAGTGTGGAGCACAGTCAGCCTAGGTATGTCAGGAGAGCTGGTTGTCAAAGCCTCAGGAGAAAAGCCAACACGTAGCATCATTTAGCTTCTGGGTTTTTCAAGAACATTGCAAAGGAAGGCTGCATCCTATTCCTTGCTGTGAAGTTATCCTGAAGAAGGATCTGACTCTCTGAAGTTACCTAGTAGAGTAATCCTTTTTTTTTTATTATCGGCTACATGTAAGACCTCTTGAAATCTGTGCTGTTTAAGTATAAAGAAGATACATTAAGGTGCCACTTCTTTAATTATATTCCTCTGGTTACTTCCCTTTCAATAGGTGTGTCCTGGCATTTGTTGTTGGAACTGATGATGTATTTATTTTAGATACTCCATCAGACAGTCCTTCAATAAGTTACTGTCCTATTGATATCTATTTTCCTTACAGACATTTGAGGTGTAGGAGATAGTGTTGTCTCTATTTTTCAAGTGAGGGACCAGAACACAAAGAAAATCCTGGTGTTATACAAAAGTCTGTAATAGAGCAAGGTCCTGAATTAATTTCTCTTGTGCTTTAAAGTTCATGGTGTAAATACTGAGTTGTTCTTCTGACCAAAAAGAGGGGAAGACAAGATGACATTTGCAGTATGGTCTGGAGAAAATTAAGTGGGAAGAAGTCCAGTGATTGTTACACATGTATCCACTCTTCATTGATTCTGTAATGTGCATCCTAATTGAATATTCTTCTTTAACAATTTATCAATAATCTAAAACAGATTAATCTAATGCAGATCTTTCATATGTTGTTGGTTTTTTTTCTCCAAAGGCTTTCTTTTTGTTTCATTAGTTAAGTAATCCATGAGTCATTTGAAATCCTCTTCATTATTGTCTTCTTAATAGGGCTTGTACAGTATGGCTCACTTGGCTAGAATGGAGCTTGAGTTAATCACCCAGAAGAAAAGGTAGAGGAAATCTGATGAACGTGTGTGTTAAGTGTTCCAACCATTCTCTTCCAATGCATTTCTTCAATTATTTAAAAATAAAAGCAAATAGGGAAAGAAGCATTTGCAGTTGACATCTTCTTTGAGTATTAAGTTTTACTTGGAGAATCCAATTTTCATATCTAAAAATTTTCATTAAGATCTTATTAGATACATTTTTATGTTTCTTATACATACTTTTATATATACTTGTAAATATAATCTGGAAGAAACCAAAAATAACAGTGAGCAATACTGAATCATAGGTGTGAGTCATGAGTGGAAAGTTGTATAATGATAGTGAAGTTTAGACAGGCAAACATTTGGCTCATGTCTCTTTTGCTATCTGTTAAATTTCTCCTTTTTTTCTCAATATGTCTATTGGAGTATGTCCAGACTCAGCATTTAGGTGCAGTTCCAAATGATGTTAGGCGTAGATATATTTTAGCTCAAATACAAAAAAGTTACATTTTTACAAACAAAAGTTACATTTTTAAGGACAAGACACAAATTTCCTCAGAGTGTAGGGGCTTTGGAAGTTTTGTTCCATCAGGGTACATTTCTGTATCACTTGGAAGTTTTCCCAACTGTTGTTTGAGCTCACAGTATTTAAAGCAAGGTAAAAAGACATAATTCTGTCTGTCCTGCAATGTCATTGTGTGATTTTGATGATTTTTATTTGAAAATGCCATTGTTACAGTGACAAGTGATTTTTCCTTTAAAAAAAAAGAAAAAGAGAATGGCACATATTTCAGTAGATGGGCACACTTTCAAAGAAGCTATTATGCAGCCACAAGCCCTGTCAGACACAAGTTGTGTGATGTCTGCATCAGTACATGAGTAATCATGTCGTTCCAGCATCTGATGATCCTACCACCTATCACCTGAATACTAGAAGATGTGTTTCCAATGAATCCTCCACTGAGTTTTGCTCTACTAAGGAACATCCATAAAATCTGTAGCCCGTTGTGCACAGGTGGATAAGCAGCAGCAGGAAGCAGTCAGTGGGTAGCTTGCTGTTTCCCCTGGGATATCTGACAGAAAGCCAAAATGCTCACTCACTGCATCCAAATCACTCAACTGCAGGTCAGGCCTATCTCTAAGAAATCAGATTGTATACTTCTTGCTGTGGTTTATGGAGTTCTGCTCTTGTGCTACCACTGCAGACAAACCATGCTATAGAAGCATGTTTTACTCTTCTTATCATGTACATGTGTATCCTCCTTCCATTATAGCTTTTTCATGAATTTTTAGGGAGGAAAGAGAATGTATTTATCCTGATAAAACACAGGTGGTTCTTTTGTGGGGTTGTAGGGTTTTTTCCCCTCTCTTTAACATTTTTGACACAGTACAAATTTGTTTTTTAATGAAATGAAAAAAAAATCTGTTTATGACTGGAAGAGCATAAATGGCTCCACCTGTCCTGAATTTGGTACAAAATACATTTTGTGCTTCTTAATATATTCTTGAAACAGGAATGCACTGAGACCCCAGAATTCATCCTCCCCAACTCTGTCTGCAGCCCAGTAGTACAATTACAGGGAATTCTGTCCTAGCTGTATGCTGCAAAATGTTAATTTGTTATGTATGCAGAACCAGGAACTTAAAAAAGTTATGGTGACCTATTTTCTCTGGATTATAGCAGTTTTGGAAAAACAGTTACTTTGAACAGTCCTTCCCCTGAATGGTCTCCTTGAACCATGTCCTCTTATATGTAAATGCCTCAAAGAGTAGCTGATGTCCCTGGGCTTATTCAAGGCTGAGTTATACTAAAAAAGGTTTGGGAATCTGAATAATTTTTTCCATAGATCCACGGATCTTCTGCCAGTCTGGATCTTCCTAGTGTACCTTTATGGTTATGCATTAGCCTGTTGTCTCAGGTTGAAGCTGGATTCCCCCCACCTTGAGATGGCTACTTTATAATAGAAAGTAAAAAATGTTTTACTATACAGTTTTTCTACCTTTTTCAGAAAATGCCTTATTTACCTTAGCATGCTCTTTTTGTTGCAATTTTATTCTTTTCTTGTAGTACTTTTTCTAAATCATGCGAATTAGAAGAGGAAGTTTTAGGATAGAACTTTTTATCTTTGAAATGGCTTATCATCTTTGGGCTTTCTGCCTGTACTCTTCTTACCTTCATACAGTTACTGCCACCATCCCTCCTGCAGTGTTATCCTCCAGTGGTTGCACTGTATTAATCCTGGAGCTGCCTCTTCAAAGTAAATTGGATCATCTTTGAGGTACAGAGAATTATTTCAGGATGATATTATTGGGCAAGCCACTGACCTGATAATCTGTTCTCAAAAAGAACAGACTACGTTCTGTTTCCATCATATATACTTATTCTGCATGATTTCACTACATCTGGCTGAAGTCAGTGTTATAGTCTTTGCTTTAATTTCTATTCTGTCAAACACCTCTGGAAAATTAGGTTTAGCACTGTCCATCCTTTCCCCTTAGAATTCTAAGTAGCTTGATGCTGAATACCCAGTGCACTGCAAATTGTACGGATTTGATTTCTACGTAATTATTTGTCAAAACTGAATTGCTATGATTTCATTAACTTTTGTAATGCGTTGCTGTATATCTGCAGGCAAAGCAATATTATGGAGGAAAACACTGGATCAAATACATTCAGATGTAATTATAAAATAGATAAACTCTCAACTTCAGGCTGTGAGTGTAGTCTGTATGTCATAGGCTTATTCACAGTCATTTTTTGGCTGTTTGAGAGGGGGAATAAAAAACAAGGTAAATAGGAATCCTTCTTTATTTGGTGTCTTTTAGGACTTGATCCAGGCATGTTATTCTGTGCCAAATATGCTTGGTGATGCCAGAGACATAGAAAGCTTCTCTAAGACCACAGTTGATAGTTCTTACATCACTTGAAAAACTGAATATGTGAAAGCAAAGTAGCCACCTCTGGCTTCGTATCACATGCCCTCTGACTTAAGTGACATCCTCAGCAGGACTGGGACACTGGCAGATGATGGGTGGGCACACAGGGCTCCTGGCAGCCTCCTGTAGTAACCATCCTTTCTGGGACCATTCTGCTTCCCATGGCTTGGAGGAGACTGTGGACCACCTGTCAAGGTATACACGCTCATCCAGGGATTTGGTTTCTCACTTTCCTCTCTCACTGTACTCATTCACATTTGTACAAATTTCAGCAGTGACTCGCCTGTGTGAGGAGTAAGAAACAACAGAACCCACCAGGGAACACCAAACATTGTAGAATGGGGCTGTAGGGCAGAAATCAATGCTAGGCAGTCCTCAGGGTCACACTGTGAGGGGGCAGAGGTCTCATCCTGATTCTCTTGGACATGAGAGCTGTGGCTTGTCCCAAATTGTATGAATAATTCAGAGGTACCAGACAGGGCACTTTCAGCCCTGTTTGTTAAAGGAGATCAATATTTCAGAGAAAAGAGGAGAGTAGAGTGGAAGTCCTCCCTCCAACCATCTGTCCTTGGGAGGTCTTCTTGGTGAAGAAGGGGCAGGTGCCGTAGGTGTGTCCGAGTCCCCTTCCAAATGCAAAAGGAAAAATCGTAAACACACAGAGACCATATGGTGCAATTTGATCCTATATAGAGCAAACGAGACTTCAGCCAAAGTAATTTAATTTTGGATGTGACTTCCTTTGAGTTTCACTAACATTTTCCTATACTAACATTTTACTTGTGCGATCTTTTTATACTAGACATTGGTGATACAGGTGCATAGCACAGATGCCATTTTTTACTGCAGGTCTTTCAGGAATATGAGACAATTTCTGCGGAGTGCCCACATTTGAAATATTCATGGATTTGTGTGTATGACATACTGACGGCCAAGTACTGACTTTGGTTTTATTCATTCAAAATTTAGTGATCCTCTGAAAAAGCGGTGGAGGAGTGGATGGGTACCTTCATCACAAGCCTCCCACATCTCAGGTCAAATTGCTGTCTTATGCAACACCAGGTTCTGAAGTCAGCTCTTCTTTTCTTGCATAGCTGAGGAGGTGCTGTTAGTACTTGCCAATGAGCCTTTGCTCTGCTTAGCTCTTTTTTCCCACCTTGTGGGTGGTGATGGAAAGGTGTATGAGTTGGGCTTCTGTCACTGCACGTTGCGCTGTCAGGATGAAAACCAGCACTGCGCAGAATTGCAAAATACAGACAGAACTAGCCATGTTTTTTCAAACCTAGATGGATATTTTTAATAGTGGCAGATTTCTTTTAGTAGCCAATAGACACTGAAAAGAACAAAAGTAGGGCAGAGAAGCATTGAAAATTGATAGTGCTATAATGTGGGAGTTTTTCTGCAGAGTTTCAATGCTGAAGTCTTTCAAAGAGAGCACTTACAGATGTTTGATTTCTTTCAGGTCCTCAGATTTTGGGACGTTATACACGAAGTTGAATCTGCAGCCTGGGATTGCCACTGTTATTGACAACTTCTACATTTGTCCCACCAACAAAAAAAAGGTATGTGGCAAAAAAAAGATGTTTTATAGTGCACCTGATATTCTACAACTATGTGAAGTGTGTTTTGAAGGTTTTCAAAATATAGGACGGTGGTTTTCCCAGAGTTGCAGGTCACTGTAGGTGCATTTGTGACATATGGAATTGGGATATTTAGTCTTCCTGAATAGTACAGAAAGAAAAAAATGCCTCGGTGGACTCTGAAAACTTTTGAGGCCATTGACTCCTGGCAGTTGAGCTTCCATGGAGTTTTCCATGAGAATGGAAAAAGAACTCCTGTAGGTTTTCACACATCCACGCAAATTCTGGGACTACCATTCAAGATCTTCATCCTGTATGCACAATTTCAAAGTCTTTGCAGACTCCTTGATATAAAAGCATAGGAATTGGACAAGCTGTCATTGAGGATGATGTCTGTCCTGTGTAAAACCTTAATTAAAAAATTTTAAAAATCCCTTTCCTTGAAATTCTTTCTTAAAATATGTTCCTGCATCATTACTGAACCAAAAATCTTTTCGTGGAGCCTAGGAAGATTAAGTGGACTTTATAAGTGAGAGCGAAATCTACCCATTGAATGTATTTACAATGGATGTTACATTAGAAGCAACAGGAAGAGCGATTATCAGAAAAAACCCCAAAACAATAACAACCCTTCTATGTCTACAAAATGCCTGTAATTTAAACGGCAGGAATTGAGGAATACATTGTGAATAACACAAGCACAGTAGGTCTTTCATGAAATAAGAATTTTCTCTTGATAAGAGCCTTTTAACTCTAGTGTAATACAGAAGCAATGATTTCACGCAGAGGGCACTGATTGGAAGGACAATGTTAGTTGTGTTTATCTGTCTGTTCTGCTTAATCAAAAATCAGTGGAACTCGGTGAGGCTGCCTAGATGTTTAAGTACATATTCTGTTTCTCTTGCAATCGTCACTGGAGTTTTTGTGCCCAAGCTATGATATGCCTGAGATTGGAAATATATTTTTGATTTGCTGCAAAGTCAAAAATTATTTTTTCGTTTCTTGGAGTGGAACTACCTACCTCCAAGTACAAAGTTTCTGCAGATTATGTGTCTCAGAGATAGGATCTACTGGTGATTTCAAGTCCAAAAGTATAAACCCAAAAATCTTTACTCATCTCAGTTTCTGAAACAAAGGCTAAATAGAGCTCTAATAAGAGCCCTGTGCAAGACTTTTCCCAGCTACAATATAAAAACCTGCACAAGCACCAGGGGAGGTGTGTGTATGTGTCAGTGACAATGTGGTTGAGCCAGTTATCTGGCAAAATAAACAGTAGTAAGATCACTGCTGAATTTCAAGCCTGAAGGAGACACTACTGTTCACAAAAAACTCATGTTAACTCTATCTTACAAAAATCTATGTTCTGCTCAAGACAAGTTGCAGTTCTTAGAGATACAAATCCTGCTTTGTAAATGAATTTGAATCCATCTGTTACAGAAAGTGTCTTTGAGTCATTAAACACACTATTTCTATGCTGAGATTTGCTTCTATGAGGACATTCAGATGTACACAAACAACAAAACCAGAAGAACAGAAAGGAGTTCTAGGGCGTGTAGATGATGGCAGAGTGGTTGTATGTGTACATACAAATGTACATACATACATGCATGGTACAAAAATGGTGAAAGCATTGGTGTTGGATGCTGTAGCCAACAGCTTCAGATTGGTCTTTGAGGTGTTGCAGTCACACGTGGCAGGTAAGAGGGAAGCCTCCATGTCATAAGAGGTATGTCAGTCATAATGAGAATTTTCCTGGTAGTGGGAATTTGATTAGAACACTAAGACTACCTGCTGATTTCAGAAAAGCTACTTAGAAAGATGGAAGAACATGTCTCCCTATCCATCCATTTCAACACAACTGCACTGGCATGGAATAGAACGTTTAAAGCTCTGACTCCCTTTTCTGACCTGAGCAGAAGTCTTGGGGTTTCATTCATTCCTGATGTTACCAGACTTCAGTTCATTATGGTGTTGGTTTTCTTCAACCAGTTCACATCCTTTGAAATATGTTGAAGCATTTGAAAAATTTGAAAATTTGAAACAGAAGTAGTCCCAAGCTACTACTTGGCATTTAGGGGCTGGGAATATGCATGAAAGAGAAGATAAAAGACATTGATGGGGATATTTTAAACATTTTGCACATTAAGCATTGTTCCATGTTTTCATTCCATTTACCCATTGTAGAACACATCTGTGGAAGAAATGATACTGCAAATTTAATGCTCATTTCCACCTCAATGTCATCAGAGTATTAACCTCACCTGATTCTAGTTCTAAGGAATTTAGGTGTCTAGTCAAGCCCTCTCCTACACTCAAAGGAGAAACATGGGTTTAAAATCATAGTTCTTTGTATTTTAAAAAGTAAGGTTGAATGACCTAGTGGAGGTTTCCATCAATGACTCTGTTAATACTATGGATCTGAACAAAGTCATGTGGCAGTTTCCTACAAAGAGATATAACGAGATATTGTGGTTTAACCCCAAGTGTCAACTAAACACCACACAGCTGCTCTCTCCCACTCCAGTGTGATGGAGGGAAGAGAATTGGAAGGGTGGAAGTAGGTTAAGAACAGTTTAATAATTGAAATAAAATAGTAATAATAATAATGGGAAAAAAAATTCTAGTGAAAAGGGAAATAGCAGAGAGAAATAAAGCCACAGAAAGACAAGTGATGCAAATGAAAACAATTGCTCATCACCAACCCACTGATGCCCAGCCAGTCCCCCAGCAGCAGCCCCACTGCCCAACCATCCCTACAATTTTATTGTTGAGTGTGATATCAGGCAATTCTGTGATTCTGTGATCCCTTTGGTCAGTTGGGTTCAGCTGTCCCAGCTGTGTCCCCTCCCAGCATCCTGTGCACCCCGAGCTATTCGCTGGTGGTGTGGGGTGGGAAGCAGAAAAGGCCTTGACTCCAAATGAAATATTTGCTAGAAGGATCCCGTCTAGTTCTTGGACTGACATTATTTTGTGCAGTTTACCTTTGCCAGTAATACCAGCTCCTGGAGTGACTTTAGAGCTTCACTCAACATGTCTTCACTCTGTGAGCTGCAGTTATACCTTACAGACCAGTGGACTTACAAATAAGCTTTATACAGCAAGTGTGAAATAATTTTCAGTCCCCATGAATTACTCTAGTTTGCATTTTATTTCACATAGTGATACGTGGAAAAGGAACTGTATAAAAAAAAAGAAGAAAATTACAAGGTAAAATATGGGAATGCTGTAATCTTTGAACTAGCTGATGGAAGGATGGAAATCATTTATAAAAGACACTAAATCTGAGAAAAAAAGTGGCACTTTCCTGTTCTCTCTTATCCTTCTATGCACAAATTGTGATGAGTACTCTTCATCAGTCTAAGAGAAGAATCAGAAAGGAGTTGTGTCAAGGTCATGTCTACACAATCTTTTGACAATTGAGGTAAATTCTCTCAGTCTGGGTCTTTTTCTGGCTGAACGCAGCAGAACTCTGATGCAGAAATTGTGTTGCTGCGGTTACCACAGGACTCATGCTATGAAACCCAGTTTTGACAAGAGATGATGAAAAACCTCAGAGGGTAGAGCTTTAGAGAGCTTTGTGTATTTCTCTGAATGGGCCTTTCTGATGAAATCATGGGATGGAGGTGTGAACTGTGGCTGTATTGTTTATGATTTAGAGCTGAATTGCAGTCAGCCAGCAGCACAAGTAGAAGACATTTGCACCTACCTGAAAAAGACTATGTAGGCTCACCCTATGAAATAAAGTAATAGGCAAGGTAACACTTTAATTAAGAGTTCATGCTTCCTGAGGATACATGAATATTTTCTTTGCATTCTGGATGGTTTTAGTGTAGTACAAACCTGCAACCAAAGACACTGAAACTGTTACTCTGATACGGTTTTGGGAAGTTGTAGAGTAATGGAAGTGAGTTCTCTGTGTAAGCTCTCTGATGCTAACTTGTCCATTTGAGGCACTTTTTCATTGATCTGTGACATAAAATAGACTTACTTTATGCAGGCCTTGAAGTGCTGTGCATTGATAAGGGATTTTCCTGTATTTTAAACAACAGATCTTGTCTAATTATTTCCTTTTCAGTAATTACCCTATGCCAATAGCATCCAATAGTGCAGGCATCCCATAATGTACCATAGGGGATGGGGGAATAATTTCATTTGTATCCTCTGTTTTCCAAAACAGCATTATAATTATAATTATAATTATAATTATGATGTGGAAGTCATGGATGTGATTCTTGGAGTATGGGATTTTGCTTTCCATAGCGTCAATCTGGTGTCAGCTGAACAAAGTAAATTCTTTCTACGGAAGACAAAAGTTAGCAGAATGCAGCATCACTAAGCTAAATTATAAACAAAGCATATAACATTTTTTTAGGGCATATATACTGTTGGATGTAGAAATTACATATTTGCTTTAATTCTACTGATATAATTTTCTGGGGAGGAGTTGAATTCCCCCGCCCCCCCCATTCAGCACCTATTGTAATTTTCATTGGTGCTAATGCAACTGATGCATCCATCCTTCTGTTTATACGCTTCCAAGAGGCAGCTAAGCAGTGTATATTCAGGCTTTTCATATTAAGAGAGAATAAATGTTGATTCTGCATACAGTGACTTATTAGTTAAATGGGTTGAACACTTACATTTCCCAGCTGTCACAATAACCAATTGCTGTATGTTTGTCCAGACTAAAAGGCAGGATGACAAACATTTATTCTTGCTTGACAAACCATGCAGAACACTTAAAATAGTAATAAGGATATAGACTATACTGTACAGTATTTTAACTCTTGATACTTTAAAATAGCATAAATTACAAATGATCACAAGAAAGTATTTGCTATATCTATAAAAGCATTTCCCAAGATGCAGCTGGCTTGGACAATGTTCATTGGCATGGTATGGGTAAATGCAGTCCTACAGCATTTTGACACTTGCCTTTCAGAGCAAAACAACTGACAGTGGAATCTGTCAAAACACAGTAGGACTACATTTACTTGTAAGGAAGAATTCTACGCAAGTGTCAATTTCCTTAGAGACCATACCAGAATGTATGAAAACATAGAGAGCAAAATTATTTTGCCCTTTTATTAGTAGAAGTTGTCAACTATGGAATATTCCTTTCAATAACCTGAGTAGTTACTTCAGGAAGCTTTTACTGTGAAATTGCAGCATGTGAGTCTCTATGTTGCAATGCATCATCTCTCTACTGTGATGCATTCTTTCTTTATACGCCGTGTCACCGTTCAGTTTTATTCTAGTGATGCACCACCAGAGCACTGATGTAGTCTGACTGCATCACTTTGCTTAAGACTTCTGCCCAGGACTGTTCAGTTCATCCTTAGATTTTCCGAATTCTTCCAGAAGCATGCCCAGTAATCTAATATTTTTCCACCCATAGTTTGCTAGTAAGTGGACAGCTGTGAGAGGACATCCTTGTAGAAAACCCAGGGTTTTTTCACACACAGCTGATGAGCAGTTGCCTAGTTGCTAGCCGGGAAGCTATTTAATGCAAGTGGAAGTCAATAGGTTAAAACAGTCAGAGTTCTTACTGAACTCTTAGCTAGGAGTCACCATCCATGGCAGAGGTTCATGTAGCATCACTGAAACCAAGCCATACAGGGGAAGATTTGATGGATGATGTTTGACAGGGTGTGAGTATGTATGTGTGGAAAAAGTATGATAAAGCTTTGAGAAACAGAGAGTGGAACCTATGAAAGTTAAAAACATGTATGGAACAATCACTAGGAATCTGGCTATTAGAAAAGTATTTGAGGTGTTTACTGACTAAATGGAAGCTAAGAGCTGCAACTTTTCTTGTCCGACTGATTCCTGTCATGTTTGAGAAACAAGTCTTTTTCACACTTTATATGTAAACAGGCCTGCATCAAAAAAGTCTTCATTCTTATGTGATTTTCATATTCTCCTTTTTATCACCCCCACTAAGTCAAAGGTAATAGCAGTGTTATACCCTCTATCGTAAAAACAGTAGACTATGCATTCATTTTTCTATATAATGGGATGGAGAAAGGTTTCATTTGGTTTCCATAAAAATTTTGCAGACACTCTCTGTGCATTTCTCCATCCTGGTCTTCTAGAAATACCCAGCTCTTGTTGATTAGATGCCTTGCTGTCTTTGTATACTGTTTTGCATACATGTCTACCAAAATATTGAACCATGTAGGCTGAAGCTGCCTCTAAACCTTTCTGTTTCCGTTCCACTTCCTTTGTCCTATAAATGGTTTCTAGTCCAGTACCTAACAATACAAGTGAACAGTAGATTGCCACTGCTTGTGTGTAGGTTGGCCAATAGTATGTAGGATAATTACTCGTTAAGGTAGACAGTGTGTGGACAAAATGGGTGCACACTTGAACACTCATTCTGTGTTATTATTCTGTCCTGTAATTTACTGGGTACTTAATGTAGAGATCTCAATTTAAGTTTTTGAGATTGACCTTCTGTTGTGATTTTGTAGCCTAATGTACAACTTTCACTACCTTTTGTGCTCAGGCATACAATTATTCTAAGGAAAATTAGTCCTGTCTTTAGTTCATGCTTATTATAGATTCTTTTGTTCTGTTTTCATGAATTTTCTGTCTAAAACTCATTAATCATAAAAACAAACCAACAGCTACCAAAAAGCTGCAGTGTTAAATTAAGTTTACTGTAGGAAGCCAAAAATAAAAAGAGTAGTTGGTGGGAGTAAAACATAAAAAAAGATTTATGTGATAATGGAAAAGACCTGTGAGCAAGTGTTAAAACACCACTGTGCATATGATTCTGCACTTGAGAGACATCC
This sequence comes from Todiramphus chloris collaris, assembly GCA_025345505.1. Classification (NCBI taxonomy): domain Eukaryota; kingdom Metazoa; phylum Chordata; class Aves; order Coraciiformes; family Alcedinidae; genus Todiramphus; species Todiramphus chloris. Next base: position 31,668,908 of record JANVCC010000035.1, read on the forward strand.
ATTTCCCTCCTGGCAATTTTGGGAAGAGAAGGAATCAAAGCATCATATTTTCAGTAAGGTTTTATTTCCTGTTATGATGAGCAGGGGTCATTGCTCAGAGAAATAGGAATAGTCAATCAAGAACATACAGTAGAAAGCAGGTCTGAAGCTCCCCTCAGCACCTGCGGTGATGTGTGCTGATGAATGGGTGGCTGGTCGGAGAGGAACTGTAAATGAGAAAGCCTGATGTTCCACAGCAGGGGGGTTTTAAGATCTGGGATTTTGATTTGGTATGTCTGAAAGTAAGGGCAATTTTGCAAAATTTAAACCAGGATGTCCTTTCAGAGATCTTTATTTTTAAATGTAGATTCCTATACATAGGCCCAAATCTAAATCTGAATTACATGTCAGAGGAAGTTGGTAGATTTGCTATGCAGGACACTAGGTAAGTTCTGTATTTTGCTTGTCTAGCCTTCCCATGGGCTCACTAAGTTGAAAGTACTTCTTAATTCCTCCTCGGCTTGAGATAACAACTAGGGGGAAAACCAAAATCAACTGATCAACTAAAGCTGTCAGCAGTAGCTCTCCAGCCCTGAGTGAGACCTAGGCTTTTCCCCAGGATGGCAGAGGCTTTCCTCTGTCCTAGCTGGAGCTACAACTGTCTTCTAATCAATAACTATGAGCGCCATGCATAACTTTTTTCTTAAGGCTATGCATTCACATGAGAATATCATCCTGGAAGGTTTTCCAATGCAGTATGGAACTTGCAGAATTAAATGTAACAAGGAGGCAAATAATAATTTATGGGATAGTCCCCAAAGGAGAAGGTGTTCATGAAGAATGAATAGAGAGTTACCGACTTAGAGTTGTGTGAAATCTGTGACAGATAAAACTAGAAAGGAAAAGGTGGTATATTAGTGGTGCTGAAGGAAAGAGAAGAGAGAGAAGCTGAGTGTAAAGAAGGAATGGTAAAGGATTAGTAAGAAGCATCTTATGGCACATAGTAATTATTTATTTGGTTGCCTAGTATGCTAGGATGAAATGGGTGAGGGTAAATCTATAAAAGAGAGTCAGGTTTCTGCTAAACTGGCATAAACAATTTTTTTTTTTTTTCTGTGATTAATTTACATTATTTATATCCATTTTAATTATCCTATGTGCTGAGATTACTTTCATCTAATTATTTATTGAACAGCACAACATCCTCAGAGGCATGTATCAAGGTTCCCATGTGACAGAAGGGAGGAAATTGGGAACCCTTTCATCCTAACTCGGGGGTCTAACCACAGTGACCACTAACCAATTGGACAATATTAAGGAGGTTATATGAAAACTTCTAAACAGTATTTGAAGAAAGATGAGTAATATCATTCAGGAGGTGGGCAAGGACAATGTACGGTAGACATATTACCCAGACAGCCTGAAAATAATGGTGTAGTGTGTTTGCAACGGATTCATCATGCTTGCTGATGGATCTTCTGCATCTCCTGGAGACCTGTGCATTTCCTCCTCATTTCACCAATGATGGAACAGCAGCATGAGTCCCAGCTTCCACGCTTCATGCTCTGCTAGCGTTTTCCAATCTACTGATGTGTCAAATTCTGCTTCTCTTCACTGCAGCTGTTTGACTTCCCTCCACTTGTGCTAACCACACAAACTCCTCTGTCTCTCTCAGGAGCAGAGATGCAGCAGGATTTTTTTCCCCAGGGTTAGTATAGAAGCACTGTGGAAATAATCAGGGTGTAAATTGCTGCCATGGCCATTTTGCAGGGCTGTCAGTGTGCTCACCCCACTGAGAATCCCCCCAGCTGCTGCTGCCCTACACTGCCAGAAGCTGCTTAAACCATTCAGCTGCTGTGGTCCTGTAGTAGTATTTGTGCTATTTCCACAAGTATCTGTATAGAACTCCTAAACTAACGTGAAAGTAGTTTAAATATTGCAGTGATTTTGTTTATTCCACTCTGTGGCATTTACTAGAAGGGATGAATGTAACTGCTTACCTGTTTCTAATTCTAATGTGAGCCCTGATTCTCGATAGCCCCAGCACCCTGCAGCAGCAAACTTCTGCTGAAAAGGCAGGACCTGTATGACAAATATGTTTTAATCATATCCGTCTCTGGCAGCCTGTACACATTTGTTTGAATATATTCATCAAAAATTCATGCAAACATAAAGTGAATTATTTTTTTTTCCCCACACTATATGTTTCTGTCAGGCTGAGAAAGATTCTTACTCCTGGCAATTGAAATATCTTTTGTTTTAACTAAGCCACCTCTGAAGCATTCTTGATGGTGGCCTCTTTCAGGCTTGTGGTGTATTTTTTCCATTGGTGGGAGGAACACACTTGGTTGCTGTCACCCCCTCATAGCAAGAAGATTACTATTCAGTTGAATGGTGTATTCTTCATAACTCCTGATTTCATTTTAAGGAGGGCTCTTCTGCAAGTTTGTTTTGCGTGTCTAACCAGTATTTCTCTCTTCCACCTTTTTTTCATAATGATTTTATGCAACCTCTCCTCAGCTCTTTCTGTGCTTCTGTCTCTTAATCTCTTTCTGGTGCTTTCTTGTTTTCCTGCTTTTCTTTCTTTCATTTCTGACTGTTACTCCTTTTTAACCTCGCAGGTAGATCCTGCACTGAATTAAACCTTTTACTTTCATTGATACAATTACTAAAGAAAGATATTATTTAGAAGAATGTAGCTAATGGTGTATGTTTCTATAAAAAATTACATTATTCGTGGGATGATAATAAAACTGCTGACACATTTCCTAACTATAATTCATAAAATTAATATCTTCAACAGCAGTAAGAGGATGATGATCAGGGACCTGTTAGCCAGGAGACCTGACTTCAGTTTCTGTGACCTTGAGCAAACCTGAGCCTCCCTGAAGCTTGACTTCGCATTGCCCCGCATCCTGTAATATCATTTGCCTACTGCAAAAACACTGTGACATGAGATGATTTGACAGTCATCTGGAGGTCAGAATTAGTCTGGTTTAGTTTTCTTATTTATAAATTTGGGACAATAATACTGAAGTGTGCAGAGCACCTGTGATCCCTAAGTAAAGAGCAAGTATTTTTATTATCCCATTTGAAGAGGAATACATTTTTATAAGGTATTTTTTGCATCACATCCCTGCAGTACTGAACAGCATTATAAGATCTGCAACATGCTGAAAATAATTGTTCTAAATACATTCCGTGTTTCTCAAGATTGTTTAGCACTTAGCAGGCATGGCTGGTTGAGGACATAGGTAATAATTTGCATAAGATGGTAGTACTTCTGTTCTCACATAAATCAGGGAATTAAGATACTTGACCCAAATGGAACAGGATTAATTCCTGCTGCAGTTGCTGGATTTACAATTTACAGATTTACAATCTTATTCTCAGTCCTCTAAATAATATTATCAGTCTGGACATTGAAGTGGCTTTTGGATTTGACTTCAAAATGCTCCCATTCTTTTCTAGAAGACACTAAGTCTACACAAGGAGATCTGGTGGGAAGATCTGATGAGGGAAGAGCCTCAGGTAGCACTGAGGGATTGTAGAGTGTTTATCTTACAAAGCTTGGTGCCAAAACTGGATGACTGCTAGCTGCATAAAAAGCTGTGCTTTCAGTGTAACTATGACTACAGGAATAGGACCGGGATCCCTGGAAATAAGTAAATATTTCTTGTCAGTTTAAGATACTAAAGGTACTGGATTCATTCTTCTTTAGAACTAATATATGTTATGTTTTGTTTTGGTTTTTTATTCAGCCATACCTATGAAGTATTTTTTTTATACATTGCATGACTTTGTATGATTTTCTGTGTTTTAGTGCTTTTACAGTTTGTTTGGGGTGCAGTGAAGACATAAATTAGTGAGGGACAGGCTAAAGGTTCCATTCTGTCCATAAGAGTAATAGTGTCTTGCACTTTGTTCTTTCTGTGGGCTCCAGAAAAGGCAATGGTTCTCTTAGCTTCTGCAGCCGAAGGTTTGAGAAATGCACCTCTGCTCTGCAAGGTGCTGTTACACAGGAGTAGGAAATCGGGGCCTCCATTTTTCATGTCTTTGCTACAAAGAGCTCAGGGATACAGGGATCTCAGGCTCTGGGATTGCAAAGCCCAAAGGCTCCTCTGAAACTCTCCCACACTGTGTATTATTGCAAGGTCCAGACATATCTTTTCACTTTACTTAAGCAGAAAAAAAATGTATAAAACTGTCCTTTCTGGAATAAAATGCCATTCAGGAGATAGTAATGTTCCTTTCTAATATTGCTTAGTATATTGTAAGAGCATATTAAAACCATTGGAGAGTACTACTCTGCCATAAGATCTCAAAATTTTATACACACATAGATGATTTGGTGTCTCCTGTTAATATCTTTGGGAATTCTGAAGAGGTTGTAGGATTCCCTTGTACAGATGAGGAAACAGAAAGATGTAAATGACCTGCTTGGGATAGAAATGAGAGAAATTTAATAATATAGCACACATCTATACCAGTCTCTCAGCACAAAACTACCCTTTTTTCCCCTCAGTAAATTAATTAATTAAATCAAATGCATTTTCACCAGTTCAGGTGGGAGTATGGGCTTGTGAAAGGTTTATCAATACTGTAAATATCATCAGTAGTCAAATATATAAAACCTCATGTTTGGAAAAAAACCCAACAAAAAAACATCAGAATGGTTAATATTTCCAGAATGAAGGACTGAAAGCTGGGAACTATTTTAAAAGGTAAGATCATAATTAGCATTAGGCAAGGACTAAGTAGATTTGATCACTTTTTTGTGGTATTGTTTTGCAAGATTAAATAGGTGAATACACAGAATTTTAAAAAATATTCATCAATACCTCTTCTAAGGCTAAATATGTGACTTCTGAGATTAATTTCTTAGTAACTTTATAGAAAGCTAATCTGTGATGATAACAAAAGAACTTTTAAAGCTTTTCTAAAGTGCTAGAGGCAACACAAACTACATCTTTAAAAAGTTGTACTTGGGAAGAAAGAAGGAAGCTGAATTTACATCGAGGACCTTTCTGCACAATTCATAGAATTCACTTTTTATTAACACTTACCTTCTAGAAACCAGTTCCCATGTAAAGCATGTCTGCGTTAGCAATGTCAGAAATGGTGAGGTATGTTCATCAGTACTCGAAACATTTCTGAAAAAATGTATCCTGAATTACAGATGAAAATAAATAATTTGGAAAAGAGTAGGGCAAAGATAAACTGGTGGGATCAAGTGAAATATTTTGTTTAAATTGTGAACATCTTAAATGTGGTACTTGAAAATTATGTCAAGGTTTACTTATAAAAACATAGCATACTCCTATTTAAAATTAATATTTAAATTGGGAAACTTGTCAATATTAAAATGTGCAGTGGAAAACATTCTTGTGCTACTTTAGCATTTTCTGACCAAATTTTTTTTTTTCTGAAAGTGCTCTTGCATTTAAATTTTAATTTCTCTGATAGCTGATAAATTTTTGACCTACATAATATTTATAACTCTGAGTTCATCTCAAAGCTATAATGTGTTCTGCTTTACTTATATATTTTTCTCCCCATGGGATTCTTTGCTTCATTAATAAGGGGATTATCCTCTTCCCCCTTTTTTTAAAAAACTCATATATTAAGGGGCAAATTCATGATGCTGACGTTCACAGTCTGAAGGTGACACTGCTATGTTTTTCTTTTTCCCTGTATTCAGTGGTCCATGATTTAGGTAATGGTTAGTTATCTTTTTTGAACAATTTGATGGCACACTGCTGTTTTTCTTTTGGGTCTGGGTATTTCACCCTCTCTCATCTGCTTTCCTTGACTGGAGAAACTGCTGCAGCTTGTCAGTGACTGAGGTTGGATGCTTCACTGTTCCTTAACACTACTGTGTCACCTGCTACTGAATTTAAGCCATGTTCACAAATGTAAGCTAAACATCACCCAGGTAAAAAACAGAGAAAGGCTAAATCTCTAAATGTTCATTCTAGCAAATAAGTTTATTTAAAAATCATCAAGTGTTGTGGTGGCAGAATCCAAGGGTCCTTTCCGCCTTCTCTGCATATCAGTTTATAAACAGATAATAAAATTATCCCCAGAGAACACAACAGTTGTAAACTGACAATGACAGCTACTGTGGTAGATTGCAGGCTTTTACCTGAAATCTCAAAAAAAAAAGGTCTATTCTCAAGGCTATAGCCATTTTTAGTAGATCTTAGAAAGGTGAAGACTAACATAAGAATGCACAAGAAATTTTCAGTCCACTTTTTAATCCAGTAAATATGTATTGATGGCTGCACAGTAGGATGTTATTGTGCTTTTTCCCTGAAGGGTTTGAGTTTCCAGCTTATTTTGATTTGTTAAGGAACCACAAAAAATCAGGAAGAAACCTCCAATTTAGGCTCGCCCAGCTCTATTGTAGTATATTATATGGTAATCAGCAGTACTCCAGCTTGATGACCTTTCATCTGGGGCCGTTTTTTAACAGTGTATAGTGCTGCAATCTGGGCTTTCAAGTGTTTTGAGTATTGATTTTCCAGATAGGGAGAGCTGCAATAATAACCTGGGGAGGTCTGGCATCACTGTGACCTGGTTTGCTTTTATTCCTTATGGCTCTAGGCAAAGCAGTCTGTTCCCAGGAGTGGTGGGCTGCTGGAAATGGCATGTCTCTCCCCACTTTGCTTGCGTGAAAGCCCTGAAAAAGTGTTTTCTTGTTTCAATAGGCTGCACAAACAGCTTTCCAGCTTATTTCCATTCCACCTTTTTTTTTCTCTTCCCACCCTTCCAGTTACAGATGAGCCTGGAGAGGGCTTTTCCCAGCACCCTTACCGCAGGAGCAGTGGGGTTCAGCTCAGCCTGCATTGCTGGGCAGCCTGGCACCAGCACTGCTAGCAGCTGCAGCAGTGCAAGCTGGAGGGAGTTACACATCAGTTGCAAAATTGCATATGAGATGCAATTTTGGTCAAGTATTGCCTCAAAATGATGCTCCGCTTTCATAATGTATTGTTTCTTTGCATCAGACAGAGAAATATCCTGGCATCATGTTGTTCAAATCTTTGTGTGAATTTACTTCCCTTCCTAAAGTTCTAGGGTATGAATCCTGTTTATACTGGTGTATCACAGAATCACAGAATTGTTTACCTTGGAAAAGACCTTTAAGGTCATTGAGTCCAGACATAAACCAAGTCCACCACTAAACCATGTCCCTAAGTGCCACACCTACACAGTTTTAAATACCTCCAGAGATGGTGTCTCAGCCTGTTCCAATTCTTTACAACCCTTTTGGTGAAGAATTTTTCCCTAATGTTCAATCTAAACCTTCCCTGGCACAAGTTGAGGCCATTTACTCTTGTCCTATCACTTGCAACTGGGGAAATGATACTGGCACCCGCCTTGCTACAACTTCCTTTCAGGTAGTTGTAGAAAGCAGTAAGGTCTCCCCTCAGCCTTCTTTTCTCCTGAATAAACAACCCCAGCTCCCTCAGTGGCTTCTCATAAGTCTTGTTCTCTAGATCCTTCACCAGCTTTCTTGCCTTTCTTTCAAAACACTCCAGCCCCTTGCTGTATTTGTTGTAGTAAGGGGCCCAGAACTGAACCCAGTATTCGAGGTGTGGTCTCAGCAGCGCCAATACAGGGGCACGATCACTTGCCTACTCCTGCAGGCCACACTGTTTCTGATACAAGCCAGGATGCCATTGGTCTTCTTCTCCACCTGGGCACACTGTCAGCTGTCAACTAACACTCCCAGGGACTTTGGCTCCGGGCAGCTTTCCAGCCACTCGTTTCCAGCCTGTAGCATTGCATGGGGTTGTTGTGACCCAAGCGTGGGACCCGGAACTTACTCTCATTGAACCTCAATGCAATTAGCTTTGGCCCATCGATCCAGCCTGTCCAGATCCTTCTGTAGTGCCTTCCTACCCTCAAGCTGATCAACATTTCTGCCCAACTTGTCTGCCAACTTACAGAGGGTGCACTTGGTCCTCTTGTCCAGATTGTTGATGAAGATATTAATGATCTCGATGAGGGACTGAGTGCACCATGGTGCTGGGTGGCTTCCAAATACCAAAGACAAGAAATGTGATGATGGTTGCCGTGGTGTTCTTAATTCCCTCATGATCCTCTTTATATGAGGCTAGTTTTCTGTGAAGAACCTGTGATCCAGATTAAATCTCCACATGCCAAAGGACCGACAGTACAGGGAGTAGTGTTGCCTCATGGGGTTGATCTGGTGACTGATGGCAGTACTCCAGATTTCTAAAGCTGTATCACCAAAAGTCTTTGTAGTCTTGGATACGTTTACTCAATCTAAAAATCTCTTTGTAAACGGGTCTTTCTCACATGAATGAGCTTACTTACTACTTCACAATACAGTATATTGTCAATATTTGTTCTTCACATGTAATGGTGGATATGCAATGTTTATAGTCTTTCCATAAGGATTACCATTGGGAATAGCACAGTCACAACCAACTGCCTCAGCAGCTACTTTAAAAAAGTCATCTTGGTTACCATATCTTGGTTGGAATAATCTCGCCCTGTGTTAGAAGTATATTACCCAGTAAACACAATGCAGCTGATGCCTGTTTGAAGAGACCTCACTCATTTCAAAAGTCTTAAGAGACAAAATAAGTTACTTATGTGTCTGAATCGCTGAACAAGAGAAGATGTCTATTATCTGTAGGAACAGGAAAGCATATGTTTCACTGCAGTGTGTCTGGCAGCCTAGACCCTTGAAAAATATGTTCTTGTCTTCAGGGGAGCATAGACATCAACTTCGTGCATCTCAAGAGGTGTTAAAACAACATCTGATAAGTCAAGTTGCAATCAACTGAGCCTTGCTAAGGAAAACCAACCAACATATTCAAGATTCTGGCAACTGCCATTTTACCTTCGCTTTTTCTAATCAGAGAAAATCTACTGTGATGTCTCACAAGTTTTCTTTAGCTTTACAATAAAGAAAGATGCCCTGAGCTATTCTCTCTCTCTCTCTCACCCAACCACCTTGAAATTTTAACCTTAGAAGTGAAAATAAAACAAAAAGTTAAAATACAGTTTGTATTTTAGCTTCTCTTCTCTTTCCTATTAAAAATTACTGAGTTTGCCGTGAAAGGTTTACTGAGTTAGTCAGCAGAAGGGAGACCTGTGGAGCCTGTCTTTATTCTGGAAAAAAAAGTAAATTGTCAAATTGTATTTTTATCATTTCGAAGAATACTTTGACTGTCAAACAAATATTGTGAAGAGTCAATTCTGCAGATGTACACAGTCCTAAATTTGTCATGTTTGTGTTCAGATGGGCCATGCCATCTCTTTCATGATTATAAGAAACCTATTATGTGGAACACTTTGGGTAGTTTAGAGTTTGCATTTTGTGGTAGAAGATATCAGCGATGCCCACATTTCTAGCACCCTCACACTAGTAAAGAAGAAAAGATGATAATCATTAGAGATTTTTTAATGCACAGCAGCATGCAAACACTGTGGAAAATAGTTAGTCCTTCTGCAAGATAAAGATGAAAGGTGTATGAAATGGTTTTCCAAGTCCGTACGTTTCTAGAAGGTCAAGCAATTTCATCACCAGTGCTAGACAAGGATGAGGGACTTCATGGGCTGCTGCTGAAAACAGCCTAGTCAAAAGTGGCAACAGTCAAGTGTGTGGAGGGTTTATGTGCTTTGGTTGGATCTGTAATTCCATTAGGCTAAGTAAAAGTTGTGCTAAAGGAGTTTCACAACAGAGCCTGAAGCACTGATTTTTCTTTGGAAGCCCAGGGAATATTCTGTCCGTATCAGACCAGGTGAAGTTGGAAGCAAAGATTGGGTCCATAACACCTAGCTATGGATGAGCACTGGAAGTGCCTCAGCTGGAATTATGACTCATTAATTACTGGAGAAATCTGTGACCATGTTTATAAGCTCAGATTGTTCTGGTCTTCTGGAGTAATTAACAGCTTCATCGTTCGAACATGCCAACCTAGTACTATTGTGAACCAATTAAAAAAGGGAGACAACTTAGAGACCTTATCCTGCTTGATCTCAATCAAAAAGTGTTGTCCTTAGTTTCCTATCCTATCTTTCTAATTTATGTAGCAGCACTAGTGCTACTTGCTGAACAGGGTGTAGGAAAATGGGGGGAGATTCCTTAGATGCAAGGCTTCTCGTTTCTGCTGATTTTTCACCTCAGAATTCCTTCTTTCTCACAGAATAATGATAATGGAAATTAAGAAGGATTCAAGGAAGTATTTTCATATTCTGTTTTCTTGCCATGTCAAAGATTTATCACCAAAAGAGAAAACACTGATATTTTCCTCATTCTGGAATAATATGGAAAATTAATTTGATCAGTACAGATTATTTCAATATATGTTGCACAAAATTAAGTGTACTGTACCTATTACATAGTGGGAAAATTGTTACATTAAGATGGCTAGTAGTTGCCTTGATGAATGATCTCCTGTTTTCTTAGCATACTTCATACTGTTGAGTGTTTATTGCAATTATCAAGGTAACAGAGTGGTTCATACATGTGACATTGCATTCTGGTGACATCTTTATGTCAATACTTGGTCATGTTCTCAGGAGCAGTGGTTCAACTGGTTCAGTTTTGAATCTTTTTTCTTTTTTGACTTTTCCATCACTGTGAGCAACATGGAAGAGCATTACTCCAAGTGCTGTTTTTTCAGCTGACCTAAAGAAACCTGTAGCTATCTGTAAAAAAAAAAAAAAAAAAGAAAAGAAAAAAAAAGTAAATGAGGTGTATTTACTCTTCAGTATGTTAGCAAAGGGGCATTTATGAAAACATTGTACAAAATTCCTGCTGTTTGCTTCTGTCACTTTGTTTATTTACGTCATCACCCTTCTCACAGCCTAAATTTTTGTCTGGCACTAGAACTTGAGTGTTGAAAACATATTCTTAATTTTCTATGCACTACGAGTATCTGTATTATACTTATGACACAGAACATAGCTAGAGATGTATGATATGCAATATAAATATGATAAGAAGTGTCACTAGAGCTCATCCTTGATTAAGAATGTATTTTACTCTCCTCTTAACAAGGATTGACTGGATCACAGGCCATTTCATTTAGGAGGCTGTATGTGAGAGCTTTGTTGATTTTTAATTTTCCTCCATTGATTTTCAGCATCCAGAGAGCACTTGTTCTCTAATGGCTCTCTGTGTTGGTGTTTGCTTGCAAATTGAAGTAAAAGATAAATGGCTTTCAGGGTAATACCTCTCCAAGGGCTTCCACTTGAGGGCTGGTGGCTGTTAGCAGAGCTGCAGTGTGTTTAGAGGAGTTCAGTGCTCGAACAAAAGCACTCCTGAGCTTCTAAGTGCAGTAAAATTGTTTTAGGCCTGATGTGACAACACTGTTTAGCTGATTTATAAATCTTTACAAGGACTAGCCCAATTTGTCCACATTTTTCCATGAAAGTGAAATGCTCTGTATTTTTCTAAACAGGGATTCAAATCTTTTCCTTATACATGTTCTTCCTCAGCAAACAATAGATTTTTCAGTAAAAGAAGGGGACAAGAGCTGCTGGAATTTGGTTATGAGCAAGTCTTTCTACTAAAATGCAGTAAATATCTGCAGAAATTTTTGGCCTATCTATTGGAAAACAATATTTTGGGATTACTATAAATGTAATTTTAAAAATATTTGCTTGCTTAGGAGTATTACACTCATCTATAGTGCAAACTTGCTTTATGTTTAAATACTTCAAGCTTGCTTGTACACTGTTGCTGTGAGAGACCATTGTGTAACAGCATTCTGTCTTATAACCACTGCTTATTATAAAAATTTGGCTTATGGAACCTGTGATACAGTTGTTTTTTTTTTTACTCTCTGCTTCTCATACCACTTGCATTGAGTTTAATTCAAGCAGCTTCAGCAAAGGTCTGGAGTAAGATACACATTCCCATGTCTGGATCATGACTGAAACAGCTTAACAAACTGCCCCACTAACATATAACATGTAACTACAAATCCTGGGCTCCTTTCTCTGTTCTGCTGCTGTGTTGTTCTGTCTCCATGATGGTTATTAAGGAGAGTCTTCCTAACAGTCCCCTCATCCTGCAGTATCCAGCACCAGTAGGAGTTTCATCAAAACTGAAGAGTGGAGACCTGAATTTCAGGTTGGTTTCTGTGTTCTGCTTCAGCAGAAGTTTAAACTATTCATGTTCGGCATTAAGCGCATGGATGATGCCATTGACTTAGTTCAGTGCATAAGGTTAAGCATTTATACAATTGCATTTGGGAACTGGGGAATAAAATGGAATGCACAAAAAGTAGTCCTTACCAAAGGAGCAGGACAGTAACCTCTCCGTCTCTTAATTTATAAATGAGAAGAGTAGCTTTGTTCCAAACAAGGGAAGTCACTGTTTTATAGCAAAATGCAGTTTGTCTGAAGTCTTCCTGGTGCTCTTTTTTAAAAGTCATAAATTGCTGATGGCTCTATGTGCCACAGGGCACACAAAAATCTTTTACTGGAGGCTTTGTTTCAAGCTTCTGGGGCTTTCCCTTCTCAGTAGCCAGGCTTATTACATCAGATGTGCTTTTGTTTCATTTCTTCAATATGGCTTTCAGGGTGACCTCTGCTGCGATAAAAGGCCTAAAACCACTGTGGATTTTCCTGAAGCAGCATCTTCAGCAGCAATGAGCAGTGCATTGCTCTGAAAGTAACTGTTCACTCCAGAAAAGAACCCAAACCAGACCAGAGCAGATCTGTCATAGTTCTTGCTTTTCTCTGTCCCTCCTGTATTGCTTGTGAATCAGGGAGATGTTAAATATTAAAATGGAGTCGTACATGTAATGACAATAGTAACAATTGAGAAGAAGTGTTGTCTTATTTTTCTTGAGGAATTTTAGGAATACTGTAGTGTTGTTACATTCCTATTTGGCTGTTCACTGGGGGTTCTTCTGGAAGAGCTTGAATTTGGGGCTGTATCTCCACGGTATGTCTCAGTGCTGTTTAAACTCGGGCCAATCTAGTTGACGTGGCTTGAAATGCTGCTAATAGTAAGAGGTTGCTTTAAGCTACTGTTACGAGAAGCACAACTGAAATGGGGAAGATGTCTGGGTTTGGACTACGCAGAGGTGCCACACCTGCTCTGTAATGAAGGGGCACGTATATGCTGGGGATCTATCCCAGGCCCTTGTTGCCCAGTTGGTGAGTTTATATACAGTTTTAGGCCAGCACAGAGCTCCACAAAAGGATCTTCCCCTGTCGCTCTTTATACTGGGAGTGGAGAGATGCAGCAACACACAAATTCAGCAAGAGCAGGCAAAAGAAGCAACTTTATTAATTTATAACCCCGTTTTATATACCCTAGCCCCATAGGGCGGTTGGTCAGTGATCACCCATCTCCTAGGGTCATTGGCTAAAGTCCTACAACACCTATTTCAAAATATTTTTCCAATGTACCATAAACAGAACTTAGCAAAACACCAGGTGTTAGTCTAGCTTACAAAAAACATCCTACTGTTTTTCATAACATGCATGAGAAAGGCAGGATTCTCACCCAATATTGTGAGAACCTGAGAAAATCCCTCTGCTAGCAGCTTTTCAGCACCCACATTCCCCCTCATTCTCCCCCTGAAAAAGGGGGAGCAGCAGGTTGTGTTTAAAGAAGCTCTTCTCACAAAGAGAAAGATATATCCCTCAGATGACTGAAGGGCACAGTTGCAGACCCAAGGGATGTTAAATAGAGTAAGTCCTGGTGTTTGTTCTGTTTGGCTTTAAAATAAAGCCTAATGCAGCAGCCTGCATGGAAGAGAGGCAGTGGGGTCTGGGATGGTGTGGATGGGGCTGTTGATGTGCTCATGCTGTAGGAGCTCAGTAGGGATGCAACAGGTTTTGGTGAGAGGGTAGAGTGTTGTGTATTTAGCTTTGTGTAGCTGTGAAAGGCTAAATTGAAAGTCAGGGAGTACAGTAATGTACTCTCCATCTCTTGTGGAAGTGGCGAATAATCATCTCTATTGTGAAGGTGACTCTTTGTTTACTTTCATTGCAACAGAAGGTAGCAGATTTTGTAAGCAATATTAGGCCATTTGGCAATCCATAAATCAATCCATGTTCTGTGAAATGGGGGCAGAGGTGGGGGTGGACATGTCTGTCAGCAATGGATGCCCTAGAGTATTTTGTGGGAAACAGGTAAGGCTAATATCAGGGAATAGTCCTGCAATAAGACTCAAATGAATAAAATAGTGAATATTTTTCATAATACTTCTTTTTAATAAGATGTATAACAAGGGAGTTGGGGGAGGGCACTGGAATGATTTGAAGCTGAAAATCAGGCATTTTTATGGAAATAGACTCATTAAAGCTGTCTGTTACAGAAATGCAACTGTTTTCCTGTGAACATGATACTTCTTCAGTAATTGAAATACGCTTCTTAAAAAAAAAATGCTGTCAGTTTTCTCTTTTTTTTGTTATGTAATTCATAAATGCCATTTATAAGTAGACTACATGCCTTGCCCCAGAAAGCCTGGAACACATCTACCTGCTTTTTACTGGTCTGGTAATGTAACCAACCTTCAAAAATAAAGGTTTATTTTATTATTAATGTGAAACAGTAAGTAGAGATGCAGTTCCACACCAAAGCATGTATTGTCTAATGTTGGTGAACCAGACACGGCTTGCTTTATGTTCTTCGCATTATTTAAAATGCCATCTATAAACTAGGAACGTGTATTATTATATAGTTTAAAATTTATTTTCTAAAAAGCAATTCTTTCACTTTGAAACTTAGATCTTAAACAATAGACCTGGCTGTCACCCTTGCACACAAGTTTGAGGAAGCCATCTGATTACTTACTGTAGTTATAGTCATCTCTTCTACTAATAGTTAAATTCCACAGGGTGTTACTGAGTTTTTACTTCCACCATACAGAGTGACAGCATTGGCTTAAGGAAATCTGTGCAATTTATTGAAGCTTTAACACTCAGTGTCAGGCTGCAGTGTGGGGCAACTGCTCCTTATGCGCTGGGGAGCTGGGAGCTGAGTGGGATCCTGTGGCCAGATTGTCAGGGACATAGATTGCCAGATGCATCCATAGTGATGAGACCACAGTCAAGGGTTTCAGCCCTGGCTGTGGCCTCCCCACAGGGTGTCTGGGGGCCTCTTCCTCCCTCCCATCCAAAAATTTTCACAGATATTTTTAACCCAAGTTACCTGTTCTGCTAATCCCATCAGGCATCCCCCAGACTGGTCTGCTTGAACAGGAAGCTGGAATGGATACCTCCTGAGGTCTTCTGGGCTTAGTTAGTGCCACACACATTCAGAATTCAGTTTCATGGTTATTCCATTCAGAGGTTATGATTTAGTTAATGTGTTTTTATTTTACATGTTGAATTGTTTAACTTAAATTCAAAACTACTCAAGATTCTTTTTTGGATAAGATGAGCAGTATGAATTGGGCCGTTTATGTATACGATCTGGTTATATATTATAACGACACCATGAGAAAGGAAAAATGCTATGAAGCATGCAATATATATCCCTGAAATATATCCTCCTGAAGTCACCAATTTCTCACTTCTCACTGTACAAAAATGTGTTGGTTCAATCCTCCTGTTGGCCACAGACCCCATTTAAACATGTATTTCCCATTTTCTTGATATCCTTTCCCTTTTGTAAGTATCTGAACTATACATTTCAAGATTGTGGCATTTCCTTGCTCCCCTTCTTCTGATGGGACAAAAGATTGCTCCTGTTGTGCCCTGTGAAGCCTGAGTGAGACAAGAATCAGTGCCTTGTTAGTCTGAGAGCATCCTGAATTCTCCAGGGATGGAGAGCCATGCTGTTGCAAGCAAGATGACCCAAGTTCACTTGGTTTTGTTGCATTATGTATATTGATATTGCTTCTTTTGTCACTTGGATGACTTGTCACTTAACAACCTTCCTGTTTTGAAGTCTAGCGATGCATTGGAGACCAGCTGAACCCCAGAGGCACTGGTGATCTATTGTGTGGGAGTTCTGGGTGTCTGAAGCTCTGTTTTACAATTCAGTGAATGCTGATCAGCTCCTGTGGCAGATGCCATTAGTTATGGTTTCCCTTTAAGGAAAAGGTTTGCAAGCGCCTTTGTACCAAGTTCATTGGTAAAAGAGAAA
This sequence comes from Todiramphus chloris collaris, assembly GCA_025345505.1. NCBI lineage: Eukaryota > Metazoa > Chordata > Aves > Coraciiformes > Alcedinidae > Todiramphus > Todiramphus chloris. The sequence continues at coordinate 31,684,983 of JANVCC010000035.1, forward strand.
GAGGTAGTGTGCACGTGGAGTATTCACCCCCTTCCAGAGCGGTCCACTCTGCTGCAGACTTTTTTCTTTTTCTCTACATTGCATACTTTGCTGTTCATGGATGGATTTTTTTGGTTATTTTTCTTCCCCCACTTCTTCCATCTAATTTTGTTTAGAATTTGGATATCTGGGTTAAGTGGTTTGTGCGTTTTACTTCAGGTTGTTCATTCAGAGACATTAAAGCATGCTACAGATGTGTCTAACACATGGCAAAACTAAGTGTTAGATGCTGGAATGCAATTTTTCATTAAAAAGAGACAGAGGAAGGTAGAGTCCATCAAGGTGGGTGACAACCCATGTGTGCCAGCATCAGGGATTGCTTGCAGAGTTCTCATGGTGTGCCAATTAATAGACCACGTTCTCAACCTTTAGTTTCTTAGATGTATATCCTCAGTTAGTACATGAACTGCTGTGTCTTTGGAGGTTCACACAGGGTACTGATGGTAGACTTGTATTAGACTTTTTTTCTGAAGTCTTTTTAAAGCAGGCAAGCAGTGTGAATCTGCAGTGTACCTACAGACAAAGTATGTTCCATACAGAACATTTGGTGACCCCTTTTGTCTGTCCCCATAAACACTAGAGCACCAACTGATGAACTTTGTATTGGCATTTTCATAGGGTTTCTCAAGAGGCAACATTTCTGGCTTGATCGATTAGATTTCCTGATTACACAGTTCTCTTTTCCGGAGACAAACAGCGAGTTTGTAATTGCTTAGCATACTATATTTTCTAGCAGCTATATCCAACCCATACCTGTCAGTCTGCATATGTCACAAGACAGGGTTCGGATCATTTCAGATCACTTTATTCTCCCACACTGCTGTGAGCCGCTGAATTTTAATTTTATTTCTGAATACAAATGCAATTTTTGTTGTTTCCAAGACCGTGCTAGGAAATGTGAGATGCATTATGTGTTGTTACCTCTACGACTGTATACTTTCCTTTTTCTTGCACATTGGCACAAGTCAGTCTTTAGTTTTGGGAGTCTTAAATCTCCAGTACACATAAAAACTCTGGGCTTAGTGTAAGTGTTGAGCCTCTTGTGCAAACTAATGTCAGTCAAGAAAAATTGATAGTTAAAGTTGTGGAGCTGAGGGTAATTAATTCATTTAATCAAGCCTATTTGGGTGTCTGCAAACCACTATGCTACATGTTAATGGGCAATTCTCTCAAAATGCCTTTTTCTCCCTGGGTTTGGTAAAGCAGTTATTCTCCTCTTTGAAAATCCAGGTCATGTACAACGTGGAAAATACATGCTAAATAACACAAAACATTTAGATGAGAACTTCTATTCCTGTAATCACATTTTCCCCAGAATTGCTGGTGGTTTTTAGTAATCTATTTACTGCTGTAACAAGTACAGCAATTACTGCTGCAATTACTGGACTAAGGCATACTTACTGAAGTACTTCCTAAGTATTTCTGTTAGAGGTATCTCCTTCTTTAATTTGGCTGCCTGCTAGGGAATTACAGCCATTCCCTCCCTGCTTCCTTTCTTCTGGAGCACAGATTCTGCGTTGACATGAACAGACAAAGCGTCATTGATAACACCACTCAGTTTGGAGCCCTGCCTTTGCTATGCCCTCTCCTGCACTTTGGTTGTTACTGCTTCAGGAAACAATTCTCATCATCTTGCGTAATTCATTTTGGTAAATAGCTTGACCATCCGTCTTTCTGGGTGTGCAAACATGATATCCCTGGAAAAAACCATGGAAAAAGAAGGGAAGGATTCAGTGACACTGAATGGCTGGAATTGCCTTCTCTTAGGGGTTATGGCTTTTTTCCTAAATAATTTTGATACTCTTGGGGCTTGATTCTTCACTGTCCTGAAACTTGCTGAGTGACTACTAATACTGTGAGGAAAAGCTTTAAGCATACAAGTACTCCATCAGCTCTATGACAGTATAAAATTGAGGCAGCAGAGAAAAAAGACTGTTTTTACACAGCAAACAGAAAAGGATTTGAGGATCCTAATACAAGGGTTAATAAATGTTCTCAAGGGTAAAAACAACCTGAGTTTCCTAATGAGGATTTTATTGCATTTCAGGCAACCGTTTCACTAAAATTACCATCTTTTCTTCCTTTAAAACAGACTGACCTGCAGCTGAACTGTGCTAAGACACAGTTTTAGCAGAATGATACCAGCTGTTAATAGAGAGTTAGCAAAACCCCTGTGCTAGATTCACAGCTGGTACAAATTGGTGCAATTTCATTGCGTTAGGGGGAGCTCTGCTCATTATAGGAACCTGAGAGGCTGGTACCTGGGGCCTTTCTGAAGCTGATGTGCAGCATGTTTCCTCACGTGCTCTGCTTTTTGGCTCCTTGTGACATGGTGCAAATATCTAGGTCTAGTCTTAGAGATTCCTCTCTTGGATTTTGAAGAGTCTCTTGAAGCTGACCTTTTGCCACCTCTAATGCTTCCCAGCTCTTGGAGAGTGCAGTGTGCCAACTGTTTGCCTGGCTGGAAGTGCAACCAGCTGGTCACAGATATGGAACCTTCCTGAGGTAGGCATAAATACATGTGAGATGTTATTTCCCTTCATAGTGTAAAAGTAGTTAAAAGAAGGTCCTGTTTTCAAGGAGACAGTCTATTGGAAAATGTTGATATTTCCATGTAAGCAGTATTTGCATTGTGGTCTCAGCCAGTGATTTGCAGGTAGGTGGAAATAAAGGGAAGAAATTAGTAGCCTCATCTTTTCTAGATTGCTCCCTCCTTAGGAAAACTATAGCAAAAGTCTTCTCCTTTAGAAAAATTCATCTTCTCTAGAAATGAGTTGGTTGGTTTTTAATATCAGATAAAGTTTTCAATGAATAACTTAATTTTGTGAATTAGTTTTCTTGTAGTGCTCTTAAATTATAAGATTCCTAAGAAATGGGTGCTATTTTAAGTCCAGAGGGACCTGAAAAAATGCTTCTGTCCAAAACTACTTTTTTCAGTATCTGTCTACATTAGTTCAATGTCCGTGATGAGCTGAGGCTTTTCCCTTGTTGTTTTAGCACTGTGAAGTAATAGCTCTATGATATAGATGGTATTTAGTAGCCCTTACTCCTCCATGTAGAAGTAGAAGTCCTCAAAAGAAATAAAGGTAAATAAATACGTGTTAAAGATATCTTAAACAGCTTTATATTTTTGGATGTCTCAGATGAAACATTTTTTCAGATGCTTACTGCTTGCCATTTTCTAAAGTAGGGATTTTCTCTAAGTGGATGTGCTAGAATGAATCCATTGTGTCTTTGCTTCTTAGGCAGCCTATTACACCTAAAGGGAAGGGTAACCAAATGTTAAATGATTGTCTCCAGCCATAGATACATATTTTCAGAGACAGCATTAAAATTCAGGAATAAAATAAGTACCATTGCTTGGACTGATAACTTTCGGGGAGGGAATAGCAATAATAATGTCCCCTCATTGCAATACTTTTATATTTTTCTTTAAAGAGTTAGGGTTTTTTTTTAAAATGTGTGTATACCTCCTTTAAATCTATGATTGCCTAAGTTTCTTCTCTCTCACAACATACAGCATCCACTATGATCAAGGGGAGCTATTCCTTACATGTGAAATAATTTATGTATTTTTAGACTTTTAATATGGCTTAGCAGGTGGAAGAGGGAGAGCAGAATTATCTTCAGGTGGCCAGGTGCTACTTGGTATAGCAGCAGCAGGTGAACTGCTGGCCTCTAGTGGTAAACGGGAAGTAATCTGACAGTCTGAGTATCTCTTGCTCATAGATTATGTCTTCAGATGTTGCTTCATGTAAATTGCACCAAAACTTGACATATGACTGAGACCATGGCTGTGATTTACTTTCAGTTACATGAATTATTTTCAGAACAATTCTGATAATCTTGAAATGAAATCCTTTCCATTTTTACTGGTGTAAATAAAATTCCAGCTGTGTATGAGCACTGGAAGAATCACATTCTTACAGTGAGAGCCAAGGGTAGAGTTGTTTTAACGGAATATGCAGCCAGTATGTTATTTCTGTAAAGAGGAAAAGCCTCTGTATGGCTGCTTCTGAGAGAGAAATAGATGTCATTATAAAATATAATCCACAGAAGATACTTATTCTTTTCTTTTCCATGTGACTCTACAAAGAGATATGTCTCTCCCTGGGCTATATGGGCAGCGATCTCTTTCTACAGTCAATGAGGAAAATAATCTAAAGGCCAGTTTGGTGGCCCACAGGTAAGCAGTATGTTACAGGGCTGATCTCTGCCCTCCTGAGATGGCAGAAGCCACAGAGGAGATGAGCTGCAACATTCCCATTTTTAACACATCACTGAACTTTGGTCCAGGCTAGCAAAGTGTTGTGGTGATGCTCATGTGACGTGTCCTGATTAAATTTAGTAGTTTTCACTTGGAAAAGGTAGATGAAACATGCTGAATCTGTTCATCGGTCTCCAGGACAAATGTTCATTATAGTAATACCTTAAAGGGATTCAAAGGACAAAAACCTCCTTCATTGACCTCAGAAGCAATTAGTCTGAGAAGTGAGATTTTTAGTCTTTCTAATTTGTGTATTGTCACATTTTTACATTGCTTTAATTTTCTTTGATAAATATATCCAAGTTAAAACTTACCCATTGCCAAACTTGTATTAATACTAGATCTAGTTACACTTCAGTTCTTTTTTTAAAGGACAGAAATAATAGCCCCGAGTCCTAATCACGGAAAATGGTGTAATTCAGAGATCAAACCAAAGGATCTTTGCCAAGGTAAAACCAAAACAAAATTAGTTTCCCTTGCACTGAATGTTGAGTTAGGCTCTGGCTTAGAGGTTGAGCTAGCATTTTGTGGTTAGCCTAGACTAGCTGCCATTTCTACAAGGATATTCCTTTCCATAAGACCTCCTTCATCCCCTTTTCCCCCCCTCTCCTCAGTCACTCAAGTGACAGAAGGGATCTGCTTACGCTTACGTGCACCTCAATAACAGTGTTTGCCAAATGTTCCCTGGCAGGACATTTTGTGGTGACTAAAAGTTTCTCCTTGTGTGTCTTATTTACTCCCTTTTAAAATTTTATTTATCATCTATTTGAAGACAATGTAAGGCATTTGCTGTTGTTTCTGGATGTGTTTTATCTAACAGAAGACATTGCAGCTGGAGAAGTCCCAGAAGTGCAATTTACTTTTCATTGTAAAAGAATACTTGTAGTGCAGATGGTTCAGCTTCTTACCAAGGGCCGTAAAGCTCAGCTTCTCCTTGCCTGCCCAGACATGGGCTGGATTATGGCGGCATTGGTGTCGTTAGGACCTGAAGGAAGAAAATGGCAAAAAGCAAATTAAAGAGGCTAAAATCTACAAGAATCTTGAATAGCTAGGTGTTGTTTACCCAATATAGTCTCTGTGAAGTTTATATTACTGTAGAAGTCTTAATGTTTAAGATTTGCATTTGAAACTGTCAGTGTTTCAGCAGCTTCCAAGTCTTTTGGCACTTTTCCCCGGATGTCCCCACCTTGAAAGAATGTGTGGCTGTACTGGAGCTGCTGGAGATCAGGCTTTGTGTTTGGTTCTTAGTGCTGTTCCACTCATTCACGGGGAGCAGTGGCTTGGAAGAAAAGACTGATGCCCCTCCTGGCATTCATAATAGGATTTCCTTCCATTTACAGGGCTTTAACATTACTTACTCAGCTGTGCAGGGGTTGATGTCAGTGAATAGCTGAATGAGTAATTTTTGAGTTATTTAACATGTTGAGAATAAGCCTGAAGCTGTCAGATGAGTAACATCTACATAGGCTTTTTCTAGCTGCAGCCATTCTTAATTTCTGTGCTATATTAAAGCTAAGCTAATAATAGTACTTTGGGTGATACTTTGATGGGAAGCTTTGTTAATGCGTTTGTGAGTGGCTGGTTAATTCAGTGCTAGAAATGTTTGAGAGGCAATGATGCTAAACTGGAGATTGAATGACTAGATGGAGCAGTTAGTTGTTTTTCTAAAGAAGATAAAATATCTGTGTGTAGGTCTTTGCAGCACACTAATTTGTGAATAAACCCAATCCACTGAATTTAGTATTTTCTACATTGTTGCAGTTGGAGCTGCATCTTTTCCTCTTTAAGAATGGATGCTTAGTGATTCAAGCAGAAACTGATTAAGACTAATTTTAAGAATATGGGTACAGATATTCAGTTCTTTATTACATAGTAGTCATTCCCACACTGAATTTTTTTTTTTAAAGTAGCCTATCATTTAGTCCAAGTTAATTAGAGAGTGGTACACCTCTGTCAGCAGCTGATGTACAAAAGACACCCATGTGTGCCCTGATGTGCAGTAAAATAAAATAAGGCCATCTCCAAGCTCAGTTTGATAACTAGAGAAGGTTAAGAGAAGAATGGTGCTGATGAGAGCTGCAGCTGAGAAGAGCAGGTGATGCTGGTGAGGACCCAGAGGTACACTGGAGAGCTTAGCAAGGCCATTGTGGTAGAAGTTATTTGTCAATTATACCTGTGTCTGGAGAACCAGACCCCCTTTTAAAGCCAGTGGAGCTGTGGTGACTTGCCACATTTGAGATTTTTGTCTGAAGTGGCCAGCTGCCTTATTGAGACTTTCATGGGCTTAGAAGGGTGAAATAGTTGGCATCTACTGCTAACCGATCTGAGAGACATATCATGGTTAGTAAAATAAGATTCTTAAAGTAAGATTATCAAATAATAAAGACTACAGTCACTGCAAGACTGTAACCCTCTAGAAATCGTTGAATTTTTGAAGATTAAGTTCAATTAGATGTTAACTGTTCATAAAAGCAAAACTTGGAGATATATGCTTTCTTAAAATGAATAGTTTTATATTTGTATCAAATAGCTGATAATACATGTTGTATAGAGTATGTTGACTTCTGTGGCTACGTGGTTTTCATGTGTGGGAAGAGTTGCAGGGTAAAATCTAAGTGTATCCTGCCAGGGTTATTTTGTTTGCTTCCTTGCTTTTACTCACCCTTAGATGTCTCTCTATGGAGTTATTGTACTGTGTTAGATAAATTCTGTTCCTTATATAAAATTGTATAGATAAGCTTGAAAACTATTTTGAAAGAAAGTACTCTACTAAATTCTGTGGATTGGGTTTTATTTCCTTTTGTTCATACTGAATAAGGCTATTGAGGAAGAATTATATGTTATATGGTATTGTTTAGTATTAGTAACAGTGTCAGAAAACAGCTTTATATATTTGAGTAATATTTCCTTGGCTAAGTCTTTGACAGCATCAAGGGCAGCACAAAGGAATAGGCCAGGGTAAGAGTAGGAGACAGAAATGCTGAAAGAGAATTTGTGCAAAGAAACTCAGCTTGAGATAGTTGCATGTTGCCTTCTCCATAAATTCCCCCTTATGCTGTGAAGTCCTGTGGCAGGAAACCTGATGTACATGTATTTGTTGCTAACTGCCACTGTCAGCTTCTCTGTGGCACTTCCCATCTGAGCATTTTGATACAATTTGGGTCCAATTTTCAAGCATTATATAGAGCAGCTGTCACCTATAGAGGTCAAGAGACTCACCTGAGGCTGTCCAGGGATGCAAGGCAGATGCAGAACCCAGCCCATGGGAGGCTTTCTTGTATTCCCCTCCATAGCTCAGTCTGCCAGCCTTGTGGTGGGAACCACAGCTTCTTGCATTTTGGTTGCATGTATTCTTTTGATTGCAGATTGGTCAGTGGAGATGCACAAAATTTGCCCTGTAGGTTATCTTAACAGGGATGTTGTGGAGACTGCTGATGCATGTTACCCTGTGGGAGGTATTGTCTGTAATCTATAGACAATATACAAAGGGAGCAGAACCTATCTTCAGCCCACCTGGCAGAGGCAATTTTCTGTCCAGATTGCCTCCTGCTTTAGATGAGAGGAAGGAGACGGGGTCAGTGCTTCCTATTCTCTGTCCCCTTTTGCTGCAATTGTAGTTTGCTCACAGCACGTGTAAGCATATAAGCTCCTCCCTTGTATTCGTTCCTTGCATGTTTTGCTTTTTTTCCACATCCTTGTACATCGACAAAATTATAAACCTTGAAAGCAAATGTGCAAGAATAAACAGGTTGTCCACTCTCTGTATGCCTTGCAGACAATACGGACTTTGAAAAGTTTGTGGGTTTGGTTTTTTTTTTCTTTCAGCTAGAAATGTCAAAATAGTCAGTGATTGGAAAGCTACTGCTTTGTATAAAGGGAAAACATTGACACAATTTTCACTAGCATCAAGGAAGTCTCTTAATGAGCAACTTAAAGGAAAAGAAGACCAACACATTGGGATTACCCTGTCAGATATAGTTCTTCTTTTCAGAAAAGCAGAAGAATATTTTTATGATAATTAGAAATGTAGGATACAATGAGGACCGAGACTCTCTTTTTACACCTAGAATATGAAGCTTCCAGTCATCCTGAAAAATTGAATAACCATTTCTGCCACTGCATGTTGAGAGCAGGCTTGCAGATGTGATGCAGAGCCATTAATGACTCGATGGTAGATCATTGTCCTAACTTTGTCTTGGCCTTACTGTCATTCGAAGGTAAAGTGTGAATATTTTCAGATGATGTAACTGAATAGGGTGCCTCTAAAAATCAAATAGTCTCTTGCCTGGTACAGTTATTCTTGCAAGGGCAATGGAACACAGACATTTTTAGCAATTAAAGTGTAATGCAAGATAAGGGAAATAGTGACATTTCTCTTTGTAGGTAGGTTTTGAGCATGTAAAGTCTGATAATACCAGGGGTGCTAATGCTTTTAAACTCAGTTAGTACTCTGTTGTAAAAAATAAGCAAGTTGATCTAAAATATGTATCTTTTTGTCCAGGGTTTTCTGAAAACAGAAATATTGCTGTTCTAGAATTTACTGAACTGGCTTAATTTTTATGAAGAAATAGAGCAATCCCAAGCTTTACTGAATGGACGCCATCAGTCACTGGTCTGTGTGGCGTGTAGCTGCGATGCTTGTACTTTCTCTGAGTGCGCTATCGCTGTTCCAGGATCTGTACACTGTGTGAGGTCTTTTTAATACACTCTCCTTTATACGACACCTCTGTGCAAGAATTGGTTTAATGTGGGACAGAATCAGAAGGGCACACCAGAGTCCAGATTCAGGTTTTCTAAAGACTGAAAATATTTGGCAGGTGAATTAACTTAGAGATGTCCTGTTTACCTGGGGGGGGGGGGAAGAAAGTGTCCTAGGTACTTAGATGTAACTGTTGTTTTTTATTGGTGGGATATTTATTGGTATCATTGTTACTATAGAAGCTGGTTTGTTTTTTTTTTTTTTGTTCCCATTGGTGCTGATAATATCTTAAATAACGCACATAGAAAAATACTATATCAAGGTGCTGAATTAAAAAAACCCAGACATTACTTTCTCTCTACTGTCTCATTACCTCTGCTACCTGCATGATCCTTCCTACTGAATTTACTTATCACATGATGATTTTAAGCAACTGTCAACTTGACAAAACTTGAACATTGGATTTGCTTATATACATCCAGAATATTTAGATTTTTTTTTTAAAGCTTTTGGTATATTTTATTTTGTGATTATGTTATTGCTAAGGGCCTAATTCTAACAGATAGCATTTTATTTGGTTTATATTTTCATTGAAGCCTTGTTTGTAGAAAATTAGCTCTAAAACTCATAGCAATAAGGACTGACTTGTTTGCTCCTGAATGCTTGAGTTGTATGTCCTCGTCTCTCAGAAGGTCACATGTTCTGGCTGCCCCTCAGGTTTTGAACAAAATGAGATTCTTTAGATACATTTTGTGTTTCAGCCTAACAAATAATATTTGGTTATATACTAAATGAAAAAGATTGCTGGTATATGCTCTTGCTCTGCTTACATTTGTTACCTGTGCTCATCGATCCACAAGAGCAGTTTAATTACAGTAAAAATGAATGTTGATGGTTATACAAAAGAAATAAATCTTTTAAATCTTTATAGCATACTTCACTGAAATTACTGAGTTTACTGCCCTTATGAAGACTACCTTTAAGAAAGGTTAAAATGAAGTTTCAATGTGCTGTGTGTCTGCATCCTTCAGTTCAGCACTTGCATTTAACTTTCCTGTCACTACTTCTAACATCAAGGCCTGGGGCAATGAGTTGATTTGTAGAGGAGAGCTTTGTAGACTTCAGGTGATCTGTCTTTGTAATATCTCATATTTGTATTGGGTTGATTTGCCATGGGTATACATTAGCCACAGTTAAAATGGCAAAAATTTGCCATGGAAGGGTAGGAAGTGGGTTCAACTGTTACCCAGATAACATATCAAAAAGAATTATTGTCTGAGCTTCACTCCATCTCTTAGCTATTTGGAGCAGCAACATTTTGGTTGAGTAGACTTTGTTCTGTTTTGCTGCAAAGCAGTGCATTCTGGAGGTTTTTATTCAACATAATGTATTGTTCAACCATCAGAATCACCAGCTGTGTTTTCCAAATTGTGGGATTCAAGACACTTATTTGTATGCATGTGAGGCAAAAGGGTAATGGATGTTTAGGTCAGTACCTTGAATGGTGTCTGAAAATAACATAGTAGTTGTGTGATCTGATTGTTGCTAATCTCATTTCCTGGTCTAAAAAGTGTTTGAAATTTTTGGCTGCATTTTCTGGCAGTCTGCTGAAATCCTGGGTGAAAATACAGTAATTTAGAACAACTCACATTCTTTAACTCTATTTGTAAGTGAATTTCTCAAAGGGCTTGATAAAGCCTTTAATTACAGAGTAGCTGTGGAATAAGTATCCATAGGACAATGCAGGTACCATTTAAAGCTCAGCTACATCACCTTTATGGCAATCACGCTTAATGTCAGCTAATGACCATGGTGTTCATGAGAGAGTAGATATTGGCAGGATAACACAGCCATTGCTGCAACTATAAAAGGTCATTGGATTTTTAAGCTTTCAGTTAGCAAACAGCTACTTAAATGGGCAGGAACCAGGACTGATGTTTCAGCCATTACCACTGTAAAGTCACTTAAATACATATGTACAACCAGTGAAAATCTGACAGCTTCCACCTCCATGGAAATCAGGGGAAAGCAGACCTGACCTTGGTAGCTCTTGCCTACTCTGCATTAAGTGCAAGGCAAGCACTACTCAAAGTGGTTCGTGTTTGTCACCCTCCCAGGCACTCACTGACTTCAGATATTATTAACTCACAGGTTCAACTGTCCATTTCTTTTAAAACAAAACCACAAAGCTTTCTCTGTAATGGTTTGATTGCTGTTTAATAGATGTTTTTTGCCACCCTCTTTAAATGTTACGGTCTTTACTTTTAAAATTGAGACTGGAGTGATCTCTCTGAAGTCAGATAGGAGCTAAGTTGTGGAGATGGAAATTACAACTTGAGTTTTCTGGCCCTGGTTTGATGTCATGTCCATTGGGATGTGCTATCCGCACCAGTGATGTGTGTCCAGTGTTCCCAGCTTGCTGCTATATGTGGTTTTATGGTCACAGTAATAAGTGTTGCTCATCTTGTTTCCTGCTGGACCATTTATTATATTAAAATCTGTGTGCTGTGTTATCCTCTAGTTGAACTCAAGGGTTGGTATATAACCATCCAGTGTTTATGGCTCATTTAATTTTGCAGTTTTTAAACATAGTTATTGGTACTCCTCTGTCCTTTATTTGTAATCTCTGCAAGGGCTCAGTGGTCCTGACTGATCAAGTGCATTGGACAGAGAAGTAGCTTGCAAATATTAAAGAAAAGATGAATGGGGGAAAAGATGTTTGTTAAACTGCACCTCTGGTTCCTAGGAAAAGGAGAAATTCTTCAACTGTGTGGGTGTCTGGTTTTTTTTTTTTGTTTGTTTGTTTTTTTTTTGTTTGTTTTGGGTTTTTTTTTGTTTTTTTAAAGAATGGCATTTTCCCCCCATAATTCTTTGATTCGGTGACCTTTAAAAATGAAATAAACAACAACAAAAAAATATTGCTTCTGTAGTTCTGGGTCTGTTTTACTGTGTATGAGACTACAGAAGTGATAAAAATGTTGATATTAATTACATAATAGTAATCTAGGAGAGAGGAGGGACTGACTTGCTTCAACCGCAGCAATCCAAACAAGTTAAACAGTACATTTTGTTTGTCAAAATTAATGAAAAGCCAATGGCATCTCAAGACGCCCTGTCATAGAATTGAAGTGAGAGGTAGTTGAAATGTATCATCAAATATGCAAATTATGGAGATGACCAGCTTTGTCTAGAGGCTTAAGAGACTTTCACTGAGAGGAAGGTTTTTAGAAATAATCAGTCAGTGAAGAAGATTTAGAAATTGGCCTTTCATTGTCATTATTGATGACTTCTTTGTCTGTGTTCACCGTTAAACCCTTAAGCATCTAATCCTGTGTTAAGTTTGTGTTTCTAAATCAATACTACCAAAGGAGAATTTTGCTTGCAGAGTTTATTTGATGTCTGACAAATGAAAACTATTAATGAGGAATTCCTAATTTCCACCTGGTTTTGTTCTGTGCGTCATAAACTCTTGAGATGATAGGTCGAAGCATTTGGGTGCTCAGTTGTTCACGTCTTCTGGTATGAACTGCTGTTATTACTCTTAAGAATATGTTAGGTGAACATTTGAGTTTCTTTTGCTGTTGGTATTTCTTGCACCAAGAGGCATGTTGAATAGCTCCCAGAGCAGTAAAATATGTCTTCTGAACCCGGGTAACTGTGAACAGATTGCAAATTGATGTAATGAGAATGTGGCGGTACAGGAAAAAAAAAAAAAAGAAAGAAAACTAGGAGGGTCCCTTTGGCAAGATTGTAGCACGCATGGAGATGAACAGGGTGATTCAGGGGTATCTGTTCTAACTTCTGGTTTGTTAGTAGCTGATCTCCCTACAGTCCAGGTCTGTTGTCTTTGGAAGATCTATGTTCTTTCTCAATTGTGGGTGCGCACTGTTAACCTTAAGAAGGAACGTACCTGACAAAAATCAGAATTATGTACATCCACAGCAGATTAGACTTCAGCTCTATCTCTCCTGAAGTGACTTTTCACTCCAACTAACAGTAATTTGATTTGGTTGGTTGTGGGTTTTTTGTTATTATTTTTTATTTTGTTGTTGTTGTTTGTTTATTTTGTTTGTTTGGGGTTTTTTTAAGAAAAAAAGAAAGAAAATACATAGCTAGATGACATGACAGCATTTTAAATAGTCTTCCATGTACATGGCCATTTCATATTGATTACAAGGGCATAAAAGTGTTTGCTGCATGTTCCCCTCAGACTGTACTTCAACAGAGCCTTTCTGGCTCTTTTTCAGAACAACAGTGGTATTAATATTAATCAGGTCTTCCTCCAGACATGGCAAACAGGAGACAATAACAATTTTTGTCTGATGTTAATCAAATAGAGATGTTGAAAATGAGTAGACAGGTGGTCTCTTGATAGAGGTAACTGTATGTGTAAATCCAGAATTCTTGAAGGTCATTTTAAGCTAGGTAAGAATTTACAGTGGACACTATTCTAATGGAATAAAATGGTACATTGCCTGAGAAAGGTGGTAGTTCTAACCAGAAACTGTGGTCAATAAGGCATGATTAAAGTAATTAAATTACTTCAGAATTAAACTTTAATGAAAGTCTCAATGTGATTAATGAAGAAAGGAGATTCTTTATAAAGGTTATATATTAATAGTATTAATGCTGAAGATGTACTGAAAATTAGTGATATATTTGAAGACCTTGTCTTCCTCAGTTTCATACCAATACATGCTTTCTGAAATACATAATCAGTGGGCTACAGCGGTGTGGTACGTGTCAAATTTGGCAGCAGGTGTGATTATCATCTCCTTTCTGAAGCAAGCTCCTTGTCAGTCGTTCAGTTTAACACACAGGTATTTTCCACTGAAAATACCAGAATGCTACCTGATTGATGAGGATGTTGAGATTCCATAGCCCTTTCAGTAAAGGTGGATTTTTTATTTATTACCCCCCCCCCCCCCCCATCATTAAGATTCTAATCTGCTGAAGTCTGTAATTGTTAGGCACATTCTTTAGCTGTCAGCTGTCACTCTGGTATAGAAGCTGGAGGTTTTCATTGGCACTGTATGTGACTTTGAAGCTTTCTGGGTGAGCAGAGTTGCTGTGTTGAAGTATTGCTAATAAAAATGTAAATACCAGAAGCCACGTTATCCAGGGAAATTTGGTCTGCAGAATGTGCAGATCTACGTGGTGAACTTTTGTGAGGAGCAGCAGCAATAGATTTGGGTATTGAGATGAGCAATGTTGGGTTTTGACTCTTCAAAGTGTCACAGATGGCAGGGAGGCAAATGAACAGCAGTTTGAGAAAACAGTTGTGTGTGCTCCCAGCCTTTGACAGATGGGTTTCTGCAGTAAGGCCTGCAAGCTATAGTTTCCGCTGCTGCTGTTGACTTACGAATTCATGGGAGTTATCTCTGGATCAATAGGGATTTCAGAAGGCTTCAAGGCTTATACTGGGAGGTGAGCAAGTGATATCCTTGGACATTCAGGAGGTTACTCAGTATATAAATCAGGCAAAGATATGAATTTCTACCACAACAGTGATATGAAAGAATGAACTCTGTAGCTTGAAAGGTGTTAATTATTCCTCTCTTCAACAAATGTGCATACGACTGAGATTCAGTTAATTCAGTTTGGTAAATGAATCGGCAGTTTCTGTGGTAAAGCGTGACTACTGGTAGTGCTGACAACAAAAACACAGGTCTTTTATTTCTCCTGAGAGCTGAAAGGCTTGCCTTCAATGTTGTTTTCTGTGAGATGGCTGAGCCCGTTGCTGATGCCTCTCTGGATCTTTGGGAGCAGAACCCTATGGATCTGCCAACTTGTGATGCATGTGTTGAACCACCTGAGCTCATGGAGTGAGGAAGGAGAACAGCTTTGAAAAGAGAGGTACCATAAATTGGTATTGACTATTCATGAAAGAAATTGGAAGGGATCTAACTCTAAAGACTGGCTTAAAACTAGAGAGAGGGAATGGAACAGAGTCTTTGCTGCGTACCTAGATGCATACAAGCTCATCTCTTAGGAAGACAGGGTAGATGTATACTGATATTCTAATGCCTTATCTTAAACTTCTTTTTCCAGACGTGTTCAGGTATCTGAACACACACAAAAAAAACCAAACCAAAAAACAAACAAAAAGGCTGCATTAACCTGACCTTAGACCTGCTACATGATGTCATACCAAAGTAAAGGGAGAGTACCTCTTAAAGAGAATTGTGACCATTTATCTAAATGGTTATATAAATTCTTGTTGTGTTAAATAAAAAACAATGTGCAGAAATAAAGAATTAAGGAGCAAAGGAAAAAGCCTAATGTAAATAAGAGCTCTAGGATCTCTTGGAGTCAGAGACGTCAGTAAGACTTGTGCCACTACGGGAGTTGTGGAGACGTTTGCATGGTGGGATATTTGGTGGGAGTTTCCTTCCTCTTGGATGAAAAACTGTGTGCAGAACACAAGCCAACATACTGAAGTTTCTATGTGGAGAGGGGGGGGAAAAAAAATAATCCTTTAGCTGAGGTGAGAACAAATGGAGGCACAGCAGAACGGGCAGTTTACCACTCTTGCTGTGTCTGGTCAGTGGCAGGCACTATTCATTATATTCTTAATAAAAGCAGCCACTGCAGATGACATTAACATCTTTAGAGAAAATTTTAAAGAATTACTGTAGGTGAATTTTCATATTTTAAAATTACTGAACTTTTAAATAACTCAGTTTCCAAACATTTGTAATTCTTCTTTTTAGTGCATTGGATCATTCAGCAGAATAGTCTAATGCCAGGGAGAGAATGCTTCACACTGACAGGCTAATTAAGAGAGGAGAAATTTAAAATTCTTCTAGAGTAATAAGCAAGAAAATTCATTGCTGGTGGTATTTTAGGAAATGTTGGAACAGCCTCTCAGGTGCACTGGTAAGAGCAACTTCTGGGCATACTGATAGACAAGGCTAATAAAGCCAGGGCTCAAGAATGTGAAAGAAAGAGCGTTTGGCAGGAATCCATAGGCAAAAAGTTCATCTCTGTATTTAGAAATGAGTAAAATTGCAATTGAAAGGAGGTGGGGGAAAAAAAACAAGGCTAGTTGTGTAAGAAGAACCAGAACACTGATGCTATTAGCACAGGAAGCTCAGGGCTGCATATTGCATGGGGACTAACCACAGACTCATCCTTATTTCACAGTGTCTGAGACAAGATAGAGGAGAATGAAATCGTGCAATGTTCAGACTAGCTATTAAATTGTGATGAGTAGTGTTGTACTGAGCCCAAGAGCTTGACCACCATGTTCTAGGGTATGATTCTTTCCCAAACCTCATGTGAACAAGGAGGAGATGAAACTGTGATGAAGGAGGAGATGAAACTATGAACTTAAAAAGTGGTTTATTTTCACTGCCACAACATCATGTCTTTTTATTTTTGCTTTCAGATATCATATCCTAATATATATACATCATTGAAACTGAGCATTTCTCTTTCATTACATCTTTTCCCTGAGTACCAACAGTTTGCTTTTGCTAAGCAGATTGAGCTCTGGAGGCCTTACCTGGTAAAGATGACTTTTCAGCCCGTAGAGTAGTTCTGTGGGGTTTTGTTTTCTTTGCTTTTGGTTTTGTTTGGTTTTTGTTTTGCCACCCTTACATTTCTGTGGCATTATCACATTTGTCATTTGAGCAACTTTTGCTAACGATACCCTTCAATACCTACTCAATACTCTGCATCACTTCTTTGTCACCTACAAATGGTACCAGCACAGAATGTATATAAGAATCTGTATGATCAGGGATGGCAACTATTTACTGGGAGATAAAGAGCCCTGAATGCTTCCTAACTATGTATGCTACAACTAGGACAGCTGACTGCTTCTTGAGTTTCTTACAACAATAGGTAACTGTGAGGTTATCTTTTCAAAGATTTTCTTGCTGGCCTAGTTTTGCTCCTGCTGGAGACCATAGCAAAAACTTCTCTGCCTGCCTAAGTTTGCTCCTGCTGGCTAGGAAATGAGAGCTTTAGAAAATCCCACCCTACAATTAGAGCCAAAAATAATTTTCTAGCAAATGTCTGTCTATGGTTTCTTTTTTTTAAAGCTAAGCCTCCCACTGGGAGTTTGATTCTGTATTTTTCTGGAGATGATTTGAGAGGTGGGGGAAATTTGACCTAAAAATAACTTAGAGGAGCTTTTTTACAGAACAAGTCGTATGAGTAGTGGTTGAGGGAACTGGGGTTCTGCCTGGAGAAAAGGAGGCTGAGGAGAGACCTTATTACTGTCTACAACTACCTGAAAGGAGATTGTGGCGAGGTGGGGGTCGGTGTCTTTTTCCAATTAACAAACAACAGGTCAAGAGGAAGTGGCCTCAGGTTGCACCAGAGGAGGTTTAGGTTGGATATTAGGCAAAAAATCTTCACCAAAGTGTTTGTCGAGCATTGGAACAGGCTGCCTGGGGAAGCGGTTGAGTCACCATCCCTGGAGGTCTCTAAAAGACATGTAGATATGGCATTTGGAGACATGATTTAGTGGTGAACTTGGCAGTGCCAATTTTATGGTTGGACTTAATGATTTTAAAGGTCTGTTTGAACCTAAATTATTCTATGATCCTACTATTTTTATGACTCAACAAAGACACAATTTTAGGACTGATATTTTTGGATGTCCAGGGCTGAGAAATAGCTGTTGGATGATTTGGAAAGAGTTTATGCATCTAAGTGTGTCTCTTTGTGCTCTGGATATATACACAGAAACTTTGTCAGTTTTTGCCCTCCTTGGAATGAAATGGAAAGCTTTATTCAAGAATTTGGATAAGTCTCTTCTTCAGCACCATTTTTTACATTTTATTTTATAGGTAATACCCACAGTACTGCAATTCTTTATTATTAGTTAAGTTGTTGGAAAACTTTTAGTGACACTTTATAAAATAGTGAGACTGTTGATACAAGAAAGTGAATTGCTGTCAGCAGAACTGAAAAAAAATGCTGGATTTTCAGAATGAATCTAAGGTGCTGCTTTGCAAGTAGAGCAACAGACACAGACCATATTGTGCTCAGCACTTTGACCAGAGTCAATCCCAATCAGCTCTACTAAATATACCAAATTCATGCTAACTTCATGGTGCATTTATGTGTGAGCAGAATATAGCCTATGGTGTCCTGCTGCTTGGTTTACTCAGAGGATTAACAAGGTTCAGTACTCAAGTTCTCACTGACTTGTGTCTCCAAGCAGTGCATCTTCCCCTGGCTGCAGCATCATTGGACGCTGATGAAAATGTCACTTGGAAATAAGGTGGCCAAGTTCCTGTGCGTAAAAGGCATCAAGTTTTTTTATTAATTTAGCAAGTGTGTCACCTGTTGGTTGCTTTCATCTTTCTAGCTTCTATCTGGCAAGTGTGCAGAAAAGTTTTTCTTGTGTTTTTGAACTGAAGTACTTGAGAATACAGTCTTTTGGCTTCTCAGGGTGGGTATTGTTGGTCTTGCAGTACAAATGTGTGGGGATCTCTGCAACACTCTGCTGCTGTTCTGCTGGAAAAGCTGGCCATGTGGTGTAAGGCAAATTGAAAGCCAGAAACATAACTGATCCTACTTGACTTCTGTAGGTCTTTCACAGAGTTAATATTCTCCAATTTGTTTTAAAGTGTAATTTTTTTCCATTTATTTTATTTGGAAGCTTGATGGGTTTGCAGTCAGATGCTACTTGGGGAGGAGGGAGGATGTAAACATTGCTGCCTGCTTCATAAAGTAGCATATTAATCTCACTCTGCCAGGCCTTTGTAAGCCTTCACAGTGGATAAATTATATTACAATTCTTCAAGCATGTAGAGAAGGGAAAGCTGGTTACTTCACTTGTGCTGTCAGCTATCATTGGCAACATGAAGTCTGTATTCCTACAGCTGCTGACAGTCTGTAGAAGTCATGAATAAAAATACGCGTTTTTAGTCAAATTATGCTGCCTAACCCTGCTATGCTGTTAGCATGATATCCTATTTCTGGGTGGAATATAATAGATTTGATTGAATAATTCTGTTTTGAGTTTAGCATTTCATCTTTCTGTCTGTATTTTCAAGGCTATAAATAAATACGTGCTATCACTTGGAGATTATTTTACAATAAAAATCTATTGTAGTTCCTGGATAAAAGATACAAAATCATTTGAAATTTTGATCAAATGTTAAATCTGTACTTATGTGTATTCATCATTATACAATATAATATTTTTTTTTGTCAGGATATTACAAAAACTGCACTCTTAAGACTGTAATTTCAACGAATGTTTTTTGGTACTCAGTGTTGACTGGTGCTATAAAAGGTAGATTAGGAAAAGTATTCCATTCTTGCTTTCTGGAGGTCATAAATAGAAACATACATATACCACAATAATATGAATTCTAATTCATATTTCTGTGTAATTATAGAAAATGTAAGTGATTATTTGTCCCCTGTAATTTTCTGGCTGTATTCCCCGTAAATGCCAGCTCTATCATTTTTCTATATATTTTCATTTTCTTAGCTGAAGGAAAATGTCATTTCCCAGTAGACAGAGTCCTCTGTAAATAAAGTAAAAGCAGAAATGTAAAATGTCAGCAACTGTTTTCTTTTAAAGAAAGCCATTTTGTTTGTGTGTTTGCATGCAGTGAGTAGG
Source organism: Todiramphus chloris collaris (assembly GCA_025345505.1). Taxonomy (NCBI): domain Eukaryota; kingdom Metazoa; phylum Chordata; class Aves; order Coraciiformes; family Alcedinidae; genus Todiramphus; species Todiramphus chloris. The sequence goes on from JANVCC010000035.1 coordinate 31,704,579, forward strand.
GAAAAGGAATTGCCCTCCCCCCCCAATGCTGCTGATAAAGGTGGTATTTCAAGCAGCTTTTAAAATTTGTTTGTCTCCAGGGGCTGACTGGTGTAAAATGCCGATATTGAATTATTAACAGTTTTCAACAGAGATGCTGCCAGTTCAGAGAGTACCTGTAATCCATGGTCATATCCTGTCCTCCTTGCAGGAATAGCACTTTGTTCTGTGAAATCAGTGGGATTTCAGCTGGAGTGAGATGACCTTCAGGAACCAGCTGTAGTGGGCTGAGCTAGTGCTATCTCTGAATTGTTAATCCTTTGCATTGGGGGTTGGACTAGAAGACAGTTGAGGCAGCAGAACAAATCATCCAAGTGCTATTCAAGCAGCTTTTGTGCAAAGTCAAATATCTCTGCTTAATCAGGTCTTACTAGTTATCCAAGTCAAGCCATCTGCATCTGTTCTGAGCAACAGGAGGGTTGTTTATACAATCACCTCTGCAATCAGCAGGAGAGTGGTGTCCAGCAAAGAGCTAGCAAAGAGTTTATGCAAGGGAAAGGCTTGCACCTTGAGAAACTTGTAGCTGCTGGAAATGCCAGCCTTCAGGTTTTCTTGGTTTATTTTAATCTCGGAGAAACATTTTGGGGAGAATGAGATTTGTCCATTGGGATCCGGATGAATTCCAAAAACTATATAGATATCTTTGATTTATCTTCCTAAACTGCCATCTCAGCTGTCCTCTAGAGGACTGGCATTTTGAGAGGGCATTTTCTTCAATCTAGGATGTGAATAATCCTCTGCTTGGTCTTCTCTCTCACTGTAGAAGTACCCCATGTGATTCCGTACATGTTGGTTAAGTATCACCCTTGGCTGCCTATAATTAGGTGGGATGAATTTGGTGTTAACAGCTCGAACACACAATCAAGTTATTGTGCTAACAAATTGCCTCTGACAAAGTCATGAGTTATCTTTAACAATCTCTCACTGTGTATTAAATTGTAGCGCATTAATTTGCATTTATTATTGTCTAAGACTATGCGCAGTGATGATTGCCATTGGTCAGGTGATATATGATAACTGAATAAATTATAATAATTGGAAACTAATCCAAGGCTGTATGTGTGCATGAAGAGTGTTCTTGTTATTGAATGTCTTCATTAGAGTATCTGTGTACTAAGAAACCAAGAATTACATTAACAGATGTGACCTGCTTAGTTTAATATCCTGTCTTCAAGAGAAATTTGTTTGGGAAAAACATCAGTATCTCACAACAAGGAGTGAAGGAGAAAGAGTTAAAGTTTCCTATTCCCCACCCCTTTTATTTATTTATTAATATACTAGTCAGGTTTGTTGAATGACCTTTACTCTTCTGTTATGAGACAGAGAACTAAAGCTTCCTCTCAGTATAGCTCATTATTTTTGATACATTAATTACACAACTTCTTGTTTATTTCCCTTCTGGGATAAACACCATCGGTGTTTTCAAATCCTACTTCAAAGGGAGAAGCTCTGTTTTTAAAAATTCCTTAAAATATGGCTCATCTTAAAAGTATATTCCAGACACAAACTCTTTCCTAAATGTAACATAATGATTACAACAAAGCATTGTGGAAAAAGACGGAGTCAGAAAATAATGCCCTTTCTGTTCCTTGCTACCTTTAGACTGAAGTAAGCTGGAGTTAGTGTGAGAAAATCTTGTTATGTTTTGGAGGATAGGGAAAGGGAATGTATTTCCTATAAAACCTGCAAGTTGTGTATTTTCGTTTTTGAATGGACATGCTGGACTGCCCAGTTCCTCAGCAGTGTGTTAGAAGCAGATAACAAAGGGAAGCATAAACCAGGCAATGCAGTCACTGGGGGATCAAAGAAAATCTACATATTTATGAGAATAAATAAGGACAGCATTTGAACTACTTATTTTTGCTGTCTCAGTGCTCCTTACAATTATAGCATCCCTCTTTATCTGTCTTCAACTTTTTCTTAATTAATATTGGTGAAGTCATCCTTATCCATGTTGTCTAGACATCCTTTTTCATACTTAAACATCTTAATTTTGAAAAAAAATTATGTTGTCTAATGATCACAGCATACTCTGACACGGTATGAATACCCAGATTTTGCTATACTGAGGACCTGTAAGCTAGGTATGAATCAGAGCACAGGAGTTAGAACCCAAGTCCTCTATATAATGAGAGTGAGAGTTGTATCACTTTGAAAGTGGATGCAGGGGGGTGTGTGTGTATATATATGTATATGTGTGTGTGTATTTGTCAGGAATTTGAACAGAATAGTGACTCATCTGTAAAAGCCTCTGACTTTTTTTTCCACATCTCAAAACTTTAGTATTTCAATTGGAGGTCTGTTATGGTGGTCTTTTAGATAGGGTGGGTGGTTTGGTTTTGTTAGAGGAAGGAGGGTGTTTGGGTTATTTTGCTTTGGTTTGTTGGGTTTTTTTCTTGAGCACTGGCATTCTATTATTGCAGATGAGAGAGCATTAGAATGCATGCCAGGATGTTTTTCAAATCACAAGATAGTTTAGTTTGCTCTTGCACAGGCCCAGTGATGTTCTGAAAGGGCTAAGGCATAAGAGTAACTTTAAATTAGCTTTTACAATTTAATATATTTCTTGCATAGCAATAGATGGCTTGTTTTACAATACAAATAAAGTCACTGAATTAATGATGGGGCATAAAATTAAACATAAACTTGAGTCCTTGCAGAATTATCTCCTAAGACTTACTACGTCCCAGAATAGACTTAAGTATATTTCAGAATCTGGCATTCAGTTTGGGAGATACATCTGAGCTCTCTTGCTACTTGATGAAACACATTCTATATAAAAATTGAAAAAGCAAGTTTGAAAGGAGCAGTTGTTTCCATCTATCAGTATTGATTTAAAAATTACTTCTGATGGTCAAATTCCATGTAAGCCTTAGGCAAAACCTGCTAACTCTTGTAAAAATATTGGTCAGAAAGAGGTGACTCATGACCAGCCCAGGGGCAAGTCAAAAGCTGATGATACGTCTGCCTATATACTGCTTTTTTTTTTGTTTGTCAAGTAGTCAGAAGAGGCTACTAGGGGTAGCACTTTGTAACTAGCGTCTGTACTGCTAGACCATGACTGTATGAGGCAGGGACTGCACATACCTTGTTTGAGGAGTCTTTACATAGTAAAGAAGAACTTCATTTTTACTAACTGTTTTAGAGTGTACTTTCCCTCTGTAATCTGCAACGGATTACTGTTGCTCATGTAGAATAACAGTAAAGTTTGCTTGAATTTTGTATTGGGTCAGGTAAATTCAGGTAAAATGAGTACAAATTGAACTGTGTTCAGACGTGTGTTCTATAAATCTTACACTTCCTTGCTTATTGATATTATAGTAAAACAGCTGTTTTATTCAATACACATAAATTTACAATTAAATTAATCTGTAGTCATTATGTAGCTGTCCTTTATTTGGGAAAGAAACTATGGGAGTCTGCTTTCATACTGGTTGATGTATTTCATACATAAGCCCAGGACGTAGGATGATGTAGCTGATGTCTGACTATTTAAATAAATTGAAGGATCAGTGTTCTATTTCTGCCATCTAAAGTTGCGAGCGATAATTGCTATATAGATCCCAAGGATAACATTACAGCTTCTCATGGGTAGTATCTCCTTTTAGCATTGGAGAAATCATTGCAACTTCAAATGCTCCCAAGGCAGTCTGAGATTTTGAACAGTTCTTCCAGCAATTACTTAATGATTTGAACAGTTTTTTGAGCAATTACTTAATGATGTAAAAGATATTGAAGCTGTATCAAAATACTCAAGAAATTAAGTAACATTGGTAGTAGGGGACTTTAGAATAGTTCTTATTCTATAATAAAATATAATGTATCTGATATACTTCAGTATGATAGTAATTAAGATATCTAAGAGTGTAATTCTCAGTTATATTTTATTAAGTCTTCTGTGCTGTTAACTGGCAGATACAAGAATTGAAACTCTGCTAATAATTTTTGAATTCTCATACAAGGAGAAAATACATAACTTTTTTACAGGAAAAAGAAGAAAGGCAACAGAAGTTAGTTCAGCTTGGTGCACTTTCCTGCATGGTTGCACAATTTTAAACTGACTGAATCGGTTTCTCTTAGCTGGGGCCAGGTGAAGAGAGATCTGATCACAACTAGTACCATTTGGGTAGCAAAAGCCTAAATCCAGGGCTTTAAGTGGACGGTTTTTGGTAACACCACAACAGGTTGCTGTTGTGTGTTACTCTACTCCTGTATCTCCTGTTTATGTGAAGCATTGATTTCTTGGTCAAAATTCTTTGTAAGAAGAGCAAATATACTTAAATCTTATTGATTACATTTGGCAAATTGCCTTTTCTCTTTCTATTCTTTTTGTAATTCCTTTTTGCTTGCATCATCCTATACTTCTCATAGTCAAGCCAATGCACTTGAAGGCATTTCTGCTGCTGAACTTGATCAAAAAGCTGTTCCTGATTGCAGTAGGTGTTTTGTTCTACTTGAGTGCATTTTACTGAGCATGCTTTGCTATTTATTCTAGAAGTAAATGCAGTCATGGTTCCCTGAAATCACTGTTTGTCAACAAAGGCTAATGGCAGGACCAACTTCTCTATGTCCAGACCAAGTCTTCTACCCATCTCCGTGGTAACAGCTGATGCAAACCTTAGAGTTAGAAAGGGTATGTGTCTGTTGTGAGATGTATTTGACTGAAGGCTGGCTTTTAGAACTAGAAACTTGGACAGTGTGTTTGCCTGGTGCTTTCACGTATCTAAAGGTGTTATATCGCACACCATAAATCTGACCGTTGACTGTACATCATGATTATGTCATATAAATGCAGCTCAAAGACCGTTTGTCTGGCATTAAACCGAACTGTTCAACTCTTTCAGACAGCAGCACATGTATAACGTTTTCAGATCATTCATCCATCTAGTTTTTGATCTACTGTGAAAAGAAATACCAGAATTTATGCACTTGGTCACACTGCTGACAGATTCCTCAGGATGTTTTGAAGAAATCTGACAAGTCCAACTTAAGTTTACTAATGTGATAAGGTGTTTTTTAAAGGGAATAAACATTTTATATGGGGAGTAGCAGTCTTGCCAGGGAAAGAGTTTTGCTTTACAAAAATGCAAAGGAAACACTCCTCCATAAAATAGGAGTAATATTGTTAACGAATCTAACAATCTGCTGAAGAAACTAAAGGATTCCCTAGGCCATTGGATTTCTGGGGAAAAAAAGTCCTGAAAGTCCAAAAATATTGTAAGAGACGAAAACAACAACAAAACAAATCCCCAAACAAAAACACTTTTTGTTTTTTCTTTTTCCCCCCCCCCCCCCCCCCAAACTTGAAATATTGTCTTAGATGTGATTATTTATCAAAAGAACTTTACAAAGTTCAAATCCAGTTCTTTGATGGCTTTTAATAATACTCCTTGTTTGATTCAAAACTTTGTATCTAAGTTCTCAAAGCTACTTATGTGTCTAAACCAAGTTACTCAGTTCAGGTCTGTCTCCAGGTTTTTATCTAACTAGTTTAATGTCTTTCTTCAATCATATACCCAATACCCACAATTAATCATTAGAAATACTTAAAAAGAATAAAAATAATAAATAAAATTAATATCAAGGGGATTTCACAGGAATCTGAATTTCTCAAAAATACATTAGAGGTTTTTGAGGAACCAACCAATATTAGAACAAGAAAGATTTGTTTGATAGTTTAATTGGGTTTCTAATGATCTTACTTTCCTTTTTCTACAGCTGCTTTGTATGTTTTAGTGTTGGCTCAGGATTCTGTGAATGCTAAACATTTACAATGGTTTAAAACAGGATTAAGAATTTCATGAAAACAAAGTGCATCTAGACTGTTAAACACAAAGCTGCCACTATTGTCTTTGAAACTACTCAAGTGTCAGCTGGTGGAAGATGGCAGTATAGAAAACCTGTAAAGGAAAAAGTGTTGGGCAAAGATTTACTTTCCTACAGTAGTTTTTTTTCTCATAAATCTATTCTTCTTGAGTCTTGGAGAAAAGACATTGATGTAAACCCTCTCTCTGCACCAGGGAGGCTAATCTAGTGCGTATTCAAAGAGTATAAAATTGCAAAAGCCCTTGCATAGCATTTGCATTTTCAGTTGGCCAGTGCTCCCTGTGGCTGTATATATTTTTGTGGGTTTTTTCCTTTTTTTTTTCTTTTTTTTTTTTTTTTTTTTGGTATGAAATAAATGCATCCAATATTTTTTTTAAGTTATGTATTATATTTTGTTCTCTGAATAGATTATTGAACATTTTCTCTCCTGTAACTTGAAATGCTAAATTTGAAAATGTTCAAGTAGTGTGAAAAATGTGTAGTGCGTTTAGTGTATGATTGTGTTCAGTAGGAGATGCACCAGAATATGCCAGAATGCTCCTGAAATGATTTAACGTAGATGCACCAGAATATGTCTGAATGCCCCTGAAATGATTCAACGTACTCTTTCTCTGAAAGGAATTTCACTGTAGCTTTATCATGTGATATTTTATATATAATTGTCTTTGTAAGTGATGTATTCAGTGGATGAACGTGATATTGATTGCTAAACATTCTCATTGCTTTATGAATCTTCTTATTTCTGTCAGCAGATAAATATGGATATAGTTTTTGATGCAACTGAGACACACCTCTCCCCAGTTCTTTGTTGTTTCTTATAGCACACTCATCATCCTTCTCTTAAGCCTAGCTTAAAACTTAGCATCTAAATACAATTCTGATGGAATTGAAATGTAGGATAATAATCCTGGGAATGTCACTGGGTGAGTTACAGCCCCTGGAAGGTCCAACTTTTTTCACTAGTGGAGTTATTAAAGTGCCTGGGCTTTTACTGCCATGCAAATCCAGAGATGACTTAGTGCCAGCTGAGATGAATGTCTTGCCACCTATGTGGTGCCTGAGGCAGCACATGGCTCACACAGCCAGCATCTCACTCTGTAAACCCCCAAAGCAAATAAACTAGTAGGGATATTCAGCATGTCTAACCCATACTGAAAGTGTTGCAAAGCTATGACTACTGCAATTGCTACAAGTGGTAAGAGATTAGGAGCATCTGTCCAAGGAGTGGAAAACCAGGAGCTGTTTTGTAGGAAGTGAGCAGTGAATATATAATGTACTTCTGAAAGCCAGGGCCAAATCCAGGATTTTGCCTTCCCAGATGATTTCCGAAAGAGGGGACCTAGAGACAGGAGCCTGATACTCCCTGCTTCTTGCTTCCCTAAATCTCCTCTTCTTGCCAACCCTATGGCAAAATGTTAACCTGTATCCTTGCCCGGTTTGGCTGCAAGCTGATAGCTGGCATGCTCTTTAACCTTGTGACTATCTTACTACATTGTATAGTAAGTAACAATTCTTATGCCCCTTCCTCCAACTTAAAAGCATATTATGTTACTTCTGTCAGTATGAAGCAAAATGTTTAATTTCGGGCAAAGCTGATAATTCCAGTCATCTGTCAGTATCAAGCTGGAGACTTTTGCTCAGTAGTTAAATTCTACTCTAGATGTCTCGGTCTCTACATTTAGAATGGAGTGTTTTTAAAAAATGAAAAAAAAAACCTTTAAACATCAAAAATTAGCATAGATGCAAGGGAAACCCGAATGACAAGTGTCTTGGCTCCCCTTGTAAACATGACCAAAGGACCATGTTGATACCATGTGTTCATTCTCTTCTGCTTTTCTGAAGTATTCCTAAGCCTTTTGCATAAGGAAAGTAACTTAAGCTGTGGAAGTTTTAGAAGTAATTATGTTGAAAATGACATGTAGTTATGAAGAAGATTTGAAAACATAGTTCAATATTTTGTTTTAAATGGATTTATACTTAGATATGGGGATTCTTTGCTTCCACAGTCCTGAATGGGACAGAAGGAGAAGAATGACAGCATGAGTGGGAGTATTGATTTTATATAACTAGACTATTAAATGATAGCAAAAAATGTATCGCTTAGTAGATACTGCTAAGGACAATATCACATTCATCTGTCACTGGGGAATGGAAAGAAGTTTTAGGCTAATACCTCAGCTTTTGATATAGATTTTATGGACCTTTCTTTGCTTTTATAATTGGATTAGAATTGTTGTACTTGTAACCTTTTCAGTAACTACTCATTCAAGTATTGACATATGCATGTGTTTTATTAGTATCACCCTTGTTGCACAAGGGCCTGTGCTACAAACAAATGGGTATCTGTCTCCCTAGAAATGTCTCTCAATGACTGCAAATTCCAAGAAAACATATACTTTATAATAACATTGATTTTCATTTTTTCCCTTTACTCGAGTTTAGCCATGTCTCTTCAGGATGACAGTGCTGGCTATTAATACTCTGTGTTCAAGTTCATATGGAACTGTAGCTCAAACAATCTCACTGTATGATGCTTAAATCATGTCATCCTCTCTGCAAGGTCCTTTATCTCTGTTTAGTAGATTTGGGAGGCATTATGTTGCCTATAATAGTTATTTATATCCAGTGAGAAATGCAGAACTTTGCTTAATAAAACTACTTTTAAATCTGCGTTGAATTAATACAATTATTACATAAGAGGTTTAAAAAGTGGTTATGATATTGCAAGGCCCTGGTTTATTTTCTTTAAATTGAGTTTCATTTTTTGGTTGTCATCACTGGAAAAAAAGTACTGCCTTAATATAGGTGATTATATTATGCACAGCTTTTAATCCATTTTTTATTTTAAATATTTGGGAATAAAGGAAAGGTGTTTTAGATCCACTTTTTTTTTCTTTTTTTTATAGCAATTTCTAAATCTCTGTGATTTAGAGATTTAGAAACTCATGGTCAGGCATTAGGTATTAATAGTATCATGTAGATAGTTGCACATTGGAACCAGAGAGCGAACACATTATCATATTTCATCTGGTAATATGATGACAGAGAGGCACCCTGATTTTTTTTTTTTTTTTTGTGTAGATACAGTATGTATAAGATTGTAAAGAGGCAATTCTCAAAAGCAAATGCAAATCTTTTATCCAAAATGCATAACTGATATGAGTGTAACGTTGATCCCAAGACTACCTTTGTGATGTCAGAGTAATTTCTTTAATATATATGCACAAGGTGCAATATTTTTATTATTATATATATATTTTTTTTTAGTGTGCAGAAAACCATATAGCTGTCCTGTATCATCCTGAGAGATGATATTTAAGGTGTCTTTGTCATGGTAACACTGCTGAGATTTTAATGTAAGAAGGTAATGTAACACCTCCCTAAATGCAGACAAATAGGTAGTTTCCAAACACAACGTATTAAGGTCTAATCCTGTACTTCACTTGAGAGGTATCTCAAGTGAGACTATTTGTATAGGCAAGGATAATAATTTCCAGTTCCTTCTTTCCACAAATACAAGCATCAGGAGTTAGATTATGTGAAATGCCAACAATATGGAAGTGCTCACTTAAAGAACAATTTTTATTCTTATTTTAAATAAAACATCCCAAACACATTTTTTTTTCTGCATGCTTTACTAAAAAAACCCTGAGCTTAGCTAGGGAAAACATATCCATGTGAACATTCTTATTAACATCAAGGTTTGTGGCTAATTATGCTACAGAATAACTGAACAGTGACACAGGGTTGTGTTCTCAGGGAGTTCCTTTTAGGGGGTAGGAAGTTCTTTCTGTTTTTTCCTCTTCCACTCTATCCTCTGTCTTTTCCAGTGGCCTTTTTTTTGATTTGGATTTGTTTTGGGTTTTTTTTTTCATTGTTTTTTGAGGGTTTTTTTTGTGCATTTGTTGTGCGTTTTTTTCCCAGCCTTTAAGTTCTTAATATGTGTTCATTTTAATACAAATGGTAACTTACATGAGTATTTTTTATTTTACTTTTTATTAATCTGTGAGCACTGCCTGTGAATTTAAGACTGCACATCACCCTCATTCTCTGGGGCAGGGATTACTTCTTATCCGTGATAGTGCAGAGAATAGCATCAGCACTCTAAACAAACAATAAGCAGTAACAACACAAGAAGTAGTAATTACACATATCAGGCTCAGATTGATCAGTGTGCAGAAAAATACAGAGTTTTCTGTTGGGTGTGTTGCTTGTTTGTGGTTTGTTTGGGGATGTTTTGTTTTGTGGGTTGGTTTGTTTTTTGAAAGACACAACAGCTTTCTCCCTTATGCTTAAACAACTCAAAAACTGATCCTGTGTTAACCTTTCCAAAATATTTTCTTTTGGAACCAATACCAGGTAGGAAAAAGATCATCCTAGACATTTACATTTGATGAGGTATACATGATGAAAAAGACACAGAAGTGAAAACCGCTATTTCATCTTGACCTTTAACACCATGCTCTGTGAGTAGCTCTGGTGGTTCTTTTTCTTTGGAAAGTCTTGTTTTAACCTAGTGCCCAGCATGCCAAGGTTCTCTGTGGTCTACATCTTCATTATGGATGTGTTTCTGATAATACAGCTTTTGGAAACAAATATGCTGGCAGAAGTTGCATTGGAGATGGTAATGATCTCTCTCTGTGGTGGTGAGAGGTTGTGGTTGTTGAGTGGGGAGAGCAGAGGTCATTTACCTGGGAAACACAGATGAGGTGTGACTGTATTTGGTTTTCTTTGCTTGTTTTTTCCTAATGCATTGCAGACATCTTTCTGTTAGTGTTTCTAAGACGTGCATATCTCCCCCAAGACTCCACTCATGCTACACAGAAAACAGAAACGACCTTTCACTAAGTCAAAGGGCGACTATCTCCAGAATAATCACAGTCTTTATACCCTAAAAATGCCTCTTTTTTTTTTTTTTTTAATTTCCTTTTAAACAAATCAGGTAGGCAAGAAACAGGTCTTTCCTGCACTGTCAGTGCAGTGAACTTACAGCTGCTGCCTGGGGACCTTGCTGATGCAAAGCTGCTTGTGTTGTTTCATCCAGTGTATGGTGACAGTAGGAATGAGCACCACTGTGCTGCCCTGACCTCTCCTTCCTGGGGGCATTCCAAAATTACAGCAGCAGACTTGGAAAAATTGTTTGAAGCAACTCAGGGTAATAATGTAGGTAATTTATGGGACTTTTAAAAATTAAAAAAAACAAACAAAAAAAAACCTGTTAAATTTTTCAAATTCCAGAAGGTTGTAGCAGGAGGCAGATGTGGAGTCGAGCAGCAGGTGCTGCCTGCTACAACAGGGGGCTAGAAGGGAGTTTAAGGACACTAAATGAGGATAAAGAGGAAAATAAGCTGCAAGTCCATCTTGAAAGCTTTTGAAGCCATAATCCATCTCTGTCATAGGGTTTTATGGTGTTTAGAAACCCATACCAGCGCAGCTTTTTCAGCTTCAGATACTGTTGATGGCATAAAGTTAAATTTAAAAAAAATAAAATAAAAAAAAAAAAGTGGTGTGCAGTTGTAGTAACTTGGTCAGAAAAAAGGTGAAGCTCAGGGGTGAACTACAACTGACATATCAAAGTGTAAAGTATATTTTATCTCTGTTCTCAGTCCTTTTGTAAGATATTAATGGTTTATTTGAAATGCAAATGAGAGCACAATATTTCATTGCAAAACTATATTCCACATCAGACTTTGATGTCTGTTTATACAGAAAGAGCTGCTAGATTTTTTTTTTCTGTAGTTTTTAAAATCAGCTCAACATATTCTTAAAGGGCCTGCATTTAAAATAAAAGATTCAGTAAGCAAACAGCAGTTTCTTTTCTAAATGCAGTTTCCTATTCTCCAAAGCATCAAGCAGGATAATCATTAAGTATCCTTTGTTTAAGTCAAATGGAAGGAGAGGGCAGGAGGTGAGTAAAGACACTGTAGGGTTGTTGTGGTGTTTTGGTTTGGTTTTTTTTTGTTTTGCTTTTTTTCCAGCAACTATTTTATACAGCCCTTTTGTACCACCTGAGTGGGAATCAATAGTAGTTTACTGGAAAACAAGCAAGCAAAATGAAAACCCAGGAAAGCTCCTGAGCAGAGCTACCTACATTGCCATTGGGAAGTGAAATCTTCCTTTAAGCATTTGCACAAAAGGGTAGCAATGGCATTGCAGTTTTATGGTAAATTTAACTTCTTACTAGGACCTCTCTAAGGTTTTTTTTTATCTTTTGGACAGAAAGCATAGACTGCTGTGTTTGTGGAATATAAATCACGCTTTCTCATATGTGCTGTACCAATAAAGTAACTTGGAAAGGTTTTACTCTTTTTTTTTTTATCCTTTTCCTTTTTTTTAAGTCAGCTTTATGCTCTTGCTCTTTCCTTCCTCCACTTCCATCCCCAACTCCATTTCTTTATAATGACATAAATGGCAACAGAACTGCAAAGAAGTGGAGAAGTATTCTTAAATGACATCTTGGAGAAACTCTTGATCTCTTTGGTTTCCACTTGGTCTTCTCTCTGTGCCTTCCTGTGTTCAAAGTGTTACCGACTCAATAAAAGTAGTAGGAATTCAGCTGTGTAATGCAAGCTGGAAATTGTCAAATTGAAATGTAAGCTTTTTTTCTAAAGAAAGAAACAATCTGAACAATTCATTAGAAAAAATGTGACAAAGCTGTGATAATTTGTGAATGGAACAACATTGTTTTGAAATGTTGTCATCAAAATAAAAGTTGTTGACCCATTCTGCTAATCCTTTTTTTTTTTGGTTTGGTAATGAGCAATTTGCAAAATTCTGGCTTCAGGCCTGGGAGGAAAGTCTCTTAAAATTATTACTGTGAATTTTGTCTTTCACATGCTTTTTCCATTACTTCTATTTTATTCTTTTTTTTTTTTTTTTTTTTTAAGAAATATGAATATATGCAATTATAAAAAATGAAGAGGGTTAACTTTTTGGGTAGGATTCCTCAAGCCAAAGGTGTAGATGTCAACGTTTCAGTTAATTATGACTGGTGGAAGAAACTGCACTTTTAGGATGCAATTTAATTCATCGAATGGGTGTCTGAATTTGTACCTTAAAAGTGTCTGTTTCACTTCATTGCCTAGAGAAACTTGGTCTAGGTATATATGTAGGAGTCTAAATTTAGATATTAATTTTATGTTCTAACTTGATGGCATACAGTCAAAAATAGACCTTGGCATCAGTATAGGCAGCTAAATTCAGGCTTCAATGTATTGTGCAAGAGCTGCCAAAGGATAAACAAATATTCAAAAGTTAAAAGAATGGGAGGGAGAAAATTACTGAGAACACTATGGCAATGATTTTATTAAAAAATAAAAGGTCATTTTTGTTGCCGTCACCTGGGATATTTTATTTGGTTCCGATTGCTGCATCAGAAAGATGCATTGTAGAAACAGAGTGGTTGAAAGAGATGATGAGAATGGTGGGGTTATGGGGAAAATATTCTCATATGAGGAGAGATTGAAAAGACTTGAACTATTTAGGGAGAGAAGAATAAGAGTGAAACAGTAAAACTAGCCAAAGTAATGATTACAGTAAAGAAAAGCAGGATGGGAATTGTATTTTATTTTTAAAGCTTGGATATAAGAACAAGGAAACACTGATTGAAACTGGAAGGAGGAAATTGAAAATGGATGGAAGAAAAGACTTTATTCACACATAGCATAATTAACCCATAGCAGCCATTTCCCCAGGATGGCACTAAGGCTAGTGTTTTACCAGCCTTGGAAAAAGGGACTGGAAATATGTATATGGGAAAAAGCAAAGCATCTACAGTGATGATAGCATGCAACATCCTCCCTGAAAAACAAGAGAGGAGCACTGAGTGTTTTTGAAAGCAATTTCGATGCTCCTAGAACAGTGTGGCTTTGGGATGGTTTCAGATTTCACTGCTCTGAATCAAGTAAAACATAAATGGTTTTGTGAAATTATTTTCAATAGTTAATTTGTTTATGCAAAATAAATGTACTGTTTGAAACCATCAGATTGGATATTGCTTGTTTATCATCTGCTCTCATTTATTCAACTTTATGCAAAATCCATTGCGGCCTCCTATCAGAATGGAGGCATGTTTTTGTTTGTGATATATTAAGGGCAAAATAGCAGCAATATTTCAAAAAGAGTGGGCTAAATCAGTTTCAGTATATTGTCTGGCTGGGAGATGAGCTCAAAGGAATCTCAGAGCAATTCAAGCAGGTTGCAGCCTTTAAATGCTAATTGGGTTTGTCTGCAGTGTTATTGATAGAGCCTCTAAGGAAGAGAATGAGAATTCATTATTCTTTATATGAATAACTGAAGGAAGAGGGAGTGAATTGAAGGGAGATGTACTTTTTCTTTCTAAAGTCTAGATTTATCAAACCAATTTCACTCATTTCAGTCTTGTGTCTAGTGGCCTGCGCAACGTTTTAGATTTTGTTCTGTTTGAAGGTCATTAAATATTTGCTGCAAGTATTGGTGTGGTTTTTACTCAAGCAGTTCACAGAAACATGCTCTCTTGTTGATTGCTCTGGTTGTGGGACAAAGTATAGCAATGCAGTCCATTTCTATGTCAGCTTTAGTCTATTCCATAAGGACTATATGAAGTTCTGTTTCAGTTAAAAACTAAATTTTCTGAAAGCCTAAAGATTGCTTTAACCAGGATCTTGCCATCAAGGTGCTCCTTGAACCCTCTCTGACTCTCTGAAGTGCTTGTGCGCTGGTTTTTCCAAGGAGATTTGGAATTTCTGTCCCTGTGACATTGCCCCCTACTCTTGATGGCATTGTTCTGTGTTGTGCATTTCCCTGATTTTCACCTCAAGCTGGCATGGGTTTTGGGCTGGATGGGATTGGTGTGTGAAGGCAACACAGAAGCCTTCTGCAGTCAATTTTTTGGTCTCTTGACAAAAAAAGTATGGGGAGACTACTTCCAGAAGCGTATGACAAATATGTACGAGGTAGTGTGCTGGATAGAGATGGTGGGAAGCAACAAAAAAGGAGCTGCTTGGAACTAAACCATGGGTTATTTTGCTTCCAGATCTGGAATGATATTCTAAATCTGTGTGTGCTTTTCTCCCTTTTCAGTGTGGTTTGATGCAGTCCAACCCTTAATGTTGTTACTAACCGAAAATTTCCATGAAACTGCTGCTGCTGTGAGGGTTGAATTAGGTTAGAATGTGATTTGGAATGAGCAAGAACGAGTTTAATACTGGGAGCGCTGGGCCTGTATTCATTAGTGCATACCAGCTGCTCTGTTTTGATGTGAAGGGTATGAAAACGTCGTCAAATCAGGAGAGGAAACTAGGTTTACGGCTGATCTCTGTTACTTTCAAAGAGACTGCTGTACTGTAATGGTGAATCTCTGTAATTTTGAGACTGCTTTGAAAAAGAAAGGCCATTCATCTTTTAGATTTATTTTGTTAAACCCTGGGAAAATGAATGTCACTGATAGGACTAATATTTTTTCACAAGCTTGCAATAAAAACTGGAGAATACCTGTAAAGATTGTGCTGGATACTGTATGTGCATACCACTGATAGCTGTGCCTCAAGCATTTTAGGAACCATTTGCTATTTTTTTTTTTTCTTTCTATTCACTTCTTTTTTTTTTTAATAAACAGATTTAAAACAAAGAGCTTGCAAACTGTCAGATACTCACTGATGAAGTGTGTTGGGGTTTTTTTAGCTTTCGTTTTTATTTTGGCATTGGAATAAGCAATATAATTGTGCTCTGTTAAACCAACCTGAAAAGCACTTTCATGTGACTGGGCAAAAGTTCTGTGTCCTTCTCCACAGCATTGTGGCCTAGAGCCCACATGTATTTCTTGGCAATCTCTCCTAATCTTATATTTAAAATGGAAGACAAATGACAAAAGTTGTAGTAGTACAGATTTATTTTTTTTTCCTGAGTGATTCAGCTTTCCTCCTTGCCACAGCCCCTCCCCGCTGCTTTTATAGGGTCTCTCCAGCCATTCTGGCTCTAGTTCTTTCTTATGGGTCTTCTTACTCTTGATACAGGTATAACATAAGCCAGGGCAAAATGACCCAGCACAATAACTATCTTTGTGCATCATGAACCTGTCTTGGGGTCTTATGTTAAATCTTCTAAATCCTTTTGGGAGATGGGTGGATGGCAAGTAAGGCCTCGATTTGCAAGGGCATGAAGAAGTTGTTTCTTAGAACTTCCATGTGATGTACGCCAGTTATCTTCTCTGTAAATCAGTCCTTATGCTTCCAGGCCTTAAGCCAAATGTGTTAGACTTAGTGGGAGCTTCTCCTTGAAGTTTCTTAACCTTCTTGCTGACAGATGCGTTATTTCTAAATTAGTAATTTGTTCTGAAGTATTCCATTCTCGCAGCAAAATATGAAATATACTTTTGTCTATTGTGCTACTCTATTAAGTACGGCATGTCATTATTAAGTGAAAAGTGATAATACTGTTAGTAAACAAAATGCAAAAATTGTAATTATTTCTACATTCAGGTGCTAAGTGATAGAGATTTAAATGTAATCACTATATAAGACATCATATTCACTTGGTATCTGCCAGATAGAAGAGTTGGATATAAGCTGAACGTGTTTTGAATTCTGCAGGCAGTGAGCATAGACAATTAGAATCACTGCAGCTCTTCATATTATAGTTTTTGAGGAGAAAGTGTGTTTAGATGGAGTGGGAGACAGAATTTGTAGGATTATAATTCTGTGTGAAACCTAGACTCTGAAACTAATGAGGATACATGCCCAAGTTTAGTATAGGCATGTAATAATCCTAGTAAATCTCCTCTGCCTAACAGTCGGTTGTGTATAATCACTGTGTATGTGTTTATACATATACACATACATACATACATTAAAGCCTTCATATATAGCAGAAGAGGTGTTTCAGAATGAATATTTAGGACACATACATTTAAAAAAGAGAGTTGAGTTAGAGCAAATTAAAAGAATGTCCCTGTGTAGTAGCCTGTGCTTTCCCACAGGTAGGCTGAGAGGGAAGCACGTTGAAACTCTTACTAGGAGATGAGTGAGTAGCATGGTTTTCTTAAATTGTTAGTGCTCCCCTGTGTACCATGGTGACTGGCAGGCCACAGAGCATGGGCTCTCAGCCCGAGAGCATGGCATTGGGCTGTTGAGACAGCAAAGCATCTGTCTGTCTGAAATGGTACTTGTTGCTAACTGCTGTTGAATTGAGCTTTTCAGAGGGTTTTTTTGGACCACTTCAATACTGAAGCTTTTTGATACTATCCTTTTGCCTGCTGCAAGATTGTTTTTGAGTGTTCTTTTGGTGCCAGTTCAACTATCAGATTTGTAGAGCACACAAAGTGGTCACAGCCAGTGCAGAGAAAGACAGAAAAAAATGTCAGTGTGACTTCAGGATTGAAAGTGGGAGCAATAAAAAAATATGGTTGGTGTAGAATGAAGGTTTATTTCCAAATAGCTGGATTATTTATTTATTTCACAGTATTTTAAACTATAAATTACATTGATACAGATTTTATGAGAAAGCAAAATATCTCTTTATCTTCTCAATGCCTGGTATACTTCAATGATGCAAACTGGATGGAAGTCTGGTTCAAAGTGGGTTTAAGGTAAAATGAAATCTATTCCTATATCATTGTCACCCATGAAATACCAGTGACTGTAGCTCTAAACATGTATTAAATTCCTTTAAAAAACAAACAAAAAATGGCTTGAGAATGGAAATGTCACAATAGGAGGGAGAAGGTCATTAAATGAGAATATGATGGTGTTTCAAGGCATTCAAAATTAGCTATACATGCTTGAAGTATCTATGTGCTCTCCATTATGAACCATATACTGCAATTAATTGGATGGCCTTTGAGAATATTTCCAGCCATCTGGATATCTACAAAAATGGTGAAAGAGCTTTATCTCTTCAGGGTAAAAAAACAAAACAACAAAAAAAAAAACACCAAAAAACCCCAGGCAGGCTTGAGTTTAATATTGTTTAGGACTTCAACATCTGTTACTAGAACTAATAGTCCATAAACATCAGAATTCTCAACATCAAATGTGAAAGGTTGGGATGTGTCTGGCTTATCTTTAGTAGTATTAATGTTATGCATCTAGTTAGAGCTCATTTTCTAGTGCTTCTGTCTATTCAATGGACAGAAGCATCTACAGAGAATGATTTGTCCTGTCCTAGAATAGAAGTCTCAGATGACTAGACTTAAATTGCCCTTTCAAGGAGACCTACCTCTCTGCCATGACATTAGAGAGAAACTAGGTGTTTGTCTTTTTAGATTGGTAGAGTGAAATCAGATTAATTCCAGTCGAAGTACCAAATTGCACTTTATTAGAAGAAAAAAGAAAACAGACAAAATAAATATGTCATGAAGTACTGATGGATATCTCATAGCAGGTATATGTCAAGTGGCATATTTGGTGTCTTAAATAAGCCTGCTTTGGAATTAGAGCTATGTAGGGAAGGGGCAGGGGAAAAGGCTGTTTGGAAGTATTTAAATAAGAGATGCTGTAGGTATTATCTTGGCTGTTTAAGTCCAACCACTTTTTAGACTGAATTTTTTACAGCTACTCAAGCATAGATTCTGATGATTCTGTGCTGTAAGGGTAATTACCATTTTCTCACCTTAATAGAACTTCTAAAGAAATAAAAGCCCTCCTATCTCCATGCTTCTTTCTCAGTGATTTAGCATATCCCCAGTGTATTTGAATTGTTCATTAACCAAATGCTACCAAGATTAGAAGGGAAAAGGTAATCTACCATGCAGCATGACCCAATACTTGCTTAAAAATGAGCTAAATTCATTCCAAACCATAGAAAATAACATAGGCTCATCCCTTGGGCTTTCCACTGAAAATTTCATGCTGTGTTTATAAATGTCATCTCTGTGTTCATATTTAGTTGGTACACATGCTTTTTTTGTCTCTTTTTTTTTTTTCCCTTTTCCCCCTCAATGTCATACAATACATGGAGAATCAAATAATTCAGTATATTTTGGAAAGAGATCTGTCTTTTTTTTCTGCACAGATCTATTGATCTGTTTAGGATTTCATGAAGCTTTAAGGCTATGTGAATAGATCTGGAGATTCTGGTTAAGGTCCATAAAGATATTGACACCAAAGGCAGCAGACAGATTTCTTGCAGAATTTGCATAATTGTTAAAACAATTTGGTGATTAAAGCTAAAAGTTAGCTAGACTGCTGTAGTTCATTCTAAGCACATATTTATATTCGAGTGCTTTCAATACCTTAATAGATCTGACTACAGGAGTTAAAGCTCTAATAAATATGTTCTTTTGGGGATTTATTTATTTATTTTTTTATTATTCTTGTTTACAGTCCATAGCTGAATACAGATCACTGGAAATGATCAGAAAAGAGTGAGTGCTTGGGGACAAGCCAAGAGTCTGTTCTGTTCACATCCTCACTTGTATTAGAGTCTAAATTCATAGGTAGCATTCATAGTGTTTAAACTTTATGTCCCACAAGCCACAGGAAAAGGCATGGTCCTTACCTAAGGTACCTGCAACATACCAAAACAATTGCAAATTAAGTAGAATTACCTTAGGTTTTGTGTGATGACAATAGTAATTGTGACATAGTAGTAACATAATACAGACCCAAGGTACCCTCTTGTTATCTGTTTGCCATTAAAAAAAAGGTCTTTAGCTTCTCCATCAAACCATTACAGTGGAGAGGTTCAAATTTGGTGAAAAGAGTTTGTGCACTTTCAATAATGATATAAATATATTAATAGTTATGATTTTGAATCCCTTATATAGATACATATACTGGAAAGGCTGAATTACTTTATCTGATGAATGTTAAGCATTTTAAAGTAATGCCTTTCTTCCTGGTGAAGTTCTAACATCAACATGCTATTTCAATGTTATAAGCACAATTTTTTCTGTAGAAAGCCTAACAGATGGGGGTATTTTTCATCTTTTTATTTGCAAAGGTATTCACTAATTTATATGCTACTTTGCATCCCATTGTAAAACTGCTCAATGAGCAAATTAAAGCTTAAGAAGGCTGTTGAGTCTGTGGAACAGAATTCTCTTCAGTACTCCAGTTCTCTTATCTCAAGCCTCTCTCCTCCCATCTGTCCTTACTGCTGCTGCTTCTCTTGTGTTGTGCCAATACCTTTTGTCCATCAGCTTCTGTCCTCCACTATTGATCCTATTTTCTGTCTAAAGAATTTCCATTCCTGTAAAAACATTCTAACCTTTTACAGCCTACTTAGTTTTCACATTATATTTGGAGTAATGAATTTACAGGAAAATTGACAAATTTATGCCCTCTACAATAGAGGGAGGTAGAAGTAAAATCCCTGTTCTCCACTTAACATATTGGTAGATATTCCCTCTTGACCATCTGCTGAGTAGTTGCACATTCATCCCTATAGTGTCTCTTCAGAAATGGTGTTTCTTTCTGCTTGTAGCTTTAAGAAAAATTTCTTTACCCTGTTTGCACAAATGTCCAGCATGAAATACTGCTATTAGTCAAAAAAGTGATTCACAGATTTCTGTATTATTTATTTTCTTCTTTGCAATTTTCACAAACTGACTGAAGAATTCACAATAAAGAAATTGCTTGTCTTGGAAGGCTCTGCTTACCTCCAGAACTAATGTAGTCCAGATGACTGATTTTACTGGGGATACTGCCATATGAATTAACAAATAAATTATTTTGTTATGTATAGGATTTGAGGACAGTGGGAAGATCTGAAGGGCATTCAGAAAAATTCAAATTGGTAATTTCTTTCTCTAATGATACCCACTTCATTCAGTGTGTGGACTTTTTCTTCTAACTGCAGCACATTGTAAGGAAGGAGAGGAAGTAATTCTGCTGCAGACAATATTTCACTGTGTTGAAATGTGAGTAAATGTAACTTAATTTTGGTTAAACCCTGAAAATCGGGAAGATTCTACTTGTGGATAAATTGATTCTAAAATGTATGCACACACTAATGATAATGGCCTGTTACAGAATCATAGAATAGATTCGGCTGGAAGATCATCAAGTCCAACCTTACTCCTAGCCCTATCAAAAACCACTAAACCATGTCCCTCAGCACAACATCTAACCGGTTCTTAAACACCTCCAGGGATGGTGATTCCACCCCCTCCCTGGGCAGCCATTCCAATGCCTGACAGCCCTTTCTGGAAAGAAATGCTTCCTAATATCCTCCCTGAACCCGCCCTGGTTCAACTTCAGGCCATTTCCTCTTGTTCTGTCAGTTGTCAGCAGGGAGCACAGACCAACTCCCGCCTTGCTACAACTTCCCTTCAGGTAGTTGTAGAGGGCAATAAGGTCTCCCCTCAGTCTTCTCAAGGCTAAACAGCCCCAGATCCTTCAGCCTTTCCTCATAAGAGGCATGCTCCAAACCCTTTACTAGCTTTGTAGCCCACCTCTGTACCCTCTCCAGCACCTCAATGTCCTTCTTGCAGACAGGGGCCCAAAACTGGTCACAGCATTCGAGGTGCAGCCCCACCAAAGCTGAGTACAGAGGAATGATCCCCTCCCTGCTCCTGCTGACCACGCTATTCCTGATCCAGCCCAGGATTCTGCTGGCCTTCTTGGCCACCTGGGCACACTGCTGGCTCATGTTCAGGTGGCTGTCAGTCAACACCCCCAGGTCCTTCTCTGCCTGGCAGCTCTCCAGCCACTCCTCCCCCAGCCTGTAGTGCTGCTGGGGGTTGTTGTGGCCCAAGTGCAGGACCTGTCCTTTGGCCTTATTGAAACTCATGGAATTGGCCTTGGCCCAGTGATCCAGCCTGTCTAGATCTCTCTATAGAGCTTCCCTACCCTCAAGCAGATCAACACTTCCACCTAGGTTGGTGTCACCTGCAAACTTACTTATAAATGTGTAAACACACATGAGGCACTCTACTGTATCTCAGAGTGGGTAGAGATAATTTCAGTAAGGTGCCATTGATACTCCGTCAGCTTTTACTAGTAATCAATAGAAAAGGTTGGCAGCAACATCCCTTATACTAGCACGTGGGTTTGCTTTGTTGTTAATGATAAAATAAATACTTTGTATTTTGATGTAAACCATGAATTGTTGACAGGTCCTCACTGTTCTTAGAACTGACAGTAATCAAGAGAAGTCTTGTCAGACTGTTACTAGTTAGATTTAATGTTTTTTTCCAGGTGTGGTAATTTGTTTTATTATTTATTTATTTATTTTAATTTTTTTTTAAAAACTTTATTTCCCAGCCCCCAAGACATTTGCAAGGGAAGATCAGCTAGTTGGAACTGTGAGCAGACATCTCAGCAGTCATTACATGGTCAAAGTTGAGCTGAAGTAGTTCACAGGGAAAGAAAAAACCGAGCCAGATAGGGGAGCAAAGAGGAGGATAAGCAAATTTAGATGGGAGGAGGCTGCATTTGCAAAGGCCAGGAAAAAGGAATCTACAGTAATAGTTTGACAATGTAATACATTGAACAAGACTGTATAATAGGAAAGTCATATCTTGGATTTGATGCACAGCTCCTGCAAAATATAGATGCATGATAAAAAGGTGCCAGAGCAGAAGGTTGGATCTGAACCAGCATAAACCAGCTTGATCTCCTAATCCAGAAGCTCTCAAATTGATGAATTTGAGTTTTGTTTAAGAAAGCATATATTTCACCAAATAAGCCCAACTGTTACTTAAGAGAGAGTTTAGTTGGTTTATGTATGCATGTGAGATTTATAACAATTTAGAACAGATTTGAGTTAAACCAGTTCAATTTCTCACGAAGATGGACTTTCAGTTTGGAACAAGAGATTAGGACAAAGTTTTTCTACAAAGAGAATTTCCAGATTGTTGGCATTTATGAAAATAAAATTTTGTATTGATGGCTAAATCAAATGTAGGAACTTAACTCTATTTTCTCCTTGTCTGTAGTGACTTGCCCTGGGTCCCTCTGAGTCCATGGCAGAGCTGGAAATTAAACTGAAGAATTATTACTCCCCGTCACAGGCACTAACCACAAGACAATCTTTCTCTTCATTCCCCTTTTAATGGACTACACTTGCATTTAGCATTCCACACCAACCAACAAAGGAAAATTATTGGCTATAGTTAGACAAGCGTACTAAAGATTACCTTGGAGTTTATGGATCAAAACAACTATAAAAATGCTCAGTTTTATTATTATTATTTATTGTTTGCAAACATGGGAATTCAATAAAAGTTTACAGATAAAGGAGGCCCAGCACAGGACTTAAGTTTCCTATTATTTCTTTTCTGTTCCAAAAGCAATATGTGTAACTTTAAATATTTAGCTGAAAGAAGTTGTTGCCAACATTTTTTCTGATACCTATTCTTGGAAAAATATATTAAAATGTGGAAAAACTCATCACAAAAAATTATTTTAAATTATCCCGTTGCTATTCTTAGCTTCTCTTTTTGCCTACTCATTGTTATGTGGTTCTTAGCTAAGAATATAAACCAGGACCTATTAGTTCTGAGAAGTCCGTGAAGGGTTTTCTTTCCTTGCCAGATCATGTTCACAAGTCTGAAAGGCAGCTCAGTTCTCCATACTGAGGTCAGTTTCCAAAATTTTTAGTTGATTTGTCTTCCTGTCATTGCCAATTGGTATGAGTGAGTGGTGGGAACAAGTTGTATTATCAGATACCATTCACCATGCACAACCCATAAAAATTAATGTCTATATTTTTCTTTTGGGGATTCCATTAATTTCAATATGAGCCATATTTGACAGCAAGCATTTACACCATGAATCGAAATAACTGAGAATTGAGATGAAAAGCTGACATTGGCAAGTTATGAAACTTCAGGCAGTCTGACAGCACAAACTCAGCAAGAACATCTCGGCATGTCCAGCAAGGGCTAAGGCACAGGATGAAGACTGTCTTTTGGAGACATAGTCACAAAATAAAAGAAACCGATCTGTGTACCTAGCAGCCCCTGGCAGTGGTTATAGGGCTGCAACAAAAACACGAGGCAGCTAACAGCAGGCAGTGTTTGTTTTGCATCTCAACTGTCAGTTGTGTATGCGAGCTGTAGAGATGTGCCATACAGCTCACCATGGAGAGCAGTGATTAACCTTCAGGATGTGCGCAGTACTAGGACTTGAGGACAATGCTTCATCATGTTCAGAAATTGCAAATTACTCCCACGAGGAGAAGAGGGCCTATCCCCATGTGTTTGGGGTGCTACCTCTATTTAGCTGCAGAACAAAGAGGCGGTGGTGTAAAATACTTATTGATGCTTCCAAGGGCCACAAATACCTTTTGTTTGTAGAATGGGCATCTATGAGTGGGCCTAAGGTGGTGAGCTGGGGAATTGATGATGATAATATAACATGCTGGTATTCCTAAGGAAGGGTGAATAAACTGACGTGAGCAAGTTGTCCAGTAATGCCACTGCAGAAATGAGATGGGTACTTTTGAATGCTGTGCTTGAGGAAGTTAGTCACCTTTCCTTATTTATTTATTTATTGCAGGAGCATAACATATGCATTGGTATGTCTGGTATTGCCACCTATGCTAAACTTAAAAAATGTGACAAAAATTACAGTTTTGTGAGGAACTGCAGACAAGTACAAGTGTGTTGGTGTGTCTGGAATTATGTGGAGCTTTTTGTTGTTCATCATGTGCCCTTTGAGCTTTTTCAATGTAAAGGACTTCTGTCTTCTTTTTCTGTTTATTTATTTATTTATCACCAAAGGATTGAGAGTATAGTCAACCTCATTTGGCCAAGAAACAGCAATTTTAAATCCTCGTGCTCCTTGGTCATTTGTGTGCCTTGGGTACTTAAGTTTTGTTTATTCTTTAATGCTAAATCCCAGTAGAGTGCGGAAAAAAGTAAGCAAGCACGCCTCAGAACCTAACACAAACCACAGTCAACAAGTAGCAGAATCCAATAGCAAATTTCAAGCTTCACTTGACTACAAATTAATTCTGCATTCTAACTGTGCTCTCTGGTTCATTAACATTCCAGTTTCTTTTGAGTTTTCTGAGTGCTGCATTTAACTCTAACACATCCCAGTTTACTTCTGCATAACCTCATTCCACCACAACATTCCAACAGCAGGCATTGGACTTTGAGAAATGCAGCTTCCCCCCCTTTTTTTTTTACTTCTACAACATATTTCTCATCAAAAAAAATTTAATATCAACTTCTGTAAGGCAATATTTCACTAAGTGTGCCTTAAAAATGAGGATGAAGTAAGTGTGTAAGTGTGAGTGTTTGTTTTTGTTGTTTGTTTGTTTTTTTAATTTGTGAGGCATTTGGATCTTCCAGACCTCTCTTCAATTGCTTAATATTGTTATGATACTTTCTAGTCTCAGTAGAGAGACTTAATGTATTAAATAGACTCAAGGAAAGGGGAAAAGTTTCCATGATAGCAACAATACCTAGGCTTGGTTTACAAGATTCCTCTCACCCTCCACCCATAGAAAGGTATAATTTATAACTAATAATCTGAAAATAACATGAAGAATTATTTTTAATGAAAAAAAATGAGTACAGTGAAATTTACTGAATGTGAAGTCATCATGTGCTCTTGTTAATATAAAGTACAAATGACATAACCTGTCAAGCTTTGGGTTTGCAACCTGATCAACTGGAGTAAGAGAAATATCCTAATCTCCAGGTGCATGAGGTTTTATGCATTCCTCTAAAGCATTAGACCACAGCTGGAAATAGTTGAGGATGATCTGTGGCACTTAATATAATAATTCCCAGAAAAATATGCATGTAGCATTTGCAGCCATGAAAATGAGTACATTTATTTAATGGATTTCTGTTTTTCCCTTGGACAAATGGTATTCCAAAAATGAAATGCTTGGCAGACTGCACTGCAAAGTGGGAGACAGATTTTATACCCCCCCCCCCCCCCTTTTTTTTTTTTTAATTTTGGTTATCCTTTTATAAAAGGTAATGGATGAAGTGTAATTCTTTCAGTATGTTCTGCTTCATGCACCTCAGTCACAAATGCATAATGCAAATGTGGTGCAACTTGTGTCACCTTCACAAGCTGCTCCATAGTCAAATGTCAGTGGACTCAGATCTGATTTTGGAGCCCTGCTCCCAGGATTGTTTCTATTTTTCATAAGGTGGCTGTGTAATGAACAGCACAAATTAAGCAGGGAGTATAACCTAGTTTCTCCTAGTTCCCACTGAGTACCTTGAGTATGAGACCATAGAAACAGCTCACTCTGTCTGCAAATACCTTCGTCCTTCTAATGTGCAGTGATGATATGCATCTCCACCAGACTCTGCTGTAGCTTGGTTGACAGGCACTCTGACTAAATTCTAGACACTTGAAATGTTAAAAGAAGTTTAAGATCTTCCCTCAGTCTTAGAATCATAGAATGGTTTGGGTTGTGAGGGATCTTAAAGATGATCTAGTTCCAACCTGCCTGCCATCAGCCACCACTTCCCACTAGACCAGATTGCTTAACGCACTGTCCAACCTGGTCTTGAATACTTCCAGCGTGAGACATCCTCAGCTTCTTTGGGCAACCAGTTCCAGTGTGTCACCATCCTCTCAGTGAAGAAGTTCTTCATTGTATCTGATTAAATCTACCATCTTTCTGTTTAAAGCCATTTGCCCCTTGTCTTATCACTACACACCCTCTCCAGCTTTCCTCTAGGATCCCTTTATGTAGTGATAGGCTGTAATAAGGTCTCCCTGGAGCCTTCTCTCTTCTGGCTGAACAACCCCAACTCTTTCAGCCTGTCAGTAATGAATGGAATGTGAGAAGCAGTTCTCCATCAAACACTTACAGGTAAATTGCCCATGGGATGTGTATATGCGCACACACATATGTCCTCTCAATCCAGAGAGATGCACCACACATTCTCTTCAAGTTTAGGAAGGTACCTAGAATTAGAAGACAACTTGCCTCTCTGAGATGCATGACAGGTGGATTTGCATTTCTTCTACCCAAGGGAAGACCCAGATTCCACCTCTTCCATTCCTAATTATATATGCTAACCTACAGGGCACTGTGTAAGGGTTATTGTCATTTACCATATGATGTGGCTTATAGGTAAGAGTCCTATCTGCAGGTGTGGTACCTGGATCTCAAGTGGAGGGAGCCACTAAGCCCTTCCTCAGGTGCCTTTGTTTCAGAGCATGGCAGGAATTTGGAGACGACCCTGATGTCTAGCTGTACATGTCTTCTTGCTACCTTTGGAGTAATTTTGTTCATTCTTTGGAAGCTTGTGATGCTGGTGAGAGAGAGAGAGAGATATATATATATTTATATATATATTTATTTTTTTTCTTTAAAGGAATACACCGTCCTTGGTTGAAAGCAAAAGAATATCATATGTATGTTACTGCCTTTCTCTGAACTGACTTACATAGCAGCAAAATTGACAGTCATGGGCTTAGCTAGACTAGACAGGTCTCTGTGACATCCTAGACCCCCTTCAGGTCTTCAGCTACTCTGCTGAAGCTATTCTCTCCCCTGCTTTGCAGAATAAGGTGTAATACTTTTTTTTCACTCCTTCTGCCCAGTCTGGATGGAGTGAGTATGAGCAGGGCTGACTGCACCCACAGGAGATTACTAATCACTTCTGGCAGCTTGGTATTAATATATCCATCACAGCATCAAATCCTGTTTCTGTGAACAGGCATGTGCATCTTCTTAAAGCTTTTAGCCTGGAAAACATAATTTAGTTGCCAATAGGGATATTTCTGCTAGAAATATAATCTTCTTTCCCCAATTTTACACTGAAGACTGTCACCTAGCTGCTTTTATTTGCAGTTGTAAGTCTATAGTAAACTGTGTGACTTAAGCAGGTTGGATATCAATACAATACATAAGTCACGGTTGACCAAAAATAAAGTAGATCTTTACATATGTGAAAATGTTACTCAAGTGAACAAAATGATCGTGCTTGCATGATCTTTTTTTTTTTTTTCCCCTCTCACTGGAAGCATTGAAGAGTAAATGAAATGCCTATTATCAATATGCAGTTATGCCATTTAATATTTTAAAAACTTGTTGGATTTGTGAATAATTTAATGGTACAGGTTCTTCAGAATTATTTTGTTTTTCTTCACCTGAGGAAGTGATGATATAATAATATCAGAATATGTTACAGTAGCATTTTGGCCAATATAGTATGAAGTGCCTTGCTGTAAAAACACTCCCTGGTATGTCTGCAGTTAGGTGCTTGCTGAGGAAGGAGGTCCTAAAGTAGGAAATGAAAAACTGTCTGTTCCTTCTTGTGATATCCCAAGTTTAGTATCTTCAGATTCTATGGAAGTGGGTATTTTGTGGGGTTTGGTGTTTTATTTTGTTTTCAAATATGAGGAAGAAGTGATTTTCCTCCTCTGTTCTGTAGAGATACAATTCTTTTTAGCACAGCTCTTTTACAGGTATTTTGAGTAAAGCAAGGCGAGTGTTGCCTCTCTCATGAAAGATAAGGGGTGAAAACTGGTGCAAAACTTATTACCTGAGCTACTTTTTGTGCTAACTACACCTCTGTTCAAAGCCATGCTGTGATGACAGCTGTTTGGCCTGCTGTAGGGCAGAAAATATACATACAGTCTTGCATGTCTTTAGTACCAGTACTTTCAAAGACTGTCCTGGGTTTTGTAAAAATCATAATTATTTCAAACTCAGTAAAATCAATCCATTAATAAGTTCAGCAAATAATTGGCTGCAGCATGCTGAAATCTGTGACACTGAAAATGGCGTAGGTTTTTGAGTGTTAGGTTTTTATTATGCTTAAATAAATGTAATATTTGAATAAGATCATTTTCTTCAACTCTTCAAATGTCACAACTGTGTTTCTAAGAAGAAAATAGGTTGGGATTAAGAAGCCTAGATATTTTAGGTTGCATGAAAATTGAATCAACTAAACATTTTAAAATGTTCATTTTGAACTAATAGCTGATATATCCATTCTACACAGAACTTTGGCAATTCAGTGAGGTTTATTACATACTTGACTTCAATTCCTAGAAAAATACTGGTAGAAGTTGCTAAAAGTACCAGTAAGCACCTAGAAAAATAATGGAGATTAAGGATGGTAAACATTTGCCAAGAACAAAATGTGTCAAACCAATTTAATTTTCATTGCTCGTAGGATAACAAGTCTTGTGGGTAAAGGACAGGCAGTACATGTCATATTTTGACTTCAGCAGAAGAAATTATTGTAGGTGAATAGAAAACTATTGAAAAAGCTATAATAGGGGAGTGTTATTAATATTTCACTGTCAAAAAGAAACATGTCAAGAATGTGCTTAGTAAATCTGTAGGTGACACCAACCTGATAAATAATGTAAGTACTTGGAAGGTAGTAAAGCAGAAGATCGAGAAAAAAGTTTAATAATATGATTATATAGGGAAAATACAGTTCATATCTGGAAAATATAATAATGTTGCAATAAGTAAGGAATGCCTCAGTTTTTCTAAAGCCTTGATTTGATTTTCAGTGTCCATTTTAGCACTTAAGGTGTGATATTTCTAATTATTTGAGTGAAAGTTCTATAACTTCAGTTTCAGCGTTGTTACTGATACCTCTGCTCTACCCAGCCATAAGCTTTTTCTTGTATCAACTGATATTTTATTTTTAAGCATGCAAAATGTATCTTATTTGATCACTTGTAAATATCAGAAGTTCTGTGATGAGGACGTTTTCATCTCTCTAACAAGAAAGCAAATATTCCTGGTAAAAGTAGTTTAGCATGATATTTCAATACCAATGTTACCTACGTTATAACTTTCTTTTTATAACCTGTATTGCTTCTGATAGAAGTATATTAACATCTGCATATACATGCAAGTATACTGTCTATACCTATACCTCTATATTCATATTAATTATACCCGAGAGCCTTACATTTTGCAAAAGGCTATTCTTAAACTCTCTTTTAGGAAGCTACTATTGCTTTAAGAAAATTATTTACTTACATTCACAGAAAAAATATGTAAGAACTGGAAATAAAATCCCAGTTCCCTTAATAACATTGTATTAACCTTGTTAAAGAAATTCTAGTAAGTATAGGACCACTGTGGGCTTAAGTAAAGGACTGCTGAACAGTTTATTTTCATTTTATCAAAATTACTGCACCCAGATGATCAAGTCTCAGTAAAATAAATGCTTCAAAAATTTAACTTCAAAATGACTGAGAATATTTTTTTAATATAAGCCTGCAGTTTATTTACTGTGTAAGCATTCTATGTTTTGTGTTTCTAGACAATACATTTTTAGTATTAATCCCATTAATATATCTTACCATCTTTTTCTTAGTAAGATTGTTCTGTCTTCACTGAAATCATTATATTTCCCTTAATACAATGAACAATTTAATGTGCTCTTGGCATGAATTAATTTTTAATAAACCATTAATAAGTTAGATCTCTGTGGATTTCTTTCCCTTAAAACTCAAGCCTTTTCCAACAAGAAGTTTTTGATAGATCCTGGCATTTGAATTTATTGTAGCATTTTCAACATTATTCATAAGAAGAAGAAAGGAAAAATTCTGATTAATCAGACTGTAGATGATTCCCCCTCTTTGATACATTTATGAGACAGTGTAAAATTTGTGTAGCTAGAGAACTGACTCTTGTAAGCTGAGGTGAAGCCGGGGTTATTATACTATGTGATCTCATTCCTAGCAGACAGACATTAGCAAAATTGCAAATTTTATCTATTTATCCACCTGCCGGAATGTTTGTGCTGTACTCCAGTACAGATTCACTCTTCAGTAGTTTTCCCAGGGATGCTTCAAAGATCTGAGCTGCAGAACTGATGATGTCTGAGTAGGGAAAGGAATTCTACTTAAAACTTGAAAACCTACCTTGATAAACTACAGACCTGGCCTTCTGTCTGTCCAAGCTTTACAAAGGAGATAGAATGAATTATATTGATGGTTGATTTAATGTTGTCAGTGATCAGTCTTCAAGTGATGAATTCAAGTCCCCTGAGTTTGCATGTGAGCTCCATGAAAAGGCTTTACATTTCAGCTCTCCTGGATACTCTGTGAAAAGAGCACATCTGGGTTACTTTTTATCATGCTGACCACAGAGTTGAGAAAAGAGGGACAAAAACAGTTCAAAACAGTTGTGGGGTTTTTTTGTTTGGTTGTTTTGATGCTTTTTTGTTTGGTTTGTTTTATTTGATTGGGTTTTTGTTGTTATTGTTTGGTTGGTTTGTGTTTGTTTTTTCTTTGGTTTTGTTTTTGTTAGAAAGAACAGGGCTTACCAGGGTTTAGTGGTGTTGATACCAGCTAAACCATTTGGGAGAAGGTAGTTTTGGTACTTGTGAGATTGAGTGGGAAAGGCCGAGTTCTTCTCTCCAGGGTGAAAGAGGTTGAGACTGTAGGAATGTAAACTGCCCTTTTAAAAGAGAGTGACTTCTCTGCTAATTGTTCAGGAGGTCTAACAGCGGGGTTTATCTGCTCACAGCATACTGATACAGAGACTTTTTGTTGACCTTCAGTGGGTTCCTCCATTTAGCTGAAGTCAGTAACTTTTCCCTTTCAGTGGAAGTTGGAGATGTGTAGCCTCGTGCACATAGCCTGTTGTTTTGTGGACAGTTATTTCTGCAAGCAGAGAATTAGTATATAGAATAGTTTCCTATGAATTTTAGACTCTGTTCTGTTATAGATGGGAATGAGACAAGTGAATAGAAAACCATTTGATTGTGATTACAATGATGGAAATCTATCCTTGCTTCTACTTATAGCTAATTGATTTTAATAATGTTTTGAGGGACTACTGCCTCGTTTCAGCATTACGCCTGGTCATCAGCTCCAGTCCAGCTGTGCTATCAGTTCCCTTGAGTTAAATGAGGCTACTGCCAACCTTCCAGTTGAGGAGCAGTGAGTGCACTGCATGGGATCAGACCATACAAAAACTGGGATTTGTGGAATTTACTTTTTTTTTTCCCTGTCTCCAAAGAACTGTGTATTAATTAAATGGTGGTGAACCAGGACAACAGGAAATGACCATAAATTGCACGAGGGGAAGTTCAGATTAGATATTAGGAAAAATTTCCTTACTGAAAGAGTAGTTAAGATTGGTACAGGCTGCCTAGGGGAGTGGTGGAGTCACCATCCCTGGAGATGTTAAAAAACCGTGTAGATGAGGCACTTTGGGACATGGTCTAGTGGTCATAGAGTTGTTGGGTAGAAGTTTGGACTTGATGATCTTGGAGGTCTTTTCCAACCTTAACAATCCTGTGATTCTGTGAACCTGAGTTAACTACAGGAATTTAAAAGAACTGTAGCAGAGGAGCTAACACGTGTGTGTGGCAATATACACACTTCCACAAAACGAACGTGATCTCTTCTTTCTCCATTGCATTGTGGAGATAGTGTTCTCCTCAGGTCTGGGCCTTTCTTAGTGTTCTCACAAGCATGTGGAATTCAAAGACAAGACATGTTCCTCTGCTGTTGTGTGTTGGAAATGTTCTCAGCCTAAGCTATTAATTTAAGGGTAAATTTACATAAATTTTGGTTAAGTTGGAGCTAAAGGTTTTAGAATACACTTTAAAGAGGGATGGATAAAACAGCCTCAATAACTTATACCCGGTCTGGATTTATAAACTATATAGTTACATATAGGTCACGGTTATTTCCAAATAGCTTGTCAGCTTTCTTCAGAGGCACTGATATTTTCTTGTTGTAGTATAGTTTGAATAAGCCTACAGATGTGCAAATGCAATCCTGGGTTACCTTTTACTAAGGCTAAAAGCCTATTGATCAGGTTGAGTGACAGAGCAGGGTAAAATTCCTTTATTCATATTCAGTCTCATTGCTGCTACATCACAGAGCTGTAAGAGGAACACCCACAGACGTTCACCTCTAACGTGGTTCTGTGTCTGTAAGCATCGTGACTTTTGCAAACATCTTTTCTAAGCAATTACTAATGCTTTGTACCTTATAATACAGCTGGTTTTATTGTTTTCTAACTTAGTTGCAGTACACTTCAATGCTTATGTTACCTACTTTCCTTGCTCTGCCTGTACTAATTCTGCCCATCCTGAAGTAAGGAATCTTGAATAGTTTCCACATACTTTTCTTTCAGTAGGTGCAATCTTCTGGTTTTGTTTTCCACCAGCATGAAGGATGACTGGTGTTCAGAAAATTGCCATGTCATGTTAAATGGGGGTGCAGAGGGCTCAGGGTACCACTGTTACGAAGCAAAATAAAAATAGCATAGGTGCCTTTAGAAGATGCTTTTGTTGGGGATAGAGGTTTTGGAGTATTTTTTTGTCATTTAACTACTTTCCAGACCATGTGTGTTGACTGGGATAACTGCTTGGTGTGTATGGATGCATTGAGCTAGATATTTTTCTGTATTAGAACGTTAATTAGTCTTTGTTCTATTATATTATCTAAGGAGTGAGTAAGCATTCTTACAGCAATGTTGTAGGCACACAGAATAGATCTTCTAAATGTTTGACCTCACTCAGTGTTTTGCTAGCAAGGGGATTTCAGTTCTGCTGACATAAATGTATCTAATACACTGGGATGAAATAGAAAATAATGTTTAAAAGGGATTTACTAAATATTTGCATTAACTTTAAGAATATATATAATAATAGGGTTTTTTTAATAATGTGAATTATAATAATTCAGACCACATAAGATGTGAAACCTTACTAGATACCTACAATATAGGAAGAACTTCACCTTTCAGGATTGTTTAAGTGTATGGTCTCCGTGCGTGTAAAGTGTTGAATCGTGGCAAGAATTAGTGCAAGGATATCTAAGAAAGTACTTAAGCAGGCTATCATACATTGCAGTATCTGCACTCATTGCCTTTCACCCGTACAATAACCACATGCCTGGATTTACTGCCTAGCATGAAATAGCACTGCAGTAGTTGCTGCAGCAGCCTGCTCAGTGGAAATGGGGCCAGGCACAGAAGGGTTGAGGATGAGACCTGAGCTCTAGAACCTAGCATTCAATCCTTTTGTCTCTGGCATAGAAGCCATACTGCTGTCTGTATCATAGAAATATTAAGGAAACAGAAATAAATGTCCCAAACAAAATATTGAGCATGTTGGGCAAGAGGAGTTGCTGAAGCACACATTCACTTGTTGGTTCCTTTGCAAAGTCTGATAGGAGAAAAGTGAGGAATCACAGAATGTTAAGAGTTGGAAGGGACCTTGAAAGATCTCAGCCAACCCCCCTGCCATAGCAGGATCACCTAGAGCAGGTCACATAGGAATGCATCCAGGTGGGTTTTAAATGTCTCCAGAGAAGGAGACTCCAGAACCCCTCTGGGCAGCCTCTTCCAGAGCTCCGCCACCCTCACAGTAAAAAAGGTTTTCCTTATGTTTCTGTGGAATGTCTTATGCTCCACCTTACACCCATTGATCCTTGTTCTGTCATTGGACATAAGAGAGAAGCGCCTGGCACCATCCTCCTGACACTTGTCCTTTATGTATTTTATAAACATTAATGAGGTCACCCCTTAGTCTCCTCTTCTCCAGGCTAAAGAGACCCAGCTCCCTCAGCCTTTCCTCGCAAGGGAGATCCTCCACTCCCTTAATCATCTTTGTGGCTCTGTGCTGGACTCTTTCAAGCAGTTCCCTGTTCTTCTTGAAAGTAAGTCTTAAATGAGACAGTGGTCTTCTAACTGTAGTTTGGAGGAATCTTCTAAAAATACTAATGTTTTTATGTTGGTGGAATATTTGCTGAAGAGATGAGAGACCAGTTCAGTGCTGTCATTGTCATGATGGCACTGTGACTCCACTCCTGCTGAAACTGTCCCATTGCACAGAGTGTAGGGCATGAGAAGCAAGTTAGAAAGCAAGTCAGGAGGAAAAAAACACAGTTGATAAAAATCCTTGTCACTCAACTTCTGTATTTAGCAAAGACTGTTTACTATAAAATACACAAGTGGTCTTGCAAGCAGAGATGCAAAGCTTCATAATCCCTATTCCTCTCTGCTCCATCCTCCCCACAGGTAATCTCATGGTTACAGGCACTTTGATAAGAGACATAGATTTCAATCCTTTCAGGTTGAGGAAGCTGTTGGACTTCAATCTAATAGTCTGTCACAACTGCATTTTGTGCAGGTTTTATGCTGGTGGTAAATGTTTTTGGTACTTTGAGAACACCGACCAGACTGAGTCTCCAGAGGTGCAGAGATAAGAAATGTATTTTTTTTTTTTGTAAACTGGCTGGCTGTCCTTGAGTGCCACGATAGGTTTTCTACAAAACCTGAGTGTAAAGGGCCATCTTGGCTTTACAAGACTGTCTTTTTAATTTATTTTTTCCTTTTTTTTTTTTTTGGGGGGGGGGGTGAGGGGGTGGGAGTTGGGGATTTGGTTAATTGTTGGGGTTTTTTAGAAACTAATAAATTCTTTAATTTAAAAAAATCATTAAAACATGTAATAAAATATAACAAGGGTAAGTGTAGAGATCTTGCATCTGGGCAAGAACAACCCCAGGTACCAGTGTAAGTTGGGGACTGACCTGTTGGAGAGCAGTGTAGGGGAAAGGGACCTGGGGGTCCTGGTGGACAGCAGGATGACCATGAGCCAGGAATACATCCTTGTGGCCAAGAAGGCCAATGGCATCCTGGGGTGTCTTAGAAGGTGTGTGGTTAGTAGGTCGAGAGGTTCTCCTCCCCTTCTACGCTGCCCTGATGAGTCTGTGTCTGGAATATTGTGTCCAGTTCTGGTTCCCTCAGTTCAGGAAGGACAGGGAACTGCTTGAGAGACTCCAGTGCGGAGCCACAGAGATGATTAAGGGAGTGGAACATCTCCCTTATGAGGAAAGGCTGAGGGAGCTGTGTTTCTTTAGCTTGGAGGAGACTGAGGGGTGACCTCATGAATGTTTATAAATACGTAAAGGGTGAGTGTCAGGAGGATGGAGCCAGGCTCTTCTCAGTGATGTCCAATGATAGGACAAGGGGCAATGGGTGCAAGCTGGAACATAGGAGGTTCCACATAAATATGAGAAAAAAAAAATTCTTCATGAGAAGGGTGACAGAACACTGGAACAGGCTGCCCAGCAAGGTTGTGGGGTCTCCTTCTCTGAAGGCATTCAAAACCCACCTGAACGTGTTCCATGTGATCTGCTCTAGGAGATCCTGCTCCGGTGGGGGGGTTGGACTAGCTGATTGTTCGAGGTCCCTTCCAATCCCTAACATTCTGTGATTCTGTGATTTGCTAGCAACTAGAAGGTTACAATGATTTGCAAAAACTATAATCAAGAAATCAAGGTTACTCAAGAAAAAGAAAAGCTGTATGAATTTAATTCTGTATTCTGACAGTTTAAGAGTTCTGTACATAGAAGATAAGCTGGAGATGTTGGAATATTAGGAAATATTTCAGAATGGGCAGATAGATCAAATATGGCTTTTCAGGACCCTGACATCAGCCCAGTTATTATTCTGTATTTTCATTATATACTTTAAATGAAGGATAGATGCTGTTTGTTCAGTCTTCAAGTGACAACAGAATTAGAAAACATACAAGGGTCTTATAGAGGGAGAGCCTGAATTCTGTGAATATAAAATCATTCTAGTTGTTTTGTTCCTGAAAAACTATGGGAAAAATAAATAAGCATAGCTGGGTTGCTATGTAGAAAGAACAGATTTAAATTTCTATATTTAGATGGGAATAATTAACTGTACAAATACAGGATGGGTAATGACTCCTTAGGCATCAGCAATACAAGAAAAAATGTGGGTTAATAATCAATTTTAACTTGAACTTAGTAAACAATGCCTTGTCAATGATGTCAAACACCATCTCGAGTGTGTGACAGGAATATTGTGTTAAACAGCAGAAGGAATTCTTTATCCCTCCTTGGACTTCCTAAGGTCAAAAAGGATGTAGACAAATTTAGGAGAGTTCAGAGTAAAATAACGGGAATCCTCAGAAGTCTGCTTAAAATAAAAAATAAAGAAGACTAATAAGGAAAGGTTGAAGGAACTGAACTTTTTGAATACAGAGGGCGTAAGACTAAGGTGTCATGCTCACAGCTTTCAGATATATATGAAAGTCTGGTGCAAAGAGGCAGAGAATACATTCATGGTCTTTAAACAGGGAGATAGATTAGTCAATAAGACTTGAATTGCAGCAAAGACAACTTAGGTTATACACCAGAAAACTTTTAACAGTAAGGATGTTGAAGCCTTGAAACAGGTATCCTGGAGAGAATGCGAGGTTTCCATTATTTGAGGCTTCAAGAACAAGTATCTGTACTTGGTACTGGGGGAATACAGCAGGAGCACGGGGAGCTCTTTGAGCTAGGGTAATAGACGCATATGAATCTGATTCATTGAGTAGCATCTGTTGGCTTCATGTTGGATTCTTGGAAAAAGTGTGCTTCTAATTGAATGTATGATGTTGATATGTGAAAATACTAACACGTAATGAAGGTAAATATGCCTTGAACCTGAGGAAGAAGAACATAAGTAATTCCCTTGCTCTCATTGTTCTGTGCAAAGGTATTTCTACCTGTTAGTCTTTCAAATGTAGAGAACAAATCTGAACTGCTTTTCTTACAGTTTCCGTCCCCCCCCAAAAAAAAGAAATGCTAATTCAGCATTTGGCAGCGCAGAGTACGACATTTCAAATGGAGAGCTGTATTTCTGTCCTAATCCAGTCCTGATGGCATTGCTGGGCCCAGTGGTTCTCATCCAGTGCTTGTTATTGACTTATTGTTCCTGTGTCTCAACTTCTTTAGTGGACATTGAGTTTGAATTTTTTTGTCTGTGTATTTGTTTTTTGTTTATTTGGATCGTATCAAATGCCGTTCTTAAACACCAGGTCCAAAGCCACTTCACTGCTCGGTCCTGCTTTTGTTGGGAAAATATATCTCTTCTGGTTTTCCTTTTAAACAGCAAAGGGCTTCACTTCAGGTCAGACTGTTTATCTGAAAGGCACTCCAGAGATAAAAAGAAGAATACTATATTTATCTTGCAGTAACAGCAACATCCAGCAAATAATGCAGCCTTCTCCCTTGGCTCCTGTGCCTGAGACGCAAACAAGCCAGCTATAGAAGGCAGTTCATGTTGCTATAGACTCTCAATTTACGCGTTGCCTATTAAAGAACATCTACATGGCCAATTTTTTTTCTTGTTTTCCTCCCTCAGGAGGAAAAAAGACCTAGCTGTTATTCAGACACAAAGGCCCCACAGATGGAAGAACTGTCATCTCTTTTCTACTTAAGTGGACAAAAGGCATTCATCAGCTCTTGGAACTGGGTGCAAAGATCGATAGTTCCTATGCTGTTAAAGCTATTCAAAGTAGTAGTTTCAGCATATTTGTAAAGCAACTCAATTAAATGAATAAATAAATTTTAAAAGTAGCACTGCAATAGGAAAACATCAGCAATTTAGTATTAACCAGAATGTTCATTATTAGCCTCCTTAAATATTAGTACAGTTTCAAAATGTGGTGGCTTTGGGTTTTTGTTTGGTTTTCTTCTAATCCAAAACAGACTTAATGTTAAAACCCCTTACATTTCTTATCTTCTAAATTCAATTTGACACTAGCTTAGCTAGTGCTGTATGCATTGTAAGCTGTAACAGAATCTCTGGTACAACCTGGCCTGTTCAGAAGAGACTCAAAGGCAAGAAAGAGGTGGTTGGGTGCTGCTTCACCGAGTTTCTGATTTTGAACTCAGCAGTAGGATGTATCTGAGCCTCTACTGCAATATCCTCCACTGGTGGCATTTCAGGGTCCTAGACCAGAATTAAATACTTTGCGTCTTTTGGCAAATACAAATTTTCTTTGCTCAGAGAAGGTGAGAGCAGTAGTGGGATTTTTTTTTTTTCTATAGTTAACATTGGATCTTTCACTAGAATTTGCCTGTGGGTATTTTTTTAGAATACATGGCAAACTTCATCTCTTGCCTGACACTGTTCATTTGGGGCTTTGTGACCATTTAGTTTTTCTAAATTCCAGAATAAACTTTGCTTTTAAAGATAGAGCTTTTCATCATTAGGCAAAATTATATTTAATTTCAGAATTAAGGGCTCCTGTTCACTGGATAACGAAATCTGGAATTATGTTGTTCAGACCATGCTATGACAATAGCCTGTAACAGAAATATATTTCACATCTCACTTATGTTATATCATATTTAAAAAAACCTAAGTTATAGGAAGACATGGGACACTAGAGGCCAGTCCGTCTCACCACTGTGCCTGGGAAGATCATTGAGCAGATCCTCTGAAGACTCTGCTAAGGCACATGGAAAATGAGGATGTGATTGGTAGCAACCAACATGGCCTCACCAAGGACAAATGGTACCTAACAAATTTGGTGGCCTTTATGATGGAGTTAAAGCATTGGTGGATGAGGGAAGAGCAACTGATGTCATCTACCTGGACCTTGTGCAGAGCACTCAACATAGTCATGCACAACATCCTCGTCTCTTAATTAGACACACATGGATTTGATGGATGGACCAGCTGGTGGATAAGGAATTGCCTGGGTGGTCACACTCAAAGAGTTGCAGTCAATGGCTCAGTGTCCAAAGGGAGACCAGTGGCAAGTGATGTTCCTCAGGGATCAGTACTGGGACCAGTGCTGTTTAACATCTTTGTCAGTAATGCATCCAGGGGGATCAAGGGCACCCTCAGCAAGTTTGCAGGTGATACCAAGCTCTGTGATGCAGTCGACATACTGGAGGGAAGCAATACCCAATCCAGAGGGACTTTGACAGGCTTGAGAGGTGAGCCTGTGCAAACTTCATGAAGTTCAACAAGACTAAGTGCAAGGTCCTGCACATGGGTTGGGGCAATCCCCATTATCAACACAGGTTGAGAGCAGCCCCTGCAGAGAAAGGCTTGGGGGTGCTAATTGATGAAAAGCTCAACATAAGCCAACAATGTGTTCTTGCAGCCCAGAAAGCCAACTGCATCCTGGCCTGCATCAAAAGAAGTGTGGCCAGCAAGTCAAGGGAGGTGATTCTGCCCTTCTACTGCACTCTCATGAGACCTCATCTGGAGTACTGTGTCCAGCTCTAGAGTCCCCAAAACAAGAAGGACAGGGAGCAGGACCAGAGAAGGGCCATGAAGATAATCAGGAGCCTGGAGCACCTCTCCTACAAAGACAGGCTAAGAGAGTTGGGGTTTTTCATCCTGCAGAAGAGAAGGCTCCAGGAAAACTTTATTGCAGCCTTCCAGTATCTGAAGGGGGCCTACAGGAAAGCTGGGGAGGTACTTTTTACAAGGGCTTGTAGTGATAGGTTGAGGAGTAATGGCTTTAAACTGGAAGAGGGTAGATTTAGATTAGAAATAAGGAAGTTCTTCACTCTGAGGGTGGTGAGACACTGGAACAGGATGTCCAGGGAAGTGAATGCTTCATTGCTGGATGTGTTCAAGTACAGGTTGGATGGGGCTTTGTGCAACCTGTTCTGGTGGGAGGCGTCCCTTCCCATGGCAGGGGGGTTGGAACTAGAGGCTCTTTAAGTTCCCTTACAACCCAAACTATTCTGTGATGATTCTATGATGATGATATGAATGTTTACTTCCCACACAGCAGATCAGTGCCCTAACTTTTGTGTATTGGGTGTCCTGCCTTGATGAGGCTTTTAACTATGGGAAAAGCTTGGGTAGCCACATATGTAATGAAAATTTTCATGCTCAACACTAGTTCATAGCTACTCCTGGTAGCAATCAAAGAATAGTTGAGTTTGGATGGGACCTCTGGAGGTCATCTGGTCCAACTCCCAGCTCAAGCCAGTAGCCAGAACTGTCCCCAGATTTTTTTTAATATCTCCAAGGAGGA
Source organism: Todiramphus chloris collaris (assembly GCA_025345505.1). NCBI lineage: Eukaryota > Metazoa > Chordata > Aves > Coraciiformes > Alcedinidae > Todiramphus > Todiramphus chloris. Next base: position 31,745,095 of record JANVCC010000035.1, read on the forward strand.
AGACTCTACAACTTCTCTGAGTATCCTGTGTCAGTGCTTGGTCACTCTCAAAGTAAGGAAGCGTTTCTTGATGTTCAGAGGGAACATCCTGTGCTTTGGTTTGTGCCCACTGCTTCTAGTCTGGTCACTGGGCACCACTGAAAAGAGCTTGGATCTGTCTACCTTGCACCCTCCCTTCAGCTATTTATATACATTGATAAGATCCCCCCCCCCCCCCCGAGCCTTCTCTTCTCCAGGCTGAACAGTCATATTTAGAACATGTTTGAATAAACATGATCATTATTTAATACGTGAAGCTGTATTCTGGCAACGACAAACTTCTGAGCGAGTCAGCTTGACTTTGAGATCCCAGAGTGATTTTAGAGTGGAGGACCAGTAAAGAGTTGTGAAAATCTCTGAAAGAAAATGTCTTCTGTTTATGAATTTTTGCAGTCATGTTTATAATACAAGTTTCAGTAAAGCATATACTTCAGGATAAGCAGGAATGTTCTTTTTACATTCAGACAGATTTATCCTGTACTACAGGGAAATCCTTTCATCTCATCACAGGTTTTCTTCTGTGGTAGCAAGGTATTATTAATCACATTGCACTAATATCAGATTTTGTTTTCTGTTGGAGAACAAATGTGTTTGCTGTAGCAGATCTCATTCAGTACATTGTTTTCAAGGCTGAGGCTTTGAGATATCCTCCTCTTAAAGAGAAAGTTTGAATTCTTAGATGTCGGTATTGCATAGATTTAGAGGAAATTGTGTTAAAATTCAACTGTGTTAACAAAAAATGGTCAGTTGGTTAAAGAATTCACTCTTGTGATCTCTAAAATTGCACCTTTTTTTGTTTGTGACTTTAAAGATTAAAGGTGACTTACAGGGTTGTTAGAAGTAGATTTTACAGAAAGCTTTGAAGAAAATCCTGGTCTACTAGTCAAAGAAGACACAAAGCTGTAATTCTTTCTTTGATGAAGTCCACCACTGTGAGATTTGACACTTGAGTCCCCAGCTGTATGCCGTACACGCATGATGGATTTCTGATAGAAGTATGTGCTGTTCTCTCATCTGGCTTTGTGTGTGTTTACATGTGGTTCTTTTAGAGGCTATGTGACATCTCCATTCTTGCTGTCAGTGTTCTCAGGGTAAAAAATAGAAGATCTTCTGAAAGTTTTACTGTATAAATTAAATTATGGGTAAAGAGGAGCTTAGTGGCTCATTACTACAGAAGAAATAAAATTTCATTAATTGGGAGTTGCACTGAGAAATATGTATACATGGTGTTCTTGAGAATTTTATAACATTATCCTTAATGTATTGCTTTCTTCCTTTTTAAATATTTTTTAATAAAGATGAAAAATTAAGTTTTGTGTACTTGTTATGTAGCAGTTAAAAATTAGCTAAATGTAGCTGGGTCAGATTCTTAATAAGAACAGTAAAGAAATTTTTCTGCAGACTGGATAAAAACTGATTAATGTTTTATCATGATTTTGTCTTACATGAGCAATGTTACTGATAGGAAGATAAAAATCTCTTCAATCTGAAGAAGTTTTTACTGAGACTTCTGCATCTTGTTCCTTTTAAAAAATAAATAAGTCACAGTATTCTGAGACCAGCATTATCTTAAACAATGGTTTTGTGGCACATAATCAACAAAAATGACAGAGTGCAGTGCAGTCTTGCACTTATGGCTTATCTACTGATATGTCTGACAGATGAAAACATTAAGATATTTTCTTTCTTCTCAACTCTTTGCTACTGGCCTAAGATACAGCCTCAGTTAAATGGAGTATGGTGCAAAGACGCGAAAGGAGCTTCAGTTCCTTGTGAGCATGAGAGTATCACAACTCGTATGACATAACATCTGCAGGGATTTTAATGCTATGTGATTTTTTTTTTTTTTTTGGTATCTGAGTGCGTGGTGACAGGATATTGAGAGGATATTGAAGGCCCATGGAAGCATACACCCCGATGAGCAAGACTGACAAGCTGGTAGCACCAGGGGAGGAGAAGGCTGAGGTGGTCAACTTTTTTTGTTTCAGTCTTCATTGGCAACCTTTCTTCTCATTGACTATCCTGAGTCAATGGACTGCAAGATGGGAACCAGGTGGGCAAAGTACCTCCCATTGTAAGAGAAGATCAAGTTCATGACCACCTGAGGAACCTGAACATAGATAAGTCCATGGGACTGGATGAGATGCATCCCAGAGTCCTGAGGGAATTATCTGATGTAGTTGTCAAGCTACTTTGTGTGATATTTGAAAAGTCCTGGCAGTCAGGTGAAGTCCCTGGTGACTGGAAAAAAAGAGAAACATTGCACCCATTTTTAAGAAGGGTACAAAGGGGGCCTTTCACTCTGTCCCTCACAACATCCTTCTCTCTGAGTTGGAGAGATATGGGTCTAATGTGTGGAGTGTTGGTTGGGTAAGGAACTAGTTGGATGGTTGCATGCAGAGAGTAGTGGTCAACGTCTCATTGTGCGGATGGAGATCAGTGACAAGTGGTGTCCTTCAGGGGTCCGTACTGGGCTGAGTGGTGTTTAATATCTTCATCAATGATGTAGACAGTGGGGATTGAGTGCACCCTCAGCAAGTCTGCAGATGACAGAGCAGAAGGATGGGCTGCTATCCAGAGGGACCTGGGCAAGCTTCAGAAGTGAGCCTGTGTGACCCTCAGGAGGTTCAACATGACCAAGTGCAGGATCCTGCGCCTGGGTCGGGGTAAGATTGTACAGGGTCAGGCACAAGGCAGATGGGAATTTCAGGAAGATTCAGAACCTAAGCGTAGCCAAATGATTTGTCGGAGGAATTAGAAGCAACTGAGTGGTGGGTGTGTAACAGCTGCTGCTCTGAGGCTGTAGGAGCTGTAAAGTGATATTGAATGAATAGTAAGAGCAGAATATCCCAGGAACTAACAGACACAAAGAAAATACCGTAAGAAAATGCTTGTGTCTAACAGAAAAAAGAAATGAAATAACAGTCATTCAATCAAGTCATAAAGAGAAGGAGAGGAAAGTTCTCCATGATTCTCATGCAGTTTATTAAAAAATGAATGAAGTGTCAGAGCTCTTTCTTTGCCCACTAGAATTCACCAAGTTACCAGGTCAGACCTCTTTGGGGTAGGGTTACACATGATCAGTGAAGAATATGAGATCTGAAACAGCTTTGTGAGGAAGCTCTAACTGCTGCTGCTGTTGTTGCTTTTTAAAGAAAATTAATAAATCTTGGGCCTGATAGTCCATTGAACTTTTTTGTGTAATCCAGACCACAGAATGGCACAAACATGATGAGCTAAGAGTTTATCTGTAGTCTGTAGGCAAAGCAGTTTGTTTACAAAATTTCTTGAGTATTAATAGAATATTAGATTGTCAGAAAAGTCTTACTAAAATATTCTGGTTTATGAGGCTTATAATACCTAAAATGCAGAAGCACTTTGAATAATATACATAAGGATTATCAAATGTCTGCTATAGCCTGAGAAAATAATAATAGCTATTCTTCAGTAAAAGATGTTTTCTGCCCATTGTAGGCATTTGTTTACGTTTTAAAATAGTTTTATTTTTCTTTTTAAATATAATTCTACTATAGAGGTTTCTGTAACTCAAAACATCTCTAATTTCAATTGGAAAAATATCAGTAATAACTAGACAAGAAAGGTCTCATGAAAGTGTTTTCCTGGTACTGCCAGGCTGTTCTATCTGGAAATTGTCTATTTTGAGACAAAATCCAGTACCAAGCCATACATCTGCACAAAGACATTTTCTTTTGTTTCTTGTTTGTTTGCTTTTTAAATTCATACTGAATCAGTGCAGCTCCCTCTCAGGCCTTGATAACTTCTTGATTTTACTTTTTTTGCCTTCACCCTTTGCAGAACATGTTGTTGACTCTCATTTAGAGCAAAAGAATACAAAAGGCTTTTAGCCATGAGCTTTCTTTCCAACTGCCTGTCATTCTCAACAAGAGTGAGGAGTCCATAGCTACCTAACTGGTTTTGGAAATGAGCTCCATCATTTTTATACAACAGTAGAACCCAGAATTCTTTCATGGTGTGTATTTTCTTGGTAAATTAAGGCAAACAGATGAATTTTGAAGGTGTCTTGCTGTGTACTTGTCAGTGAGATACTTTAAAATATAATTCAGAAATACTCCCTTTGCACCTCTGTTATGCTTCAAGGGCAAATATTTGTATGGGAAGCACTGTAAATCAGTTTGCTAAAGTATGTCATCCTTAACTCCTAAATTCCTAGTTCTCAGCTGGGTGCAGGGTTTTATTCATCATGACTCACTTGGGAGGTTTGTAAATAATCTGTCATCATCTCCCTTTCATCCCCACCTGTCCTCTCTGACCCTTTTCTCCTGCTAATCAGTGACTGAGATGTTTTTATTTCCTTGAATTTTGTCATTGTGGTGACTCCTCTGGAGATAGTGATGAGTTCAGATAATCCATTTCAACTCAGAGATCCAGACAAGTGCAAAGGAAGACAGCAGGGAGTGATAGAAGATGGCATTTGGAGGAATACAGGATAAGCAGTAATGAAGTGATGAAGAAGTGGGGACACACAGGGAAAGAAATAGCAGCAGAAATATTTTCAGAAATAGGACATCTTTTCAAGTGATGGATTGGAAACAATGGTTCATGTTACAATGTGCTAAATCCTTACTGTACCTTTAAAGAGACATTGCACACATGACTTCAAAAAAGGCACTGCAGTGTTAACTGAGTGAATTCTTTATTAGATTGATTTCTTTTTGATAAGCATCTACATCCATTACTACAACATTATTTGTGTTTCACTGGTAAGCTTATGAATTTCTCACATCAAAACTACAAGCTAGAAGGATGTTCATTTGTACTCAGCTTTTTAGTACACCATAGTTTGCATTAATTGAAATTCTCACAGTGATTTCTGAGTTCAGAACGTAAGTTTAAAGAAATACAGTGATTTAGCAAGTTGACATTGCTGACATCTCAGAATTGCATTTACGTCTCCTTGCAGTTTACAGAACAGATAACGTACAAAATTTTAATCCCAGCAATGTGCTCGTGGTAGGATGGTGTTCATAGGTGAGCTCAGCTGACGTGTCACCTCTGATTTTCTGCAAGGCCTGAGATTTTTTTACAAAGGCCTTTTTCTCCCCCCCCCCGCCTTTTTTTTCCTTCTCTTTTCTTCTTTCCCTCCTCTCCCTTTTCTTCTTCTTTCCCTCCTCTCCC